>JANEYF010002810.1:72500-1272500 GCA_029963845.1 Rhamnusium bicolor | reverse complement strand
CACACGTAATGCAGGGTCAACAATTAATAGATCTACACGTGATTGATTATAAGAGTGACAAACTTTTAAGTTAATTAAGAACTATTTAAAACATAAAAAACTGGATTTTCATAGCGTTTTTTTTTAAATTTGGCCCACTGTGCGTCGTTAGAGACAAGTGGCTAGGGGTGAGTATTGTAATTTGTAATGCATGTGGTTCTATTTTATCACAATTTCCTGGAGATTTAGACTTAATTCCGGGAGCCGGGAGAAGTGGTTTTAAAAATAGACGAATCCGGGAGAATGGCGGTATTCCGGGAGAAGTGGTAAGTAACCCTACACCTACACAGTTGAAAATACGGTGTAAAATTTCACACCAAATTGACACCACACGGGGTACATATTGGGACACACCAATTAGGTGTATACTAGACACCAATGGTACCGTGTAAATTTTACCATTATTTATGTGTAAAATGTTTACACCTATGAATTGTAAAATTATACTTTATTTTTGATTAATTTATACACCTTATAATTGTTGAATTTGAAAATACAAATTTTCTAAAAGGTGATATTCTTAAGGGATAGAAAACACATTCATTTTAAATAACCTACAAAAATGTGAAAATGTCATGTATTTTATTAAATGTAAATGCCACATTTCAGATAACTCAATTAATTGTACACTATACACTATATGGAGTATATTGTCTTTTGCACTAAAAAGCTGATATAACTAGGTATATTTAAGTCATTCGTTTCCCGTAATAGATTTTAATAATCCAATCGCTATTCTCATTTTTCTGTTTTTCTTTGTGTTCTACAGCTCACAGCACATAAATCGCCACTGAAGATAATATATAAAATATCTACCAAATGTACTAAGTCAAGACACGGTTTTGTGTATTGTATGATCATCAACTGTTAATTACTGATTACCATGCGTCAAATATTTGACGCAATCGCAGAAACGTAAAATCACACTAAGCATGGTGTATAATATACGAAAATGTATTATTTAAGATAATTTCTAATCCAAAAAATGGTAAGATTTACTCAATAAATGAGTGTACTTTTTTACAATATTTGATGGTGTTTGATTTTACACCAAAATGTGTAAATTTTCACACCACTTTTACAATATTTTTAATGGTAAATGTGAACACCGTTTAATTTTGAACAGTGTAGGATAACTCTGGATTTGAAGTAGACGATTTTGAGAAAAAACACGTAGTTTTCTTGGAGATAGTTCTAAACCACTATTGATTGAATTTTATGTCTCACTGCTTCACTCCCAGCAGTCCCAAGTTTGGAATAGTTTCTGAGATAGAGCTGAAAATGAACCATCAATAATATTGCCTACATTTAAGTATAAAATAATAGTATTTAATATTAAGCTTTTTTTCATAGAAAAAAAAGTTTTTCAAAATCATTTCGAAAGGCCAAATCTAAAATTTGCCCAAAAACCAAAAATTAAAAATTTTGCCAAAACAGTTGAAAAATAAAAGAATTTACGTATCTTATATGCAATAAAATTGAAGAACATTATATTTCTATATTGTATTTAGAATTACTGCTAATACTTGTAGTCTCTCAAAATGTAACTACAATAATTCAAATTAATCAATAATAACCTAGTGTGACTAAGTGACTAGACTATGTACCAAAGCAAAGAGAATCGATTGCTTTCTCCGGAGAATTACGGTACATAAAAACGTCCAAAGTAAAAAAGAGAATACTAAAAACCGACAATCCAATTACGAACCAAAAATCATAACGGAAGTGATCGTCTTTAAGTGAGACGCAAAAGAATGTTATAAGCAAACCACTGTAACGCCGAGCTTGGCAAAAAAGCCATTTCACTTGTCGACCACGATCTGCACTCATTACGCGGTACTTTTGAAGATCTAAAACTAAATAGAAATCATACTTATCTGATAAATTCCAAAACATTATTATTAAAGTTGTTTATTTGTATGAAATGTTATCGTTAAATGTACTTTTACTTAGTAGATCCTGTAATGAAGTGCTCTTTTAAGAATTACATTTTATTCATTTTATTTTCTAATTAGCCGAATCACATAAGTACACCTTGTATAATTCGAGTTATTATTTTACCGAATATTTTAATCCCCGTACTGTTCTGAAACGCTTAACATGAGTTGCATAATAATTTATTTTTCTTTAAACAAACATTATTCTTCTCTTTTACCATATACAGGGTGTTTCAGGATTAACTGGACAAACTTAAAATCTGATTTCAGAACCTCAAAATTAGAAAAAAGTTTCCCATGGAAGTATGTCCGGAAACGGCTCGTTCAAGAGTTACGCCCCTCCAAAGATGGAGGCTAAAATTAGAATTTTAATTCTTTTCTTAAATTTGGAAAACGATCAAAAATGACTTTTTGGTAGAGATTTTCTATCATTAGGAACGCTTCCAAGGAATATTTTTTCAATCGTTCCTTATAGGTGAAATCAGCAGTCTCCATTTCATGTTTTATTTGAACTTTTTAACGGACCCGAATTTTATCATATAAAAATGTGTTTTGGAAAGCTTAATTTATTTAGAAACGTTTATCTTTTATTTTTTTCATCGAACTGTGTGGATCGAGACTGTTATTTACTTCCTCACCCCTCAAAGTGAGGAAGTTATATTCGTGAAAAAATTTGAAATTTGCATTTCTGGACGAATCTCGACGAATTATGACGATACAAAAAATTTCAGACAGAAAAAAATTTTCTGTCTGTGTATCTGTTTGTCTGGTTCGCGATAGCAGCTACAGTTTTTGAGATAAAGCTTTCAAATTTGGTACACACATTTTAGAGGTCAAGGAAGAGATTGAGTTTGTTGATAAGCAAAATCGGTCCCAATTTTTGAAACGTCAAAAATGTGACTTTTTTGAAACGTCAAAATGACTTTTTTTGATACGTCAAAAAATGTGACTTATTTCAAACGTCAAAAATTACTTTTATTATAAGCTCCACCACACGTCGAGTTTTACTATGGTGAGGAAGTTCTGATCTTCAAGTAATTGGCAGCGGTTTTTTTTATTAAAAAACTATCAGTTCGAGGAAAAAAATAAAAAGAGATGAAGGAGTTTCTAAATGATTCAAGCTTTCCAAGGCACATTTTTATATGATAAAATTTGGGTCCGTTAACAAGTTTACCGATAAGGGATGATTGAAAAACAGGTAAGTGAAGAATTAAACAGAATGATTTTATTAGATCAGGATGATATATAGTGATATAAGAAAGTTATGTGCTGGACACATCAGATATTTAGTTTTGGTTCACTACAGCTTTACAAATAACTGACAAAAACATGGCACATGCGTGATCACCGACGCAACGGTTGCTAAAAATGTTAGGTATATTCCCATCCCTATGAAACGTTCGTTTCATTGAAGACAAAACTGCGAACGACTGAGATTGCTAGCAGCGCGAACGATTGGTAATATTTACCAGATGAGGTAAAGGTACTGGAAATTGCGGAACTGGGATGGATAAAGTGGTCCACAAACAAATAATGAGAGCAGAAAGATTCCGAAAGAACATAAAACATAAAGATAAACAATAACCAATTAATGTAATCAACAGGGTGATATCAAAGAAAATTTACACCTAAATTATTGTCACGATTCAATGAAATTGTCACCAATTAACAAAAAAGCGGACTATTTGGAATAGGCCGTTTGTCACTAACTACTATCTGCTATTTGTTACACGACTAATCTTCATTTGCTAATATTTATCTTACGGTTGTTTTCAAAAAATTTTATATCCGATACTAGGTTTATTATATGTACAGTCGAATGCATATTGTCATTACCACCTTAAAGTTCAATTTCGTTTAACGCTTATTTTGAACCAATTCCAATTTAATTCAAGTGTAATACAATTTATTTCCTATTATTTTACAATACTAATTAGAGCCTATTACTTATTTCATTTTATATATATTTACATACATATAATCGAAAAAAATACTACATTGGTTATACATTCCTGTCAGTGGGCGGAGACTTGCGATCCCATCGCATACGATTTTGTTTGAAAATTGGTAATGACAATATGACGCTGACTGTACATATATCAGTGTATCATCTATAGGTATAAATAATATTTGCAAAATCACTCCTAAAAGCAGCATTTCCCGATTTACAAAATCTATTTCTCAAAATAAAATTTCCTAATAATAAATCGAGCTTATGATTCCGTTCGCGTAGATGATGAAAATTTACGAAAAGCAAAGAAAAAAGAAAATGTAACATGATTTTCCTAACTGCGATGCTCCTGCTAATTATTTTAAATACAAGTAAATCTATAGAACTTGATTATATATGTAAGTAATGTTAGTTTCACCAAAACCGAAGCCGATTTTTAGATACACCGCAACTAACAGGTTTTCTAATGGAACTTGTCTGTCCTGGTCTATCTTAATTGTTAAGGAATTAATAATTAATTAAATGAGAATAAAACAGCCACTGCTATGTGTTATAAAAATTAAGTGCTGAATAGTACCAACCGTATTCCCGGAAAGCAACGTAGACATCGCTAATCGTTAACATGTTCATAGTATACTGTTACAAGAACAAATATCATATAATGAATGGAAAATGTGTGTAAAGTTAACAGTTGCTACAAACATCCGTTAAGCTTTTAAAAATTTCTTTTATAAATATCAAAATACGAGTAGTAACATTTTTAATCCAAGTTAATCATCGATACGGTACTTGTCGATGTTTCAAAAATATCTCTTAAACCGAAACACACAATTTAAAATCGTACAGAGTGATTAAGTGTATCAAGATTCATATTGTCTTGTTTCAATATACAAGGTGTTTTCGAAACACATTCAAAACCTAGGAGCATGTAGAACAACTCAAATGATAACGTAAATGTTAATAAAAGTTTTTCTCTAAAGTGCTTCCTAAGGAAGGTACAGCCCTTTCACTGGGAGCCCCTGAGAATAGTTTTTATTAAATATATCTGAAACCATCATTTAAGATCGAATAATGAAATTTTGTAGCCATTAATCTTTTTATGTTTAATAATACGGGATCACAATCATATGAAAATTTTATTCAGGAATGTGTCAAACTGGTGGCAAGGGGTATATGTGACCCCAACTTTATGGTATGTATTTTTCGTTCTCGTTCTTGCAGAATCTTTACGTTATGAATTCGATCAACATAAACTAAATATGTATTCAAGGTACCGCATAGAACGTAATCTAATGGATTACAATAGGGTGATCGAGCGGGTTACGCAGTAGATTTACCCAAAACAATCCACTGGTCAAGATCCTTATTATTTAAAAACATTCGAACATCCAAGAAAAAAGTGCAGGAGTTTCTTCATGCAATAGTCACATTTCACGAGGTACTGTCAGTGGTACAACATGCAGTAAAATTGGTCATTATTGTTCTTGCAAGAAACGTAAGTAAGCAATGACTTCAAAGTAAGTATTAAGTAAGAGGTATGAAAAATGGGCCAATTAGGTTATCTCCAATAATCCCTGCCCAAATATTACAAGAAAATTGTTGCCTACGTTGTGTTATTCTGTTTGAATTTTCTTGGTCTCATTGAAGAATATGATGGAAGTTTAAAATTTCATTTCTCGTAAATTTTGCTTCATCGACGAAAATAATATGAAGGTCAAAATTAGGTTCGATACAATACTGCAGAAACCACTGGCAAAATACAACTCTTGGAGGAAAATAAGCTGTTAAGAGGGCTTTATGCGCTGTTGTGGTATAGCTAAAACAGGTTTTTATGAAATTGAAACCTGGTATGATAAAAATCTCTTTAACAATTGATAAACTTTTTTAATATAAATGACCAGATATTTAAAACCATCTAACGTAAGTCATTAAAATTTTAGTAAGTGGTTTACAACTGATATACTTATCTCAATTAGGTCTGCTTGCCGTTTTTTAGATACTCCCTGTGAAGGTAGCGTTACCAGTCTCGGATATGATTCAGGATCGAGCAAAAAAGCTCTTTGAATAAATAGAGGACCACGGGAATCCGCTAGTCAGACAGGCGGTCGATTACGATCTCGCTGACGCTCTTAGATACAAGAGACCGAAGTTACAGATCCTGGACAACGGGTAAGTAAACTATCCAGAAATTTCATTTCAGATCGACAAGAAGGACGACTCCCCCCCAGATGAAACAGACGATTAGCTCCCACCCCTTCACTATCACCCGGCATCGAACCTGCCAAATCGCCGGTTCGGAGCTGTGCTTCTTAACCTTGTGTGGACCCAAGTCGCTATAGGAAGCGCTTAGGCTTTGTGCGTTCTGAGCTACATAGCTCTACCTCCACACCGATGACCGGTGCATGATTACAATTACAACCGGCAGTGAACATCCCATCTCGTTCAAAACCCTGGGCAGGGGCAGCAACAGTTGCTCTGGCCCTCGACACGACGACGCTTCCGGGAATCAACAGCCGAAGAACAATGAACAAGAAGAAAGGAGAGTGCCAGAAAAGAAAGGCCCCAGTCAGCGGAATCCAACAAGCCAGGACTAGGGGAGGTCTGTCAAATCGACCACACCGTGTATTTGCGGACGGGTTTGTCGGTGCAGTGGGCCCACCGTTGGTCCACACCTACACGAGTAAAGAGGGATAATCTTCCTCGGCTCCTGTCATTCAAAGTCATCGTCAAAGCGAAGGATATTGGCGCGCGTGGAGTGTTAATACTGAGGCTAGTAGTTGGATAGGTAATCAGACCAGTGAAACACAACACTTTCCTCCGTCCTCTGGCGGCTTAAAACGCAGAAGCTATGCAATCTTAGGCGAGCATTGTACAGAAGATATACCATAGTTTGGAGGAGATGTAAAGCTGACGGTCAGTCTCTTGTCTATAAGACAAGTAAAAGAAATCTATTGACAAAGAAGAGGTTTGGCAAAATTCCCAGGCTGGGATAGCTCTTTTCCTGACGTTGGCCAACGAAAAATAAGTAAATATATAAAAGAATTTAAAAAACTTGGAATCTGGGCGCATCGTGAAATTAAGTATCAGAATAGTTTCAAAAATGTTTACAACGTTGCTGAAGCTGAAGTTAATTAATGTCTACTAACCTAGGTTCTAAAAAGGTTATGGAGGTTGTAAATCAAATGATAAACCACCAGTTGTATTTTCATATTAGAACCTTAACAATTTTGTTTAATCATACGTAAGGTATTTACTCTAGCTTTATTCCAGTTCGGTGAACCACTTCCAAGATAATTTAAAGTTTATTCGAACAGTTTTGTTTTACTATCATAATGAAGGTTGATTAGATAATTAATAAAACACCAAAAACCAGATAACAATTATAACCTTTAATGTTTACTAGTATTTTCTTAAACTTGTTTGTAGGTAGGTAGTAAATCCGGGAGTAAAGTCTTTGTGGATAATTTTAAAATAGTTGACTCTAGTGGGATTTTAATAAAATATTTGACATTGCTCTCGATTAAAATCAAATGTCTACAAAATAAAATATTTATGTATAATTAAACAAGTTAACCTGAAATTTGGACACTAGAAAAATGTTGACCAATATTTAAATCACGACAACAAAAATTGTTACCGAGTTTGATTGCCATTTTAATAAATAATTAAAAAAAAAAACTAATTATTTCGAAAATGGGTCATAGGAGTCAAAAAGGTTTTTTTGTTGTTTTCAATCTGTAACCAAAACTTCAAGAGTTGTCAAATTACCAGCAGAAAAAAAAATGGTTACTCATTACTCCCACCAACTTCATATAAAGTCTATGTTTACGAACTTGATCTATACAGAGTGTTATACTTCAAGTGTGCCGAACGCAAACAGGTAGTAGAGAAAATTATTGTAAGCTAAAATGTTCATATAAACATATCGACGCTTAAGAAACAATACCTCGTATCTCCATTTTTGTCAAAACTCGGTTTAGAATTTTAAATTAATGTCTACTCCTATGCCCAACAGTTCCCAATATCTTGTATCTCCAAGATTAATATTGATACCAAAAACTCTACTTCCATGATAAAAATAACATGTAGGTTTCATATCTATTAATAAGAAAACTTATTTTTGTTCGTCTCCTGTAAAACTGCTAATTTGGAGATAAGAGGTATTGTTTCTTAAGCGTCGATATGTCCGATTAGTTAACGTTTTCGAGATAAACAATTTTTACATTTCTCAATATTTACCTATCTTAGATATTTTCAATTTAATATTATTAGACTGCCATGAAATACAAATGATTTGCATGGTCAGTCCTTCTTTGACAGTTTTCAATACAAATTAATTGATTTGACAGTTGCTATTAATGATGCACTTAAGTACTTCAGAATACGTGGATGTCGTGTATGTTTATGGTTTATGTGATGAAAACACTAGAGTTGCCTGCCGTGAATATCAAAGACGATTTCCAAATTGACATCAACCATCTAGAGTCGCATGTAACAGGCAGTACTGTTTTAAAACCCCATGAACGTGCTCGAGTTTATAATGTTAACGATGGAGAAAACGTTATTGATGCCGTAAAATACAATCCCAACTTAAGTGTATTGGGGAAAAGTTTTCAAACTTTTTTCGTTCGGCTGATGATTAATCATAAGGTAATGCATTCAAAACCATTATCAGTACGTTTAAGCGCTATATGATGACGATAGTGAAGGGCGAATGCAATTGGAGTCTTGACCAAATGACAAAAGATAAGACGTTTGATTCTTCTGTGTTATGGCCTGATGAAGGGACTTTTGCACGAGACTGTATAAAGACAACACACAACATGCACGCGTGGTCCCTCGATAATCTTCGCAATATTAGAATAAGAAATAACGTTTCAGCATAAATGTTTGGACTGGAATTCACAACAATACTGTATCACTATTTTTTTTTAAATCCCCGCCATAATACAAACCAATACTTAAATTTACTTCAAAATGATCTTGAAGCAATTCTGAATGACACCACTTCCGCAACTATTTCGGATGAAGTTTCAACACGATTTTATGCCAGAAATACCATTAAACGGTCGAACACCCAATTTCCTAATAGATGGATTGGATGTGGAGGCCCATTTTCTTGGCAATCAAGATCTCCAGATCTTTCCCCTCTCAACTACTATTTTTGAGGAGACATAAAAGAAAAAGTTTTTAGCGTTACTATAAATACACAGTTACAAGAAAAGCTAATAAATGGTGTTGATAAAATTGGAACGATCATGAAGTAATAAATGGCAAGAAGATATCGTATTTTTTCCATCAATGCAATTATTGTATTCGTGCACAAGGAGCACAATTTGAACATTTACTTTGATACTGTTTGCTCGTATTTCTGTTTTCATAATCAAGTACCATTTAGATAAAATGGTACTTGAAAATGGTTGTATTTCATTAATCTATTAGCATAAATAGGAAAAAATTATAAAGTTTTGCCGCTTGGGAATTATACGCGACAAGTGGATAGTTTTCAAAATCAAAAAAGTTTCAAAGTAGAAAGTGGTCGCTTCACTCCCAAAAACCACTCGAAACGCACCCTGTCGTTTCGGAGTTTTTCTCAGAAACCGTTGGCCCCACAAAAAATTTTATACTCACAAAATTACTATTACTAGTGTAAATGCAATAGATTTCTAGCAATGAACGATTGAAGAAAGGGGTTACATGAAACTAGACGCACGTTTCGTATTAAACCTTTTTTGCACTATGGTGCCTTTTGAAGCTGGAGCTCACTTCCATACCACCCTTGAGGTAGAGCTGCTGGCGCGTTTTATTAAGTGGTTTTCCGAGGAGGCCTAATCCTTTTTAATTTCTAGTCAAACTATGCGTTTGAAGTGTCGAAACCGTACTGACCAGTATTGCCAGATCATTTTTCAGCTCAACAGTAAAAAGTCTGACAGGAAAGCAGTAGATTGTTATATAAAAACAGTAGAAGTGACAGTATTTAAAAACAATACAACAGAAAATATACTTATATGTTGCAACAAAAAAATAATTTTCTTTAACGCAGAATAAATTAAATAAATAAAATAATTTAAAAACTCACCTTATTTCAATGCACAATGACGTCAATAACTTTAGTATAAATGGGGAATCAAATAATCCGATTGGCATATACGATGTAAGAATGTAGTAAGATTCACTGAATACGGAACTGTATTTACTAGTTGCTTTCGTAAGTAGTGAACAAAGTAACCATGATTCCCTTTTTACTTTCTGTCAAAGGAATACGAGCTCTATGTGCAAGGTAAATAGGGAAATGTCAGAAGTACTGGAACAGATCATGATCACTTTGTTCACAAATCATTGGCACAAGCAAAATCACTACTGATTCTAAACGCACACACGCTGAAACGAGTGAGGGGAAATACCGGAGACACTAAACGTCCAACCGGTTGGTTACTGATTTACAACTTACAACGGCATACTGTCCACTGTCGCAATTTTATATTAGCACATTTTTAATGTTTATACTTTTCCCATTATTTTAAAAATGAAGTAGATATCTACCCAAGAACAGTACAGCGAGTTGCAAGTTGCAAAGCAGTAGATCTACTGCTAAAACAGTAGATCTGACAACTCTGGTATTGACTGTAGGCATTGTCGTCTCCGTCTCCTCAATAATGTACAAGGACACCCCCCTCTCCTATTAATAAATGAATGTGGAAGGGTCTACCCAGGTAAATTTTCCGACGTGAATATTTTACACATTCAACCGAAAATTTCTTTTCCAAGTACCAAATTAAAAATGTGAAAGATTTTATTTTACGTATTTAAAAATTAGTAATAAAGTAAAATAAGTCACTTGAAGTATTTTTGGAAAGCTCTCTTAAGGGTGTTGGAATTTTTTTTAAACTTCTTTTATGATACTTATCTCTTTTAAAAATTAATATTAAGATGAATTGTCAGATTATATTCAACACAGTTGTATTATGACCACACAGTCACTTTATTGGTCCAAGCTTGAAGACACCCCATGTCAATCGATAACTTGCTCGAAATCCATTATATTTATCGGATTTAGCAATATAACCTTTTATAGGGAATATATTTTATATGTATATATTTTATAAGTATATTTTTTGTGGGACCAACGGTTTCTGAGAAAAACGTCGAAAACTACGACAGGGTGCATTTGGGGTACTTTTTTGGGGTGAAGCGACCACTTTATAACTTGGAACTTTTTTGTTTTCGCAAAATATTCACTTGAAGCGTTTAATCCCCAAGCGGCAAAACTTTATATATACTTTTTCCGATTAGACTATTTTGGTTCCAATATTAATATACTACATGGCAACCTATTAATATTAAATTGAAAATTTGTAAGATTTTTAACGATTGAAAAATCTTTTAAATTATTTACCTCGATAACGGTAACGAATCGACCATATTATGTTTATATGAACTTCTTTGCTTAGAATAATAACTCGAAATGAAACATCCTGTATATTATCATTTTAAATTTGGAAGTCTTATAATTATAAAAATTATTGATTGATCCTGGACAGAAATATAGACAACAGTTTTTTAGTTATTGGGATCATGGTTTGTGACTTCTATCTATTTTGCGGTGGTTTAGTAACGGTATAACAACATACCTATCTCACAAAGTATGTTAATAATAAATAATTGCAATTTTCTTTTAGTGCAAAGAATATTATAATAAAAGACGTTTATCATCGGTATCACTTTTAAAATATAATTACATTATATTCTCCATTAAAAAAATGCATTTATTATTGGCGAAAAAGGTGTCAGCAACCAAGAATAAACGATGCATCAAAAGGAAGGTAAACGTACAGCAGCAGCAGGAGATGAGAAGAGCCTTCATGAGGTGTGCAGGTGCGAGAGTGGAGAGCGCATTCCTGAGCGGTGCGCGATCACGACTGTCTGGTCAAGGTAGGCCTGGTCACATTCCTCAGCCGACTTGACCCTTCTACTTCACAAGATCCGCTCATCGGGCTCCTGCTGCTACTTGCAACTAGCTGTTGCGTGGTCTTACTATATACTCTAATTTGGTTACCGAATGTGAGAGATATCTGCCAAACAATGACCGCCAGTTTCAAGGTGCATTTATTGTACACATATAACAGTATACCACGCACGATGAAAAGTAATTAATACCAAAAACGAACGCCACTTCGACATTAAACACCGACGAGGCAAACTCGGCAAAATATTTTAAGACTGAATCAGGTCAGCCTCTCACTTATAGGCTTAAGTGAATAAAGAGTTATTTGCATTACTATTAGTGGTCACTTGTTATTTAAAAAATATGTATAACAGGGTATGACTAGAAATAGGTATATTGCATTGATCCTTATACATTAACTTACAGCATACATTTGATGAAATTCTTGCAAGAAATTTGTCGAAAAAAAAAAATCAGTCAAATACGTCAAATAGTTTTCAAAATGTAATTTTTTTTGAAATGTCTTGATTTTTTTTACGGCTATATTTGTCAGTTATCATTACCGTTCTTTTTTTTAATGCTTCATTTGAGAGAGCATATTTCTTAATGTATAGGAGCGTAAAAAGTTTATATTGTTACATAATGACAATTTTAAGATAATTAAGATTAAATTTTACAAAAAAATAAATTTTTTCGTTAAAGATTCCTAAGATATTAAATTTGTTCTTAAAATTTTGACAGACAAATTGTATAACATATTAATAACATCTCAGAAAAAATTAATGATAAGGCGTTTTATTTTTTATGGGGGTAATACAAGGTATTGAAGTTACTTATTATGTAAGAAAATCATAAAAATCTCCACTATAAAGTTTCTAAAATTAACGACATCTGTCGACCACATAAAAATAGCAAAAAGTATTTTTTTTTTAAATAGAATCATACCTAGTTAAATATATCAGTCGATAGAGAGAAAAAAATATGCATCTAGCCATGTGTCATGTTCCTATATCCAAAATATATATTACTTCAGATATTTGCGACTCTCAAATTTTATGGAGAAATGAAATTTTATAATGAAAATTTCACACCTGTCGTTTTAACGAATAAAATGTTTGTTTTCTGTAATGTCACCATAACAACCCAGGTATTTTTTGGACATTATTTTGTACTGGGGTACCCTGGAAAGAATTATAGTAGAAATTTTTTTGAATAGATAGACCAGGAGAAAAGGCATTTATTAAATATAATATTCAAAGCCTTATACTATAAAAATAAAAATAAATTCTGGCATTATTTAATTAAATGCAACTTGGTGCGAAATTTTCTTACTCAATACCACTCGAGGTCATATTTAAAATCGAAAATTTTTCCTCGGTCATGAACATTTTAAGAAAATGCATAACCTCGAAAAAATTTTCGGAAATAATTTAACCTCTGGTAGGTATTACATGTGACAATGTCATAATTTATTTCTATAATGAAAATTTTATAATGAAACATCAATTAAACTGTTCAAAATGTTGTCCATTAGCCTCTAAACATTTTAGAATCCTTCTATTCTGAATTTCATTTGACGCAAATGATCTAACTCTATCCAGTAGTTCCTTTCTGTTGTTTACAGGAGTTTCTATAGACGCCACTCTTTATATGGCGTCAAGGATAAAATTCCATTGGAGTTAAGACGGGTGTCCTGGTAGGCCAACTCCATGGACTCAAACATTCTTCGAACATTTGATTCAGTTCGTTATTAACTGGTCCAGTACGGTGACCTGGAGCTCCATCGAGTTGGTACCAGCATAAAAAATATTGAATAATTGTCTAAAAAGTTGCTAAATGTCTTGATCTATTCAAAATGTGGTAACATAATTTATTGTTCATTAACAAACAAAACACCTTAAAATTGAATTTGTATTGAAAATTCTTCTGTCGTATAACATAAGGATTTTGATTATTCGAAAAATGTAAATTTTTGTGATTGAAAATGCCTTCCTTCGACAATTTCGCCTCGTCACTTCAAATCACATTTTCTAAAAATTGAGGGTTTTCTTGTGTGCGGATTAATATCATTTAGCAAAATAATATTTTTCGATGCGGATCTTCAGGATAAAGTTTTTGCACAGTGATAAACTTAAAATTACGAAATTTATGTTTTTAAAAAATCCTCTCAATGGAACTGCAAGAAATGCCCAAATACTCTGCCGCTGAATGAATCGAATGATTGGGATTTGCGTGGAAATAAGCCAAGACATTAATTTCATTATCTTCATTTGATGTTGTAGGTCTCGCTATTCACTCTGTGTACCGGCTGCCAAATTTAACAAAATTGCATTGCAATGTTCTAAACTATTGTGGGTTCAATGATGGTAATTCAGGATACATTTTATTAAATTTTATGATTGTTCTGCTAATTATTTTATCCATGAATGTGGAATAAATTTTAAACATCCGAGTAAGACACAAACTACATGTAGTTAATGAAATACAGTAACACAAATTGGGTATTATACTACTAGATGGCACTCTTTTTGAGGCCATTCTATTTAAAATAACAAAGTTAGGGCCAATTTTCGGTATAACCGAAAAAGCCAGTATTGTGAAAATAGTTTCATTCAATAGATCCCACCCCAATAGGACTACAGCTTTCAAATCAATATCTTTTTTCTTCCCCGATATACTTTTAATAGACGGTCAAACATAATCACCCAAGACGGCCGAAAAAGTGACATTTAAAAAATACCATCTGAGGTGGTCGACGTCTTCTCGAATTATTTCTTATAAGAATTTTATGACAGTTCATAATAATTTAGATATTTACTTTATATAGCAATAAATCTACATAACAAAAATATGTTGATATGAACTGATTGTACGCCGGAAAAAATCATATTTTCAAGCTATCATTCTTGTCTTTAAAAATCTGGCGGATGCGCCAGCTTTAACTATAATGAATTAATTTAATACAACCTTCTGGAATGTAGACACTGATACTATTTACATTCTTGTTGCATTCACTTTTCGACGTTCGTTATTATTATTATTTTAAATCGAGCAGAACAATCTACACGATGAAATTAGTGTACCTAGTTACTCTCTAATACTAATCCTACGACCTGCGCACGTCTATATAAATTTTTTTGGAATAAAACAAAAAAAAATGGAAGATAGCAGCCAGTAAGTTAAAATCAATTTGGATCATCGACCGATCTATCACAGGTGTTTCGTTTGGTGACCCATTTGCCCACATAAATAAAAAAATACTTATCGTTATTTAAATCCTATTAAACAGATCTAATAAATTATATTATGCTATAACAAAATTAATAACATAATAGTAAGATAATCACCTGGCTGTTAATTTTGTAATAAAAAATATTGTTTCATTTAATAGATTTAATAAGATTTTAAAATTGTATTAAAAATTAATTTTAAAAATAACAATATATTTTTGTACAACATATTTCTTGCATCACAGAATTTTCTTCGTAATTAGCAATTTTAAAGAGATAGAAAAAGTATTATAATTAAGATTGTTACATTTCTTCATGTATACAGGGTGTCCAAAGTTAATTGCACCATTTTTAACTTCGTTATTTTTGAAGTTACGAAGTCGGTCAAATTAGCAAACTAGCTTATTACGATAGCGAAAAGTGAAAAACAATTAAATGTAGCATTTCTGAGTTATTCGCAAAAACATAACTTTTTTAAATGGAAGACTCTACCCTGTATATTTTCTGGGATTTCGAAAAAAATATTAAATTCTCTACAAAAAAAGTTCTAATGCACTACTGTCCTAAAGTTGTAAATAAAAAAGTTAAAAGCCTCTAATTATTCTTCAAATGAAGGATAATAGAGCCGATTGCTCAAAACAATCACACTGCATTGATAAACGGAATACATCTGTCAAATTATTTTATATTGATTTTGTTGTGTGACTTAAATCATTCAATACGTACTGCAAGCTAATATTTTCTTTTAAAATACAATTTACTCATTTACAAAAATGTGACATGCTAGAGGCATATTTAGTTTGTCGAAGAAATGAAGTTAGAGCACGGAAACACTACCGGCTTACATTTTAAAACGGTCAAGTACCATATCGAGGTTATTTTTTACAATTACACAAAAAACTTAGAGGAAACGAAAATACATTTAAAAAAAGCAGAACGAAGAAAACTTTTATAATCAAGGAGGATACGGATATTAATGTTCTTGCATATTTTGAAGCACATCATGATACGTCCTTAAAGCAGCTTTCCCGAGACTTAGAAGTGCCAAAGAGTACTATACGGAACATTTTCAAAAAAACACAAGTTTCATCCCTATAAATATGTAAATGGACAAATGGTACTACCTGGAGATGAGGAAAGAAGATTGGTGTTTTGTTTGTGGCTTATAAACTTTTGTGACGAAAGGCCAGAAAATTTTAAATTTATTTTGTGGAGTGACGAATCAAACTTCTATAATACAGTTATGTGCAAAAATAATTAGCATTACTAGAGTAGGGAAAATCCCTTGCTTGTTGAATCACGAAATTATCAAATTTGCTTCAGTTTAAATGTTTGGTGTGGTTTAATGGGTTCAAGAATTTTGGGTCAATGGTACCTTAATAGGGGAACGATATGTAGAATTAATGAGAAGTTTTGGAAAATTTTTTAGATAATATTCCATTGGCTAATTATTCACGGATCTACTTTCAACACCTGCTCATAATTACCACAGAACCTATGATTTATTATGAGAAATTTTTGAAAATCAGTGGATACTAACAAATGGATCGATTCGCTGGCTCGCTGTTTCCTCAGATATTACACCCCTAGATTTTTATCTATAATATGGAGTTATGTCAAAAAAAAGCATATAAAGAAATGTAGAGAAACGTGGTGAAGCTACAAAACAAAATTTCTTAAATTATAAATGGTGTCGATGGCACAACTATTTTAAAAACTACACGAAGTGTACAAAAATGGGACAACAATGTATTGAACAAGAAGGCAATATTTTTTAACATTTATTAAATTATGTACCTCATCAGTCCACAAAATTTTATTTCGAAAATGAAAAGAGTTTCATCAACTGAGTTCAATATTCAGTGACAAAAACGTAACCGTTTTTCGGAATCGCCTGGACGTAAACCTTGAATGGGCTGAAGATGAGAGGATTTTATGGTTCTTATGAAGTACTGTTATTACATTGGACTGCGACAAATGAGAATTTTCAGCTGCCTTCAGTTTCTACTTTTGTCAAATAATCTAAGAACTCCTACTCTATTTCTACTGTCTTTGACTTTCTGGACGACCCTGTTCATTACTTCGGCGCAAACCTAACTGTCGAAAATGTCGATGTATGTCAAAGCTTAGTAATTAGGAACTCTTCTATTTGGAAATCATCTTCAATATTCTGCAAATAAATTACGAGAACTTTTATCACAGAATTCGTGAATGTAAAGAATATCAATGTAATCGGCGTTATTATCATTATAAATAATCTTCTAGTCAGCGGCGGATTTATCGATATGATTAAGACACACAAAAGGAGCCCTAAAGGGGCTTCTTTTATTCACTACTCTCACTGAAAACAATTTAAATGAAAAAATACAACAATCTACATTATTCTGGATTCTCAATTTTACTTTTAATATCAATGAGAAATATCTGATGTGGCCAGCACATAAATATATTATACCAGTTTATATCATCATGATGTAGACAAATCATTCTCTTTACTTCTTCACTTACCTCAATGAAATTTTAATAGCGTATCTTGAAATGTTTCATTAAAATAATTTATTATCAGCAACATTCGATACTGTCAATAATGATTCATGTCATATATTTTAATAATTTCTTCTTAATGACATTGATATTTTTGTAACTAAATTAGAGATTACAAATGTCAAACTGCTAAATTTATCCTGACCTTATTTTATGAGGTCAAATGTGTAAAAAATGTCAGTTTACATCAGCATTATTTAAGTACTTGGAAAATATATTTTATTGGCATGATATAGTAGATATGATTTATAATCTTTCATCAAAAATATATTTTTTTTGTAAAGGCAAATACAAAAAAGTTGGGGTCCCGTGGACCCCCTCCTCGCTGACCAATTTTGCTCATCATTGAATTTTGTCCTTGTGTACCAAATTTGAAGATTTTATCTCAAAAACTGTGGCTGCTATCGCAATACTACAGACTTGCAGACAAATTTTTTCCAAAAAAGTTATGTTTTTTCATTATAATTCGTCGAGATTCGTCCAGAAATGCAATAAAAAACTTTTAATTTTTTTCCCGAAATTGTACCTTTTTTTTCTTTCATTCATCTCTGCAGTGTAAATAAAGTCTACGTAATTAAACACATAATAAAATGGAGATACTTTAGTAGCATATTATATGAGAATTTTCGTTTACCTTAGTTCCTATATTATTTTCATCTCAGAAAACATAATTATCGAAAATAAGGGGCCGCGAGATATATAAAGCGTAGGGCCCCGAAAATCCTAAATCCGCCACTGCTTCTAGTAGAATAGAACACTGAAAGTTTGATTTCAATATCTTTTTCAGTTCTCGAAAAATATTGTTTTCTTCGAAATTTTAAGGCCCTGGTATCTCACTTAGAAAGCAAAACAGAGATTTTGTTGTAATTACAGTTTATATTTAAAATTTTGAAAATAATCGATTTACAAAATTTGACAGGTTGAAACTGACTCACCCTGTATATAATAAAAGGATTTTAGATCCCCTGGTCACTTATTTGATACACCAATGACTATCGGTCTGAACAATATGTTGTAGTATTAGTATTTAAAAATATTGTCTAAATTTAATGATGAAAATTGATAATTAATATTTTAATTGTTTAAAATATCTATAATCAAATGATCTTGGGTTTTCCTTTGATTGTAAAAAGTAGGTGATAAAAAGTATTAATAACTATTTTATTTTTATAGGTGAAGGCTTTCTGGGTTAAGTTTCTCAGCTATATTAAAGACAACTCTATTCAACCGCAACGTTGTTACGTAAGAATAACAAATAACTTGCTTGTAAGAAAAGAAATTGCAAATTCTTTTAAATACTCGTGGGATTTGTGAATTCCACCCAGGTCAATGCTTTTTTACCTATTTAAGTCAAGTAATCACGATAAACCGCTAGTTTCACGCTTTAATTGGATTTTAATAATTAATTTTAATTTTCTCACAAGAATTTTACTACACTTTTTAAATTTAAGAGGGTAAAACCCTTTATGGTAGACTGTTATATTAATTGTCGTTAATTTAATATGTCATTTTATCAAAATAAGGGAAATATGTCTTTGGTAAAATAAAAAATACCAGTTTCGGCTGAGTGTTCTACTACAGTACTTTCTCATCATTATCATTTTCGATTCAAATGAAAAAAATTATTTATTTTAATTAAAAATAAAACAATAATAAATAAAATAAATAAGATAAATAAATAAGATAAATAAATCAGATAAACGAGATAAATGATACAAAATCAAAAGTCGAAGTTGTCTTGAACAGGGTTACACTTAGAAAAACGTGGACATACAATCATTCTCGCCGACATTGCCAGTGTCAGTGACGGAATTCGAATCCGTAACTACGATAGAAAGATTTCTAGTCACGCTGGCCATCGCGTGCACTCTAACCAACTATTCCACCGAGCCGGTTAAATTAGATAAATGAGATAAATAAGATAAACAAGACCTAACGAGATAAACGAAATAAACGAGATAAACGACATAATCGAGATAAACGGGATGATCGGGACAAACGAAATAAAATAAATAAAACAATTTACGTTTTACTAACTTTAAATTGTGAAAAAAGCGTGGGTTGCTCGATATACGAAAAATATGGCACAAAGCGCCCCACGCTTTTTTCACAATAATACTAGTATTTTTCGTTCATTATTGTTTTCAGTTTATATTAATAATTATTTTTCACTTTTTAGTTTGATGTGCTTTAAAAGCGTGTTTTTTAGTTTTTTTTAAACTATATTTATTTTTCACTTTTTTAGTTTGATGTGCTATGAAAGCGTGTTTTGTAGTTTTTTTAAACTATATTTATATTGCTTATTGATGCTGATATTATAACATATTACGATCCAACAGATATTTCTGAAAAAAAAATATTTTTTTATTTTAGCCATGGGATTTGAACTCACGCCCGAGGTTTCCGTCGTTTCGCGTCGACTAAGACTTGCCCGCTCGGCCAACGACCGAACTGAGAATCACGGAATATACTTACAATATTAAGCCTCTTGCTCTCACGCAGAGGATATGTGAGGAAAGGACTGGCGATCCTGATCAGGATAATGATATAAACTTATCAAATTATTGTATTGTTACCGGTTCTTCGTAAGTGTTGTGACCTAAAACAGACCTGATCTGGCTGATGCCAAAATCACTTATGCACGGCAGTCATTATTTTCGGGAGCTGAGTCGTGGATAAGGAATTAAGTTTTTGATTTTATTATTTAGATGTTATTACACTATATTCATCTACCTTTATGCAATTATTTTAGATGTTATATAACCATATAATAAGCAATGCCTGGGCGCCAGCCGATTAAATCGACAAGGGAGAGGGGAATTCAAGAACATACAAAATTAACCAGAAAACACCAACGTAAACTAAATAAATTTATTAAATATAAAAACTAACAGTTAAATAATAGACTGCATATTTTTGTTGTCGAACAGTCGAAATTGCTAATTTAATAAAAATTTCTTTGAAGGGAGAATACCAGCAGGTAAGTACAAATAACAAATAACAGATATATCCGTTGTAAAGATGTCCTGGTCGATGAACAGATATGACACATGCAAATGCAAAATATAAACCTTAACACAAAAATAATCAATGGCAACATAAATAGACAACTTTATACAATAATTACTTACAATTAAGTAATGGGATTTTCAGCCAAGCTAATATTATACGCAAATCTCTATTTATCTGTGCGGTTTCATTTAAATAATATTTATTTCTATTTAACAACTTCAAAAACTAAGAGTGGTTTGTTTTTATGACTTGGAGGAATAGTTATACCAAATTACACATGTAAAATATATGGCAATCTTAGGCAAGTAATATCACAGTGATTAATTTGCAATTGCCCAATTAACAGCTGTTAATTAGTGAACAGTGAATAATTATTATGTGGGTAATCCACAACTTAACACGAAGATTATTATATGTACATTATTTCAAGAGCAAAACACAACAAATATCATTGTTCATCAAAGTAGACACTGGTAAGTATTATATAACGAATCTCACTATTTTTGATAATTGGTATAAAATGGATGTAATGCTGACCTTTCTTTAATATTTTCCCATCTCGTGATGTTGAAAACACTGATAACAAAATTGTACTCACTCTGTAGTTCCATAAAAAGATATCACCTGAGCCTGATCCTAGAACACTTGGCTGACAATCTAAGGGATGTTCCAACCCTCATACACACGTGATTTCTGAATGGTGAGTTAATTATAATTTTAAGAAACTGTCCTAGATCCTATGAATTGACTGGAGGGTGTGTGGTAACTTTAAGTAAAAATCAGAGTTGGCAAGATAATATACTCTGTAGTAACTTCAGCTTAGTTACATGAAGATAACTCGTACAGGACAGTACAATACAGGAGCAATACGGTAAGACAAAAAAGAAAAGACCTAAAAAAAATTATTATGTGTTACGCCCCTGGCAGATAAGAATATTAACTGATATGAATTTAGAAAACACTCACCCTAGATTTTATGAGGCCTTTTACTAAATTTTACACCGATTCTTGGAAAAATATACTAGAGAAATTTGAGCTAGCAATATCGCTGTCTTATCACTTCCACATTCTCCAATCTTGTGGAATTTAATCAAAAAAACTTGACAGTATTTCTGATTTATTGCCAACTATTCTAGATTAAAATTTACTATTTAATTCAAAAAGAAAAAGTATTTAACCTCAAATCAAAGAAATAAAACTGATGGACTAATACTTCTACAACAATTTAGGAACTCCTATTGCCCACATATTATTACCACTTTCTTTTTTCTGTCTCAGGTTTACCAGAAAATATGATAAATTGGATTATTCATATAAGATAAATAATATTAAACTGCCTTAAATTTCTAAGGATAACGTCTCTACACAACACAGTGCTGGACCGTGGCTACTATCGGCGAACAGCTCCATTTTTACAATGTGATTCTATCTGTGTACTATATTATGTTTCCTGCCTAACTTTTGTTAAAAAACATCCTTGTATAAAACAATAAATAAAGTTGAAATTCATAAACGTTTGAATGTTTAATTTCTATTATTAATTTTCAGAGGTTCGTTAAATCAATACAAATTATCTAGGTATGCAACCAAACATACGATCTTAACATTTCTTGTTCTACAAAGGGTTGTATATGAGTGTTGACCGGAATATATTATACTTCATTAACATACAGGGTCTTCCAACCGTTACACACCCCCTTTCGCTGGTTAAAAAAATTTTTAGCATAGCAAAAAAAATTTTTTTCTACATTAAACTACCTATATTTATATCTCATTTAAATTTATTACTAACACTAATTTACATATTCTTTACAAAGTAACCTATACATTAACTGACTACTTAAAAGATAAATAGTCCGGACTATATTTCGGTAAAAATTACAAAATCTATATAAACAAGCCAAAAATGCTTGTCAATTTCCTTGTTAGGATGTGGTATACCACTGTTCAAAATCGAGTACTCTTTATAATGGATAACATCGGGTAAACAAACAAATAACAGAATCCTCTACATTCATCAACATTCGTTCACATTCATTCTACATTCACATCAGGATTCATCTTCACTGCCATTAAATGGTTTCAAGTCTTTCACGTGCCATCTTCCTAAATTCTTACGACTCGCGTCATCTACTAATTCATACACCAAATTAGATATAACCCTTTTCACTCTGCAAAGGGTGTTTTTAGGTGCAAGTTTCGCAGCAAAATTATGGGCCGCATTTGATAAAACATAATTTTTTTTCCACACGCGATCTCCTACTGCGTATTGTTCTGATTGCCTTTTTCTTAAATTGTAAGTATGAGAATTTTTCTCATAAGCCTTTTTCAATCTATTTTGAACATTCTTATATATGGACGGTAGTTTGCTAAGTTCTTCCGCATACTTTTCTTGATTATAGGGATTTAAGTTGAAATCGCCAACTGAATCCAAATTTCCATAATATTTCCCGTCAATTGGAACATATCTCCCAAAATTTAGGTACACTGGGCTAAAGCCCGTAGCCTCATGTACAGCTGTTCTTAAAGCATACGCAATTTTTGGAATTTCGATATCCCAATCTTTATGGTTGTCATCTTCAATATATGAACGTACTGCACATCCAATCACTCTGTTGACTCTTTCCACTTGATTTACTTGTGCATGATATCTCGCGTTATACCAAATCTTAACTCCATAGGTGTTACAAAGTGATTTAAATTCCTTACAGGTAAACTGTGTTCCATTATCACAAGTTAGCACTTGTGGGCTACCAAACATCAAAAATACTTCATTCTCTAAGAATTTTAGTATGTTCTTCGCATTCGCCTGACGTAAGGGATGCAACAACACAAATTTTGAAAAATAATCTGACACAACTAGTAGGTAGCTAAAACCTCGGGACGATCTCGGAAGGGGTCCCCATATGTCCATAGATATAGCTTGCCATGGGTAAGAAACCTGTTTTTGCTTTCCCATAAATCCTGGTCTAGATAAATTACTACCTTTTTGCGCGGCACACACTCTACAGTGCTTAACATAATTTTTAATGTAAATTCGCATTTTTGGCCAGTAATATACTTCCTTAACACGAGAATATGTTTTAAAAACACCTAAGTGTGCTGATGTGGGGTCATCATGACATGCCACCAACACATCTTTTCGGTAATTCTTAGGGACAACAACTTTCCACTCCGGTACACTCAAGTTTACTTCTTTGTTCACTGGTACATGCTTGTATAATAGACTATTTTCCACCATCCAATCTGGATAATTATCAGGGTTATCTCGTACGTTATTTACCATTTTATGATACCAACTATCCTTGATGCATTCTTCTGAGTCTATAGATATAATTGACACCTCTGCTACAGGTGCTCTAGATAAGGCATCTGGGACAATATTCTGAGAACCTTTACGATGTTCGATGATCATGTCATATTGCTGGAGCTTCACTGCCCAACGGGCAAGTCGACCCGATGGATCTTTTAGACGATTAAGCCAGCATAAACTATAATGATCCGTTATGACCTTGAACGTAGTGCCTTCTACATAGCATCTAAATTTCTCTACACCGAATAGTAAAGCCATAAGTTCTTTTTCAGTAGTGGTATATTTTGTTTCTGCTTGAGTAAGAGTGCGACTCGCAAAGGCTATTACTATTTCTTCATCATTGTCATTAATTTGCGTCAACACGCATCCAACGCCTTTGTCTGATGCATCGCATTGTATGGTGAATTGTTTGGAAAAATCGGGACTGACAAGTATAGGGGCTGAAACCAAAGCTTCTTTAATTTTTCGAAATGATTCTTCTGCCTCATCATTCCAAGATATTCTTTGTGACTTTCTTTTTTCCTTTTATTAATGCCGTAAGTGGAGCAGTCAGATTTGAAAATAGTGGGATAAATCTCCTGTACCATCCAACCATACCTATAAAGCGTTTTAACTCCGTCACAGTCTCTGGACGAGGGTAAGCTAACATGGCGAACACTTTCTCTGGATCGGTCCTGAGACCTTCTCCATCCAGTAGAAAACCAAGGTACTTCAGTGATGATAAACAAAACTCACACTTTTCCAAGTTGATGGTTAACTGGGCAGTTTTTAATCGATTAAAGACCTCTAACAGAACTTCGATGTGTCTTTCGAATGTAGGTGTAGCAACAATTATATCGTCGAGGTATACAAAGACGAATGGTTCCAACGAATATCCTAAGATTCGGTCCATTAATCTTTGTTGCGTTTGGGCAGCGTTATTCAGGCCAAATGGCATCACAACAAATTCGAAAAGACCTCTTGATGGTACGACAAAAGCAGTTTTTTCACAAGACTCTTCATCCAATGGTATTTGCCAAAATGCAGCTTTCAAATCAATACTGGAGAGATAGCGCGCTCCAGTAAGCTTATTCAGAATATGGTCAACATGTGGTAGAGGATATGCATCTTTCTTCGTTAGACTATTCAATTTTCTCCCGTCGAAACAAAGTCTCATTTCACCATTTGCCTTTTTCACAAGAAGCACCGGAGAAGCCCAAGGACTAGAAGAAGGTCGGACTACTCCTAACTCTAACATTTTGTCAAGTTCTTCGTGCAGGTAGTTCAACATGTAAGGAGACATATTATGATGTCGCTGCTTTACAGGTTCTGCTTCGCCTGTGTCTATCTTATGGACTGTCGAATTTGTACGTCCTAGCTTTGTTCCAGACATCCAGGAGAGTTCTTTAAACTTATCGATCATGGATTCCAGCTCTTTTACCTGATCGTTAGTCAACTCGGATCTCGATTGCACATTTTTTAATTCGCAGATAGATGGGTATTCATAAAAGCTATGCAATGGGGCTCGATCTTCTCCTACAAAGTATGAATTTTCACCGTAATCTATTATCACTCTAAACAACTTACAAAAGTCACTACCCAGTATTAGAGTATGTGAGAAAGATGGCACTACGAGAATTTTTATAAGCTGTAACTTGTCTCCAATTTCAACTGGTAAATAAACATAACCAAGAATTTTCTGAGGGACACCATCAGCAGTGTTGATATATGTTTCTCTAAGGTTACAAATTTCTAAACCAAAACTATTAATTTGTTGTAATCCCTCTCTCCCAAAAACTGAGTGACTAGCACCTGTATCCAATAATGCTACAACTTCTTTTCCTAAAACTTTAACAGAGACATACGGCCTGTTATCGTGCTTTTTCTGCACCAGCAACATGTTTGACTCTGTATTTACGTCATTAGTGCTAACGTTAATACTTCCAAAATTTTTATTATCCTCAGGTGACTTTACAAAAATAGTACTTGAATAGAATGATCGGACTAAGTCTTTCCATGCGTTCCATTCGCTGTGAGTTGTTTTACCAGGAACCAAGTTGTTTACCTTATCAGAGCTATTGTATAATCGTTTCCTGTGACAGACCACCGGTCTACAGTGCATCCCTTCGCCTGAAGTTTTTTGAACATGAGCAGTTCGGACGAATAACTCCTTCCCTACCACAGCCATAACATCTTGGTACTTTTCTACCACTAGAATTATCAAGGTTGTACTGTGTACAATTCCGCTTTATGTGGCCAAGTTGCTTACACTTAAAACATCGCAACTCAGACACTTCCCTCACTTCATTGCGGTTAGATGGATTATTATTGCTATAATTGTTAAATCGTTTTCTATTGTTTAGGTGAGCAGGTAGGTATGCCAAATCTGTCTCTGGAGTCGAGCGATTTCTTCTTGCTGAATGGGTACGCTGAGATTCTTGCCTAATAATACCAGCATCTTCTAGGGAACGGCATATATCTGCGAGACCATCAACAGAGGTAACATCCCTAAGTGCTAAGTGAACATGATAATCGTCTAACAAATTTTTTTCTAATTATTTTTAACTTTTCTGAGTCCTTGGCTTTCGTAATTAAGCTGTCGAATAAATTCTCCATAGTTGATATGAAAATAATCACACGTTCATCGTCCTTTTGTTTGCGATTTCGGATTATATCCCATAGGTCATCGTCTGAATCTTTCGAGAGAAAATCTCCTCTTAATGCAGCAACCAAACCATCCCAAGATTCTACCTTATTTCTTATACGTCGGTACCACATTTTTGCTGGACCCTCAAAGAGTTCAACAGCAGATCTGAACAGCTCATCTTGAGAAACATTACGTGAAAAAACTTAACTCTTGAAGTTCCTCCAAGAACGAATTGACAGAATGTTTGGCGGTATCACCATCAAATGTGAGACCCAATTTATAGACCGGAAAACACTTGCTAGTTGTTGCTGTATCAGGGGGTGCATTTAGTTGTTGGCGACTAACTTCTCCTTGTCTATGTTTATCCATTATTTCTTCAACGTCACCTTCCAAACAACCGACTACAATCAAATTGTCCCCGCGATATCCACTAACATCGTTATTGACAGTTTCTGGAATTCGTTGGAGCCTACCCATGATATGATTTATCCTAGTGCGGATCCTCTTGTAAACTTCCTGGTTTATTCCATCAAAGTCATTTATCATTGCTGTAATTGATTCTATAGTGCAATCAATTTCTTTCTTTTCTGTTTCGAATGAAAAGTTGGGAGTCTCATAAACATGAACAGTCGGTCTCGCCAAGTCCTTCTGCAATTCTCTGCGCAAAAACCGTCGCTTCTGAGGAATATCTGCATTAGTGGTAGCTACACCTCGAATCTTTAATTCATAATTAATTTCGTATGATCTTAGGTAATTCGGGTCCATTTCGTAAATAGATGCCATTGTTTTTTTTTTTTTTTTTTTTTTTTTTTAAGATATCCAAAACACAAACACTTTATGCACTAATATATATATATATGATAGCATTTAACACTGGCACACCCTGTATAAGCGAACTTGTTGAATATATCCCGTGCAAAAATACTTCAGCTTAATCACCAAAAGTTATTTACTATACTCACACCGTATTGACTCAGAAAGTATTTAACAAACACACTCTATATAATCGTGTCAGACACTATTTAATACGTGCATCCTGTATTATTACACCTCACAGACACTGTACACATATACACTCTTTAAGTAAACAATAGTACACACGCTGTACACAAATACAAAATTCTATAAAAACGATATAGCGTACACACTCTGTACATCAATATGCAATTGTGCATATATTTTAGTGTACCCTCTGTACACATATACACAAATATCAAATAAACTCTAGTATACACTCTATACAACCAAAAAGCTCTAGTATACAGAGCCTGTCCAATCAGCTAGCTCACCCTGTATATTAAACAACAATATTCACTGTACAAGCATTAAAAATTTAAAATAGCTATATTAAATTGACCGTTATACTTTATTTGCTCTCCCTGTAATTAAATCGATTCAACCAATTTGTAAAACAAGAAATTTTTATATAAAAAAATCTTAACCATAAAAAATTATATCTCTTTCTCATAAGTAATCTGTAAACTTTTATCTGAAGAGAATTTTACCTATTTATTCTTTCTATACAAAAAATTGTTGATACTCTACTTTCAATATATATACACTTTTTGTATGTCTTGATAAGGAAAAGAGGATGGGTTAAGGGAAAAAAATTGCTTATTATATGGATTTGGATGCCGGCTAACTATAAATTTAATTTAAAAATTAACATTTATGTAAAGGGAATATTCTCTAGCCTCACGTTACAGCGTCATTTTTTGTGACCTAAAACAGACCTGATCTGGCTGATGCCAAAATCACTTATGCACGGCAGTCATTATTTTCGGGAGCTGAGTCGTGGATAAGGAATTAAGTTTTTGATTTTATTATTTAGATGTTATTACACTATATTCATCTACCTTTATGCAATTATTTTAGATGTTATATAACCATATAATAAGCAATGCCTGGGCGCCAGCCGATTAAATCGACAAGGGAGAGGGGAATTCAAGAACATACAAAATTAACCAGAAAACACCAACGTAAACTAAATAAATTTATTAAATATAAAAACTAACAGTTAAATAATAGACTGCATATTTTTGTTGTCGAACAGTCGAAATTGCTAATTTAATAAAAATTTCTTTGAAGGGAGAATACCAGCAGGTAAGTACAAATAACAAATAACAGATATATCCGTTGTAAAGATGTCCTGGTCGATGAACAGATATGACACATGCAAATGCAAAATATAAACCTTAACACAAAAATAATCAATGGCAACATAAATAGACAACTTTATACAATAATTACTTACAATTAAGTAATGGGATTTTCAGCCAAGCTAATATTATACGCAAATCTCTATTTATCTGTGCGGTTTCATTTAAATAATATTTATTTCTATTTAACAACTTCAAAAACTAAGAGTGGTTTGTTTTTATGACTTGGAGGAATAGTTATACCAAATTACACATGTAAAATATATGGCAATCTTAGGCAAGTAATATCACAGTGATTAATTTGCAATTGCCCAATTAACAGCTGTTAATTAGTGAACAGTGAATAATTATTATGTGGGTAATCCACAACTTAACACGAAGATTATTATATGTACATTATTTCAAGAGCAAAACACAACAAATATCATTGTTCATCAAAGTAGACACTGGTAAGTATTATATAACGAATCTCACTATTTTTGATAATTGGTATAAAATGGATGTAATGCTGACCTTTCTTTAATATTTTCCCATCTCGTGATGTTGAAAACACTGATAACAAAATTGTACTCACTCTGTAGTTCCATAAAAAGATATCACCTGAGCCTGATCCTAGAACACTTGGCTGACAATCTAAGGGATGTTCCAACCCTCATACACACGTGATTTCTGAATGGTGAGTTAATTATAATTTTAAGAAACTGTCCTAGATCCTATGAATTGACTGGAGGGTGTGTGGTAACTTTAAGTAAAAATCAGAGTTGGCAAGATAATATACTCTGTAGTAACTTCAGCTTAGTTACATGAAGATAACTCGTACAGGACAGTACAATACAGGAGCAATACGGTAAGACAAAAAAGAAAAGACCTAAAAAAATTATTATGTGTTACGCCCCTGGCAGATAAGAATATTAACTGATATGAATTTAGAAAACACTCACCCTAGATTTTATGAGGCCTTTTACTAAATTTTACACCGATTCTTGGAAAAATATACTAGAGAAATTTGAGCTAGCAATATCGCTGTCTTATCACTTCCACATTCTCCAATCTTGTGGAATTTAATCAAAAAAACTTGACAGTATTTCTGATTTATTGCCAACTATTCTAGATTAAAATTTACTATTTAATTCAAAAATAAAAGTATTTAACCTCAAATCAAAGAAATAAAACTGATGGACTAATACTTCTACAACAATTTAGGAACTCCTATTGCCCACATATTATTACCACTTTCTTTTTTCTGTTTCAGGTTTACCAGAAAATATGATAAATTGGATTATTCATATAAGATAAATAATATTAAACTGCCTTAAATTTCTAAGGATAACGTCTCTACACAACACAGTGCTGGACCGTGGCTACTATCGGCGAACAGCTCCATTTTTACAATGTGATTCTATCTGTGTACTATATTATGTTTCCTGCCTAACTTTTGTTAAAAAACATCCTTGTATAAAACAATAAATAAAGTTGAAATTCATAAACGTTTGAATGTTTAATTTCTATTATTAATTTTCAGAGGTTCGTTAAATCAATACAAATTATCTAGGTATGCAACCAAACATACGATCTTAACATTTCTTGTTCTACAAAGGGTTGTATATGAGTGTTGACCGGAATATATTATACTTCATTAACATACAGGGTCTTCCAACCGTTACAGTGTACAAAGTTTCAATTAAACCTGTCCGTTTAAAGTGGGTCAAAATCGAGTCCAAAGAGTCGGTTACAAACAAACAAACAAACAAACAAACATACAAGTGAAGCTAATAAAAGCGTGTTAAAAAAATAAAATATCGATCCACATGATTATTTGGGAAATTGCATTATTTGATAAAATGGAAAATGCCTAGTAGGCTCCTGTCAAATAACCGAGTGGATTGCGCCAATATACTTAAGTAAATCTTTAGTGAAGTGTTAGTAGTAATTAATTATGCCTACTAGACATTTTCCATTTTATTAAATACCGCAATTTCCCAAATAACCATGTGGATCGAGATTATTTTATTTATTTAATCAAAAACTGTCAATTCAATAAAAAAATAAAAGCGACAAAATGATTTGTAAATGAATTAAGCTTTTCAAGGCTATATGAATAAATTCGGAATCGTTAAAAAGTTGGAATAAAAAAATAAAATCGAGGTTGCTGATTTCACTCATTTTACCGATAAGGGATAATTATAAAAATATTGCTTAGAAGCATTTCTATTAGTAGAACATCTCCACCAAAATTAATTTTTCTATCTCTTTCCAAATTTGAGAAAAAAATTAAAAACTTAACTTTAGCCTCCATCTTTGGAGAGGCGTAACTATTTAACGAAGCGTTTCCAGACATACTTCTATAGAAAACTTTTTCTTACTTTGAGGTCCTGAATTCAGATTTTATGTTTGTTCAGTTAATTCGGAAACACCCTGTTGATAGATGAGAAAATAAAAGAGCTTTTTTCTCTGCTTCCAAATATTTTGTATCATTTAAAAAATTTTAATATATTTACAATTATTGTTTTTTTTTTATATATATACAAAACTGTTCGGTGTGATTGTGGTCATACCTATCCCAAGAATCTTGTGCTGTGACTGTGGTTGAGTTCGTGCTGTGATTGTGGTTGAGTTCGTAGTATGATTGTGGTCGAGTTAATTAGCAAGAAACTTAGGCTGATTCTTGTAAATATATATGCAGTCCCTCGATATACAAAGTGTCCCAATACAACAATTTAATTTCCTAAGGGTAGATTTTATATATAAAATTGTGGCATTTGAGCCATATTTACCGAAATGCCACGGTTTTGCGATTGATCAAATGTGATGTGCTAACTATTTTTTTTTTTAATACGGTTTGAGAAGTTTCTCCGTGAACCGCCAATGGCTATCCCATGAGAGAATGAAAGATCATCTCAACTGGAACATCTCATTACTCTTAAGATTTTTCATATCTTTGACGGTTTTAAAGTTATTTAGTAAAATGTAAGTATTTTTTTGCTAGCACATTACGTAAAACAAAAGCCAAAAATTTTTAATAATTATAATTAAATCGATAATTTATTGACAAAGTAGTTGATTTAATTGGAATTTTACAAGAATTTATATCCGGGAAAGTCTATAATTGAAAATTAAAGAGGTAAACAAAAAAACTTATTTTTAAATGACAAAAATATTCACATTCAGAATAAATTATCAATTAGATACGACAGATCATATTTACATTTATTAGCAAAATTATTACAGCAAATATTATGAACAAAAGCCATTAATATTAATTTATCAAATGTTCAAAATTCGTTCCACTAGAGACACATTCTTACACGTTTCAAACAACAAAATGTATTGCTTTGAAAAATGCCTGACTTTAGTTTTTACCACGTTATAATAATGTATGGCCTTTTCACAGAAATCTCAAGAAAACAAGACCATATTTTCACAGCATAAAGTTTTTTTAAATTCTAAAATCGCCACATCAAAAAATCTGAAGAGTGATATAATTTTGTAATTATGGTGAACTTCCTTTCCATCATACACGGATGGTCATTGGCGTGCCACAAATAAATTGGGATATGTGATCATCTTCCTTCTAACAACAGAAGGAAGATGATCTAGGAAAATGAATCGCCTGGTGAGTCAATGTTAACGAAACGTACACTGACGATGTAATCGAAAATAAAAATGAAACGATCTGTTCAGATTAAGCTTATACACTTTTCATAATTATGGATCAGATATGGTGAATTAGTTGTTTGGTCGGTTTCTTCAATGTACCTGACACCCTTAGATTTTTTTGAGTTATTTAAAATATTAACTTTATTCCGCTTCTGGATCTATAAGTATTGAAGTAATTGAGCAGAAACAAAACGTATAACACAGACCCACAAAAAAAGTTCATTACCATGAACCAAAATACATGGAAAAAAAACTGACACGAGAAATCTCTTTTTTAACTATGGATTCGAATACAGCGTCGAAAAATACACTACGTATTTTTCGACGCTGTATTCGAATCCATAGTTAAAAAAGAGATTTATCGTCAGTTTTTTTTTTGCAAAAAAGCATCCCTTGAAATGGGATAAAACTATAGTAATGTAATGACCAAAATACATGGATCTAGTGTACTTTTCGACGGTAAATTCGAGTCCGTAGTTAAATTATTTGATGTGGCCAGCACATAACTTTCTTATACCATCCTGATGTAAATAAATCATTCTATTTAATTCTTCACTTACCTCAATTAAATTTTAATAGCGTACCTTGAAATGTTTCATTAAAATTCTTAAATAATTAATTATCATTGTCATTCGATACTGTCAATAATAATTCATGTCATATATTTTAATAATTTCTTCTTATTGACATTGACATTTTGTAACTAAATTAGACAATTCAAATGTCAAACTGTTAAATTTATCTTAACCCTATTTTATGAGGTCAACTATGTTAAAAATTTCAGTTTACATCAGCTTTATTTAAGTACTTGGAAAATATATATTTTTTTTAATGACAAATACAAAAAACTTTGGATCCGGTGGACCTCCTTTTGCTCATTATCGAATTTATCATTGTCTTTGGCCTTTACATGTGTACCAAATTTGAAAGCTTTATCTCAAAAACTGTGGCTGCTATTGTGATACTACAGACATGCAGACAGATTTTTTTTCAATAAAGTTGTTTTTTTCATTATAATTCGTCGAGATTCGTCCAGAAATGCAATAAAAATTTGTAATTTTTTTTCCCGAAATTGTACCTTTTTTTTCTTCCATTCATTATGTCTCTTCTGGTGGTACCATATTCACCAAATTTTATGTGTCACCTAAAACGTTGTTGACAAAACGTATATATCAATCAAAATCTCGAGGTCGAAAAAAATCACAAATCTATACTTCCTTATATTAGGTGTAGGAAAGTAAAAAGATTCATCGTGTCAGTTTTTCTTCCCAAAAACATTCCTTGAAATGGAGTAAAACTATAGTAATAATGTAATAACTCTTAATGAAGTGTGAGAAATGATAGATATTTTATAGTCTAGAGAGAAGAATATATATTCAAACCATAGCAACCTATTGCTATTAATTAAACCAAAATCCACCCTTATAGGTGTGAAAACTACCCTGAAACTCAAATAACGCACGTTAGTTTAAATAGCATGTACAAGGGATAAATCCTTGTAGCATATGCATCATTAGAGATTAGAGGCAGTTTCTACCACCCTTTAAGGGTAGTTTATAGTCACATATCGGTAGTTCAAGCGAATCCACACCATATTTGTTCGCCCTGCCTAAAACTACAAAAGCCTGAACTTTTTTCGTCGTTAATGAAACTTATGAGATACCTCCGTAGGTGGGGGTGGTTTTTACACCTTATAGGGGTGAGTCTCAACCTTTTACGAGTAATGTCTGGTTGTCACACCAAATCCAGATATTTTGTCCTATGAGCTACAAGAATTTGTCCTTTGTACATGCTATTTAAACTCACGTGTATTATTTGCGTTTCAGGGGTAGTTTTCACCCCCCCATAAGAGTGGATTTTAGTTTAATTAATAGAAATAGCTTGCTATAGTTTGAATGCATATTCTTCTCTCTAGACTATAAAATATCTACCATTTCTCACACTTAATTAAGAGTCGTTACATTATTACTATAGTTTTATTCCATTTCAAGGAATACTGACACGATAAATATTTTTTTTACTTACGGATTCAAATTTAGCGTAGAAAAATACACTAGATTCATGTATCTTGGTTCGTGGTAATGAACTTTTCTTTGTAGGGCTGTGTAATTGATATAGAATGAAAAATATATGAATTAAAAGATCTATAGTCCACTTCTGCGTACATATGATGGTTTACTTTTTGAGCATCTGCTTTAGTATAAATTTCAGAAAACAAACTGAGGATTACCTAAATCAATTCGATTTTAAATTCCACTCTCTGGCTCTTTTAAGGGGTTTGTGATCTACTACGAGATGATGGAATTACAACAGTATTATGATCATTTGATTCATCTTCAATTTCACTTTCATTTGTTGTATCAGGAAGAGTATTTGCTATTAATGTTTCATTTAGAGTACGGTTGTTTTTCAATTTATTACGGTAATTTTACGAATTCTGCTTCCATTGTTTCTTTTAATCCTATGTTCCCTTGTGTTCATCTTACCAATTAATTTTACTGGTTTTTCTCTTCTTTCTTAAGTGTTTCAGTCTCTCCATTTTTTGGAGTGCCTCACTGGTCTGGATTTTATAAATTTACTCTCTTTTTTTATCGTGCTTCCTTTTGTTTAATTTTTCCTATTTTCCACGTAGTTTTCCACAACTTAAAATCATTCCTTAACATACATCATCATTTTAAAAACTAGGGAATGACGTTGAGGAAATTACCAAACAAATACTTCTTCATTGTTGGAAATCAGAGTTTAAAAAAATTTGAGGTTATGGTATGATAATAATATTCCCCTCTGGATAATTAATAGGCACGGCGATGGCATCCCATTTATCACAAGAAAGATAAAAGAGCTAATGAGGTAATGGCTATTAAAAAAACCCATAATAATCTAGGATAGTGTAATGAGGGACATGGTGAGGGAATGATATTTTTTGAAGTCGAAACGTGTAAAAAATAATTTTAACTAAAAACACGACCAAAACGTTTCTAGTATTTTTTGTACAGGCCTACAGGACCTAAAATTGTTTATTCTCGGAGATTTACTGAAGTACGGACAATAAATTTTAAATTTTTGCTATTAATTAATTTAGGGTATAGAAAATAACAGGGAAACTTTATTATATTTCAAAATTTTATTTTCACTGTTTCTCAAAAAATGTGAATAAAATTACAATAAGTAAATCATACAAAAAAAATAATCAGTTGAATCAACAAAATAACTGTTTAAGTCGTAAATTATAGGTATTAAAAAGATAAGTTTCGCAAAATCTTGACGTAAATGTAGATATCAGAAATTATATATTTATTATGGTGCCATATTATTATACCATAAAACCAGTCTAACTTTGATTCTTTAAAACAACATTTTGTGATTTTAATAACATTATCAATATTAATCCATCATACACTGGAAATAATATAGAAATATAAGTAAACAGTGTGTTTCACTTTCATGGTGTCACCTAGATATTTTTCAATGAATCTGAAAAAGTTTAGGTTATTATAAAATTTGTTAAATAGCCATTGTTGCATGAAATCTATGCGAATTTTGAGTAGGAAATATACAATATTTCGCATCAGAACCACCAAAACATGTGATTTAATAAAATTGCTCAATATAGAAAAAGAAGTCTACTTCAATTTATTAAATTTGATTAGACCAACGTGGCATTTCTAATAATAAACAATAACATTTACCATATGGGTATGCCCTGACATCAACTTTTAAGATTATATATACCATATATTTACTTTCTTATAACTTATAACTAATATAACTAATATAAGAGATTTTGATTGACATATACGTTTTGAACCCTTCTGAATCCATTCTGACTATTTTCCGAATGATGTCTGTCGGTGCGTGTGTGTGGATCTGTGTGTATGTGTGTATTCGCGTAACTCAAAAAAATACTAATGGGAGACTTCCCAAATTTGGCAGTTAAGATCGTCAACAACATTTTAGGTGACACATTAAATTTGGTGAATGTGGTGTCACCAGAAGAGACATAATGAATGAAAGAAGAAAAAAGGTACAATTTCGGGAAAAAAATTTAAAAAATTTTATTGCATTTCTGGACGAATATCGACGAATTATAATAAAAAAACATAACTTTATGAAAAAAAAAGTCCGCATGTCTGTAGTATCGCGATAGCTGCCACAATTTTTGAGATAAAGCTTTCAAATTTGGTACACTTATTTACTTATTCTAAAGACAATGAAAAATTCGGTGATGAGGAAAATTGGCCAGCTGAAAGGGGGTCCACAGAACCCAAACTTTTTTGTATTTGACTACAAAAAAATATATTCTTGATGAAAGATTATAAAAAATCATGTCTACTATATCAAGCGAATAAAATATATTTTCCAAATACTTAAAACATTTCAAGGTACGCTATTAAAATTTAATTGAGGTAAATGAAGAATTAAACAGAATGAGTTTTTTAGATCAGGATGATATATACTGGTATTAGAAAGTTATGTGCTGGCCACATCAGATATTTTTATTTATGTAACATAGCTCTGGGAACAATTCTGTTTTTCGACTGTCTCCAAGAATCCCTTTAGTTGAGATCATCAAATGCTGGTATAAACAATTATTCTAGAGACGCATATTTGGTTCAGAAAATAAAACGTTTTCGTATTATCTAAATCCCAGGGTACGATGTGCTTTTTAAAGATCAGGGATATGGTAAAATAGGCGCAGGCGAGTGTGTCAGTAAAAGAATAATTACAATTTTCTTCAACAGAAGAAAAAAATCATTAAAATAGCGGAAAATCAGAAGATTTTAAATATTAAACGACAACAGACTCGACAGCATTTTTCAATGAACGAATTAGACATACCACTTACTCCAAGATATAAATGAGACGATATGTTTGATGAGCGGTTTTTGTATGAAATATGAAGAATGTGATGGGAAATATTTTGCAAAATTTCAATAAAAATGTTGTCAATCAAAAGCAGTCTAGCGCCTTTCATATTGTACATTGTACCATGTGTTTTGCAGCAAAGTTTCATATACTCATTTAAAATCTGTCATAGTTTGTGTTAAATGAAATAGTTAATATAAAAGTATCAAATATAAGATTTATAACCCACTGTCCTTGTTCATTTAAAAAATCAATAATTACATCCTATACCTAATCATTAAATATTTTATTACATTTGGATCAGAAACGTCAGTTCATTTATTCCACTTCTAGGGCATGGCGTATACCTACCGGAAAGGTAGTTTTTTTTTAACGACTTATTTATATTAACGTCCTGGCGAAGTTTAGCAGATTGCTATTCCACCACTCAACCAGGACAGACACACACAAGCAACCAGTCCCTGCAACATTTACAAGATGCCGCAGCTGAGACTCGAACTCCGGATAGATAGGGGCTAGTCGTGTTCTGCTACACAACAACGCTCTATCAACTGTGCTAACGTCTCGGTATTTTAAAAACACCACTATACATCCAGGCTCTTGCCAGGATTCGAACCCGGGACCCCTTGATCTCAAGCCTAACAAGTCAAATCAAATCAAATAAAACTTTATTTAGCATTAAGAAATAACACAATATTCACCCAGACACTCAAGCTCAGAGCCAGCCATGCGCCTACGGACGGCGTGGCAGTTGAGGGTTTGGGTGAGGTGAGGCCGGGGGACTTAAAACTAATTTACTACTAAATATCAACTCCTTTTCTATATAGGAAAAAATTTTAAATTATAATAAAAAAAATACCTATGTATAAAATATATGAAACATCTCAATATAAATGGTTTTAAACAATTAGTGTATATAATAAAGAGTAAACAGTTATATAGATAAAAATTATAAAATGTTTTGGTAATGCTAAATACGGAAAAATCACAAATAAAAAAAACCCGCTTCACGCAATTCAACTCAACTGGAGCGGCATGTATATGTCCGCTAAACTTTAGATTTAAATGTTTTAATTTCCAGTGAATTTTAAATTCTTAATAGATATGGGATTTATAATAAATCCAACAAAAATGCACAAAAGAAAATAGTTTAATTTTGAATTTCGATACAATGGTCTCTGGTTTGTGTAATATTGGCTGTTAACGGGCTACCAAAAAGTTTGAGTTCATAGAATTTTTTAAGAAATATTTCTGATGTAGTCCGATGTGTATAATGTCGGGACAAAATTCGTGTAATACCCTAATGGGGGTGTATCTTGTTGAGTTACTAATGAGGCGGAGAAACTTTTTCTCTAGTACTTTCAATTTGTGTAACGTCGTCGCAGACGCAGAACACCATACTGACGCAGCATACGTCAGGATCGCTCGCATGAAAATGTGAAAGTAGCTACTCTCCACCATTAGGGGATAGAGACTTCTTGACTTAACCCTAAGATTTTCTGTTATGTGTTTATTAAATATTAACCCTTTGTCCAAGTGTCCTCCCAAATATTTACCGTGTTCTTTGGTGTTAATTTTGTCTCCCCTTATTGTGATCGGTGTAATGATTCTGTTGTTGGTAAACTTTTTTGTGAACACTATCGCTTTCGACTATTCCATGTTTATCTTCACCTTCCATCTGTCAAAATATTCTGACACACGGATCATACCAGCCTTCAGCAGCTGATTTGCAGCTTGCGCGTGATGGCTGTGACTATATATGGCCGTATCGTCAGCATACATAGCTCCTTGAGGTACAGCCGCCTTGATGTTACGAGGTGTAGAGATGATATTATTTACTCTCACCTGCAACTCTCTTCCATGCTATCGGGCATCATATAATATATATATATATATATATATATATATATATATATATATATATATATATATATATATATATATATATATATATATATATATTTCGCACCGAGTGACATCCTGATTTTCATTAGAAGTTCGAAAAGATTCGACGAGCAAGAGAATTATATAGCTGAGGGAATAGCTGGGGGTTGATAAAAAGAGCATATCCTACTTGCTGGGTGTGAGCCTCTTCCACCATTACCATTAAAAGTAGGAACGGTTAGCAGCCCTCTTTTGTACTATTGCTTTTACCATTTATACTAAATTATTGTATGACGGTATATTTTACCTTTGTATGGTATTATTCTTAATAAATTTCTCATGATAGGAATTATCTATTAAGTGAATTTACATGTAAGGAGCAAACATTCAAAATCAGACATACTAAAAAATTAAAAATTGACTTTTTGGTTGCGACAAAAATACTCATTTATTTTTATTTCTATTAATTGTATCATCGTGTCTTGAAATTCCTATATTAATATGATGTTTTCATTCAAAACATACTTTAACAACATCCTATATATAAACATCTATTCGATCAAAATACTCTAGACACTCGACATGTCCAACACTATATATGTGCATTAACTTGATGAAAATCAAAAGTAAACATGTCCAGTAAAGTGGACGACCGCCGGGACAAACTGTGAATACTTTGATGATGTCTGTGCGCAATGTTTGTATTTTATTCATTTTGATTATTTTATCACACATCCAACAATAAGTGCGAGGAAGACGATACAATTGTAAGCCTAAAATAAGGATGGAACGTCGACGCCATCCGCCAATTAAGAGGTGTGTGGGTCGTACTTTTTTGATTGTTTCTATCCATACCTTACACTTGCAATTGTGACATTGTGGTGTCTTCCTCGCACTCATTGTCCAATGCAAGATACCAAAATAAAAATATGCTCAACCTATACATTCATTTTAGTGTTCAATAATATCATGTCTATGGAATTCATTCAAAACAAGACATGTCCAAAAGAAAACATGGCGTTAGCGCTTGACTGTTATGTTTTTGCGTTTAGTGTGTAGCAAAATAAAATGTCAAAGATACGGCTCCAAAATTTTTTTGAAACTATTAATAATACCAGAATAAATAGTTTTCCTTTTGCTATTGTAAAATAAATCTCATGTGGCATATTTGTTTTTGAACGTTTGCTCCGCGTTTAATAAAGCCTACAAATTTCCGACTTTTCTTGCCTAATATAAAATGTAACTGACCCGCAGTAATTTTTTTTTATTATCAATAATTTTCAAATTCAAATCGTTCATTTACTACAATACCATACTAATTAATGAATGATAAATCATCAGTTACAACTTCTTGTAAACAATCACTGTAATAATAACAATTATTGTTCTCTTGGATTATATCTTCTAGTTAATCAAGCATTGATAAACCGGCCCCAAGTATTGGTTTATACCTAATATTAATCTGCAAATTAACCAAGAGTTAGTTTTAATACGCTAAAATTTTAGAATCAAGTACAACATAGAAATTTCATATAGGGTCGGTTTTATTAAGTTCAGTTAAACTACAAATTGTTGATTAAACTAGTGTTGAAAAATCTTGTTCTATAATCTCTGTTATCTGAAGTTTATAGATCAAATACGTCATATGTACGTCATAATTTAATCTGCAATTGGGAGGATTGGGATCTTTTAATCCATGACTGTCATTTTAAAATCATTTCGAGGTTCATTTATAAATACAAATGTCTTTGTTTTTATGTTTGTGTCGCACTATTTGATTAATTAGATAAAATGATTAATATCTTCGATACATTTTAGGATATAGTTTCATAGTGATAAACAGATAACATATAATTTTATTGTTATTAATTATTTTAATTATTCTATTTTTTAGCATTGCGTAACATCTTATGAAAAAAACAAACTATGATCTCACACTTGTCGTATATTGTGAAGCAGCTTCTAAAAAAATAAGTCAGCTAACATAACACACAATTTGAAACCGGCCCTTAGAATTCCTAATAATTTCATAACATGTTATGGTATAATATTTATGTAGTAAGTACTGGAACAGTTGGTTTTGTAGATTTTTGCACTTAAAAAATGGATAAATATCTATTTGTCTTTATTGCTCATACTGTACTCAAATGTTTGTCTCTTTCCAAACTATAATCTTGTTTAGGTAGCAGAACACTACGGTGCTACTTCCTTCTTAATAGTGTACGGTTCTGAAGACAACACCTGTAGTTCAGCGGTCTGGTAACATTTATATGTTTTCTGGTATTATTGTATAGCTTTATGATTATCATTATTTAAAAAGTTGCTATATTGATTTAACGTACCTTTGAGGTAATTTTCATAATAATATTGTACCGTAATTATCTTAATTTACGCCTTGGGCGAATTTGCTTTTCAGTGATCAGTTCACGTTGGTTGTTCTTTAGAACAGCCATCATTAATATCGATTAGTATCGATTTATCTTGCCTTGTTGGCGATTTATCCTAATATCCCTCTGATATTGTAGTAATTTCGTGTGCTAATTTAAATTAAATTTCGGTTATCGTAACTCTTAGATTTACCTGGCAACAGATGTCGCCATATTGTATCGTAATTAGATGTTTTCTGTCTTTGCCTGTTGATGTTTTAGTTCACTTGGTTACGTTGGTAGCTATGTGAGGAATGGTGACTGGTGATATTTGGAGTTTGGTACCTCTTATTGGAGGAAACCTATTTGTTTATAACCTTTGTGAGAATTCCTAACGTGGTGCATTTGTTTTGTGGTGGATCATTTTATACCAGTGCATATATTTACCAACCAGACCTCTGTAGCGCAAGGTTTTTCCAAATTTAAAATATCGAGTGCTTACTTAAACGTTTACTTAGTATTTAGTTAGAAACGCTGCTCTAGTAGAGCCTTACCTAGTTTTCTGGCAAAGGTACCTGCCTAGTTATCTGACAATTGATTAACTTATAATTATCTGCGGTAAAAATATAGTCAAGCTATGTATTTTTATTTAACATTATCTGAAATTCATTATTACCTCGCTATGAGGAACTAATTTAACTTAACGTTACCTTTAATTTGACAAATATCATATTGTTTTATATTAGCAAATAAAACAAAGTTATCTTTCTATTTCTCTGACTGTTACCAGACATTCTAAATTCTATTTTCTTGAAGATTACCATCTTTTAGTATAAAATATAGTGAATATCTATTTCACTTTGTTTATTATCAGAGCCATACCTAGTTTATGTGTTGGACTAGTATTTTTTCTATTTAACGTAACTTTTATTGATACTTAAGTTAGTTGAAGTATTCAACTTCCTAAGATGTTGTGGGATACAAATCCTAGTTTCATTAGTTCGCAATTTCCTCTGTAAATTTGTGTTAATTTTCATATTTTGTCTACGTAGCCGGACAATTCAAACGTCACAGCTTTTTACATTGTTTTGCCTATAATACTGATCTCATAAAACTCTTCTCTTTTTATGTAAATACCTGAACCAAGAAATGATAACTGGTGGATCGAACTGATCATTATATACTGGGTGGAGCAGGAAAACGATATTTTATACAACTGCCATTTCGTCTCAAGGGTAACTACAGTACTGACAGTGGTGAATCAAACTGACACCAAACCCATTCAGAGCTTAGCCGTTGGTGGATTCTTCGCAGGACTGATCCATTTGAAGTTAAGTATGATCTTCGTCCGCAATGAAATTTTATATTTGGTCAGAAGAATTTTTGTAAGAGATCAGTCATTTTTTCTTTTTAAATAACGTCATATCATTTTTTGTGTTGGTCTTCAGCATCCACTATATTTTTAACTTCCCGCTAAGAAAATTGAAAAGTTTCAGAAATTGGGAAGTTATTGGTTTCACCCCAATTTTCGAAAATCGAGTTTTTCTCAGATCTCGATGTTTTGAGGTCCTAAGAAGCTATTCTGACTATTCCCACGATGGTGTCTGTATGGCTGTATGTATGTATATGTATGTGTCACCTATCGAAACGCGGTTTGCGGCATTCTAAAGGGGTTGACTCAACTTAGATTTCCTGAGAATTCTCAAAAATAAAATTTCCAAAAATCTGTTTTTTTTTGGAATATCTTTTAGACTACTGAACCGATCAATTCCAAAATCTAATCAGATCTTCTCCTTATAAAACAATGTCGATCGTCGCAAACCTCATCAAAATCGGTTGATTCGTTCGAGCGATATCGATTACGAAAAATTCGCAAAAAGTGTTTTTTTTTAAATAACATTCAAAATTCCTGTCGTATCGATTTTTGGTACAAAGATAACTTTTTGTACTTAAAAAACTGCGTTGAATGACGTAAACGGCATCAAAATCGGTTGATTCTTTCAAGAGATATCGATTACGAAAAATTCGCAACAAAGTGTTTTTTTGAAATAACATTCAAAATTTTTGTCGGATCGATTTTTAGTACAAACATACCTTTTTATACTTGAAAAAACTGCGTTGAATCCTGCAAACTGCATCTCGATTGGTTAATTTGTTCAAAAGATATCGCAGTTCAAAAATTACAAAAAAAAAAAGTGTTTTTTTTAATATAACTTCGAGATTTTTCACCTAATCGTAGAGCTCAAAAATGTATGTATATAATATTTTGAGCTCGGAGAGCTCATAAATTAACTAATACGTATATTTTTGAGCGCTTTAAGCTCGAAAATAGCGGGAAGTTTCAGGGATGGCCTGCAGGGTCAACCGATTTTCAGATTTTGTTTAATTAAAAGAGGCCGTCTGGGCCTATTTAAAAATTTTGTACATATAACCAGTTTATTATACTTTTTATTTACCTAATAATATCTTCTATTCTACTTCCTTCCCAAACTAATTCAAGGATTAACGTTATTTTTACCTATTAAAATAAACTTTTAACTATTTGGTACTTTCAAAAGTCCTGGCGCCCAGCCTAGATTTTGGTGAGAACTCAGATCAATCTGAGCCTATATTCACGACCTGCTAACTGAGCTACCGGTCAATAAGTACAACCACCAGCTAATTGTTTTATGCCAGGAATTGGGCAGGGGGTGTTGCAAAAGATATGGCTGCTCTAAAGCAGACAATAAAAACGAGTTTTTAGTATTATTATTATATTTAGTCATATGTTTGCTATTTGGTCAACAAATTAATTCCAATAAAAAATTCCTATCAAATGAGTCTAGAAGCCATTCTGAAAGCAGAGCATATCCGCAATTTGTTAGTTTTAAAGTTACACAATTACACATCATCGCATGAGAACTACATGGTTCTAAGTAACAATTTATTATCTTCACAGAACAATGAATATTGGATTATAATTTCCTAAAAAGTTACTTTGGTAAATTGTATGGATCAAATTAATCTAGTATTTGCCTGATACGATACATATAGATTGGTGTGAATTTACCCAACATTGTAGGAATTATAAGAACATTAATTAACATTGGCATTTGCACTTAGCACCATTCAAAAATAAATATTTTTCAGTTGGTGATTTCAAGTAGTAAGAAAAAACATAGATTGAAGCAAATAATTACTTGAAATGAAGTTTATCGTCTCATTTTTCAATCAACGGCGAAATTTCCTAGCGAGGAAGATGCAGAAAGATATTTACAACAGGTTGTAATAAACATATCTGTTTTGAGCAAGAACCCTATGGTTCTTATGTCACATGTCTAAATATTACTTTTGCAATTCATTGTATTTCTTATTCTAATTTGACGGTTGGGTAAATATTTGGTGGTCTTGGCTTCTCTGTATTTAATTGGAGTAGACTGATGGACATTTTGTTCTAATTTATGGCTCTTTGCAAGAACTGCACTTTCTTATGATTTCTCTTTCGTTTTTACACGTTCTGCGTATATTGCGATAACGGTATATTAATAATTCCAACTACCTTCTTGCCGTTTGTAAATTACTCTTAAAATTTGGGATGGTTCTCTGTGAGGATAAAAATGGAAAATCGTCGTGATATGTTATAATTTCTGTCATTTTTATTGTTTCCACCATTAACTCCTTCAGAAAGGAGAGGTTCTTAGGTCCCATATATAGTTGTTTATTATTCTATTCTTGTAATATCTCGAATATTATTTCTTTCGATTTGGTTTTGGTTTATTGCTGGAGGCACAGAGTAATAAAAGGAAAATGACGAGCTAAGCTGAAATTAATGGTAAAATAGATTGTTTCCTCTTTATTATCTACAACCCACTATTTTCCATTCTTTTAAATAATTCAATTAAATCAATCAATATACGAAAACGGAGGCCAACATTAGCATTGAATGAAAATTGTGAGAAAGTAGCATCATATCCTAAAATGAAGCAGATGGCATTTTGGTTAGATTTATGGCATAAACGCTAAACTCTTGTTAATACTAATTTAACTTTATTTATAGAGGAATGGTACCACATTTTTTTCATATTCATTCATCGTATTATATTGCTTGTACAATGTGTTCCAAATTGACAGTAATCAAGGAGTTTTGCCTATTTCTGAAACTGAAACTTTACCACGGTTTTTGAGAGAATTCCAATGGTGAATAGTTTTTTACAGCATCAAAAACTTCCACTATTAAAGAAGCATCGTCAGTAGAAAAAAATCAATTTTTACAGATAGCGCGAGAAGTGGAATAGATATTGAAATGGGACCTTCACCAATAGAAGTCTCCCAAAAAACGAGGTCAAGAATGTGCACTCCATTTCGCTCTATCTGTTTTAGAAATAGGCAAAACTCCCTGATTACAAGAAAATTGGGACACAGTGTAAAATTAATATAATATGACGACTGAATATGAAAAAAGATGGTGCCATTCCTCTATAATTCAAGTTAAATTTGTATTAACAAAATATTTTAGAGTGCTTTAAAATATCTAAAAATGTGAATCTGAGTTCGGAAATAGGCAATAGGAAATAGCAATTTGGGACACATTGTATACGTCGACAAAATATGTCTTTTCAAAGAATTGTTTGTAGAAGAATATAAAACCGGTTATTCTGATCACAAATTAGCTTTGCCAATTGTAATTCTGAATATAATTTATTTTCATAATTGTTTATATTGTTAATTTCTGAATAACTTAAATAACAAAAAGTGACTTACTTGAGAAATAATTTATTATTTCATAAATGCATTAGAAACAAAACGAATAACGAATGTATACATAGTTAAGTTAATACGGTATGACCTTTTTAACAATAAAAAAACAAAACACTGGCTGTTTGTCCTTCATATGTAAAGTAAGTAAATATTACGTCACCTTCACGGTGTAAATACCGGTTTAAGGAGAAAAAGTATACATATAATACATGAACAACAGAAGTAATACCAATTTATTATTTGGGTTGTAGGAATATTTTTAAGAAAAAAAATTACCTAGAGTTTTATTAAAGAAAATCGCGAGGGGCCTTTCAATCATTTTTTTATGGTAGAAATATGAAACCAGTGCAGAAGAAAAAAAAAAGGATTTTTTTGCGTCTGTCGGTCCATGTAGATTTAGTTCTTTCGTGTAACTTCATAGAAAGTGTAACGTTTTTACATTTTTAATTTGTTTCTGGGATAGACTATTAGGTAGGTTTCATTATATTTGCCACAGAATCCTCCAAATTTTCTAGTCTGTTCCTGACAGCCTACTTTTGGTATGTCTCCAAAAGGAAATCGGAGGTAGTTAGATCGGGAGACCTGGAAGGCTATTCTATGGATCCTCGTCTACAGATTCATCTATTGGAAAAAATAGTCCCTTAGTTGAACTCAATAGTGTGGGTAAGCAGAAATCGTGCTGGAACCACACCCCATTTAGAGCAAGTTATTCCCATTAGGGAATAAATCAGAACATGCAGGTATCACGTTGTTTTGTAAGTGTCAAAAATTTATACGTAGTTAAATTTCCATCTAATAATAAAGAATGGCCCAATAATATGATACCCAATCTTACCTCTCCAAATATTTACTATCTGCGAATATTGGATGTGTAGTTACCTATTCTATCCAGTGTGGATTATTTCTCAAAAGGTTGCTTCATCGAAGAATTTAATAACCAACATTTTCATCATTATTACAACTTCCAGCATTAGATCGTAAAATTGTAATCTTCTGTCTAATTTATCGTTCGTTCCTAGACTAAATGCATCTTATATGGATGGAATTTTTCTTTCTCCACAAGATTTCTGATTTCTCGTGATCCACAGCAAGTTGTCGCATTGATATTTGAGGCATCTCTTCGAAAATATCGAGATCTTTTTCTCAGCCTGTCACTGATTTTGGTCTTTCAGTCTCTGGGGCAATTTTAACACTACCTGTTTCTCTTAAATTTTCCACTACACTACCTACAGAATATTATTTAATTGAAACTCTGTTGTTCGTTAGAGAAACTGTAAACCTTTACTCGTGTCTTTCTTTTATAGCCGCATTTATTACAATTAAAATTTAGATTTTTCATCTTTCATTTACTTGGGAATTTTGTTAATTTAACTATCTTAACATGAACAGCAAAAGCTATACTATCCAGTTTAAATCCAAACCAATGAAATTTGTGTTACCCTTTAAAAATTTTGTAGTTTTTTATTTCTTTCTCTGTTTTCTTATCATTTTTTTTACAAATGGGCCGTGTAACCATAAAATCTAAATCGACTTTTATTTATATTTACATCGCTTGTAAAACGATTTAGTCATCGGTAACGATAAAAAAATGCTTATTTTAAAGATGTAAAAGATTTAAAAAAATAAAAACAAAATCAAACCATAAATAAATATAGTTTAAAAAAACTAAAAAACACGCTTTTAAAGCACATCAAACTAAAAAGTGAAAAATAATTATTAATATAAACTGAAAACAATAATGAACGAAAAATACTAGTATTATTGTGAAAAAAAGCGTGGGTTGCTCGATATACGAAAAATATGGCACAAAGCGCCCCACGCTTTTTTTCACAATAATACTAGTATTTTTCGTTCATTATTGTTTTCAGTTTATATTAATAATTATTTTTCACTTTTTTAGTTTGATGTGCTTTAAAAGCGTGTTTTTTAGTTTTTTTAAACTATATTTATTTTTCACTTTTTAGTTTGATGTGCTATGAAAGCGTGTTTTTTTAGTTTTTTTAAACTATATTTATATTGCTTATTGATGCTGATATTATAACATATTACGATCCAACAGATACTTCTGAGAAAAAAAATATTTTTTTTTCAGCCATAGACGGGATTTGAACTCACGCCCGAGGAGTCCGTCGTTTCGCGTCGACTAAGACTTGTACCTTAGCCCGCTCGGCCATCGAACGAACTGAGAATCACGGAATGTACTAACAGTAATAAGCCACTTGCTCTCACGCAGAGGATACGTGAGGAAAGGAAATTATTTAATTCTGGCGATCCTGATCAGGATAATGATATAAACTTATCAAATTATTGTATTGTTACAGGTTCTTCGTAAGTGTACAAAGTTTCAATTAAATCTGTCCGTTTAAAGTAGGTCAAAATCGAGTCCAAAGAGTCGGTTACAAACAAACAAACAAACATACAGGTGAAGCTAATAAAAGCGTGTTAAAAAAAATCTAAATCACATATATATGGACAGTCATCTATTGAGGTCATTTTTTAATACAGGCAATATTTACTAAGTTACATTCATTAATTTTTCAGTTCTTCTTTCCCACTCTGTATAGTTTTTACTTTCACCTATTTTATATTAGTAGATTCCAACTTAATTCCAGCTTTTGAAGACAGAAACATATTTGAAAAACTAAAATTATTATTAGATACAAAACATGTCTACATTTTAGAATCTGCAAACATTTTAAAAATTTAAATTACTAAGGAGTTGTGTTTTAGGTATATAAAAAGTAGAACACTGTCGACCCCTCTTGAGGAATACTCCACCAATGCATCATTTTTAACACCCACTGTACGTCTATCAGACTAACGAAATAAAATGTAGGTGTTAGTGAATGGAATGGTAAACTAGTTCCGGTACCATTTGAGACTGTGTAAATATTATGCAGACAAAAATTGTAGCCCATTAAGAGTGGATATATCTCGCTGTGCCTCGGGCATCATTAGTACAGTACAAAACATGCAAACAAAAACTACTTTTGCAATGGTCCGTGCTCCACCGATTTTCAATAACGTACTACGTTTTTTGGAAAAAATACTAGCAGACAACCAAAGAAGATGTAGGTTTGTAATGTGTTTTCCTTTATAACATTTTTGCTAAAAAAAAACAAAAATAGTAAAAATACCCTAATTACAGAAAAATTGACCAGTGTATTAATTACTAACTACTACTTCAAAAACATACGTTAGAAATCTGCATTTTGTTCTTGGTGGTATTTTCATTTTTCCCAAAAAAAAAAAGAAAAAATTATTCAAAATCAGGTGAACGTGGACTTGTTCTGTTTTGGCATTTATACATATTACTGTAGTAATAATAATAATGGCAAGGTATACCCAATCTTAAATATATTGTTGTTTTCACTCATAATTATTTGATTATATTAAATACTTTTTTTATCACAATTGCATTTAAAATATTATATCTACTAATACTGTTTTAATATTATAAATAATACTAATATTGCAAAAATTATACTAATACCGGTATAATAAAAATAAAATACTAAAAGTAATTCTTAAATACAAGGTACCTACCAAAAGTGGTAATCTTCTCGTTTTGTTTAATTTAAAATTAAATAAAGTGGTTACACACACTGTTTGATGATTTATAAAATTTGTATCACACGATGAGAAGTGATTAAGCTTTAATTGCGATTACCCACTAGTAAAAAAAATTTGCTAAATAAATGGAAATCCTTATTGAGGTCGTCGCGTATACCATTCGCAGACCGGTTTCTGGTTATTGCCTTGTCGACTTCGTTCTAAGCATTTTTCAATTTATTACATATCGATTGGCACCGGTAGATGGAGTTATTATTAACTAGTTAGTACACTACTATCCAAGGGCGGATCTAGGCCTTGAATTTGGGGGGGGGGAGGTAAATCACAAACACATCAGTACATCACACATTTGCGAGAAGAGCGTCACAATTAATGAAATAATTATTACGAGAAAATAACGATTAAAACATGTTAGGAAAATAAAACCTTTATAACTTTTTAATTATTGGTAAAATACTAACGAAATTTAGTTTTGTTAATGAATGTGTTGTTTGCTAATCGAACAATATAATACTTCTTATTCATTTTCAGAAATAATTAAAATAATTCTATTCTAGTAATAACAAGGATGGTTTTGTCAGATATGACTATACAGGGTGATCTACCACGAGTGTGCCAAACTTCAGAGGCTGGTAATTTATCAAAAAATAAATGGACTTTCATTAATAAACATATGTCCTAAAACGCATAATAAGGGAGCTACAACCCCTTGAAGGTGGTTGATGAATACCAATTTTTCGATTATGGTGGTGACTAAAAAAATGAAATTTTCATGCATTACGACCCCGATGTAGGCGCATAAAAGTACAAATTTCGTAATTAACAGCTGGCTTTATTGAGGTAGTTTTGAGGGGTGAGGGGTAGTTTTTTACCCTAAACTTTTTTGACATCACTTCCGAAGCAAAACTTTTAAATAACATTATTTCCCATGCAATGACTCAGAAAAAAGTACTTTTCAAAATTTCTGTTACACCAGCCGTTTTTGAATAATTTGCGTTGAACGGCAATAAGACATGTGAATGAATGGTTGAATCGGAATTTTGGAAATAACTGGATTGGTAACTGTGGTCCTGTTTTATGGCCTCTTCGCTCTCCCGATCTCAAACTTCTAGATTTTTATTTCTAGGGGCATATGAAGCAGTTAGTTTATTTTGAGGAAATAAATAATATTCAGCACTTGATGGAAAGGATCAATAATAGTATAGCTTATATCACAAACAATGGTGACATGGCTGAAATTAATAATTCAGTTATTCGTCGTTGTGAGGCGTGTATTCGTGCTCAAGGAGGTCATTTTGAACAGTTACTCTTTTAGCTAATAAGTACGTTATTTCTGTGTTGTACATTGATTTTTAATTTTGTAATAAAAATGTTGTTTATTTCACGTGAAAAACCTTATTGCCGTTCAACGCAAATTATTCAAAAACGGCTGGTGTGACAGAAATTTTGAAAAATACATTTTTCTGAGTTATTGCATGGGAAATAATGTTATTTAAAAGTTTTGCTTCGGAAGTGATGTCAAAAAAAAGTTTAGGGTAAAAAACTACCCCTTACCCCTCAAAACTACCTCAATAAAGCAAGCTGTTAATTACGAAATTTGTACTTTTATGCGCCTACATCGGGGCCGTAATGCATGAAAATTTCATTTCTTTAATCACCACCATATTGGACTTATAATCGAAAAATTGATATTCATCAACCCCCTTCAAGGGGTTGTAGCTCCCTTATTATGCGTTTTAGGACATATGTTGATTAATGAAAGTTCATTTATTTTTTGATAAATTACCAGCCTCTGAAGTTTGGCACACTCGTGGTAGATCACCCTGTATTGAAGAAATTTTCTGATAAGTTTATGTAAATGTGACTGTAGTTGCACAATTGTTAATTTTTTATATAGGCCTACTTGTAACTTTAATTATTACCTAATTAAAACATAAACAAATAAACAAGTTTGGTCAGTCCTTTTATTTTTAAAGCTTTTCATCGTAGTAGGTATCTATGTTGCATAGTATTGCTTTCTATTTTGCTGCTAACTTCGTTGTCTTTTTGTCTACTTCTCTTTTCTTAAGTACATTTTCTTTTTTCTTCTCTTCCTTCGCAACTTATTTGTCTGCTGTTTTTTCTTAGGCACAATTTGTCCATTATTCTATTCTTATTTCCCATCTTCTCTCTCCTCATCCTTTTTGTTTTGATGTATACAGGTTGTTCGGCTTTAACTTTCCCAACATCTTGCGAGTTACAACATCGGTTAATTTAGAGAAAAGTTGGGTCATTTTCTTACCAAGACCGTAATACCAACAGAAATTATTTATCTGATTTGGTTTTTCAGATATCTGGAAAAATTGAAAAGGTGGTTTTTCAAAATATAGGTAACTTTCGTAATAATTAGCAGATAGGCAAATAAAATCATGTGATAGGATAGGATTTATATGTGCGATGTACAATCGATTAAATCGGCACATAGGTATAAGGTGTCCCAAATAAGAAAATTAAGAAAATGTTTTTTAAATAAAATTTATTTTGTGTTTTAAAAGCAAAAGTGTCATTCATATTAATGAAAAAATCAATAAAGTGATAGAAGGTTATACTTAATTATGATTAAATTAAAAAAGAATCAAAATAAGTTGATGGCAGTGAAGTTTTTGTTTATATAACCATCATTTATCCATATGATCAAGATTTTTTATGATGTTTAAGACAACGAAATTCTTATACACCATAATAATAATTATTGGCCTTTAATAAACTTAGCTAGATAACAGAATTATTACAAAATAATAGACTGTTTATTATCGTGTGATATAATTTTTGAAGGACAATTATTAAGTAAAAATTAAAATATTGTGGTTACGTTTTACGTTTTTTACTCAATAACTGAAAATAAGTGAAAACCAAAACCTGATTTTTGTAAAATGGAGCACATTAAACCAGACTAATTAGGTGTTTACTTATTGAAAATCGTTCACAGCGCAAAAACATACTGTAAAATTATAAAAAGAAAAATACCTGTACTCTAAAGCAGGTGTTGATATATACTAATTTATTAATTATTATAATCATATCGAGGGTTTCGTGGAAAAAAGGGTATGTTGACCATATACCAAATAGTGCAATATCGGTGTTTAAAGATTTTTATATATCAATAAAAAAGTACAGAATTTGTTTTTCTTAACATAGTGTCTTAAAAAAAATTAGTACCTTTGCTATAAAAAATAAATTACTTAAAAATATTGTGTACTTCTTTAAGAATATAAAAATTTTTAAACACCGATATTGCAAAGTTTGGTATATGGTCAATACCCAATTTGTTCATGAAAAACATATTTTTATTTATTTATTTTGCTGACGGGTTTACTTATCTCGATAGCCTAATGTTTTCCGATATACGTATTTCTCTAACAAGGGGGAGGGCACGACCTTGGGAATTTATTTTGGGATGAGACTTCGTGTAATAATTGTACTTCTTTAGGGTGTTCACCCCTTGGAATGGCAACGCGCAACGCTCAATCGATTCGGAGAAAATGACGTTTAAAAATTCAAACTCAGCTTATATACTAGTGAGGTTCTTCGAGTTCCCGCGGCGAAATAGCCTAGCCGATAACGTGTCTGCGTACCGCTTGGGCGCTCGGGGTTCGAATCACGTGCACGACTTACTTTTTTTTTAATTATTTATTTAATTGTTTTTACAATTAAATGAATTTATTATTTAATATTATCGATCATTTAAATAACAATAATGTCAATAATGTTATTTTGCTAACGAAAAAGACTTTAAATTTTACATCATAATTTAATTATAGTAATAATTTAAATTACTACCAAATAAATATACTATAATTTAATAAACTATTATTATTATTATATCCATTAGTAATAGTGTATTTTAAATAATAGTTTATTAAATTATAGTATATTTATTTGGTAGTAATTTAAATTATTACTATAATTAAATTATGATTTAAAATTTAAAGTTTTTTTCGTTAGCAAAATAACATTATTGACATTATTGTTATTTAAATGATCGATAATATTAAATAATAAGTTTATGTAATTGTAAAAACAATTAAATAAATAATTAAAAAAAAAAGTAAGTCGTGCACGTGATTCAAACCCCGAGCGCCCAAGCGGTACGCAGACACGTTATCGGCTAGGCTATTTCGCCGCGGGAACTCGAAGAACCTCACTAGTATATAAGCTGAGTTTGAATTTTTAAACGTTCATTTTCTCCGAATCGATTGAGCGTTGCGCGTTGCCATTCCAAGGGGTGAACACCCTAAAGAAGTACAATTATTACACGAAGTCTCATCCCAAAATAAATTCCCAAGGTCGTGCCCTCCCCTTGTAAGATTCGACCTTCGGCGCATTGTTTGCGATAGAGTCGGTTATTTTCATATCATTTTCATTCATAGTATGCGCAATAAAATGTTAAAACAACTTGTAAACAGATATTTCAAAACAATATGGTACGTGTTACACAATCTAACCACTGTCAGAGTGACCAATAAGAATGCGCATACAGGAAAGAAGCATCACTATTTTGTAAATATTATTATAAACAAACATGTAGTTTCTCTGATACGCACTCACGTTCATCTTGGCTTCGTGTTGCTCTAGCTTCAAGTATAGTTAAAATATACGTTAAACTCGATGTTAAATAGTCACTTTGTCCATCTCTAATTCTGCGATCCCCTTGTTGACGTTGCGTGTACTTACTTCACACTGATGAAGGTAACAACCAGAAACTGGTTTGTGAATGGTATACGTGACAGCCTCAAGAAGAATTTCCATTTATTTGGTAACATTTTTACTAGTAGGCAATCGCAATTCTTAATCACTTCTTGTATGATACAAATTTTATAAATCATCAAGAAGTGTGTGTGGCTACTTTATTTAATTTTCATTTTAGTAAAGCGAGACGACTTTTGTCATCTTGTATTTAGGTCTTACTTTTAGCATTTATTACTATTTGTAAAATAAAATGTTTCTAAATATTGATTTTTATTAGAATTACGTGAGGTTCAAGAAATATATCTAATTAAATCCAAGTGAAATGCACAAATATATTTCGTCACTAAATCGTACAGAAGTTACTTTTGTAGAAAATATTTAAATTTTATCTTTATAGTTTTAGTGATATTTATTTACGTAACTACTACTTAAATATTTATACATTTGGTTGGCGGTGTTTTTATTAGCCTCTATATAACAATAATTATTAATACCTCAAATATTCTTACACACATTTGATATATACCGGGTGACCTCAGTCATGTACTCCCCTATTTATTTTGTTTATTTTTAAAGGTATCGATTTGAAATTTTGAGAACGTGTGTCGTATTACTGTCAAATTTTACACATATTTTGACGTCCGGACTAACCGAAAGTGACGACATTGATTGGTTTAAATGGCAACCCCGATTTTTTCTCAATATTCTGTTAAAGATTAAAAGTCTATATTCTCTCGATTTTTCAAATTTAATATCAGTTAAAAAAATAACATAGATACATGCAATTATTTTCCCTAGTTAGCCATGAACTTTGACTGAGTCATAAACTGTTTTCAATTGTCAATTACTGCAAGTTGCTAAGTAGGCTATGATATTTATTTTAAAAATAAAATGTATGATGTGGTCGTGGTAATAATACTTTTAAATGAGAAATGCGAAAAAACTAATTTTTCTTTAGTTTGTGGTCCATGATTGCAATAATTTTAAATAGAATCCTATATCTTTTATATATTATTTTTAAACAGCATTTTAGTGCCTTATTATGACAAAATTTGTTTAGTTAAAGTATTCACAAGAAAATAGATATTAATGGATTTTGAAGCATATTTTTAAAAATTTAATTTATCTAGTTGACCTGGAATATCGGAGGTTTCTAAAATCATATGGTAAATGTACATTAGATAGTGTCAGGTATGCAACTAAATGTATTTTAAAGACAAAACACGATAAGTATTTGAGACGCAATTTGACATATTTTAATTCTGTCATTTTCAAAAAGATACTCAAAAATTAATAAATGTCTATTTTCTTATGAATGCTTATAGAAATATCAAAACAAAAATTTTCTCATAATTAAGGCATTATAATGCTGTTATACAGGGTGGGGCAATAGTGCGTCGGACTTCGATATCTCGAGTTCTACGAAAATGGTTGCAATTAGCCATAGGGAAGTACTTACAAAAAATGTTCGTTTTTCATTTTTACATCACATCGTTGAAAAATGTACAGGGTGTTCCATTTGAAAAAATTGTGAAAATTCAATTTTAAAAGTTCTTAATTGAATACTAATTTTTGGCCACCCTGTACATTTCTAGGAAATGAAAATGATTCAAAAACATTAATTAGATGTCTCGTAACTGGTCTTCACATAAGTTTTTCTTAAAACCCATAATTGTGACTGTGGTGATTTTTTTAATATCCATCTGCAGATGGCATTATTTCAACAACAAAATTCATTACATCAAAGAGGTTGGGAGATAGCCAATAATAATATAGGAATGAATAGAGCCTAGAAAGAAGCTTCAAAAAATGTACTGATATACATAGCATTCCATTTTTAAAAAAAGGCACTTCGTCCTCTAATTTCGTCTTGGCTCGCCCTGTATATTCGAAAATAATTTCCAGTTATAGACTTTTTTATCTAGTTTACTTGCAATTTTTTTAAAAATTTCTAGCTATCGTAGAACTCGAGATATCGAGGTCTGACGCACTATTGCCCCACCCTGTATAGGGTTCCGATTAAAATTATTGAATTTTTAGACCACAAAATATAAAAAATATTTCTCTTTTGCATTTTTCGTTTAAAAATGTTAAATTACATCATTCCAATGAATCACATATGTTTTATTTTATGGCCTACTTAAAAACTTCCAATTGAAAATTGTTCCAACAGTTTACGGCACAATCACAGTTCATGGCCAACTAGGGAAAATAAAACAATTACCTGTACCTCTGTTATTTTTTAGAGTAATGGGTTCAATCCAATTTAAGTCGATATTCATACTGAATACAGAAAAAGTTTTTTTCTCAAAAAACTCTTTTTATTGCTACCGGTTTCGTGGATTGCATATTATTCCACATCCTCAAGGCAATGAGGACTACAGGATATGTCTAATTGTAGTCCTTACTTAAGAATGTGAAATAATATGTACTCCACGAAATCGGTAGCAATAATAAGAATTGTTCGACAAAAAAAATTTTTCTCTACTAAACATGTTATTTCTTAACCGATTTTAAGTTTCAGAAAATGGGAGAATACATAATTTTAACCTTTAACAGAATATCAAGAAAAATAGGCCACTAAGAAAAATTGATGTCTTTTCCGGTTAGATTAGGACGTCAAAATATGTGTAAAAGTTGGCATTTAATGCCAGACACACGTTCTAAAAATTTCAAATCGATACTTTTAAAATTAAAGAAAAATATGGGCGTACATAACTTCTGGGACACCCGGTATATACATACTACCGTATAAAGAATTTCGAAATAATGTTTTTAAGTACAAATTTGACGTTTCTGAGATAGATTTAATTTTGTTTTCTAATTTACCTACTAACATTTCATAAACTATCTATATAAATTAAACTGTATTAACATTTACGATCATCACTAATAATTTGCATAATTTTTATGATATAAGCAGTTTACATAAGATACCAGAAAATTATAATTCCACATATCGTATTAAACTCGTTTATTATAGTGTAATATTTTTACCGTGGTGGAAATGTTTCAGGCAATTTTAAGATTTTTAAATATGGTATAAGATATAGTAACAACGAATAAATTTTTAGTTGCCATATTCACAGGTGATTGTACATAACATATTTAAAATGTCAAATTTCCAATCGCAAATATTTAAAATATTGCAATCATAAAAACTTGATTAAACTGGTACCAGACCGTAGAGTGTGAAAGCAACTCAGATTACCTGAAATAATCAAACACGAGAGTTGAAATTAGTGCAACGAGCTTTGTTGTTGTAAACATAATCTAAGATAAAAGTGGAAGTAAATAACTAAACAATGAATTTATATGATTTCTAAAGATAAGTGATAGTTCGCTAAAATTTATCTGGTTATATTTATGATTAGAGAGAGTTTTAACGCACAGGTGCTTAGTTCATATTTTTCTTCGGTGGTCACTCTCTGTATCGGATCGCCTTGTTATAGTAGTGAGTGAAAATACGTATTAAATATGGCACACCATCACAACTTTGACATTGTTGAGGTTGATGTAGAGGATGTGCCGAGGAACAAATGTCTGGCTTGTTTGAAATCAAATACTTTAACTATAGCTACCGTTACCGGTGTTGTTTTAGGAGCCATAATTGGTATAATTCTTCGTGAAACAAAAGAAGAATGGACGGAAAGAGAAATTATGTATATCGGTTACATTGGAGCAGTTTTTTTACAGATGTTAAAATCTCTAATTCTACCACTGATAATATCATCATTGGTATCCGCCATAGCAAGTCTAGATTTATCACTCTCTGGGAAAATTGCTGCGAGAGCCATTGCTTATTATTTAACGACAACTTTCGCCGCTGTGGTTTTAGGGATGATATTAGTGGTTTCTATTAGGCCTGGCGCTAACCACAATGAAGATGTCAAGACAAATTCGACGGAGCAATCAAGAAACGTTACGACCGTAGACACACTGCTGGACCTAGTCAAGTGAGTGATTTAAATAGTTGTTTATCCCACCGTCACTGATAAAACTTTCATGCTAAATTAAAAATAACACATCATCAATGAGTATTCAGTGAATTAACATAACGTGGTTAGACAATATAAATAAGTGTTCTGCAAATTGTACCATGTACAGGGTGATAAATTTAAATGGCTAACTCGGTTTCTTGATTTCATTTTGGAGGAAAAAATTCAAACATGGAGGTTATAGTTTTTTCTCATCAAATCTGGATATCAAATCAGAAAAATAATTGTATACCAACTAAAGCTGATACGTTCGAAAAACAAATTTTTTCTAAAAATACGTTTTGGTTTTAATCAGTCATAAGTATGGGAATTATTAATAATACCATCAATATACAGAGTGAGTCAATAGGGTGTGAACAGTCAATATATCGTTAACTGTTTGAAATTTGAAAATGTCTCAGATAAAAATTGTAGAAGGTTATGAGTAGCATATTCTAAAACTATTTTTAAAGTTACAGTGCACTTTATATAGTGGTGGCAAGCAAATACTCGGGTTTTTTAAATGGAACATTCTGTATATTTTCTTAAATTTGTATTTGATTTTTAATTTTCTATCCAGTACAATAATATTTTTGAACTTACCATGCGGTGATGAAATGTTATTAACCTTTTTTTTAAAATAAATATAGTTTAAAAAAACTAATAAACACGCTTTTAAAGCACATCAAACTAAAAAAGTGAAAAATAATTATTAATATAAACTGAAAACAATAATGAACGAAAAATACTAGTATTATTGTGAAAAAAAGCGTGGGTTGCTCGATATACGAAAAATATGGCACAAAGCGCCCCACGCTTTTTTTCACAATAATACTAGTATTTTTCGTTCATTATTGTTTTCAGTTTATATTAATAATTATTTTTCACTTTTTAGTTTGATGTGCTTTAAAAGCGTCTTTTTTTAGTTTTTTTAAACTATATTTATTTTTCACTTTTTTAGTTTGATGTGCTATGAAAGCGTGTTTTTTAGTTTTTTTTAAACTATATTTATATTGCTTATTGATGCTGATATTATAACATATTATGATCCAACAGATACTTCTGAAAAAAAATATATTTTTTTTTCAGCCATAGACGGGATTTGAACTCACGCCCGAGGAGTCCGTCGTTTCGCGTCGACTAAGACTTGTGCCTTAGCCCGCTCGGCCATTGAACGAACTGAGAATCACGGAATGTACTAACAGTAATAAGCCACTTGCTCTCACGCAGAGGATACGTGTGGAAAAGAAATTATTTAATTCTGGCGATCCTGATCAGGATAATGATATAAACTTATCAAATTATTGTATTGTTACCGGTTCTTCGTAAGTGTACAAAGTTTCAATTAAATCTGTCCGTTTAAAGTGGTCAAAATCGAGTCCAAAGAGTCGGTTACAAACAAACAAACAAACATACAGGTGAAGCTAATAAAAGCGTGATAAAAGCCCGCATTTGCAGCGATCTCGTAACATCTGTAGAAAACGAATTTTCAAAAATTTGACCATTGCTTCACTTTGTGTGTCAAGACCATACTAACTTTCAGGCCTCGCAGAGTTGAACCCAATTATATAGGGTGTTCTCCAGGTTGATTAAAATTTTTACAATTTTGAACTGTCATCATAACTCAACTTTTTAAAATGAAACACTGCATATTTTTATTTAAAATGTTTCAGTAATCAATTGTACATGCTGATACCTTTCAACATATTTATTTAATAATCTAAAAACCGTCAAAAAAAAGTAGTCACTCTGAAGTATCACATGTAGAAAACTAATTGCTGAAACATTTTAAATAAACATTTGAAAAAAATTGAGTTCAAAAATGTAAAAATTTGAATCAACGTGGTGAACGTCCTATAAATTGAGTTGAATACATCAATTCTAAAAAGAGTTGGAAGTTAGTATATTTTTTTCACTAACACTCAAAGTTAAACGACAGTCAAATTAACGAAAATACTTTTTTCTTGCAGATGTCACTCTTTATCTCTGCAAATGCAGTTTTTCTTTTTCGGAAAAAGTTTAACATTACAATACCGCAGTGCAAGTCAAAAATAATATATGACTGGATAGAGAATTAAGAGTCAAATACAAACATATAAAAATATACAGGATGTTTCAATTTAAAAACCCGAGTATTATCGTGCTATCACTATGTGAAACATCCTGTAAATTTAAAAACAATTTTAGAATATGCTACTCTTGAACTTCCACATTTTTCATTTGTGACATGTTTTCAAATTTCGAACAGTTAACGAGATATTGACCGTCAACAACTTGTTGACACCCTGTATATTACAATAATTTCATACTTCTGGTTTAGACGGAAATGACGTCGTACTTATTTATTTATTACGAAATTAAATGTTTTATTTTCAAATTTAGATATCTTAAACTGTTTAAATCATAGTTCAATATCAAATTTATCATTTTAATTGTCTGACTGGATTACCTCGTTTTATATTTTATTGTTGAAAAATAAACAAGACGCATTTCTGGTTTGATCTGGACGTATGGGCGGGGTGCACAATTTACCGGGTGACCACTGGACAAGGTACGCTCCTAAATTTTCAGTAAATATATTTAAAGACACAAATCTGAAATTTGACAATTATTAATAATAATAACATGAAGACACATGCATTGATGCAATTTTCAAGATTTTTGTTCTTCCGGTTTTACAGGAAGTGATATCAATTTCTTTTTCTTAAACGTAGCACTTCATTTTTATTTGCAACTTCGATGGAGCCAAAAATTGTCTATACAGCCACTTTTTCAAATTTAATATCGATTGAAAAATGGCCTACTTATGACCGATTTCCTTATATACAAAGATGGCCATGAAATAAAGACTTCAAATTACAAATTACTAGAAGCAAGATATAGAATAATTGCGAAACACAATAAAGTAAATTCTGTACTCAAAACCGCTGTCATTTCTTGTATTTTAGTACGCTATTAATAAATATTCTATGAAAATCAAATAAAACGTAATCCAAGAATTTTTTCCATTTCGTATAATACAAATTTAATTAAAATTACGCTAATTTCTACACATTTGCTGTTTTTCTGTCTAATTCTAAAATTTAAATGCATATATTGCATGCACTAAATTTTATAAATACCTATTTACAAAATTTAATGAATATATTTTACCAATTCTATTTTTTAACGTTAGCTATAGCAAAATATGTATTTTAACTGAATAGGCCGATAAACACCCTCAAAATAAAAGACAAAATAACTGGTGTTCGCATTTAAATAAATCGCTAAACGACATTTTTCATATGACTTGGTTTTATAGCATATTCATTAAATATACTATAATAATAGATATTCGTATACTCGTTTCATTTAATAATATTTAAGAAGAACATAATTATTTTAAGTATTTGAACAATATATGAAACAATTGTAATGAAGTTATAATAAATAAATAAGTAAATAATACAGGGTGGCTCAAAATAAGCTGACTAGTTTGTTTGACCCGTAACTTTTGAATGAAATATGATAAACGAACGATCAAAAGGGCAAATGAAAGATTTATTTTTGGATTTTTTTTTTTACATCATATATGAAAAATCACCCGCGCAAATATATGCTCTTCTCACGGCGTTCTCCAAGATCGCATCACTCACAATCAGAGTTTCAGGAGATATTGTGGTTATTTCGTGCCTGATGTTCTCTTTTAGGGCCTCTATAGATTGAGTGTTATTGGCATACACTTTAGTCTTAAGATATTGCCAAAGAAAAAGCCTGGGGCGGTCAAATTCGGCGAACGGCGCACAGTGGTTTATGTTGCGATATTAGGGGGACATTAGTCCCAAAACTGAAAACATGAAAAGTCAGCTATATCATCATAAAATGATAGCTAGATAGTTATTATGCTTATTTGCTTTCTATCGAAGCACATTATCAAGTTGATTATGGCTGGAGAGATAATCCTTTTGACACCAGTCAAAATATTCGTCAGTCAGTCAGTTTTTTTTTATCGCGCGACATTGTGCTCGATTTTATTATTTATTTAACCGAAGAATACAAATTTTGTATTTAGTCATGTCGAATAATCTAATTGGTAAGTTTATAATATATTTTCATTATTGAAATTACAAATAGTAATATTTTAAACTTAATTTATTGAAGGCATGTTCCACTTTTTCTTTTTTTTCGTTCAATTTCCGATTTTTGAAGCGTGCCATTTAAAAAGTACCCTCTATACCAAAACGGAAATATTTTTAAATGAACACACAATAATCTACGAAATTATTTCGTGCTAGCTGAAGGTGCGTAAGACTGCGTAAATATTTTTTTTTTTTTAGTAGAAACCACCCTGACTGTAAAGCGCATGGACCTTTTTGAACTTCTGCGAAGTAATGGTTGGCTCGCAAAAGCTAATACTTCAGAAGTAAGAGGAAAAATGGTCGAGTTTGTTAAAAAAAAGTTGCCTAAAACTCGGAAGATATTATTAAAACGAAAATAAGTTTCTTTTCAAACAAAGTTATTAGTAGATGGCATTCAAATGGAAGAAATAAAAAAAACTTTCTCAGTAGAAATTCTGCCTGGCTGAATCAGACAATTATTCATAAACGAAAGCAACTTATACCTAAAAAAATCTAAAAATGAAACACTAACTAGAAAAAGTTTTAATAGTGTTAGCACCCGAACAAAAAGAAGATGTTGCGTAAAATTGTTAACCTTTTACAGCCCAGAAGAATTAGCATTTGCTGCTCGTATGAGTTACGTGAAAGATGGAAAAAGAAATATAGCCGAGGCAATAAAAAAAGTAACTACCGGAAGTAGTATATTCGTACGAAAAGTAAAGGAGGATGACCACTCTCATTCAAAAGTAAAGCAATATGCACCGGAAGAAGCGTTAGCTTTGATAGTGGATACTAAAATGACAAAAGCGCAGTATCTGAAGATTCGAAATGGAGGTATTAAAAGAAATTGTAACATATATCCAGCATATGAAAAAAATCCTCAAAGCAAAAAAAAAGAGTGTTACCCCGCAGATATTTTAATTTCCGAAAATATAGGTTCTGTGAGACTCCAAAGCCTTCGCAACCACATTACCCATCGACTAATTATTGTACAAAAAGAAGTGCTAGAAAAAAGTTTTGCTTGATAAAAAGTTTTTGTCTATTGAACTCATTTATAAATGGGGCTTCGATGGGAGTTCCAGTCATTCAATGTATAACCAAAAAATTCTTGAATCAAAATTCAGATTCAGATTTATTATTGACATCTATAGTTCCTCTACAGATGAAGAGTAATTCTTTTTTGACATCCGTCATCACTATGGCAACGAGCAGTCAAGGCACACCTTAACTGTATTTCGATAATAATTGTGTTTTGGTCGAGCAATAATTAATAAAAAAAAATCATATATGTATATCCCACCATCCTGTATATTATTACCAAATAAATCCGCCTTTCACATCATCATAAATACGCTGAAAACCTTTCCACCTTAATATTAAATGAATTAGAAAAATTAGTTAGAAAATATGTTTAGCCTGCCCGCATGTCCCCCTAATATCGCAAAATAAACCACTGTGCGGCGTGGCCGTCTTACATCACTATTTTTCAATATGTTGCGATTAGGAATATGCTGGCTTAGGAGGTCCGCCGTGGCTCGTGCTGTGTCAACTGTAGCGCCATTCTGTTGGTGGTCTTCCGGTAGCTGTGCTGCTTGTAGCACCAAAAAAATTGTCTTGAACTATGAAGACATCTCAAGGATAAAGTGTATATCAATAACCCTCAAACTTTAGAAGCCTTAAAAGAGAACATCAAGCACTAATTAACCACAATATCTCCGAAAACTCTGAGCGATGTCTTGGAAAACTGAGTGAGAAGGGCACATGTTTTCTAGCAGAAGCGAGGGGTCGTTTGGTGGATGTGATTTTTTACATATGATGAAAAATAAATCTAAGAATTAAGCATTTATGTGCCATTTAGATCGTTCATATACCACATTTCGTCTAGAAACAAATTGTTCAGCTTATTTTGCGCCACCCTAGCAGCAGCGGTTTTAAGTACAGAATTTACTTTACTGTGTTTCGCAATTATTTCACAGCTTGCGAAATTGGTAATTTGAAATACTTACTGCATAGCCATCTTTGTTTGATGAGAAAATCGGACATAAGTCGGCCATTTTTCTACCAATTTTAAAATTGTAAAAGTCGTTATTAGGAAAAATTTAGCCCCATCGAAATCGCAATTAAAAAATTAGGTATTACATTAAAAAAAAAAGTTGGTGTCTCTCCGGTAAAGCCGGAATAACAAAAATCTTGGAAATAGCATCAACACATGTGTTTTTATATCTTATTGACAATAGGCAAGTGGACAGTAACGAAAATTACAAAATATAAGAATATGGTTAATATAATACGATTCTCAAATAGTTTATAAATATAATTTTAACGTTATTTTACCTACTACTATTTGTTTAATTGCAAAATGAAATCGCTTAGTAGAATTAACTTCAAAGAACGCATACTGTCGGTTATATAGTGACGTAATCGTGAAATATACGCGCATTCAATTAAAACCTTGATGACGGCCGTACATGCCTGTTTTGGCGTCCATTGTGTTGTGTGCTGTGCTTTGATTTCATTCTGCAGGAAGAAAAATTTCTTATTACGTCACAGCTAATAGAAGAGCGTGGACATAAATTGAGTTAGTCCATCATTTTTTTTTAATATGATGTTATTAAAAAAAATTGGTCAATTATTTTTATGTGTAGATATTATCAAAATAATAATAAAAAAAATGGTCCACTCGCCTATTCCCAAATTTCAGGTTTATATCTTTTGAAAATACGAAAAATTTTGAGGGCGTACTTTGTCCTGTCACCCAGCATGAAATTACAGTTTTAGTAAATTTTACAAGTGAGCAATAAAAACGACATTCAGTTTTTTCTATATGCCGGCATTGGGCTGTGTTTATTTTATTTGACAAGCAAATGGTATTTTATTTATACTTTCAGTTTCCTTGAAAAAAAAAATCTATAATCCTAGTTTTTGAATAGCTTCCATAGATTAAAAATAAAACAAAGTTCTAGATCCAATTAGATAACTGAAATGATCGATTTGATATAAAACTAAAGCAGACTCAATACTAAGGTAAATATTTCAAACATTGTTTAAAATAAGTATATACCGGATATCGACGATATGATGTATCAGCCCTCCATTTTTACTTTCTTATACCTAATATAAGGAAGTATACTAATCGTAATTTTTTTTCGACCTCGAGATTTTGATTGATTTATACGTTTTAATCCCTCCTGAATCCATTCTGACTATTTTCCGAATGATGTTTGTCTGTGTGTGTGTGTGTGTATGTATGTGTGTATCCGCGATAACTCAAAAAATACTAATGGGAGCCTTCCCAAATTTGGCAGTTAAAATTGTCAACAATATTTTAGGTGACACATTAAATTTAGTGAATGGGTACCACCAGAAGAGACACAATGAATGAAAGAAGGAAGAAAGGTACAATTTCGGGAAAAAAAATTAAACATTTTTATTGCATTTCTGGACGAATCTCGACGAGTTATAATGAAAAAACATAACATTATCAAAAAAAGTCTGTCTGTATGTCTGTAGTATAGCGAAATTTACGTAGGCATAGGAAAAGATAATAGGGCTTATTTTTGACATTTGAATTCAATATTGAGACAAATGTTTATTACATCGTCAAATTGTTAAAAAAAAGTTAAAAAAATTTCTTTTCTGACGGACGACAATTACTATTTTTTTTCAAATAGTAACCCCTATGTATTTTTCACCATAGGAAGCGTTATAATTTAAGCTTTAAATTGGTGTAAGTGTTAATGGATCATAATGTAAATTTTTATTATACAAAGATTTTTAATAGTTTTGAATTTAATGAAAAACTGAAATAAGTCCGAAATATTTAAAAGAAGTGTCAAAAGTTGACATTCTTCGCATAGCAAATTTTATGCGGAACCCGATTATGTAAAAATATACAGATTGTTCCATTTAAATATTCAAAGTTGATTGTACTTCCGGTGAAATTGAAATTAAAAATATATGTATGTATGTCAAAATACGCCTATTCGCCTCTAATATGTGCGTTCCAAGTTTCAAAACGTTATTACAATAAATAAAGAAAATGGCGGGCTGATATATAATTTCGTTGACATCCGGTGTACTCTGTTAAATTCTGAAAGTTTAGCTCAATCTGCTCAGGCTGCTACTTCTACGTAGTAAAATTTTGTATTAGTTTAACATAAGTTGCGTCAAATCCGGATTGGAATACCAAAAATCAAAAATTGTCTAAGAACGAAAAAATGTACAATGTGTATCTCGGAAATAAAGAGTCATACCGAAGTGGCATTTTATACGAGTCAATTTAGATCTAAAAAATTTTTCAGAATCAACATTTTCGAGATATATTATAATTAGATACTGAGATATTTGCAGAAAACAGCCTTTCTATAGTTAGTTATTATTTTCCTTCGTCTTTCCTTTTTATTTTTTTGTAGAATAACTGTGGTGACAGGTATCTTTTAATAGTATATTATTCAACGAGCATGTAATGGCGGCTATTATTCACGAGGGTGAAGCTTACGACACGAGTCGTAGGCGAGTATCGTAAATCGTTCTAGTGAATAATAGCTATTATATACGAATAAAATACTATACTTTGTCCACGGTTATTAAATAATAACAATTTGTGGTAAAATATCGCGATAAAAATGCTGCACAAACTTTGACGTTTCAAATCAAACAATAATGTCGCGCTTTGTTGACGTCATAGCCTATTCGATGAAATTTTTAAAAAAATGTTGTGGATACGTTGTCGAAGAGAGAACCAATGAATAATGGATAGTATTATCCTTGAGGAAACACGTACATAATGGATATATTATTTAGTAGTCGTGGACAAAATATTTTATTATATTTTGTGTTATTTATTATTATAACACTTATTTGACAGATGTAACTAGTAATTTTAATTTTCTTTTTTTCAAATAATGCAAACAATGTAATATCGATTAAATTTTTCAGAAATATGTTTCCACCAAACCTTATTGAGGCTTGTATTTTCCAGGTATGTAGGCGACTATATTATGTACGCTGAGGTTAAAAAAATATACATTAAATATCCCTATATTATATATACTATTAACACTACATTCTTATATTGATGATTGGCATCCATGGATCAGGCATAAGAAAGAATACAGTAACTGCAGAATTGGCATTTTTAGTAATAAAAATAGTTTATGATTTATCTGCCAAGAAGAAAATTACTATTTTAGTTAATAATTAATAGTTATTTAATGGTCAATTTTGGAGTTGTTTGGGCAAAAAAATAACACAATTTATTCTAGCTGACGCGTTTCGTCGATTTTATTCAGACCCTACAATAATATTAAATAAGTATAAAAAAAAAACATAGAAAATTGTTGTTTATACATAATTTTTGATATTTAATGTTATTGTAGGAAGAAGTTGGAAAAATTCAACGAAACACGTCAGATGTAATAAATTGTGTTATTTTTTGGTACAAACAACCCGAAATTGCTCATTAACTTTAAAAGATTTAACTAGAGACGAAATTAAATTGTAGCAAATAATTAAATCAGTTAAAGGAAGAATTAAACCTGCTCAAAAACATCCCATCGTAAAATTTAACTAAAAAATTAATTACTTCAAGAAAAAAAATACATATATATATATATATTAGGGGCATGGTAGTCGAGTGGATAAAGTGTTTATAGCTACTTATTCGGCTTATTCGGTACCGAATATCGATGGTTCGAATCCATCCCGGAGCAAGTTAGAAATTTTATTTGTAATTTGTTTCGGATTAAGATGGGAGAGAACTGTCGATGCCCTAGATGTGGTTCGGACTCCACAATAAACTGTATGGTTTCGTCTCTCTTTATTCAACACAAAATCCTAGGATTTTCTGGGAGTTACTTCAGTGACTTGAAAGGCGGTTAAGAAAATATCTATCAACAGACTTAAATTTTTTTGGAATGAATAAACATTCAGACAGTATTTCTAATGAAAATACTGAATTTTAGCCACATTTGAATTGTCATCTTTTCAACAAGTTACAATTATTACAAAAATGAAAATTTCGACTTGTACCTACTGTTACTGTATTTTTTCTTTTCAGTTAATCACACTTGCATATTGGTTGCTAAAATCTCCACATCACTAAAGTTACCTGTGCACGTGAAAATCCGTAGAAATAGAGTATGGAATTTAGATACTTGCATCTCTTTATAAAAAATATTTTTACATAAGCACTATCTATAAGCTAAGTTTCTAAGACTAAATCGCTTTCACAAGTCTCCTTTCTTTTGCAATTGGCAGAATTTAAAAATTACTAGAAAATTCTCAATCTGTCCTACAATCTACTTTTTTTATTATTTCAGTACCGTACAAATCTAGTGCCCCCCGATGACAGTGAAACAGGTAATGCGTGTATATAAGTTTTAAGTTAAAATCATCAACTTCAAAAAAAATTTTCAGACGTATATAAATTCAACTTGGAGACAGAAACAGTTCAAAATACTAACATATTGGGATTAGTTGTTGCGTCGGCCGTTATAGGCATTGCAATTGCTCAATTAGGAGAAGAAGCAAAAACACTGGCAAATTTTTTTCATAATTTAATGGCCCTTATGATGAAAATAACTACATGGGTCATATGGCTATCGCCAGTAGGTATTATGTTCCTTGTTGCAGCTGAAATTTTACAAATGGAAAACATTGTTTCTGTAATGAGCTCTCTTGGACTATATTTTGTAACTGTGTGTGTAGGGCTTCTGCTGCAAGGATTTGTAGTGCTGCCCCTTTTATATTACGCGTTAACAAGAAAAAACCCTATAACATTCGTCACCAATATGGGACAAGCAATAGCAACTGCATTTGGAACTGCATCCAGGTAAGAATAGTTGTACAATCTATTTAAATCCAGACATTTTGACTACCTAGCTAAATTTTACAGAATATACAGTCATGATGCCATGTATATATACCGGGCGTAACAGAATCATGGTACACCCCCTCTTCTCCTTTAGTTTTGAGGATAATTGATTGAAATTTGGGATATCCTATATACATAATAACCAGCACTTTTTTGACATACAAGTGATTTTTTTTTCAGTTCCGGTTTCGTCGGAAGTGACACTAACTCTCAATTTTTAAATGGAACACCGTGTATATTATTGCATTTTCAATTCTGCATAATTTTCTGAATCCAATGATGCCAAATAAGTGACATTTCAAACGTCAATATTTTTTATATTATAATTTTTAACTTTCCATTTAAGTGTGCCATGACGGTTCCGATTTATTCTAAATGACCCATGTAATGCTAGAAAAATTGAAATCCCGACAAAAATACTAAATTACGTGATTTATGAGCAAATAAAGTTCTTCAAAATAGTTTTTGCTGCATTTTGAACACAATTAACAAGAATTTTAAACAATTTTTAAAGACACAATAAAAACATCGGTAAACCAACAAATGTTTGATAAGCTAAATATTTCACTGTTTTCAAAGCCACCTTAGTTAGTTACTTTTTTAACATTTAATTTGAACAAAATTGTATTTTTTTATTTTCTTTTAGTAATTTTGTTTGTATTTGTCGCACTTTTTAATACGACATATGAATAAATTCCTTTTTAATTAATAGTACTAATAAATGGTAGCACGGTACCAATATGGTTTTATTTGAAAAAATTGAGTTTTTCCCCAAAAACCATTTTGATGAACTTTATTTGCTCATAAATCACGTAATTCAGTATTTTTGACTGGATTTCGATTTTTCTATCATTACACGGGTCATAAATAAATAAATAAATCAGAACTGTCATGGCACACTTAAATGGAAAACTAAAAATTATATTATAAAAAATATTGACGCTTGAAATGTCAATTGTTTGGTATCGTTGGGTTCAGAAAATTATGCAGAATTTAAAAATGCAATAATATACAGGGTGTTCCATTTAAAAAATCGAAAGTTAGTGTCACTTTCGGCGAAACCGGAAGTGAAAAAAATCACTTGTTTGTCAAAAAGTGCCGCTTATTATGTATATAGGATATCCCAAATTTCAATAATTATCTTCAAAACTAAAGGAGAACGGGGATGTACCATGATCTTGTTACACCCATATATATATATATATATATATATATATATATATATATATATATATATATATATATATATATATATATATATATATATATATATATATATGTATATATGATTAAATATGATTTGAAGGAAACAACTACTCAGCGGGCAAATACCCCGACCTGCATTGAATTACACCTTCAAATCATGATAGATCGATAGCCAATATCATTTGTCAATTCCTAACCAGACATAGATCGATTTCGAACTTATTTGTTCTCTTCAGTATGCCATAGGTTATGGAACAGACAAATGATAGTGGCCAACCTGCTAGTTATATACCAACTAAGGTGAAGTGAATAGTGGTGAGAGGTATGAAACTTCTCATATGGTCTGAATGCTACTATCCGACCGACATCCTAGATGTCTCTGTGGCGGATAGCGACTTGCATCACAGCAAGTACCGAGAGCGGCGACCCCTAGCCCAGGTGGACTAAACTAATGTGATTAAATATGATTTGAAGGAAACAACTACTCAGCGGGCAAATACCCTGACCTGCATTGAATTACACCTTCAAATCATGATAGATCGATAGCCAATATCATTTGTCAATTCCTAACCAGACATAGATCGATTTCGATAGCGACTTGCATCACAGCAAGTACCGAGAGCAGCGATAGTAGCATTCAGACCATATGAGAAGTTTCATACCTCTCACCACTATATATATATATATATATATATATATATATATATATATATATATATATATATATATATATATATATATATATATATATATATATATATATATATATATATATATATATATATATATCATATGTATATATACATATGTATATATGTATATATATACACGTATATATATACACATATATACATACATATATACTATACGGAGTGTTCGGAGCTCACCATTGGTATCTAGCATGTAAATTTATCTTTCTGTCTATAATCTTATAAAGAACATAACAATCGGAAAAAACATGATCCAAGTACCTATTTGAAACTATTTCAGCAAAATCATGAAAACCGACATACAGAAAACTTGTGATTTGCTTATAAGTTTTCAATTTTTTTGAAATATACAAAAACAAAAAAACTGCTGCCAATTTGGGAACCAATGCTCCCTCTCCGTGTGATAAAACTAGACGTGAAATTTTTGATTCATCGATTAATTTACAAATTTAAATTTACTTGCCATTTTTATGGATGAATGAATGGATGTATACCAACAAAAGTAATAATTCGAAAAAAAAAAAAGAAAATAAGCTTCACAAACAAAAAAAAAAATACGAAATATTAATTAAATTAAATGCAGGACAAATTGAATCGTTTCGGTAATTTTCAGTACAGATCCTCAAATTGAAAGCAGAAATAAGGTTTTCTTGGCACGATACGACTTGGTTTCGGTGAAACCGGAATTGAAAAATAGGTGAAAACTGAACCTTTTATGTGTTCCATTAAAAAAAAAATGCAAATTTGTCTGACCGAGTAGTATATTAACAACACAGTACGTTCAAAAACTTTTTATTATTTGTTTCTTGAATATTTCAGTTTTGGCACTCACGTCCTTTGTAACTTCCACTCTTCAATTATGTACTATCATTATCAACCAAAAGGCATTTGATTTAAGTTAAAGGTAATTTACTCAAGGCATTTTTCACTTATGGTTGTTTACCTTTTCATGGTAGAAAAGCAACTTAAACCACTTTTCGTAGGTAGATGTTAGTAATCGTCTAACCTACAAAAATATATATTTTAAAACAATTGTATTGAAATTTTAATTGTCTTTAACGTTAGTAACAGTTTTTTACAGTAGGACCAATGACAAATAATGAATCATTTACAACAAAACTGTTTTGATGTTCAGTAAGCGATGCAAATATACCTCGCACGGAGGAGAACGTTTGGTACCAGTGAATATTTATTTCAACAGGTGCTTTAATACTCTCTGAAATCCTTCCCATGTGTGAAAACTTTGAAAGCGCAACTAAGTAAAAATTATCTTTTAGTTCTGCCACTTTGCCTGTAACAATAAGATGTCTGGAGGACAATTTGGGGATTGATCGAAGAGTTGCTCGTTTTGCCTTGCCCATCGGAGCAACAATAAATATGGATGGTACAGCCTTATATGAGGCTGTCGCAGCTATTTTCATAGCTCAAGTGAGAAATGTGCCCATGGATATTGGAACTTTGGTGGCGATTAGTATAACAGCTACTGCTGCCAGCATCGGTGCAGCTGGAATACCGCAAGCTGGTTTGGTTACTATGGTTATGGTTTTGGACACAGTTGGACTACCGGCAGAGGATGTAAGTCTAATCCTTGCTGTTGACTGGTTGTTGTAAGTATTTATTATATTAATAAATAAATTTTAAGTTACAACACGTATTGATTGGGATAATTGTAACTCTACTGAAGTTTTAAAAAATGTAATATTCGAGATTTAAAGGATTAATTACTCAAATATTTCTGTTTGTAATGTTAGACCAGAAAATTAATTGCTTTTGTTATAGATTAAATATTCATAAATAGTTAGTTCTTATGTACAATTTTACCGCTTAAAAATTTTGATGTCAACATTTTTATATGAGAAATTAATCATCGTAATTAAAAAAATAACTAATCGGAAGTTTTACTTGCAAGTTGGACCATAGTCAGCTATATCTAGTTAGGAGGATAATACTAGTCTGTCGAATAAGGAAAATGTGTTACACGATTCTGCTATTTCTACTTGGTTTTCACTTTCTTTTATTATTGTTTTATGCTTTTTTTACGTTTTTATACATAAACTTTTACTGATTGAGCAAAAGTTTAGAATATTTTTTCTTCCACAAACAGAATAATCAAAGACATTTCTCATGTTTGAAACTAACTCTGGAGTGTGTTCAAAATTAACCTAGAGCTTTTATATAAGTTTAGGTATAGGTATAACGTCACATGACCTTTTGAATCTTTTACAACAGAGTGTCTACAGGTTGTAATGTTTTACGTATCGACCACAATTATTTATTTATTTTTTTATTTGAAATTGAAATATTCAATGCCCATCGCAAAAAAAATATATTTGAAATATCTTAGCTGAGAGCTCATATGCGCATGACGAGTAAACTGTACGTGCTTATCGAGGTGGTTAAAGTAGAGTGCACTCGGAGTGTTTCACCGACAATTCACGAACGACATTAATATCTTTTTGGAATGGAATGGAGTGTTTCACCGACAATTCACGAACGACATGAATATTTACCCAGTTCAAAATTATACCAATTTTCGAACAGCTAGTGTGCACTCTGTATATTGCTTAGGTAATTTCGAACGACCTCCTGGGGCATAATAACGTTAATAATCATTTTGCCAGTTTATGTCACAACCATGGCTGCTAGACTAGTTAGAAATAAATGGTATAGTAATTTAACGGTTTGTATTGAAAAAGTAAAAATATCTCAGAAAATATCGATTTTAGGTCTAGGACATTACCTACAAAAATTGTACAGAATTAACGTGTAAATTCAAAATTAAAATAAAACACCATTTGATAAATTGAAGAATGCACTTTGAATTGTTCCATCACATTCCAGTTTTTTTTTAATAGGTTTTCCACAATTAAAAAAAACTGGAGGATGATGGAGCAATTATGACACCGGATTCGAATTCAGCGCTTCAAAATACATAATGAAACGTTGGTTAATCAAATGTACAGCCCGCGCCCCATACAGAGGAATTTTCCGAATTTAAGGGCGGTTTTCCACAATTAATAAAAACTGGAGAGTGATGGAGCAATTTTGACTCCGGATTATAATTCAGCGCGTCAAAATACATAAAGATAAGTTGGTCTAATCAAAAGAACAGCCCATTTTTTTGTGTGCCTGTGATATTAATGGCTTCCGAGTACAAAATAATATGTAAAAGTCATCTGAAATGTATTGCTATCTCCCGACCTCTACAATGAGCAACCCTGTATACATAATCGAATTAATCCGAAATTCGTAGAAGTCCGAGGTGACCTTATTTTGCACGTATATCAAAATAGGATGCGACTTCTATTTTAGATTATGCGACATATTCATGTACTTTTCTCCAAAATTTATTATATAATAAATATTTTGTGTTTAAGGGATCGTTTCCGAACAGCGATAAACGTTATGGGAGATGCTTTTGGAGCTGGAATTGTAAATCATCGGAGTCAAAAGGAATTGGTAGGACTGAAACAGGAAACTCCACGTAACTCTATCGACGATAAGAAAAATTTAAGCATTGGGCCAACCGATAATGAGAAAAATTTAAATCATAATCATACAACAACCACTGATGAGTCTATTAGTACATAATTAATAGGAAACTTATAAAACTAAATATTATAAATAAAATTACAAATCTGAGAAATATTGAGATAGAACTGCCAAAAAATGCACATTATTCAAATTTGAAATGGAATTAAAAGGCTTATAATCACAAATACGAGGGTGAAACACTCTAAAACTGACACATATCCGAATGGAATAGATAGTGATGGATTAGTTTTATTTTTCTTATCAGACTTGGATAATGTACGATACTTTTTAGAAAGTGTAACAAATGGAAACATTTTCATTATTGATTGATAGGTACCTCAAACAAATTAATTGTTAATAAACGTTGAGGCATTTACTAAGCTTATAGTGTTTTCAAATTATTGTATTAGCTTTTATTAAAAATATATATAAAAAAAATCAATCCACACTGTCCCCTGAATTATTCAGAATTGCAAGTTTCATTAAAAAATATTAATTTATTTATTTTTGTAATTTCTGAATGGCATTTCCCGTGTAACGAGGAAGTAGTCACTCTCGTCTTAAAGTCATAATGAATGAGACTAGGGGAAATAAGTCCACAACTTTGTTCATGGTATAAATGATGTTTTGTAAAATAAGTTACGTTTTTTTATGTCTTGCTCCGCTTCCTAATATAATAAATATTTTAAATAAGATAGGAAATTATAAGAATTTTTTTCAAAAATATTACATTCTTAATTTGTTTTCAATATTATATTCTTGGTTTGTTTTCATAAAAATATATTTTTCTTGCACCATGCTACAACAAATTCAGCTAATTAATTAAAAAATTTTTAAAAACCATTAATTTAGAAAAATGAAATATTATGTATATTTATTACAAATATATAATCTAAAATTAATATTACTATTTAATGAAACTTGATATTTAAATGCAATTTTTTTATATAATTTCCAATACAAAATTTCCTGATGTTTTAAAACAAAGGTAGTTGATTTTCAAACTACTTTCAAAATCTTTAAATTCGAGGTGCAATGTATATATTTTAGTAAAAATATACGTATATTTTCCATGTAAATAATTGTCCTGCATACAGCGAGTGCTGAATCAACGCGAACAGGTGTTAAAGGAAAGTTAATGATGTAAGTGTAGATTTCTCATGTGGAATATTGATGACGATTCTCACTACAGGTGAGAGGGCATAATCCATATACGTTATTATTTGTTTTCCTTTTAAAGCCTGTTCGACTTGAAAGAACACACTGTACAACATAAATTTAAGACAACTAAAATCATGCAATATTAAATGTGAATACATTGGACAGTATTCATAATTACATGGTAATTCTAGGTTTAATAGTTATTTATGCACCAAGGGAGTAAAGTAAGCATTTTAGCCCCCGACATTCATGCAACGGACTAAAATACACCTTACTCCCGAAGTGCATACAACAATTTTTGCACGAACGGGAACAATTTTTATTGTAAAAAAAATTAAATGTAAAAACTAAAGAATAATAATTGGCTATGAAGCTTTTGTATTTTATTTCGAATTTATCTAGGGTATGTTTGTTTTATATTATTTTTATTTATTTCTGTTTGACATTTGGATTAATAAATGACTAAATATCACTTATTACCAAATATTACCAACTGTGAAGATTACCCTATTCATATTAATTTTAATTTGAAATAAGTTACATTTTATGGCTTATATATCTGATTCTTAATTTTCTGTTCTTTCTACCGCTAAAAGTTTGACAAAAAATATTGACATCTGTATTGTTTATTGGTTTCCATGGCGACTTTATATCCCAAGGGAATAAACGCTTGTTTTATTCCGTTTTGAGGCAGTAAAATACTGTTTTATTTCAGTTTGTGCAAAAAATTAATCAAAAATAATTTCCTATTTTCATTTTCAATACACAAGTATTCCGCTGACATTGCCAGTGCCGGTTGCGGGATTCAAACTCGCAGCTACGATAGAGAGATTACCTAGTCACACTTGCAATCGCGCGTTCTAGCCAACTACTCCACCGAGCCGGTGGCAACAACCACATTTTAATACACTTCCAAGTCATATGTAATGTAATAATTGAATGAATATAATTTCCTGCACTTTGAGAAATAAAATGTTCACATATTGCGTCCAGTGGCGGAGAAGCAAGTGAGGCAGCGCCTCAAAACTACAAATTAGAATTTAAGGATTAAAAACTATAAATCAAAAATGTAATACGAATTCATGTTTTTATTTCCAATTTATTTTATATTTTAAAATTTTGTGTTTAAACGTTAACATAAAATTTACTTTTAAATGTCCGAGTTGAGCGCAACGTTATTATACCGATAGTCGACACATTAATATCTCTTGTTTCTGGGATGAAGTAGAGCTTGCTGTTGCCTAACCCCGTAAACACACCCATACGTTAGAAAGACGTTTATAATGTCCAAACACCATTTGAAAAACGTTTCTTTTTTTACGTACACACAACTTAAAAAATGTCGCAGTTTTACACGTTTCAAGTAACGAAATTATAAAAGTTTAATATTATATAATATGTGAAACGAATATGTTAGATATTTTAAAATTTATTACTAGTATACGTAACTCCAAAACGTTTTAAAAACGTTTCTGTTCGACCTCAATGGACTATTCAGTTGATATTGACGTTTTATAAACGTTTAAGAGAACAGTTTTATAAACGCTTTAAATAACGCTAATTTACTGTTGTCAAAACTGTAAAAAGGGCGGCCAACATTTTTCGTGAAAAAAATCATGTATTTTTAACGTACGACAGACCGTTATTTTTCCAACGATAAATGAACGGTTGATTTTCTAACGTAACACGAATCATTCAACCAATGACACGTTGAGAATACGTTTTAAAAACGTATGTGTGTTTACTGGGCAAGGTCTGGTTTCGTTAGAACATCGTTAGTCGCAATCATCGGTCATCGATAATGGTTGCTGATGCAAGCGGCGTGTGATTTCGTTGAATAGGACCACCTCATTTGTACCCATATCATCTCAGTCCATCGGTGTGCTAGAGACTGGTAGTAAGAATAGTGCACTTTTTTACAAACATGAATAAAAATAAATTAACAATAGCCTTGCTTTTATTGGAATAGGAGGAAGATGATGATATATTGTTGCACTTGTTGGTAAACAAAAAAAGAAAAAAGATCTAGTGATATATTTAGGTGTAGAAATGAAGAGGGACACTTTAGTATTTTAACAAATCTTTGTGCTCCATATCAAAAATAGCTTTCCTTCTGTTCTTAATAGTTCGTATTCACTGCTTGTGCAGGAGCCATGTTGTAACTAAAAGACGCTTGTTGAACGCAGGAGGCTTACACGCAATTTCCTCAAAAGGTGAACGTTTGCGCTGGTATCAATAATCAATTTATTGGCCCTTATTTTTTTGAAGGCACAGTTAACTGTGATGTTTATCTAGATTTTTTGACGAACTTCTTAGTGCATATATTAAAAACACTTTTTCCTGATGTTAATCATCCAAATGAAATAGACAGGTCTGTTTGGTACCAACAAGATGGAGCTCCACCGTATTATTCACGTAAGGTGAGAACTTATTATTGAATTTTGTACTTATTGCTCAATAAAACGAAAATGGTTGCAATTAGCCATAGGGAAGTACTTACAAAAAATTTTCGTTTTTGATTTCTACACCACATCGTTGAAAAATATGTGCTCCATTTGAAAAAATTGGGAATATTCAATTTAAAAAGTTCTTAATTGAAAAATAATTTTTGTTCACCCTGTACATTTTTTGGAAGTAAAATTGAATCAGAAACATTAACTAGGTGTCTCGTAACTGATATTCACATAACTTTTTCTTAAAACACATAATTGTGAAATAATGCCATCTGCAGATGGCATTATTTCAACAAAAAAATTCATTACATCAAAGTGGTTGGGAGATAGTCAATAATAATATAGGAATGAACAGAGTCTAGAAAAAGGCTTCAAAAAATGTACTGATATACATAGCACTTCATTTAAAAAAAAGGCACTTGATACTGTACTGTAATTTCGTCTTGGCTCGCCCTGTTTATTTGAAAATAATTTCGGGTTATAGACTTCTTTATCTAGTTGACGTATTTTTTTTTTAATTTAGCTATCGTAGAATTAGAGATATCGAAGTCAGACGCACTATTGCCCCACTCTGTATATACAGTGTGTCCAGTCTCAAATGGACACACCTTGATATTTCGGTTATTATTCGACAGATCGATTTCAAATCTTTCTCTGTTATGAAACTCTTCAAGGCGCATCTTTTTATCATTTTCAATATATTATCAATTGTCACACCAACCCACTGCGTTCACTCAAAAATGTGATTTATCTGTATTTTACCTAACGTTAGAGATAGAGCAATAAATTATTAAGAATCAGAATCAAAAAATACCCCTAGATACAGAGTCTCATCAAAATATGCATATTTTGATATTTTTCATAAATTTTGCAATTATTCAGAAATTTAATTCTTAAGTATATTAGACTTAAGCAAAGATTGCTGTGGAAACGGAAACAAAAAGTACTCAAAATCAGTTTATTGTGTAAGAATTATAAATCAGAACCATAAATGCAACAATATTAACACAGTATTTAAGTACTAAAATGTAACCTTTTTCAACTAAACCACCAATATCAATTGCTACTCGTCGTAGTTCTTAAACGTTAATTTCTTGACTAGCTTGCCTGATTCTATCACAAAGCTCTTGTCTAGTTCGGGGCCTCGTGCTGCCTTTATTTTTTATGGTGCCCCAAAAATAAAAATCAATCGGAGTAATATCCGGAGATCTAGGAGGCCAATCGATTAAAGGACTGTTTCACCCGATCCATTTTTGAGGAGAGTTAACATTCGACCATCGTCGGACAATTATCGAGTTGTGAATCGATGCTCCATCCAGTTGAAAAACATATCCCTTAGCACTGCCAGTGAAAAATCATCAATTACCTCCATTAAATCATTATTCAAAAAGTGTAGCGGTCTTATAGCATTTAAAATTTGTAAGAAAAAGAAAGGGCCTATTATCCTTTCTCCTAAAATACACACGTTCACTTTTTCAGAATACTGTCGCTTACAATTGATTGCCCAATGTGAGTTTTCGTTGTCTAATATCTACAGTTTCGCGACGATACTACATTGGTGGTGAATGTCGCTTTATCACTAAACATAATTTTTTCCAAAAAAATGTCGATCATTAAGATAATTGCCTTGATCCCAGAAACAGTATTCAAGCTGTCTGTTATCATCACCTTCCTCCAAGATATGTAGAAATTTAGGTTTAATGGATTCAGTTTGTATCGACGAAGGCACCTCCAAATTTTGTTGAGTCAAATTCAAGTTTAATGCCATATCTCGTATGCTACTACGAGGATTGTCACTGAAAGCGTCTAAAATTACTTTGTCTACATTCTGCCGATTATTTCCTTTTCTTTTGGTTTTTATTACACTACTACTTTGATTGAAAACTCTGTTAATTTCAGCAACAACTGAGTAACTAATTTGACGTAGTGGATGTCTTATATTAAATTCTCGAGCTACTGCTCTGGTCAAACAGTTATTTTCACCAGTAAGTCTAATTATTTCAACTTTTTCATTGAGACTCAACCACTGTTCAGCCATTGTGCAAGAGAAGAATTTAAAAAACACAGGTACAGTACACGTTTGACGGTTTTTATGACACTTGCCGTGTTTTCTTGTTTCCATGGCAATCTTTGCTGAAGTCTAATACTTAAGAATTAAATTTCTGAATAATTGCAACATTTATTAAAAAATGTCAAAATACGCATATTTTGATGGAACTCCGTATCTAGGAGTATTTTTTGATTCTGAACAACTTTTCTCAATATTTTTTTTTTCTGTATCTCTAACGCTAAGTAAAATATAGAAAAATCACATTTTTGAGTGAAAGCAGTGGGTTGGTGTAACAATTGAAAATATATTGAAAACCATAAAAAGATGCGCTTTGAAGAGTTTCATAACAGAGAAAAATTTTAAATCGATCTGTCGATAATAACCGAAATATCAAGGTGCGTCCACTCGAGACGGGACACACTGTATATATATACCGGGTGAGTCACGAATTGCGCTCGCCCCGATATCTCCTAAAATATTTGGAATAGAAAATTGAAATTTCGAGGGCTTATTATACGACTAAAATGTCATCTTTTCAATAAAAAATCAAGTTTGGTGCACATCCGGTTTGACCGGAAACGCCCACAACTTTCGATTTTTAAATGAAACACCCCATATATTTTTACATTTTTGGAATCTAGAGGAAATTTTGAATACAATACATCCATTTTGGTCTCTTTTTGATAAACATTAAAAAAATCTATTTCTGAATCCAGAGTGCTGTGGTGGTGTTTTATTACATTCAATGGCTACTATGATTTTTCCAATGTTATTAGGTTACCAGATTTTAAACAGAAATGTGTCATTTTAGTTTCCAAAGCCCACTAATCTATTAGCCGCATGTTTCTAAAAGCTTGGTTGCATTGTATTTTGGCTGAAATCTCAAATATTTCTGAGCGGATTTTCAAAATTTTGGTATCATTAGATTCGTATGAAAATGGGGTATTTAAAAATGTTGGTGGACGATTAACATTTAAAAAAACCGAGTTAGTGGGTAAAAATCACATTTAAAAATTTTAAACGTCTCTAGACAATTAGTAATGCAATCATATTGCTCTTTTTATTTTTATAGTAACGTAGCACACAAACTAAAATATATTTTGGGCACCACAGCACACACACACACACACACACATATATATATATATATATATATATATATATATATATATATATATATATATATATATATATATATATATATATATATATATATATATATATATATATGTATATACATATATACAGTGTGGAAATTAAGTAACTCATAAATTCAGTAAATCCGTTGATATTAATTTTTTGGATAAAATCTCGAAGGGGTATAGCGATTTTAACTTCAGTAAATATTATCTGTCTATTTTCAGTTTCTTATGTTATTTATTTTTTTAAGTTATGACGTCATCGACTTTTTTTTAAAATGACAACCTATATTTTTTATTATTGATTTTGGTAGTAGTTTTTATTCAGGTTTTTTCAAAATGTTATTATTTGAAAAAAATCGAGAAAAACAGTCTTAAATTTCAAATAATAAAAATTCATTAAATTGGGTAAATTTATCTAGTTGCCGGTGTATCATATTAGTTCGATTTTTCAACTGTTTGTATAATTTCAAAATAAAAACGATTGTGCCCTCGATAAGTTTCCGTCAAACTTAGGCAATTAGATAAATTTTCCCAATTTAATGAATTTTTGTTATTTGAACTTTAAGACTGTTTTTCTCGATTTTTTTCAAATAACATATTGAAAATTTTATACGGTCGGAACCGGAATAAAAACCACTACCAAAATCAATAATAAAAAACATAGGTTGTCATTTAAAAAAAAGTCGATGACGTCATAACTTAAAAAATAAATGACATAAGAAACTGAAAATAGACTGAAAATATTTGCTGAAGTTACAGTCGCTATACCCCTTCGAGATGTTTTCCAAAAAATTAATATCAACGGAATTACTGAATTTATGCGTTACTTAATTTCCACACTATAACCTGCAAGTCTGGTTCGGTAGCTAAGATCATTTATCAATTCCTCTCGAGACATAGATCGGTTTCGAACTTGTTATATTCTGCAAAGTTTAAGTGAACAGAGTATAAAGCAAACTAAGCAAGACAGACATAGAGAGTGATAAGTGTATCCCTCTAGTTGTCAGTGCTACTACCCGTCAGACATCACTGTTGTCTTAGTGACTGATAGCGGCATGCAAAGCAGGTACCACTAGCCCTGGTGGTCTAAACTATATACTGAATAAGATTTACAGGAGACAACTACTCAGTGGACAAAAGCCCCGACCTGCATTGAATTAAACCTATACGTCTTGTTTGTTAGCTAAGATCATTTGTCAATTCCTCACTAGATATACACCGGTTTCGAACTTCTTATGTTCTCGTCAATATACCATAAGTAATGGAAAAGACAAATAATAACAGCAAGCCAGGTTCGCCTAAACTCCTGCTTAGTCTGCTTTAGGCTAGCTTCGTTTGCTATTGTTATTTGTCTTTTCCATTACTTATGACATACTGACGAGAATATAACAAGTTCGAAAACGGTCTATGTCTCGTGAGGAATTGATAAATGATCTTACCTACCAAACAAGACTTGCACGTTAATTTAATGCAGGTCGGGGATTTTGTCCGTTGAGTAGTTGTTTCTTGTAAATCTTAACAACGGATCTGTACATCCTGCTTTTGCGCCCTCATCCTCCTAGTGCACACGGACCGTAAAAACCGTATCTTCCTTCTTTCATATTCTTTGATTTAAAACATCATTTCGAATTGTACCTAACTAAAACTTGTTTTTACCAAATTCAGGTTTTGCTAGTAATATATACACAAACAATGAATTTTGTGGTTTGGGGTGATACTACTGGTTCGTCGCATATCAAAATTCAATTTAATACCTTAAAATTGTCTAGGTTTTAAACGTCCTACCAAAGAAATCATAGTTACACCTGAAACCATGAACTTTCAGTTGCGAAAAAATTCTCTATATCGAGATGATCAACATTTGAATATCGTCTCAAGCATGGACCAATAAGTTATCCTGTAATTGGCAATTGCACAAAAATAATAAAAGAAAGTCTATCTAGTTGTGTTTAAGAACAAATTTGTTTATTTTTTTACAGTTTTATTAATTATATTTATGTAATTTTCTGTCGTAAAACGTAAATTTATTAATTGTAATTTGATATTTTTTCCTATCGAGTATCTCTCAAAATTTATTAACAATTTATACTGTTTAATGCTATCCATATTAATAATATACAAACAGTTCTTTAGTACAATGTCGGCAGTTGATATAAAATAACTACTGAACTACTGAAACTAGCAACTTTGTTTTTTTTTCTTCGGTATTAAATCCATTTTTAGAAAAAATTAAGCTCAAACCAATTCACACATATCTAATCCATTAACGTTAGTATAAAGAACTATTAATATCTTAAATCATATCAAAAATAAATTTGTTTAAAAATACGTTTTTCTCAAATTGGTTTTACACAAGTTAAAGACATGAAATCTATTTGCAAAATCTTTATATAATTTAACCATCTACCCATATTTTTCGAGGCCCCACTCGCGAGCAAACAATGTTCCTATTTATACAGTTATGTATAAGGTTTTTAGAACCTCTGAATCAAGGTAGTGAGGCCTATTAAGGTTAAAAATAGTTAACTGGCATCTTACTAGAATATTTTTTGTGTTGAAGGACTTGGGATTTAAACCTGAGATATTCCTCATAAAAAATTAGCTATTTTACAAAATAACTTTTGTCACTATGCGTTTTTATATTAGAATGACAAACTTAGTAAGAACGGATTACCAATTTCATAATAAAAAAAAACGAAAATTTTTGTTAAAATAATTGTTGTCTTTAGGGCCAGTATCTCCAACTCCTGGTCGTTACCAGATAAATTTTAAGAATAAATTTGTTAAACCAGTAAAATAATAGTTACTATTTATTTATTTTCCATATGAGAATAAACTTCGCTGTGATCAGTTTTTATCAAAAGTAGAGACATAATAATTAATATAAATCTGTCTGGTAACTAACAGTCACTCTATCAGAAGATGGATATATCGGCCATTAAGGCACTACCAGAAAGCTAGTTCAAGGAAGAGTACAAAACTAGGAAATACATTTTTATTATAATTTCTTTAAAAATCTCTAAAATGTATACAGATAATATTAAATATTGATAATAATGCTACAGATTTAGGGCACACAACGTTTTTGAATTGGTTGGTGAATCTTTTTGGCGCATTTGTGATCCTATATTATGTTTGTTTAATGGATGAATAAACATTGATCCATTGGGGGATTGGGTCCAAAGAACAACTTAAATATGGCGTCTGCGCCAATGTGTAAGAACATAAAAATTATAATTCAATAAATTTATGTCACTCTTGGGCTCGGTTTTTCAATGCATAGCTAGTAAAATTATCTGCCAGTTAGTGTGAAGGTGAATTCTATTAGTCGAGAAGTCACTAATTAACGAATAATTTAGCTAACCCAGCATTAATAAATCGGCCCTTAGAGTGTGATGATGTTATTCAGTTAAAATAGAATGGTGTACACTGGGAACAGAATACAACTGAAGAACTGGCAATATGTGGAAGTATATTAAAATTAGAACAAATAAACGTATGATACTTTAGAAAATTGAGGAATTTAATACAGTGTGTTGTAATATTACATACAAAGAGAAAAAAGTTGTTGGGAAACTAAACACTTTTTTAACATGATCTGACAATTAGTTCGGTTATGTTAGTGCAGATTTGCCTTCTATGCGAACTTCATGTAAATTTTTAATTTGTAAACAGATAATAACAGACACAAGTAGGGTATTAACTGGACTTCTTGGGAAACAGATTTTAATCCCCTGAATATAAACATAATATTTAGGTAACTTATATGGTGTTTTTAGGTATTCAGCAAAACAGACTCATATATTAAATACTTATAAGAAATTACCTTTTTTATATGCATATTGATTTTCTTTTTTCCCTCTATCTGTTTTTAACGAATTATAGTTTTTCCCCTTAATTGTATTTTGTACATAAAACAGAGAGCTCTGAAGAGCGCAAAAATTTTATTAAGTTCAACAATTACTAATTAAAAAGGTAGGTACTATCGTGGTGTAATTAAATAAACATTATAATATGCACGTTTTGTGGTTAACTTTTAATGTCATTTTGCTATCCGTCTTATCTGTGTTGAGCACGTGCAGGTATAATGAAAGAACTCCGAATACTTACGTTATATAAAAAGTATATCTAGATGAAGTTTCCCATATTTTTAATTGAGTTCTCCCAGCAAACAAAAAATTCTGGTTGTTTACAGGGCCTTTACTAGAATTCAGGCTGAATAAAAACCCGATAAATAACCATACTTTGGTGTCTACTGGATAGTAATGTACAGTTTAGATACATATTTCAAATTCCTAGAACTGCAGTCATAATGTACAAGGTGATCCTCCACAAATTTGCATCTCCATATCTTCCTTATTTATGAACGTATTTCAAAATTTCAAAAACAGATTGATGTTTTTTTTTCAAAGATTTTAACAAGCACTGAAAAAATATAGAAATTAGAGGAAATACGAATATATGGACACTTTGTTTAAATGGAATACATATTATTTAAGAATAAAATTTTCTTTCTTTTCCTGATTTCAAAAATACGTAACATTGTATAGGTAAGTACCTACTTTTTAAAGTTTTGGACATATAGCCTGAATAACTTTATTTTTTTTATATGAAACGGTTTGCAAAATCATTTCTATTTTTAGACATCATTCTTTACATAGCCTCACAAAAACAGTCAAGTGGTGTCATATCTGGAGTTCTTGGTACACATTTTTAAAGATGCTTTTTAATTGTGTGCTAATTTAATTCCTCGATTTTTTATAACTTTAGAACATACATTATTAAGCAAGCGATTTTCCTGATATTAAAACAGAAGATTTGTTAGTTATGATTTTTTGACAGTGCAATTAAACTTTTTATGCCATTATTAATATTATCTGTAGTTAGTATTTTAGAGAGTTAGGAAAAAATTAATAATAGAATTATTGTTTGTTGTTTGCATTTAAATGTATAGGGTGGGCAAATTTCGATATTTGTATAGGGTAACTCGGTAATTGTAAGAGATACAAGAAAATGGAAGCCACATTTTTTATCTCTTTTTTTTGAGACAAATTCACTGGCGAAAACAAAAATTTGCTTTCGTCTTTTGTTTTTGAGTTATAAACAAAAGTTCGATTTTTCGACTTTTAGACACGTCAATATCTTGGTTGTTTGTCAAGTTATGAAAAAACAACTTTTACATTCTTTAGGCACTTTTTTCTGTATAATACAGTGACGTCGAGAAAATTTAAAAAAACAGGTGCAATTTCGAGTTATGGCATAAAGTTGTATTTTTTTAAATGGGAATCATAGTTGGCTATGGTTTAGTTAAAAAGCAATTTATTTTCTCTTTCAAACTATATATCATGTGTGGGGTCGCTATTGATGTGTAAGGATTTAATAGCCAAAATAATCTTTTAGTACATTACTTTTTTTGTTTCTTTATATTTATTCCAAGTAGGCGTGTGTCATCTATGACAGTGTTTATCTGTTTGTCATTAAACTGCATATTAATAATTTTGTTTTCGTCATAATTACACTCCATTTAATCGTAAATGTGAAGACGTCTTACGAAAATTACGAGAAATTTCAATTTGATGTCCGCTATGTTCGATACATAAATTACCACCTCTTCATAACACTCTGAACTACATTATAAATATAAAGATTTGAAATGGAATTCACACAGTCTATACAATTTTGTCTGAGTTCATTTATGACGGTACTTGTTTTCTTGTATAATTTGTCTTTAATGTGGCCCAAAAGAAAAATCCAGCGGCGTTAAATCAGGTTATCGTGGTGGCTACCTCACTGGTCCGTTACTTCCCATCCAGTTATTTCCAAAATTGGTATTTAATAATTCTGAAACGGTCCTGATATTATGAGGTTAGGGTTAGATTGTCCATAAATTCCTCAATAATCTTATGGTTTAAGATTTTGTAGTACCGTTGGCCATTAAGATTTTCTTGATATATGTGATATGTTAAAACACGATTGCCCCCTAGGTCACACTAAACGCTAAAACCAAAGCGTCCCTGAGATCGCACGTTAACGGTACGGTGAGGGTTCATATCAGACCAATAGTGCTCGTTATGGCTGTTGAAAACTCCTGCATTGCTAATGTAGGTTTCATCGGTCCAAACTACATTTCTAGAGAAGAATGGATCTTGTTGACTTTTTGACGATACCATCTGCAAAACTTCAATCGTCGCTGAAGATCAGTTGGTTGCAGGTGATGTTGTTTCCTTATTGTATAAAGCCTGAATTTGTGTGTCTTCAAAATACCCAAAGTTCGACGTCTTGAAATCCCAAAATCAGCTTCAATTTGACCACTTGAAATTGAAGGATTTGCAACCACCATTCCAATTATAGTTATAGAAGTATCAGCATCTTCAATGTTGTAATTTTTTGGTCTTGGCTTGTTGAAGGACCTACAATTAATGAGATTTTCTTTTAACCTCTTAAAAATAACTTTATTAGGTTGTCTTCCTTCTGGATAGCGATTGAAATATATTTCGGATGCAATATCAGAATTGTTATTACTTTGAATAAAGCATTCTAGCATATCATATTTCTCGTAATTTTCGTAAGACATCTTAACTTTTACGATTAAATGGGGTGTAATTATGACGGAAACAAAATTATTAATATGCAATTTACTGACAAACGGATAAACACTGTCATAGATGACACACGCCTACTTAGAATAAATATAAAAAACGCAAAAAGTAATATACTAAAAGATTACTTTCGCTATTAAGTACTAACACATCAAAAGCGACCTCACATATGACATATAGTTTGAAAGAGACAATTTTTTTATTTTTAAATAAACCATACCAACTATGAATCCCATTTAAAAAAATACAACTTCATGTCGAAAGTTGAAATTGCACCTTTTTTTATTTTCTCGACGCCACTGTATTATACAGAAAAAAGTTCCTGAAGAACGTAAAAGTTGTTTTTTCATAACTTTACAAACAACCAAGATATTGCCGTGTCTAAAAGTCGAAAAATCGAACTATTGTTTATAACTCGAAAATAAAAGACGATAGCAAATTTTTGTTTTCGTCAGTGAATTTGTCTCAAAAAAAAAAGATCGAGAATGTGCCCTCCATTTTTTTGTAACTCTTACAGTTACCGAGTTACCTTATACAAACAACGAAATTTGCCCACCCTGTACAGAACGATATTGCATAGATGCTGTTACGTTTCATGTGAGGACAGATTGTGTACTGAATAGACATAGTACATTGAAGGAACACTGAAAATTGGCATCGTATCGCGGGCAGTATGCACCGTTGACAGCACGACAACTACATGGAAAATGAATTCTCTGCTTTCCTAATGTTTACGTTGACGAGCGACGGCTTACCTGCCTCTGATTTATATTGTAACGTTGCCCTTTAAGACTCATGTCTAATTATTCAGTATGCAATCTGTATAGTAAATAGTAAGGGTCCCAAAACAGAACCCTGCGAAACTCGTCGAAAATATGACCGACGCCTGCTAGTTTCATTGTTAAAAACATGTTTTTTCCGACAAAACAACTTTCTCTTTAAATAACATTTTCAACAGACAAAGTTGTAGATACTGGGCACATCAGAATCCACACTAGATGAAGGCATAGCACACATAACGTTCCAAGAAGGTAAACGTATGGTGTGGTATTTTAATAGAGTTGTGGGTTCTTACTTTTCTGAAAATACTCTGACTCGTGAAATTTACTATCTCCTATACTTAAAAAGCAATATATACATAAATAAATCTGCCAATTATTTTACTATTCAATGAGAGTTTGTTAGCCGATTACGTCAGGATGTAGGTGCACATTTTGAACATTTGACCAGGTTTAAATTAATTTTCATTAACTTATTATCGTTTTTATTACTACTTTTTCAATGTGACCAATCGAAATTGCGGCAAAATTTTAAGTTTATAAATTGATTGGTCTGAATAATTTTTATAATTTTTTTTAAACGATTGTATTGAATTGATATACGAATTTTCAAAAATATCCAAAATACATTTTTTAATTCTTATTTAACATACTATAAATTTTTATACTACATATGGCAAGATCAAAAAACAAATTTGCTATTTAAAAAAATTGTCGAAGACGTGAAAAATTTTACAAAAATGTTTGGAAAACATATTTTTATACATGAAAAAAATAGAGAAAGCGGGATTTCATGTTTTCTTTGGAAATGCAATGAATTTAAAATGTCTTAAACCTACTTTTGATTAAGCAATATTTCTCCGTCCATAAATTTCACATTCGTAGAGCATGTAGTGCTGATAGTGCTAAATTCACAGACATTGGCGTTTGTATATGCCCCCCCCCTAGCAAAATACTGGGTTACTTTTTACGTGAAAGGAACAATTTCAGAAAATACTAAAACGTGCAGAGGTGAAGTGTTAGGGGTAGTTTTAGGATGTCAAAACCTATTTGTCCAATAAAGAGCATATATTTTTACTGCATACTATCTATCACGCGAAAATGTCCTTTTTTGAAATAACTTAATTATTTTTGAAATTATAAGATGTAAAGAAATGACATCTTACTTTGTCTTAAATAGAACAACTTGTATATTTTAAAACAATTCATTTTCATTTTTAAGATTTTGAAAAATCCGGCATGTCAGGTTTTCTCAAAAAGATATTGAAATATTTGGATTTTGATATAAAAATATCGTTAATCATTTTGTTAAACGATATTCCCTTTGAAAAGAAGAAGAATTAACCATGACAAATATTGATTTTTGAGAAACATTACTTGGACAAGTAAACGGTATCTTTTAGAAATACAGCAGTTTTATTTTCAAAGGCATCTACGTTTAATAAAATCATTAAAGATATTTTATTACCAAAATCCAGATATCTCAAACACTTTTTGAATATCATGACATGTATTTTCGAAATCAGAAAAATTGGAAAATCAATTATTTTAAAATATACAGTGTGTTCGTTTTAATCTACCCGTTAGACGGGTCCCCGGACTAAATGGGAATATAGTTTTGAAATCTTCGTCGAATGGATTTTCGGAAAATATTTTCGAACTTTTATTATTTTCGGTTATATCGGAAGTTGACATCAACTTTATTGCAGTTATTTTCAAAACTAATTGATATTAATTAATGATTTTTTGACATCTTCTTAATGTTTTGATAACTTATTAAAAATTAATGTTAAAAAAATCATTAATTAACATCAATCAGTTTTGAAGAATAAAAGAGACGCTGCAAACGCAACAAATTAAAAAAAATTGTATTAACTCAAAAACAATTGAAAATCAAGGTAGGTTTGTATTACCAAACCTACCCTCAATTTTGATAAGGAAACCAAAAATGTTAGAAAACTGGGGGGTTCTATTTAAAATAAAAAACTTGATGTCAACTTCTGGTATTACCGGAAGTGATAAAAGGTCAAACATATTTTAGAGCGGTAGGTCTTTTACGAGAACCCATTCCACTAAAATTTCAAATTCAGTCTGGAGATACGCCTAGGGGGTAAGTTGAAGGTGTTCTATATAAAAACAAAGAAGTTATTCCAAAAAAGAATATTTTAGCGTAAGAACTCTGTATAAATCTAACTTAGCGGGCAAATGGCTTCTTTTTTGTCATTTAATTCCCTCAAATGTTTCTACCTAATACATGTTCGGAAATCGTATTTTATTATTTTGTGGCAAGAAATAAAGATCTCAACAGTTTTTTCTACTTCACTTCATTACGAGTATGTATCAAATGATACAAATGATAATATTTCTATCTAAAATAAAGTTGGAATTCCGTATGTGAACGTAAGTATATCGGTAAGTATAAACAAAACTATAAAACGGGATCACGTATTTCATTTTTATAGTTGTTTAACAGTACACAAACTGTGAAAATGTAAATTAGTTTCGTAAAGACGTGCATTTAATTATTTGTCCCAAATGTTATTGTACATACATACATCCAAATGCTAATTTGATAGATATGAAGAATATACATACCGCATTCCTATGCCACCAAAAGAGTAATTACTCACCTGTAACAAAAAAGGAGAAAATTAATAACATTGACATTTAAATTAATGTGTGGCCGTTAGTTTATATTAATAATAGGAATTTTACTTATTGGAAGTGCTCCATTTCTTTTCTGATACCATGTTATAAATGTATTTCTTAATGCAATTAAAATTGTCATTTATAAACACAAATATTTTAAATTTTTCTCTAAATTATGAAACAAATAATTATCGGGAGGTTGATTGAACTGAGATGCTCTCTACTGTTTCCAATAAAAATTTAAATATTCGTTCAGTAACCAAATTGGGAGAAACTCGGATAAATAACATTAGGCTTCATTTATAGTGATACCGATTTGTTTGTATGGATTACTGCACACTAAAACTACGGTCTATCTACGGCGTTTAAGGTGGCGTTTGCAATCACTCGTCACCAGGATAGCTTTAAATCGCTGTTAAAATTTTTCAGTTAGTAATAACGAAAATTAAAACATTAGGTTCATTCTAAATACCATATAGATTTAATATATAAAATTAAAAGCAATACTGATCGTATTTTTTTTTAACCAAGAAAACACGAATATTTTATTTGGTGTCATTTCATGAAACTAAATAATTGTATTTTCGAGGTTTGAAAAAAAATACGCGTCAGTATTGCCTGTAATTTTATACATTAAATCTATCTGGTATTTTATAATGAATCTAATGTTTTCATTTTTCCATATTACTAACAGAACATTTTTAACAGAGATTTATACATTTAAATTGGATATCCTGGTGAAACCCAACCTTAATCGAAGTATATCATGCGACAAAAGGCATAGATTAATCATTATGGTATGGTCTATTTTGCTACTAAAGACGTGTCCCTACTATAGTCCGTTTAATGAACAGATAGAATTATGCACCGCCCCATAAATGTGCGCCAAATTCGAATAGAATTTTTCTGTTGGTCGTATTTGTAAAACCCATATCACAAGATAAGCTTAACTTGATAGCTTCTTGACTGTCAAACACCTTTTGGTGTTTTGTGGAGATTACAGTTATTTGTTGCAATTCGTTGTTTTTATTTGCTGTTATTCACATTTACCCAATAAATACTGCTTTTTCAACGCTAAACAAACATTTTTGTTTATATTAAGGTACGTAATGAAAACGATTAATATTGACTATATCTTATAACCACATTTCTTCAGGATATAATATCAATTATGGCTCAAGCGGCTATTTCTCCAATGAAAAAATGGACATCCAAGCATTTTTTGGTTAAAGACAAACAACATATATTTTGAACATTTATAACTTATACTGGAGACAACTCGGATAAACCTAGGGCAGAAATCGTCGAGTTTGTTGCGAAGGCATCAGGTAATTTTAATTTTTGTATTTTATGGGGTTGAAAGGAATGAACCACCAACTCTGAATAAAATGTTAGCGGTGGTGCATAAGATGAACATCTACCTCGATTAAAACGGAGTATTTTGAGGACATTGATAATAGAAATTGGCTTTCGATGAGTAAACAAAGTTTTATTTCTACATGTTGTAATGCAATTTTGGCACTATAGGTTTGCAAAAAGGTCACGCAATAGTGTCCTTAAGGAAAATAATGAATCGTCATGTACAACGCCAAGAGGAAGAAATGTGGCAGCTTGACATTGTAATGGACATGGTAGTAGAGCCACTGAACATTTATGTGGGGGATGACTCTTCTTCGTCCAAATCTGACTCGGACTAAGGCCTAGTTGTACCAATTGGCGTTCGAGTGGATTATTCGAAGATGTTACTACTATGTTCGATAAATATCCATGAAATAATTGGAACACAATTGACAGGCCTTAATTCAAAATTGGAATATGATATACTGCAGGTATTTTAAATTTTAATAGCATTTTATTTACAATATAAAAAAGCGTTATTATATCAGAAACCATTCATATTGCTACTGGTGGCTTAATAGAGGTCGAGGTTTAGTATTTATTTTCATACAAGGTGCATTATGCAAATTTTTTTTATTGTCTATGTTTCTCCATTTATATTTTCTTACAATATATACTGGTCTCTCGTAAGTTTTTTTCTTGGTTCTTCTTACGAGCAGTAATTGAACTTTGTGAATATGGTGTGTAACATGTATAGCTTTTATTGTTATTTTATTAGATTTTAGGACACAGTGTTACTTATTTAGTATTTATTTTCATACAGGTTGTAGTACGCACATTTTTATTGTTTATGTTTACTCCATTTATATTTTCTTATAATATAGACTGATCGCTCGTAAGATTTTTCTTGGTTCTTCTTACTAGTAGTAATCGAACCTTATGAATATCGTGTGTACAACATGTATAGCTTTTATTGTTATTTTATTAGATTTTAGGACGGTGTTACTTATTTAGTATTTATTTTCATACAGGGTGCAGTATGAAAATTTTTTATTATTCATGTTTACTCCATTTATATTTTCATATTTTATTATAATGTAGACTGATCTCACTTAAGTTTCTGCTTGGTTTTTCTTACAAGCTGTAATCGAACCTTGTTAACCCTCTATTATATGATTTAATTTTTCTTTTTTTTTTAACATTACAAAAAAAATAGTTTTTAAACATATAATATTTAAAGGTGTAAATAAAACATAATAAAACATTCTAAGACAAACTTTCTATTAAGAATTAAGAAAAGAAAAATGTTCCCAATTGGGCAGAGTATGCTTATAAACTGCATTTTAATACATATTTAATTTGAGCAATTGATTTTTGCATGAAAACGGGTGTACTTTACATTTTTGACATTGACATTTTTGACTGCTTTTAATTTTACAACCCACCTTTTTACGGGAATGACATTAGCAATTTGATCAACTCGTGTATTAAGGGACCAATATCACCTTGCATCTGGCTGTTTTATAATTGATATTCATATGAGAATACCCAAAAATCTTTCTAACTCTTCTTTCGATAAATGCAGTGGGTTGTTAAGCCTTATCTGAGTACTGAATAAAATTGTTTGATAAACAATACTATCTAAAACGATGTCATAAAAAAAACTTTAAAATTTTATAAGGAGTTGTCAACTGTAGGACTTCTGGAGGAAGTAGAGCATTGTCTTGAAACTGGGTACCTTCTGCATTGGTATTCGCAATGGATTTCTTCCATTTGACTTCAGATGCTTTACTTGTCGAAGGCACATTAGGAAGTAGATCAACTAAAGGTACTTCATCGTCACTATTATAACAAACAAGTTCTTCATGCTGCGTATTATTTTCCTCCAAAATGGAATCCTCGCTGTTGGAAGAAAGATCTCTTATGTGCGTAGAGTTTTTTCCATAAAAGAATTTGTGTATCATTGCACTAAATTTCTCTAGGTCAATATCCGTAATGAACACCTAAGAAATGTAAACATCTAAAAGTAAACACCTACCTCATACTGCTCCCCAATCGGGAACATATGTATTCGCCATCAAAATATTGAGAGGTTAAACTAATATTTTTACAAAACAAATCTTGCCTATATTGCCATTTATAAAAATTATTGAAAACATGTCTAAATTGCAACAGCTGATCGTTAGGTTATGTCACAGAACACTTTATTTCAAGTCTGTCAGAGTGCCGTCATCTGTTGGATGACAATTAAACATTATAATGGATATAAATGGCACACGAATAGTCCTGGTTTAAAGACATCATAATTATCTTGAATCTAAAAAATAAATATATTTTTATTCTACAAATCTCCGTATTAAAATAAATCTTATCAGTTATATGAAATGCGCCGTCGTGGTGGATTTACTTTCCAATAATATTTATATTTTTTATGATGTTATATACCTATTCGTTTTTTTTTTTGTTACATATAATAAATAATTCTAATCTGTGACCTCACCTAACCTAATTATTTTAACTGTCCAAAAAACAAAAAATTATTTGTAGTGTGTGATTTACCCATTCGGTTCGAAGGTATAACACAATTTTTCGACATGAAATATGATGGTAGTACAGTATATTGCCTGGTCTGTAATAAACGCATACTAGTATGAAGTGCAAACAAGTGCAAACGCAACTTTTGAAGAGTGTAACTCATGTAAAAAATCGCAAAAACTAAATACCTTATGCAGTTTTTCTTGTAGATTTTCTCCTCATGTTGACTGCTTGTGATATTCCTTTTTATCCTATTTTCAATAAATTTGGAAAAATATGTTTCTCAGTGGCAACTACCCTCAAATTCCGCTTTACAAAGGTATTTACTTCGTGTGAGGGAGAAACCTGAGAATATATTTTAAAGTGAATTACGCCATAAAAAATTGTGGGTTACTTGGATGAGACTACCGATTTAAAAAAACAGTATTGTGAATGTATTGGTGCGCACTTTATCTAGCGAAAAAATGTCATCATCTTATCTCACAGCCTGTGGAGGTGTGTCGTATTTGTATGATTCGTATAAATGATACGACTCTTTCCGATCAATCGTATAGTACGAATCTTTGGCACCGGTCTAGTTTCGTATTCGTACTAATATAATAAGACATCTAGATAGAAATGACTCGAGGTTGAGGCAGTGCTGAAAGACAAAAAGACAAAGACACAAGTCGAAGTTTACTGATTCTGATTTCGTATCGTGTTATTGAATTGTACTAATCTTACTATCGTATTGAAATAATACAGTACGAGTACATTATACTCTTTCTCATATTCACTTCGCATAGCACGGCGATCAATGAAGTAGAGTCCCTCAAGTAAGAGTCTGGCCATACAGTATGCGGTGGCCATGATTTTCCATTTGTGCAATTTATACTGTTTTTCTCCACATGTAATTTTTTTTTAATACAGATAACGACTCATCATCACTACTTTCTGCATCACAGTTTGCAAAGAGTACAAATATTTCAAGGGTGTTTTTTCGTCACCTGAAATATCTTCCAAATTGGTTGGTTCATCAGGTTCGGGCAGAACTATGGTAATGTCGATATCGTTCAAATCGATGCTATACTATAATAATTAATTCTCTTTCTCTTTTCTCAATCAAAATGTACGATAAATCAAAATAACTGTAAACGAAAAAAAAAAAAAAAGAAAATATACTATTACATACAGTAAATAAAATAGATAATCAAATAATATACATACAAGTACAAAAGCCATTACATAAAAATGTACAAAGGTTAATAAAAAAAATAAGATGACTATGAAGACAATGAAATGAGGAAGGTGGAAGATTAAAGTTGATTAATTAATCTGTAAAAAAAATCATCAAGAGAATAACAGTTCTTATCAACAAGCAGTTTCTTATGTCTCTTTTTTAATAAAGATGCTTTTGGAAATCTTAATGCTAGTAGGTAATGCATTAATCATTTTACACCTATTAAAATAAAGGCATTTTTGATATTATGTATAGTTTGTTGTTCGGATGTTTGCGTGTATATCAAATTAGGTACGACCTGCTCGTGTACTGTTATATTGCAGTTATGCATTTATGATATTAACAAATACAATGATAATATGTATAAATGAAACGTTGCCCAGTATTCGCCATTGCTCTAAGGTAGAGTTAACTTTTCTATTTATTTTTGATTATTTGATTCCTACGTCTACTAATTGAGACGCGCAAAGATCCAAACAACAAAGTATAGTGGAACATCCGTCCGGGCAAAGATTATGTTTAAATCTTGATTCATGATCATGGTCAATTCGATTTTGTTGAAAAATTGACAGGTTTTTTAGAACAAAACAACAAAGTTCATATATATGTACTAGTTAATGTCAAACTATTTAACTTTTCGAATACTTGCCTGCATGATTTTCTTTTTGGTAGTCGAGTTATTATTCTTAAAGTATACTTTTGTACAATAAAAACCCGATTACCAGTGAATGATATCATATCGCATTTGTGAACTAAAGTTTGCATAATACAGGCCGATATATTTTGCCTACAGTGGTTTACCAGTGACCGTAATACATAATTGGTCCGAAATTTTTCACAAAGATTGTCAATGTGGATATTCCGTTTTAAGGTAAAGTGACCCCTAATATTTGTGTATATTAAACCGATTTGACCTTAGACTATTTAAATCACCGTACGAGTTACGTTGCTTAACAATTATTGAAACGGTCTTGTCCTTATTTATATTTAGAAATTTTTTCCAGACCAGGTACACATTTCTTGTAAACCCCTTCTGCGGAATTTATTGCTGCCATCGTGTTGGATTTTATAATAAAAAAAATTGTATTTTCTGCATAACAAACAATATACAAGTTAAAAAGTAAAGTAGTTCAAAATGAGATCAAGGCATTGGCAAAAATAATATATAAAAGAGGACCTAAACTGGAACCCTGCAGGACATCTTGGGTTACCTTTCTAGGTTCGCATCATTAGCTTGAACAATGTGAATACGATTATTTAAATATGAGGTAATGAAGTTTAATGATGGTCCTCTGATTCCCTACCTATTGAGTTTTTCTAGAAGTAATTGATGATCTACGCATTCAAACCCGAAAAACAATCAATAGCTCAAATGGGCAAAAGTGCATTGACAATTTGTATATGAAAATTGTTGTTGTACTGGTGAAATTATATTATTACGCATACAAAATATTACTGGTTGATAATTTAATGTTAATTCGAAAAGTTTCGAAAAGCTAGATATTAATGTTATTGCTCTGTAATTACAGTAGGCATTTGATTCACTCTTTTTTATATAGCGGACAAACCGCTGAGAGTTTTAATTTTTCTAAAAAAACTCCTTTTTCGAAAGATAAATTTATCCGATCCGATAGAGGTTTGCAAATTAGATGTTTACTGTTATTTAGCAAATTATTGGATATGTTATGTCAATCCCTAGAATTAGATGATTTCCGTTTATTTATTAATGTAAATACATCTTGATCACTTAAAGGAGAAAGAACGAAATGTTATCTACAGGTACATTACCATTCAAAAAGTCAAAATCATTTTGTCTTATTATATTGCCGTGATAAAATCAGTCGTAAAGTACTTATTAAAATTATTTGCAATTTCGTTATCATAATATTCCACATGGTTCTTGTTTTGTTATATGATTCTGTAGTTTTATTGTGATATCTTTGTTAGGTTGACGTTAATTTTTGTTTGTAATAATTGTTTAAATTTTTACTATGGTTGTTCAGTTCAGGATATTTTTGCACCAGATTAGAAAATAGGCCGACTTGTTCTTTTAAATTGTTTATGTCATCTGTTATCTATTGATTATTCTTTTTATTCTTATTCACAACGCGCTTCAAAGGAAAATATAATTCATAGTAATAAGACATTATATTGTTAAAACTTTCAAAATCTGTATTAGGGTTAGTGTCTAAATAAACATTATTCCAATTTTCCCTCTCTAAAAATTCATGACATTTTAAAACATTTTCAGAACTATATTTTCTATAGTATAGGTATCTATAAGTTTTTGTTGTTAATTTTTTTCTACTTTTATTTTGTTCCACTGAAAGAATATGGGAAAAGTTATGAGATAGTTGTAAGATTATATTACTTACCGTGTATTTTTGGACATGACGTCCAATGAAAAAAATTATCTAAACAAGTACTTTTTGTAGGAGTTACTCGTGTTGGAGCAATTATTGTTATTTTAAGCCCAAACGAAATCAATGAATCACTAAGTAAACAATAGTTTCTATAATTTGCAAAAAAAATTACATTAAAATCCCGTCCTATCACGACATGTTTTTTGAATTCACTGATTTCATTAAGTAAATCATGGAACAATTCTAAAAATATATTAAAAATGCTTTCTACATCCTTGAAAAAATCATTGCTTTCAAACAAGTTTTCCATGTTCTTAACACTAAAAAAAACTTCTTTCTAGATATTTCGCCAATACACAAAATTCACTAGCTGCTACCTAACAACCGTAAACATAATAATGAACTAAAACAAAACCAAACTCTACTTCTATCAAATATCAAACATTGTAGAATATAAGGTCACCATCTATCGCCAGGGACCCGTGGTATGAAATACAATTGAGGGCCTTAAAAGGGGTATAAGTCCATTTTTTGGACTTGAGATAAGTGCATATAAGAAAATTTAATGTAGATTTTTGATTGGAGCAAAACAGATACAAGTGATATATTGACCTTAACTGCCATCTTTTGGCGAGTAGAAATACTAGATAAATAATTTCTACAGTTTGGCCAGTGCAAAACAGGTATAAGTATCACTTGTACCCATTTTATTCCAAATGAAAGTCAGCCATTAATTACTAACCGTTTTACTTTTAGTGTATGTTCTGTGCTTTTAGTTATGCAAGTGTCGTTAAGCTGTTAAAGAGTTTAGTTTTTTCGCGTTATAGTAAGGATGTTTTAGTGATTTGATTATTACTTGTTACTCTTTATATTTTGCTATGACATTTCGAATACAGAAGGTAATCTTTAAAAGAAGAGTAAATTTGTAAGGTTGTGTTTATTTTTACTTTTTTTCTCTTTTTTAAGATTCTGATATTGCTGATCCGTACCAAACAGATAAGGCAAGTGATTACGTTCCTGAAAATGAATCATCGTCAGCTGACAATGAACTAAGTGCCTACGAAACAGTGGTGGAGGCCACAGAAACTATGGAAGAGGATCACAAAACCCCATTAAGAACAAGAAAACGGAAACGAAATGTGAGTAAATGGAAAGTGAACGAGAAGAAATCTCTTAGAAATTCTGGAAAGGCATACATTGGCCACAAAAAGAAACGTCATCCACCAAGCGAACTGCAACCATACCAACATAGTTGTGGATTTAACTGCAACAAAAATATATTGGAAGTAGATAGATGTGCCCTTTTTGAAGAATTTTATGCTCTATCATCTTACGATTTACAGAACTCATTTTTATCTTCCTGTATTAAAAAGAGACCTGTACAAAGAAAAAAAGTTGAAGTTACAGGCAAGAGTTTCAGTACTGAAATATTTCTGGTAAATAAGCGTATCTGCAAAATGTTTTTTCTTAAAACTTTTAATATAAGTAACAAAAGATTTACTACTTTTTGTAAAAAAAAGTAGCTCTGTTGGTATTTGTGAAAAAGACAAGAGAGATTTAGGTCCTGGAAACAAAATCGATTCGGTAAAACGAAAACTGGTCATTGAACACATTAAAATGTTTCCAAAATATCGGAGTCATTACTCTAGAAGTTCAAATTTTAATACTCGATATTTATCACCAGATCTTAACATTAAAAAAATGTACGATTTGTATATTGATTACTGCAAGGAAAGAAATTTAGTCCCTGTTAAACAGTTAATAGTTAAAAGATTTCACCTCCCTAATTCTGATACATGCAGTTAGGTGTGATAGATTTAGTAATACCATTAAAAATTCTCAGAATGTAGAAAAGTTAAGGATGCAAAGGTAATTGCAGTTGGTTCATCACAGAAAAGCTGAAAAGGCACTATCTTCAAAGCAAAGTGACTTAAATCTAAATAAAGAATCAACAGATACTCATGTAATTTGTTTTGACCTACAACAAGCTTTACCAATCACTTATAACCACCACAAAAGCTTTTTCCCTAAGGCCAATCTGGACTTAGAACTATTGTATGCACAATCTCGTGACAGGAAAGTCCGACATGTACATTTGGGATGAAACTATCGCTTCCCAAGGCTCACAGGAAATTGGGTTTTGCCTGATTCATTATATTACTAATGTAATTCCTCAAAATATCATAAAAAATATTGCTTATAACGACTCCTGTGAAGGGCAGAACAAAAAAATATTGCCAAACTTTTCATGTCAAAGCTACAAAAATTTACGAAATTCATCATACATTTTTAGAGCCAGGCCATACGTTTATGGAATGTGATCAAGATTTTGGTATAACAGAAAAGGTGAAAAGAAAGATTCCTCAGGTCTTTGTTCCAGAATATTGGAGACAAGTAATAAAAAGTTCATGTAAAAAATTTCCTCAGTTTTTCTACATTGAATAACATTATAAGCGACCCAAACAATATAGAAAAACGTGTCATTAAATGAAGAGAAATTCAATATTTCTTTTTCACAAAAGAATCAGAGACATTCTGCTTTTTTTATAAAAAATACTCTGGACTTAGATTTTCCTTTTAACAAATGTATATGTCCTGCTAAAGCAACAGGAAGACCGAAGCATTAAAAGACACGTTTGTGCAGTTAAACACAGATAATTTAAAAATAAACGAGCTAAAGTGGAAAAATGTGCAGACCCTTTTACATTCCTCCACTTTATCATGAATATTACAACATGCAACACGAGAAAAAAAGAAAAAAAAAAGGAAATAAAAACACTTAATTCAACAAGAAGGGAAACCAAACTGGCAAAATAACTGTAGAGGAAATTGAACCAGAAGATGATGACAGAGAAGAACAAAATATTGAAAATGAGAATGTTGACTTTATTTTGTATTCCGATTATGAATAATGTTTAAAAGTTTGTATATTTCTTTAAAATAAATGCATATTTTTGTGTACTAAAGATCTTTATTGTGAATTATGCAAAAAAAAAGTTGGGATAAAAAGGGTATAAGTACTTTTTTTTAAGTTTTGGCACATTTTTGGTAAAGTTTTTATTTATACTGTTATAAAGTTAAAATGTATCATTTATTGAGGAAATAATAAATTTTAAATAAACATCTAGCTCTTTTTAGGAATTTTCAATTTTGTTTAACTTTTAATGCAAATATCTCAGAATATATATAAGCACTTATACCCCTTTCATTCTAAGGCCCTCAATTATTTAATTTCAAATAAAAAATATTGTTGGATCTTCTTAAATTAATAAATAAAAAGACAGTTCTTGTCGAAGTAGTTTATCTTGACCATTGGTTACTACAGTAAATTAAAACGATTGAAATAACACAAACTTGCACTTGTAAAAATATATTTACTGTATCTCATACTAAAATGTTGCACTTGTAAAATACTTGTTCTTCCCATTGATGTTGTCTTGACTCTAACAGATACCTTGTTACCTGATTTTACCACAGAATCAGAGGCATTTGTGGTTTTACCCTTATTTATTTGTCTTAATAATAATACTATCATATAACTAAAGTACTTAATATATAACTAAATTACACTTTCAAAGAACTAACAATGGTTTACTGGGAATAATTACCACATAGACAAATTAAAAGGATTGCATTGTTACAGAATTCCTGTGAATTTAATTTGCAATTCGGTATTTACTTTAGATATTTACTAAGTAGATTTATACACTAAATGATATTAAAATGTATTATACATTATAAACTTAAAGGTGATCTTAAATTATATCCTTATATTGACACTACCTTGATAACAATAAAAATTATTAAATGCATAGTCCTAAATATTTTAAACTGAAACAAAAAAAAAAACGAAAAACGTCCAAGTTGGATATGCGATAATATGGTAAAAACTTCAGATCTAACTGTAAGCAGATGTCTGTATATTTCAACATATTCTGATTATGCATGACATTTTCTATATAATAAATCAACATTTTTGACATTATCCTCAAATATGGCATCAATTTTTTACGAAATTCAAAATTAATAATTGAAAGTCTTTGTACAACGAAAAATTTCCAAGTAGGTATTCGATATCATAATATGGTTCATTTTTGATATTGTTGTGCAATATGAAGCGAAAATTTTTTATTACAATGAAATTATTTGAAAAAATTCAAAATAATTTTTCCTGATTTTTGGGCAATAATTACTAATTTCTTTCAAATAGTAACCTCCTTTTTACCTTCCCTATAGGAATCGTCATAATTTAAGATTTAAATTGGTGTAAGTATAACGGATTTTATTATAAATAAATTGGGGAAAATTTAAAACTTTTGGTGTCGTATAAAGCATTAAAATAATTTGCAAATGAACTAAGTTGCCTTTGAAAATAAGTAATGAGAATTTATTCATAAAAACAAATCACAAAAAAAATATAATCACAAAAACTTTAAATATCAACTAAGTCAACATTTATACTTAAGAGGATGATTTTAAAAGGAGATAAATAGATATGTTGGGCCTAGGCAATAACTGTAAAATAATAAAAAGAAATAGAAGGTTCCATTGGAAAAAGTTATAAAAAATGTAATATGTCCCGTTTTTATCTTGTCAATATAGTAAACATGATCGCATTATAAAAAAAATACCTTGAATTTACATTAAATGTTCAAAATGAAGCCTCTTTTCTGCATAAATTAATTCTTCTAACGAATTCCTTCAAACAATTATGAGGTGGGGCCTCATCTTGCTGAAAAAACAGTCTATCTCTGGCCTCTCTTGGCAATTGTTTTATAAAATCATTGTTAATATTAGTAAAAAATTCCAGATATCTCTCAGAATTTAGCTGACCATTAAAAATTATTGGAGGCAGCACATTATCAAATATGCCCAACTAAACATTAAACCATATCTGTCTTGCTGGTTTCCTTCTCTAAGGAGGTGTTGATTTTGTTGTGCCCAGTATCTAGTATTTTGGCGGTTGAAAATCCCAGATTTGTAAATCTTGATTCATCAGAAAATAGTATTTGCCTGGCAAAATCATTATTTCTTATAAGGTTAGTTATAGCCCAGTCACAGAATCGTTTCGATATAAATGTTCATTTATTTGATATGTAAAGTTGTTGTAATTGTGTTTCTTTAGTCTTCCTTGTAGATTCGTGTTAATGTTTAACTTATCACCAATTTTCTGGAGGCATACAGTCATATCAATTTCAATAAGGGCTAATACATTTATTTCAGTCCCCTCGTTTGTAATTTTTTTCATCATTTAACGGGTAAACTTTTTTAAATTGAGCTTCTAGACTTATAAAATAATTTTGCGGCGGGTGTCTTCTGTTTGGAAAACGTTGTCGGTAGTTTATTGCAGCAACTCTGGAATTTTTCCGGAATTCACTGTAAATTAACATGTCGACTTTTTTATTTCGTATGTAAAATTTTAATGGATATCGAAATAGTAAACGTAAGGAAGCAACAATTAAATAGTTATACTCAAATAATAATATGTGATTCTCATTTATTTACAAAGGCAACTTAGTTTATTTGCAAATTATTTTAATGCTTCAGATTAATATCTACTGAAAGTTTAAAATTTGCGATTATAAATGAATTGCATTTATAATGAAATCCGTTATACTTACACCAATTTAAAGCTTAAATTTGAACGATTCTTATAGAAAGAAAAAAATAGGGGTTACTATAAAAAATATCTGATGTGGCAAGCACATAACTTTCTTATACCAGAATATATTATCCTGATCTAAAAAAATCATTCTATTTAATCCTTCACTTATCTCAATTAAATTTTAATAGCGTACCTTGAAATGTTTCATTAAAATTTGTAAATAATTATCAGTGTCATTCGATACTGTCAATAATAATTCATGTCATATATTTTAATAATTTTTTATTATTAACAATGACATTTTCGTAACTAAATCAGATCTTTTAAACGTCAAACTTTTATATTTATCCTAACCCCATTTTATGAGACTAAATGTGTTTACATCAGTTTTTGTTAAATACTTGGAAAATATATTTTATTCGCTTGATATAGTAGACATAATTTATAATCTTTCATCAAGAATATATTTTTTTTGTAAAGTCAAATACAAAAAAGTTTGGGTTCCATGGACTCAATGGCCAATTTTGCTCATCACCGAATTTTTCATTGTCTTTAGCCTTTAGAACAAGTGTACCTTTGAAAGCTTTATCTCAAAAACTGTGGCTGCTATCGCGATATTACAGATATGCGGACAGTTATGTTTTTTCACTATAATTCGTCGAGATTCGTCCAGAAATGCAATAAAAATTTTTAATATTTTTCCCGAAATTGTACCATCTTTCTTCTTTCGGTCATTATGTCTCTTCTGGTGGTACCACATTCATCAAATTTAATGTGTCGCCTAAAATATTGCTGACAATCGTAAGTGCCAAATTTGGGAAGTCTCCCATTAGTATTTTTGTGTTATCGCGGATACACACATACACACACACATACATCCACACACACACACACACATCCACACACACATCCATACACACATCCACACACACACATCCACACACACACACATGCAACGACAGACATCATTCGGAAAATAGTCAGAATGGGTTCAGGAGGGTTCAAAACGTATAAATCAATCAAAATCTCGAGGTCAAAAAAAATCACGAACTATACTTCCTTATATTATGTATAAGAAAGTAAAAAATAGTAATTGTCGCCCAAAAGTCAGAAAAAAAATATTTTGAATTTTTTTCAAATAATTTCATTATAAGAAAAATATTCGCTTCATTTGCACCCAAATATCAAGAATGGACCATATTATATCCGATGCCAACTTGAAAAATTTTCATTATACAAAGAGTTCCAATTATTAATTTTGAATTTCATAAAAAATCGAGGCCATATTTGAGGGTAATGTCAAAAATGTTGATTTATTTTTCTTTCTCGCTTTTGGGACTTACTACCACATGAATAATTCTTTGTTATCTAAAAAATATAGAAGTTACCCAGTATGTTACTGGAAAAATAAACCTCTGCGCTTGTCAGAGGTTGTTTTTTGACAACTAAACACAAAAATAATAATATAACTTCCTAACGTTTCGGAAAACGAATCTGTTTCCTATTTCAAAGTTATTTATATTTTTTTAGAATATGTCAAGCGTGAAACTTGACACTATATTATTTGTTTATGTAATATCCATAGATACTTACATAGTTGATGCTTAAAAATTATACAATATTAATTTTGTTCAATTCTTGTTTTAACATCGGTAACCATGTTGTACCAAAATCTACAGAGCAATGGGATAAACATTTTTCTAGGGAATTATATTATTATTTTCGTGTCTCATATTAGTTGTCAAAAAACAACCTCTGACTCACAGACTACATACAGACCGTTGACTTCCCTTGAAAATAAGGCTGCTTGCTTTTCTCTCTCTAACATTATATAGGACCAATAGAATTATCTTTATCACGCTTCTCGTAAAACGAATGTAGAGGCGCTACGATCGGGCGAATCGGGTAGAAATCTACATTTAATTTCCATGAGGTTATTGTACTTGCGCAAAGATGGCATGCGTCGCCGCCAAAAAGAAAAATTTTACATTGGATCGGATCAGGCAACTGTCATTTATTTATTACGCATTTAGTACTTGTGTGTTCGTCAACAGAAAATTCGTTTAAAATTTGCAATTATGAATTCATTATTTGTTATTTTTATAACATTGGTTTATTGTATTGTTTGTGGTAATTCCGAGGAGGAAGTAAAACGGTTGTTTTGTTTTCCGCGACAACCAGAAAAGTAAGTTATTTCATGCATAACCCTTCTAGTAGCACTAAAAAATGACTCGTTTACGTTAAATAATAATTACTGAATATTTTCACTTTTGTTTGTGGTTGTCGAATAATGTCAATTATTAGATAACAAAAGTTGGTAAAATATTGTAATTAAATTAGGTAATTGTTTGTTAGATCCAAAAAGGTGGCTACAAGCTATGGGAATTAATATTCAGACATTGTCTGGACATGTAAGGATATGTGATCAGCACTTTGGAGAGGAATGTTTCATTCCATATATGTCAGATCTGCGTTTAAAACATGATGCACTGCCAACAATAATAAATCGAAAAGTACCTGCCATTTGTGTAAGTTATATCATCTCACTGGTGATTTTGCCTGTTATTATATCGCATAATTTATTTTTAGTCAGATCAAGAAACAAGTGAACCCTTGCCAAATAAGGTAATAAAAATTATTTCACATATTATTTCATCAGAGGTAAGTTATCCATGGTAGTAGATAGATTGTAATGCAAAATATACACAAATGCTCGAGATGTAGGAAGCCCCAATGAGGTCAATGTTTGGTATGTTTTTTTTTATAAGCACTACATGTAAGTCTTTCTGTTTAGGGTAATCTCAAACCTAGCTTTTGTTCACCATCTACATCGGCTCTATGCACGTCTGATATGCATTTACAACCTAAAGCACTACCAACGAAATTAAAAAGTCCAGAAATACCTGCCCTTGGAGTAAGTATTATCACACTGATGATTTTGACTGTTATATCAAATGTTATTTTTAGGCACAGCAGCAAACATGTGAACAATTACCAGAAGAGAGATTAGAAGTTATACCTCATGAGATTATTACCGCAGAAGAGGTAAGTTGTTCATGATAGATAGATTTTTCCTGCACATTATAAGTGATGTTCTAAGATGTCACATCGTGCATTAATTTTATTAAGATTAATAGTTTATGTAAATATTATAGAAATGCCAAATGCTTGGGATACATAAAAGTCTAAATGAGTTTAATTTTGATTTAATGTTTTTATTAAAAAGTGACTATACAACCGACAGTTGGTAATATATTGTTTAACACTTTCACCGATAGTTGGTAAAAACTAAATTAGGTGTTACACCATCCTTTGTGTGTTGTAAAATAAATGTACCTTTCCTAACCTAAAACCTGGCCAGATGACCTCAGACCTGATGCACGAGAAAAAAATAAATAAACGCATAAAGGACCTATCTAGGATTCAAACCCCAGCCCTCATATAATCTATGTCCGGGGCTTTGCCTGCGACTTGCTCCCACTGGGCTGTTGTTGCTCGTCAAACTGTTATTTAAACTGGATATTAATTTACACCGACTATCGGTGAAATATTGTTAAGTAATGTTTTACTCACTGTTTTTGATTTGAGATGATTCTATGGCTATATTTTGGGAAAATAATTTTTTTTTTATTATTTTTGGTGCTTAAAAAAATATACTACATAACACTATAAAATAGATATTTCAATTTAAAGTTAAAGTTTTTCATAATTACGTCATTAAGTGTAAACTAGGGAAATCACAAAAGATTTGTTAGAACACTTGCAATGGTACTTCTATTATTTTGTCGTAATTCCTGTTTTAACATTTTTTGTTTGTCTATTTGTTTTAAAACACTCTAAAACCACACAAATAGGAAAAAAAATAGAAAGTAGATCAGATAATATATCTGATATATCGTTACAACAATAAACAAATGAAAACTGAGGTTACTGCCAAATGTCAAATCTAGTACAATACTATATAACTGTAGATTATGAAATACGCAAAAAATAACTATATTTAGCGCCTATTTGAATTTGCGCTTAGTAACATCACGAAAGTTTGACTAATTTTTTTTTTTCAGTTTAAATAAAAAAAAAGATTTTTATCTAGTTTTTAATTTTCAAATTAAAAAAAAAAATGGTAAATACCCATTGTCACTTCCTTTTTCCTACAAGCACTATACACTATAAGTGTCTCTGTTTAGGGGAATCTCAAATCCAACTTTTCTCCGCCATCTACATCTACTCCAAAAGGCACCAGATCCAGAAGATCCCTTTTTAAAGATGTTGAGGATATACTTACGACAGAAATGTCACCAAGAAAGAAAAAATTAATGGGTATCGTTAAGAAAAAGCAGGGGCGAATAAGAAAATTACAGAAAATTTGTAAGCAAAAAGGAAAGATCATTAAATATTTAGGAAATATCGATAAGTCACCTGAAGTAAACAGTATTTTTAAAGGTAGGTACTTGCATTAATATACAAAATGTGATCACTGTGTGTACATATATTATTATTTATTTTCAGGTATGCAATCAACCACTGCACAGTTCATGATATCCCAAATTCGATGCGCTAAGCGTTCTCCCCGTGGAAGGAGGTGGACTTTGGATGAAAAAATAATGTGCTTGGCAATTTATAAGCGTAGTCCAAGATGTTACTCACTGCTTACACGTCTTTTGGCATTACCATCAAAAAAGTACGCTATCTTCATTGCTGCGAAAAATTCCTTTTGGTGTTGGCATTAACACTCATATATTTCAACATCTTGGGGAGTGTATTAAAGGATTTAGTGAAAGGGACCGCATGTGCAGTTTGGCTTTTGATGAGATGGCTATTAGAGAGCATATTGAATATAATCATTCCGCTGATTGTATTGAAGGTCTGGAAGATTATGGATCTGGTGATAGAACGGAAAAACTAGCAAAATATGCCCTTGTTTTTTTTGTGCAGGGTATTGCTCGGTCATGGAAGCAACCTGTCGCATATTATTTCAGTGCTGGTGGAGTTTCTTCACAACGACTTCAATCCCTGCTGAAGGACGTACTAGATGCCTTGAGTAAGCATGGTATTCCTGTAGCGGCTACCATTTGTGACATGGGTACCGCTAATGTAAAGGCTTTAAAGGACTTGGGTTCTGACATCACAAACCCTTACTTTTTACATAATGGAAAACCTGTATTTACAATATTTGATGTACCGCATCTGTTGAAATGTTTCCGCAACCTTTTTCGTAAATATGTTGTTCTACTTCCTACTATCACACTTGGCAGTGCTGTACAAATTCTTCAAGCAAGATGGTCGGATATTGAACTTGCTTACAAAAAAAGATAAAGAAAACCCTCTTATATTCCGAAGTCTTCACAAGAGTAAAGACTTTTATTTAAGTCCAGTAGCTCAGATGGCCATGAAAGTTAAAGTTGCTGCCCAAACGCTAAGCCGTACTGTCGCCGTGTATTTGTTTAATTTGGTGAAACAAAGTATGTAACAACTTATTAATAGTTATTTGTGTAATTAGTGCAAAAAGTGTATATTTGTTGCACGAAGCATGAAGTTTGCAGCTTCAGACGAAGTCGAGGGCTGCAATCATGCTAAGTGCAACATATATACTTTTTTGCAAGTGTTGCACACATTTTTTTCTACGATCGAATTAAATAGATTTCTTCCTCACTCTCAGAATTCAAAATTTTTAACAATTTAAAACAAAATATTCAGATTTCAAACTGATAATTGGAAATTAATTTTAGAAATTGTCACTGTCAAACGGCATCCATAGATAACTGAATAAACTTTTGTTAGTATCAATAGACTTGGACCGATGAAAATTAGAGTAAAAAAATTGAAATTAAATAATACCTACATATATATGCCTGTAAAACAGTAAATTTTGGGGAATATTTAATAGTATAGTTCTTTACCACGTCATACATATACCTAAATTACAAGAAAAAATAGAATATCAAAGTACTTTTTGCACTAGTGACACTGTAAATAGTGTTAAAAGTATTAACTTTCTGCACGATCGTAGAGAAAATATATTAATTTATTTATAATGCTTTGATTATTTTAGACATTTTGCCGTCGAGGTCCTTGGCAACAGCCACTTTTGTCCATGACGTTGATGAATTATTCGATAGTTTTAATGGTTCTACGCGAGTTGCTCCAGATGGCAAGCCATTTCGATGTACTGTAAGTAATGAGTCTGGTCATATTTCATTTTGGGAAGAAGCATTTCAGAAAGTCAGTAAATGGAGATTTATTAGGAAACCCCAAGATGAAACACTTTTGAATCACTGGAAACCACCTTCACAGATAGGATGGCTTCACACATTAAAAGCAGTTCCACAATTGTGGAATTTCTTGAGGACTGTTGGATTTGAATATTTACGACCAAGATCCTTGAATCAGGATGCTTTGGAAAATTTGTTTGGATGTATTCGCTCTGGATGTGGTTGTAATGAAAATCCAACTGTTACTCAGTTCATTAGTTCCTTAAAAACGCAAGTGATTAATGGACTTACAAATCAAGATTTGACAGGGACCAATTGCGAGGAAGACGAATTCAGTCTTCTAAGCAATTTACGTTCTTTTGTCGAAGTTGCTGATATATCTGTCACAAATGAGAACATCACTAAAGTAAATGAAACACTTGCAACACCTTTAAGTGACATGAACAGTGATGTGCTGGCTGTAGAAATTGCAAATGCAGTAGCTGTTGGTTCTGCAGAAACATTGTCAGTTGCCCACGTTAGTGGTTTTATTGTAAAAAAATGTTTATTAAAATTTATTTGCGATCAATGTAAAAATGATTTAAGTTCAGATGATTCACTGCCCTGCAATCAATTTATTGCAAGTAAAGAATTTTCCGATTCTAAAAATAAGTTATTTTATCCTTCTGAGAAATTAGTTATTGTTGTTGGACATGCTATAACTATGTTAGAAAGTAAGCTACACCAAATTCGAAAAAAACATTAAATTGCAGGAAACAGTAGCTATCATTTTTCATCAACAGTTAGATTTTTCTTTTATAACTTGTGCAACACACTTTGATTTTTTAAAAAATTGTATTATTGCAAGTATTTGTCGCATAGGAATTCCGTGGTATTGCTCTAGGGTTGTTCGTCAACTAAAGTCAGAAGCTAGTCAAAAAGCTTCTGAGCGCAAGAAACGCAAACTAAGACATGTTTGATTTTGTCTATAAGGAGTGTCCATAAAACTGACTATGTTTCATTGTTACTTTTTCATCAGTTACAATATAATTTTAAAAAGCACATACGGTTTGGCACCACTCTATTACCTCTATTAAAACAATTCAGAAAACTTAGAATTTACTTAGAACAAAAGTTTTATAGATTTTTCTGACCTCATAATTTGCTATCAGAAATGTAAAATCTTTGTGTGCGCTTTTTTAAACAGAACCCTATATATTATTAAAAATTTAGAAAGATAAAATTTTTCTAATTTCAGATATATATACTTTGAGTTTGTTCTAAGCATTTCTTGGATATTATTATTATTTTTATTTTTTTATTATAAATAATTTTACGAAACCATATAAATTTCAAACAACGCTGACAAAACAAAGTCGCTAGAGAGATCACTGTTAGAAACGTCAAATTTCCAAGTAAATACTTATTTAATCAACCGTTGATATTCCATCCATGGCTACTAAGGATTATTGTAAATATGTATATAGTTATATAGTTGAAAAGCTATTCATTATTGCTTTCCATTATTGTGTATTTTTGCCTTTTCTCTCTGCATTTATCATATTTACTGGTGTTATAAATAAACATTACCCTGCCTATTTGTAGTATTATTTCTAAATATTAAATACATTGCAAATAAGCAATAGTATTTATTGCTATTTTGCCTTCAATTTGCAGTTTCTACAGTTTTAACTTAAACATTCCGTTTTATATGAAATATCTGAGGTGTCCTGTGTAATAAATTTGTTACTTTTTTTACGTTGTATTATTTTAGATTCTAAAATGTAATGTCGGTTTGGTTTGGCCATGAAAAGTTTTTTTAAGTGATGTAAATTTACTGACTAATTTTCATTTTTGGCATTTTTATTAGATTTTTAACCAATAAAAAAAATTCAGCTAGAAACGACAAAAAAATTGAACTCTAATAATAATGTTAGATATATTGATTGTAAAGGTAAAACTGTAACATTGGCTGGACAGTGCATGAATGGGGTTTATCAGTGAACGTCGCCCATATGACCTATACCTATGTTTAAACATGGCAGAATCAAATATGATCCTAAGTACATATATACATAGATATGTAAGCTGTCTATTAAACTATTTAGTTTTAGCTTTACAAGCTGTATATTATATACCACTACATTGGACTTGGTCTGACTTAATTTGATATCAAATGTGTATATATAAATAATTTTTATTGCACATATTAAGCCGGATAGAATTCGATTGAAAATGCTAAAAAAAATTAGCCGGTAAATTTACATCACTAAATTTATTTTCAGCAGTATCGTATTGCATATATTTTATTGTATTGTAGTTCAGAAATTTAATAAATTGCATGTTACCAATCATTGTGGAAGTAATTGTTTTCATCAGTAGGTAAGTGATGCATAAAAACAAATTCGTTACAATGCAAAATAAATCGCAATTTGGGAAAGATCAAACATGAAAAACAGTGTGATTTATCTTGGATACCAACAAATTCACTGTTATGTGAGTGATGACAGAATTTATAGGTCAATGTGTAAAGCTTGACTAATTGAAGTTTTTGTCACTCGTGAATTTGTTGGTATTTAATGTAAATCACGTCGTTTTTCATGTTTGATCTTTCTCAATATTTAAAAATAACGCTTAATAGCAGCGCCACTACCGTACGTTCCTAAAACTACGCTCAACAGTGACATCTGTGCTTTCTACTTTGAAGTATACTGTGTAATGGGCAATAATTCCCTAGAAATTTTCACAATTACAGTTTACTGAAATTTCACGGAAATGCGTGATGAGCGCCACCACAGTACGTTTTACCTTACTTAGACCGAGACAGAGATATATTTTTTCTCTCTCATCTGCCAAAAATAAAGCATTGAGTTAGCCCTCTGGAGGTTCTCTGTGCTCTGACTAATCTTTTGACGTAAAGTCACAAGTGCAGAGGTTTATTTTTCCAGCAACATTCTGGGTAACTAACTATATTTGTTAGATAACGAAGAATTATTCATGTGGTAGTAAAAAAATGAGAAAGAAAAATTTATAGAATGCCACAAATAAAGTTCAGACAATATGTTGATTTATTGTATAGAAAATTTCATGCATAATCAAAATATGTTAAAATATACAGAGCGTTCCATTTAAAAATTCAAAATTGATGACAATTCCGGTGGAACCGGAAGTGGTATTGTTAATATATGTTCGTCAAAATAACTCCATTTACTTCTTAAATGTGAGTATTAAATTTTAAAATTTTATTCCAATTCTAAAAAAAGATACGCGATCTCGTTGACTTCTGCTATATGCATACAAGTCATCATTTTAACTTAAAAATGATATAGAGTGGAATGAAAAACAATAACTGAAAATTTTTTTGCTAATTATTATTTACTAACGTGTCGGTATTTAAAGTTTTTAAAGTGAGTGTGTGAGTACCTTTTGTTTTATTTATTTTTGGTTTACTAGACAGAATAGTTGAAATTAAAAACAACATTATTGAGTCAGTTGTACTGAACATAATGTGCATATTAGCTTTTTGTAATCCAAGTTTCAGCGTTTTGGCAAATAGCCGGGAAAATAATTATTTAAAAAGATGTATGTTATACTTATCTGTGATAAGATTTGTAAAAGTTAGTAAAAAATAATTAGCAAAAAATTTTCAGTCTTTTTTTTCATTCCACTCTATGTTTTAAAGTTTTACCAAAAAAGAGAAACTTAATTTGTTTTTAAAAATGATACTTTAAACATAGTGATTCACAGATAGCAATCCCAAATATAGAACGTTGGTGGATAATGGGTTAATAGTGTACATTATATATTTTCCATAAACGTATGTTAGAGTATAAAACAAAATTTTTAAAAATAAACTGTGCACATTTTACGTGCAAATTATAATAAAATTCCTGTTCAATATTTAGAAAAAAATACCCTTACAAACAGGAATAACTACACATTCCATCTACAGGAAATTGCTGAAAATTGTATAAATATATTTTTTACTCCATGTTCAGTACGTATATGCAATACACATGTTTATTTGGCTTAAAACTTGTTAAAAATTGATTGGAATTTGTTAAAGGACTCCTAATTAGAATGCTAGAATGCTAGAATCAATTTGCTGCTATTTTTGCCAGAAATTAGTCCTTTAAAAGGTGGGGGATAAAATCGTTACTAAATTAAACGTAATTTTAATTAACTTCATACTTTAATTGTATACAAAATACAGCTTTATTTAAACTAATGTCATCCGCAGTTTCCTTCATTTTGTCGCAAAATCCTGCAGCGAGCGAAGTAGACAAAGAAGAAATAACCGTCGGAGGTAGAAAGCAAGGCGTGGCTGTGTTCCTAATAAGGACATGTTATGTTAAAAACCGGTGTATTTGATTATGCCATTGGTAGTTTTGAACAAGTGGAATTCCAACACTAGAATTAAGGACAGTTTTTATTGGCCAGATTGTTTCTCAATATAATTTAAAATAACAAACTCAAAAAAATCTACGCTTAAAAATTAGACATATTTTATTTTGTTATAATAAAATACTAGTTTTAGTTTTCGTTTCCGTAATAAAATAAACGATATATATTTGACAGAATCGATTAAGGACACTTACCTATATGATTCAATTTAATTTTGTTCTAAGATAAAGCAACAATTTTTCTTATTATGTTAGATCAAAAACTATTTTTTCTGTTGAATTTGGTTAAAAAGATCTTCGTTCTAAATTTAGGGGAAGCAAAGAAGAGAGTCACATAACTTTTGGTTGCTTATAGAAAATTAGATTTTTAATTTTACGTCTAAATATATCCGCTACAGCGGAGCACCCTCTACTTTTTACTTTATCATCTATCTATACTGATAAAAGTATTGGCGTCGCGACGTGAGAAAAACAAAATTTTAGATTATGATGAAAATGGAAGTTTTGAGAACTGAAAACAGAAAATTTATCCTAATCGGCATGCCGTCTGTGTCTTGAGGAGTCTGTATGTCTGTGAGTCTGTGTATCTGTGTGTCGCTGGTCATCGTTGTGTAATCATTATCTCAAACATGTCTCAACGTAGAAATCTGAAACATTATATAATATATTATCTGGGTAGTTCAAAGAAGAACCCTATTGAATATCAGTGAAATTGGTGTACCATGGAGGGCATGTCTCAAGAGGGCCTAAAAAAAATTGTGTCAAACCAAAAAATATTTCAAATAAATAATATTCAAAATGAGGAAATGTGTCGAAAAGAACTCCTGATAATTTTTCGTCAGATTAACCGTTATTGAGAAAAACGGTCTAATATTAATTTAATTCAATTAAAAGAAGCAGTGTGCTTAATACCCAAAAAAGGCAAGAAGAAACATTACAGGATGTCACAAATAAATATCTATAGACAATATTACCATTAATAATGAAAAAAAATGCCGTTATGTGGCCAAGTACTTAAATGACACAATCACCAAATATTGTTTATAGTATGGTGTCATAGGTGTTTACCAATTTAGTACATTTAAAAGAGAATTGTTAATTTTTTCTTCAAATGGAACGTTCTGCATTTTATTTTGTTTTTGAATTGACATATCAATTCTCTAAAATTTTTTTTGATATTAATATACTAATATACAGTGTGTCCGTAAAGTATGGAATAAATTCATTATATCTTAAACCAAAAATATTTAGAAAAAATTCTCTAACACGTCGATTTTTAATTTCAATTGCACACCATATCCTTTATTTTTTGGTTATGCCGTCATCACTGTTTCCGTTATGACGTCATCGATATTTTTTTATATGGAGCACCCTATATATTTTCTCCATTTTTGGATTCTGCTTCAACAGCTGATTACAAACATGTATACTTAGGGTCTAAAATTGATAAGTTGGGGAAGATATGGCCATTTAAAAAAAAAAACAAGTAAAAAAAGTAAAATAAACACGTTTATTTATTAATTTTTGAAGTAGGCAAGTTTTTGTTTGTTTTTTGTTGTATCATTATCATCTTTGACAATGAATCACTTAATAATACTTTACCCCAGTAGTGGTTTCTCAATAATTGTTGCCGATTTGTTTTAATTTATAACATGAGTGTATCTGTAAAGTAGAGAATTGAAATTCTTACGATGATTGGGTATTATGATAGGATGCGAACTCAACAAGAAGTATGTAATTTAAAAAATTAGAGAGACTGGTACGGTGGAAGATTTACCCAAAACAGGTCGCCTAGGTGTTGACGAGGTTACAAAATTAAATATATAACTGGCTGTTGAAGAAAATCCACATATCAGCGTTCTCCAGCTCAGTGTTGATTACTACTACTAAAAAGTCAGTACATACATACAGTATTAAAATTAGAAAAAATGGAACCCCTTTAAGATTCAGTTGGAGCAAAAACTAAGTGATGATGATCCAGATCGGAGGATACAATTTTGTGAAACAATGATGAATATGTGCAATGGTGATCTTCTGATAAAAAATATGATTTTCTCCGATGAATGCACTTTCAAATTAAATGATGAAGTGAATCGTCAGAATTGTAGATACTGGGCAAGAGGAAACCCTCGATGGATGCGGGGGCAGCACACAAGGTATCCACAAAAGGTGTGGGCGGGAAATGTAAGAAATAGAACCATTGGACCCTACTTTTTCGATGGAACTGTTAACGTGTCTGCATATCTTCAATTTTTAATGGGCTCTCTCATCCCAGTGTTATTAAATTTTTTCCCCAGTAAAATTAATCCCGGAAATGTTGATGAAAGCATGTGGTATCAACAGGATGGTGCGCCTCCCCATTATGCAGCAGACGTTCGAAGGTATCTTGACCAAATATATACAAATATAATATTTCTGAACGGGTGGATAGTTAGACGTGGATCCATCGAATGGCCACCAAGGTTACCGAACCTCAATCCATTAGATTATTTTCTGTGGGGCCATTTAAAAAACTTAGTTGATAAAACCAAACCGGAAAAAATATATATTTTTTGTAATTCAAGAGAAACTATTATAAAAAGTGCTCCACATGTTGCCCATTTTGATTGACACATTTCTATGCGTCTGTGGCATGAGATTTCTACTGTTCATAAAATTGCTGGAGTGCTACTTCTAAAAGATAGCATTTATTATTCTGTCCTTCAAATTTTGTATTGTTGTTGGCGTGATATTTTTATGGGCATTATGTAACATGCATATTATAATACTTTCTTTTGAAATATTTGAAAAAAAAACATCATTTTTAATTTTTATTGCTGAATTTTACAGTTATTGTTCAATAAATTGAAAATGGTCACAAATAACCATAGGAATGTACATACAAAAAATGTTCGTTTTTCAATCCTACATCACGTTGTCCAAAAAAAATTCATTTGAAAAATTGAGAAAATTCAGTTCAAAAAGTTGTAAATTTAAAAATCCTTTTTGGCCACCCTGTATACTTTTAGGAAGTGAAAATGGCTGAGTGTCATCACACATATGTCTCATAACTGGTACTAACATATTTTTTCTTAAAATTGATAGTTGTGATTGTAGTGATATTTTTAATATACACTTGTAAATGGTATAATTTCAACAAAAAAAAAAAATCATTACATCCAAGTGGTTGGGAGAAAGTCAATAATAATACAGGAGTGAAAGGAGGCCACAAAGAGGTTTCAAAAAATGTTCTGATATACATGGCATTTCATTTAAAAAAAATGTTACTTGACCCTGTAGAATCGTCTTGGCTCACCCTGTATATTTAAAAACAATTTGCGGTTATAGACTTTTTAGTCTAGTTATGTTTTTAAATCAAGTTTCTAGCAATCATGGAACTCGAGATATCGAAGTCGGACGCACTATTGCCTCACCCTGTATATTATAATTAACATTGCCAACTTACATCATAGAATCGGTTAGATGATAAACAATACGGTATTTTTTTAGATGGCACATTTTTGGTCTAGAACTGACAAGATTTTAGCTTTGGTGCTTATACTAGAAAGTGAGTCGGAGTCTGAGCCCTCAGATAGGGAGAAGTTTTCGAGAATTTTCTAGATGATGATTATTCTTCAGACACATCTTCATTATCTGAAAGAGTAGCACATTTGTTAGCAGATATATCGGAAGGCTACACCGAGAGACTTAACCTACCGAACAATTTACACATCAAGTATTGTTTTGGACCAAGGTAAAGGACACCCATTTCTGAAACTATTGATCAAATTCCAATTGATATTGATCATGTATCACTAACTGCATTGATTTCAACTACTAACGACACGGAAGTTCCTACTTCTTTATCTATTTTATCTAACATTACAATTGCTCATATAACTCTTCTAACTACAACAATTACTCACATTAGTATTCCTGTCAGTGTTTCAAATAATACTCCTACCAGAAAGTCAAAATGAAAACTTCCAATATTAGAGCAAAAAAATATTATTGCTCCAAGAAAACCCAAAAATGTTGAGTATAAGAGGGACAAAATTGAATTTCATAAGCTGATATCCACCAAGATATATTTTCTGTTCCTTTAAAGATGCAAATACCTTGAGTATTTCATATTATTTTCCGAAGAAAAACTTTTTGACATGGTCGTTGAAAACACAAATTTATATTCAGTACAAAAAAAAAGGAATAACTAACATAAGAAATTAAGACATTTGTTGCTACTGAGTTATACAGGGTGGGGCAATAGTGCGTCCGACTTCGATATGTCGAGTTCTATGATAGCTATAAACTTGATTTAAAAACATAAATACACTAGACAAAAAATTCTATCACCGGAAATTATTTTCGAATATATACAGGGTGATCCAAGACGATTCTACAGGGCCAACTAATTTTTTTTTTAAATGGAATGCCATGTATATGACAAAATTTTTTTAGGAACCTTTCTGTGGCTTCCTTCCACTCCTGTATTATTATTGACTCTCTCCCAACTACTTGGATGTAATGATTTTTTTTGTTGTATATGGGAAAAATTAAATAGCCGACATATACAGATTACTGGAGTAATGCATTGCAATATCCTTTAGTTTCGCAAAAAATGAGTCTCAAAAGATACCAGCAAATAAGATTTCTACATTTTCTTGATAATATGGACGATGATAAAACTGATAGATATTTTAAAGTTAGACCACTTGCAGAAATAATATGAGAAAACATTTTAAAAATAGAAAAGAAGAACATGAGCATTAATGAAATGATGATGATTATTTTTCAATCGCATCTTCATTATGTGATGGAGTAGCACATTTGTTTGCTGATATATCAGAAGACTACACCGAGAATCGTAACGTAAAGGTACCAGAGCTAAGTCTCTTAGGCAATATATGCCAAAAAAAATCAAAACAGTGGGGGATAAAAATGTTTGTAAGAGTTGGAGTTTCAGATTTCTATTTTATGGTGGTCATAATACTTTCAAACGTTATACTTTCTTAGAACATGAAGAAACTTTCGGCATATAGGGTAAAACTGTTTTAACATTATGACAAACAGTAGTGTATTTTGACAATTTTTTTGCATGTATAAATTTGATATCCTATTTACAAAACAACTATAGTATACCTTCCCTTGAAACACGATTGGCTGGTTGTCATTTCAGCATTTCAACGACAATTCACAAAGGTACGAGGACACTTTGAGGAACTATGTGATAACATTAATAAATTAATGGTCAGATTCAAGTGTGTAACTATTGCTACTTTTTATATTAGTTCACCTATATCTACTATAAAAAGGTGCTCCAAGGAAGTGAAATTTAAAATTGATATCCAATGCCCTCAAATAATCAAACACTATAATCACCACGTGGGAGACGTGGAACTAGCTGATATGTTTGTTGCTTTGTATCGAACTGGCTATAGAATACATAAATATTACACGTGTACATTTTTTCAGCTATTGGATGCATGCATCAGTAACCTTTGGATACTATATTGGAGAAAATTTCAATTTCTCAATGAAGAATTAAACTATGAAAGGATTTCGTAGGAATGTGATAAGTGCAATTTATAACAACAACCGCAAAAGTAGACCCTCTGTACTATCTCAGACTCACAGCATAAATAGAATAAACAAAAAGACCTCTTGCTGAAGTAAGGCTTGACCAACTTGGTCATTTCCCGATGAGATGCCACAAAAACTGGTATAAAAACATAAGGGGCCCCAAAATTTAAAATTTTTTCTCTCTTATTTTCTTTTTTTCCGTTTGTTTTGTTTTTGTAATCGGAATTCCCCACGAAATTTTTTCCAAATTATAAGCAAACCATCAGTAAAGTACGGCACATTATTATTAAAAACCAAAATAAAATATATATCTATTGATATATAAACAAAAAGAAGCGGAACTAGACATTCCCGCTCTAGTTCTGTACTGTTTAGACGTGGGCTTTTAAAGGGGCACATTTGGCTCACTGAAATATCCTTAAAATTCAAAATTTATATACACAAATTTGTTTTATATTTAAACACTTTTTTTGCATTGTTATAAAGTTCATGCTTTTGCATACGTCGCCGGTTTCTATGTGTTGCTTGTTCATTGTTTTAAATTATACAATTAAATGTTTATTTTTAGGAGTTGTATTGCATGTTTTCTATAAATTAGTCTTAAGCACAGCCCGGTCCCGCTCTGCCCGACCCAACAATTGCCCCGGTGCCTTCATACACGGGGATGCTGGATCGGCAACTATTTTGAATTTTGAAATTTTGTTATGTGTACTTAGTGTAATATAATTATGTGTTTCAGAAACAAAAAAACTGATTGCTTGATTTTCATAATCAAAATAAATAATCCTGTAAGTTGATGTGCAATAAAACAGGTGCAAATAAATTGTTTTGTTGTCACACTCAGATCATAAGAAATTCTTCCCAATCATAGCGATTTTAACTCCAATATACATTCATTTTATAATCATCAACATGTACTGTCCAGATAATGTGAATTATAATTAACATTACGTAATTTTATGCTCGTAAATATGAGACAAAAAAATATTTAGAAAAATGTGTTCATAGAGCTTCCAGGGGTCCAAAAGACGGCTGAAAAAAATTCTAGGTATCATAAAGTACATTTGCCAAGAAGAGGGTTAAATTTGGCTATGTGAAACCGGGTTTGCCTAAGCAGGAAAAATGGACTATAACCTAGTAACCATGATTTTGACATAAAGTGACAACATTTATTATTGACGTTAATTATGACCCCTCTGTACGTATTTGCCACTTTGGTATGAAGCATGTCATTTGATTAAGACCTGCTGAACATTTTTAAAGTTATTCAGGAGAAATATTATCTTATTGAGATCCCCCCCGATATCGTTAGGAACAATTTTCAGGATAATTTTCATTCACGAAATCTTAGATTTTCTCAGACTTTATTTATTGGTGAATTTGGTAAATCACTTTGTATATAATCCTTGTAGTTTTCGATCATGCATACCTAATGAAAAACGCTAAAACATTCGACCACAGAAAACAAGATATTCTGTGACTTCTGGCACCATCTGCAAATGATTAAAATTTGTTGGTTATGTCCAGATGATGCCAACGTGGTTGGTGAAAGATTCATCGAGGATATGCATATTCGGTATTTTGGGTTTGTGGAAACTACTACATTTAATCTGATTATTGTAATACTGCATTTTATCTTCAGCAATGTTACATTTAAAATTATTTTTAGGTTTCTTATGTTCAATAAGAGAGTACAGGGTGTCACAAATTGCTTGAATTTGGCTGTTTATCGTACTTCTAGACCACAGGCCGATAAACCGATTTTGTCTTGAGCTCGGTTTTCGTGAAACGTCTGTTGGTGAAAACAGCACTCTATATTTTTAACCGTTTTCGACATATTCACATTTGGCAAATTTACAAAAAGTGTCAACATTTTATTTCTGAAAATTTTTTCAAGCAGTAAAAACCTTCTTTTCAACATAGAATTAAGATACATCTTTAAAAAAAAATTATATCACTACTAAATTTTAAAATATCAAGTCCAACTCTTTTATTTCAAATGGGCATCATAGATGGTTTTGATTTCAAAATATCGGAAAAAAACAAGCTTTCCAAAAATATATGTATTGGGGTATTATTATAATGATCACCAGGAAAGATATAAAAATGCTCTTATTTAAAATAAATATGGATATTCTTTTTCCAGACATATCCGTCAAATATTAAATTAAAACTCAAACTGCTGCAATCATATTATGACAAACGAATAAAATATAACTTATTAATAAAATCAAGTTATCTTTTGCATTTCGAAAAGGCAAGTTGACAGTTAAAAGAAAACAAAATTTCACTGTTTTTCATAATTAGTTAAAAGTCGTTGCTATCATCATTTTTAAAAACTAGGAAAAATGCTACATATTTATATGTTACATTGAATGTGCCCATGCTGATGCTGCAAGAGATTTATATTTTAAGCGACCGCGACATCCTGTCGTTTGTAATGCCAAAATAAAAAGAATATGTCATTGCAGGTAGAGAACATGCTGAAGTAAACGTCACGGGCAATTTTCGCAAACCCTAGAAGTCTCTACTAGAGAAATAGCTCATATTACGAGTGTGAGTCGTAACCAGAGGATTCTAAAGAAGCATAAATTCAAACCATATAAAGTGAGGCTTACTTATTAATTATTCCCCGGTGATATAGATCGTAAGATACATTTCTGTAATTGGTCCACAGGAAAATATGACGAAAATGAAAATTTTATCCGCTGTATCATATGGATCGACAAGGTAAGAGTGACCAGTAATGAAATTTTCAATAGACATAATCGACATCATTGGTATACCAAAACGAACATATTTTTCAACCAAAAAATATGCAAGGACGATTTGGATTTAATGATTGTAATGTGTTGTTTATGGTGCATTAGCTCATAGAACCGTGGTAGCTACCATAGAACTCAAACAATTGTTTGGAAACTAATGAATGGGAACTAGGAGCCCCTTATTATGTTCTACAATGTTCCCTGACCTTAGTCCATTGGATTTTTATATAGGGCTTTGTCAAAGACTTAAATATTTAAAACGCGTCCAGAAACGCTATCGTTCAAATAACACCTTCACAACTCTTAAATGCTGAGAAATTAATTAAGAAGAGCTGTCGACTCTGTCTCGAGGAAAATGGCGTACAATTCGAACACTATTTATCATTAAATTTTGTTGTTTGGTTCAAATAATAATAAAATGCTTTTCGCGTTTTAATACTTTCATTATTATTTTCAGTTTGTTAGGTAACGGACATTGCAATGTCGTTTAGTTTATCATTTATTCGTATATCAATACATGGCTAATGTAACAAAAAACTCTTGTTTTTGTGCAGCCAACTATGTTGAATGTCACTAAATATTTATCTTTCCTGATGATAATATACTCCAACATATTAATGGAAAGCTGTAATTTTCAGATATTTTGAAGTTAAACCCACTTTGAAATAAGAAAGTTGGACGACTTTAAATTTAGTAGACAAAATTTTTGAAAGATGTATCTTATTCTAGATTGAAAAGTGGCTGTGGAAAGTTTTCACGGCTTGAAAAAATATTCAGAATTAAAAAAGTTATGGCACTTTTTGGAAATCTGCAAATGTCAATTTTCGCCTATATCTCGAAAACGATTAGAGATATTGAAATTCGGATTTTACTTATAGACGTTTCACGAAAATCGAGCTCTAGAGACCTTAGTCGGTTTTCCTCTATCTGGTCTAGATGCAGGAGAAACAACCAAAATCAAGCAATTCGAGTCACCCTGTACACATTTTGATAAAATAATAGTTGGAAATGCAATAACAGAATTAAGTATCATTTTGCATTCACGCGATTATGGTTAACCTCACTCAAACATATTAGATGCGGTCATAGCTTTTACATTTTATAACACAACTATTACAACTTATGGTGAGAATAAGCGGCAGTTGTAAACATTGTTGTAGCGTTGAATGATACCTGTAAGTGGATAGTGGGCATGTTGACCAAAAGCTGACTTTATGAATGCCATGTTATGGGAGAAGCAAGGGGGGTGGCACCCCGGCGGGATAACTGACCGCGAGTGGACCAGGGCAACAGGCGCCAGCGAACGAACCGACCGAGACACAAAGAATCCCGCAAGTGTGGAGTAAATAATTTGAACGTGAGAGGTTATAAAGTAGGGTGATCGGACTGTTCCCTGCGGCTCTCCTGCGTGATAGATGATGCCTCCGTAAAAAATCTTTAGGATGTTTCGGTACCACCGCAAAATGAGCAATAGAGAATGGCTGATTATTAATTAATTATTTGTTGCCATTATACTAATTTGTTAATTTCGTATTCGAATTTAATCGTAGGTTAATAATAATTAATTTACTTATGCATTAAAATATTTCAAAAATAAAATGTTTTTAATATATAGTGCGTCTATAAAATAATGTTCGTATTCGATAAAAAGAGTTTGAAAAATATAACTTAGCAGGCCGATTTTTAAATACCGGGTGTAACAGGATCATGTTGCACCCCACTTTTCTCCTTTAATTTTGAAGATAATTGATTGAAATTTGGGATATCCTATATACGTAATAAACGGCACTATTTGACATATAAGTGATTTTTTTTGTCACTTCCGGTTTCGTCGGAAGTGACACTAACTTTCGATTTTTTTAATGGAACGCCCTGTATACTATTGCATTTTTGAATACTGCATAATTTTCTGAATTCAACGGTAACAATTGAGTGACATTTCAAACGTCAATATTTTTTATAATATAATTTTTAGTTTTCCATTTAAGTGTGCCATGACGATTCCGATTTATTCTAAATGACCCCTATAATGCTAGAAAAATCGAAATCTATTAAAAAATACTAAATTACTTGATTTATGAACAAATAAAGTTTATCAAAATGGTTTTTGGGGAAAAACTCAATTTTTTCAAATGGAACCATATTGGTACCGTGGTACCATTTATTAGTACTATTAATAAGGAATTTATTCATATGTCGTATTAAAATGTGCGATAAATACAAACAAAATTACAGCTAAAAGAAAATATGAAGATACAATTTTGTTCTAATTACCTTGTTATACGTGGCTTTGGAATACAAAAAATGAATACAAAACATTACAACAGTTGTTCAAAATCCTGTCCATTAACGTCAATGCACTTCTGAACTCGCATAGCTGTTTCTCGAAGAACGTTCGCCAATTGCTGAGCCGTTATGCTATTAATTGCGCGTCTTACTCGTAGCTCCAGGTCTTCACAGGTTCTAACGGCGGTTGCGTAGACAATATTTTTTAAATGACCCCCAAACAAATCAAGGGTGTTAAATCAGGTGACCTTGGAGACCACCTCACAGGACCATTAGTCGAAATTACGTTTTCTCCGAATCTCCGTTGAAAGTAATCAATTACTATTCTTGAATTATGGGGAGGAGCGCCATCTTGTTGGAAATACATTCCTGTCGTAAATAGAAAGATAATTCAGCTAAACTGTCCTTAATTTCATTTTGCAGGAATCCCAAGTATCTGGCACCAGTCAGGGGTCCTTCAAATATTATTGGACCGATGATTCTACTACCGATTATTCCAAGCCAAACAATGAAACCAAACCGCACTTGAATGTTCCCTCCCGTAATAAATTTTGATTTTCTTGTGACCAATATTTTGTATTTTGTCGGTTAAATAATCCCAAATTCGAAAATAAAATCATTCCCAAAAAATCATTGATTGACTGCACGTTATTCTGCAAAATCCAATTGCAATATTCCATCCTACGTTCGTAATAATTTTCGTACAAGTGCTGGTGCAATAGGTATTTAAAAGATTTATGGTGGTATTTGTGCAAAATTCGGCTTACTGTTTGGTGACTGATTTCCAATTCAAACCCAATTTGCCTTAAAGAAATAGTCTTATCAACTTCTACTCGAGCCAAAACATTAATTTCCGTTCCTTCGTCAAGAATGAAATTTTCTTCGGGATCATTGTTGAACTCACTTCGGAATTGATTTTCAAGACGATTAAAATAATTTCTCGCTGGACACTGTCTATCAGGATATCGTTCGGCATAAAGGTGTCTAGCCGCAACGGCATTTTTTCTACATTCCCCATAAATAATTAACATGTCCATTTTTTCATCTCTTGTATAAATTTGCGGCATTTTGAATACAATTAACAAGAATTTTAAACAATTTTAAAAGACACAATAAAAACACCGGTAAACCAACAAAGGTTTGACAAGCTAAATAGTTCATTGTTTTCAAAGCCACCTTAGTTAGTTACTTAACATTTAATTAGAACAAAATTGTATTTTCTTATTTTCTTTTAGTTGTAATTTTATTTGTATTTATCGCACATTTTAATACGACACATGAATACATTCCTTATTAATAGTACTAATAAATGGTACCACGGTACCAATATGGTTCCATATGAAAAAAACTGAGTTCGGCCCCAAAAACCAATTGATGATTTTTATTTGCTGATAAATCACGTAATTTAGTATTTTTGACGGAATTTCGATTTTTCTAACATTACACGGGTCATTTTAGAATAAATCGGAACCGTCATGTCACACTTAAATGGAAAACAAAAAATTATATTATAAAAAATATTGACGTTTGAAATGTCACTTATTTGGTATCGTTGGATTCAGAAAATTATGCAGAATATAAAAATGCAATAATATATAGGGTGTTCTATTTAAAAATCGAAATTTAGTGTCACTTCCGGCAGAACCGGAAGTGAAAAAAATTAGTTATGTCAAAAAGTGTCGCTTATTATGTATATTGAATATTCCAAATTTCAACCAATTATCTTTAAAATTAAAGGAGAAAAGGGGGTGTACCATGATCCTGTTACACCTGGTATATTTCTCTATTTTATCATGTACAAAAAAAGTTTTTTTCAAACATTTTTGTAGATGTTATGACGTCTTGGACAATTTTTTTTAAAGTACAAGCCCCATTTGTGAAAGAATACATTTTTTTTAAATATGTAGCACCTTAAATTACAGATGTTACATCAAATTTCAGATGTTTATGAAAATTTGTTAAATTCAATAAAGTCCTTACAAAAATCATTATGAAATGTCCAATTTGCCTTGGAAAAAATGTAATGTCCTTGTTATTAATTTAATTTGATGTTTTTTCAAATAAATAAAATATTTTTATAGTGAAGATGTATAAAAATTGATGTTTAGGAAACTTTTGTAGATTTTAGATTGTTAAATAGTATATTAGACTGTCTCAAATCACTGCGCTACAGTTTATTGGTATTGCTCTTTAAATTTAATACAAACTAAAATTGGTGCACCTAACAGAGAAACAAAAAACTGAAATACTGACAATGATTGGTTTTGGAGACAGGATGCGTACTCAGTAGGAGCTAGTGAATTTAACTAACGTTGCCTGATTGTCCATCAATTTCCCAAACTATGGTTAGTCGAACTGAATCTAAATTTAGGGAATATGGCTACGTTGGACATTTATCTAAATCCAGATGAATCTTGATAAGTGAAGATGTTCATGTCAATGTGCTGTTGTAAGTTTAAGACAACATTCACTCTACTGTAAGAGAGAGACATATCAAGATATTTTTATGTGACGAAATTCACTAGAACAAAAATAATTTATAATGAAAAATATAATTCATTCAAAGTTGACCCGCTACATGAGTTAATGAGAATAATTATCGTCGGATTCGATCTAAAAGCAGTTACTACGGATGTACAGGGTGATCATTTTAAGCGCCTCACTCGATTTCATTGTTTTATTTTTCACTTAGGAAAAAATTAATGACTGTACTTATAAATTTTTTTTCTAAAAAAATCCAAATTCGAAAAGAAAAAAACAATTGAATGTCAAATAAAAAAAGTTATGGCCCAAAAATCTGAAAAATACAAAAATTAACACTATGTGTATTAATCCTAAACTTTACATATAATATTCTACTGATTATAAATGCGTATCACGTTCATATTGTTCACTTCCGATATAACCGGAAACTACTCTCAACTTTTTTATTTTATGTGATAACACCCTGGATATTCAGCTCAATTTAAAGAACATTCTTTTTAATTTCAGAAATATATAATATACTATCATTAACTTTCTAATTTTTTTAGATATTGGGGTTTAAATTTAATATAACACAAATATGCCTTGTAAAACAAGGTGATCTATGAAAACAACTAAAAACATTTAAACAATTTATTTATTTCAGAAGTTAAGTAATTCAATATTTTAATTACAACAAATAACATAAGATAAACATAAACACCACAGAAATTGTTCGAAAACATTACCATTTTGCCGCAACCGGTGGTGAAGGAGTTTTACCAAATTCTCTCTGGATTTGCTTAAAATAATTGGGCTGTTAATTCTATTTCTTGTTGAATTTTTAATTTGGTCAAACGCCTTTGGCTCCTTTTTCACAAAATAGTAATGTCTTCGAATATTTGTTGTAAACAGAATACAGAAGTACTTTAGTTTCTGAAATAAGGAAATTATTTAAATGTTTTTATATGTTTTCATTGATAACCCTGTTTTAAAAGACATGTTGGTGTTATTTTAAATTTAAAATATATTATTAAATATGAAAGACAATGATAATGTATTATATACTGCAAAATTCAGAAAGAAATTGTCATTAAATTGAGCTGAACATACAGTCCTGGAGTGGGTTGGAACCTTTGATGCGACGATAACACTGACGTAGTTTTCCACGAAACACCAAAACACTATATACTGCACTCGACGCACGTTTCGCCAACCAGGATGGCATCATCTAGAGATGATTAAAACTAAACTTATGATACAAATCTACCCTATTTATACCTAAACTATTGTCACGGTTTAAGACCCACTAAACAATAAAGCGTGCTATTTGGGATAGGCCCTTTGTCACTATTCATACTATTTTTACACTTTATGATTTCCAAGCTTTTAAATGCATCCAGCTGTCTAGTATTTATTACATTCCTAATTAATCTTAAACTGCTAATATCTATTTTATGGTTGTTCTCAAAAACATGTTAGGCAACATTAGACTTATCTGTTCTACCATATTTGAGATGGGCCATATGCTCTTTGAATCTAGTTTGAATTGATCGTCTAGTATGTCCAACATATTTTTGTTTACAGTCCTTACAGTTAATTTCGTAAATCCCCGACTTTTCGTTTGTTTTAATTTTGTGTTTTGAATTGCCTTCTGAACATGCAGGGTACATCGCTTAAAATAAATAAGTTGAAGTAATTTTCAGTTAAACGGGAAGTGAAAAATATGAATGTGATGAAGTGCAATTGAATATAAATCGATATGTCCGAGGCTTCTTGGGATAACGTTGTATCAGGAAAAAAATAATTTATTCCGTACTTTTCTAATACACTGTATATATACGTGCAATAAGTTGCAAGTCCCCTGAAATTCTCAAATCTCCATAAGCAACGTATGCATCATTAAATTCAATAAAAAATGATGATGACCATTTGATGGTTATTTTTCGTATGCTGATTGTATGCTTTTGGAAATAAATAAAGCAAACAAATGAGTTCGTTCGGACAGCAAAAGTAAAAAATAAATGACATAATATCCTGGTGTATAGAAACCTCCAGGATAACATATTAATACTGTCCAAGGGAAATATTGAAATCAAGGAGTGCATATGTATTTTTAGATCGTCGTAATGAGTACAATTCTTTGTGGTATTTCCTGTAGGGCGGTTGATTTGACAGGATATTGGAACACTAATCAGTGTCTATGTGCAGTATTAAACAAAAATTTAAATTGAAGCTAATTTGAAAAACCAACATAGTGCATTTTGTGTATAGAAACCTCCAGGATAACATATTAATACTGTCCAAGGGAAATATTGAAATCAAGGGGTGCATATGTATTTTTAGATCGTCGTAATGAGTACAATTCTTTGTGGTATTTCCTGTAGGGCGGTTGATTTGACAGGATATTGGAACACTAATCAGTGTCTATGTGCAGTATTAAACAAAAATTTAAATTGAAGCTAATTTGAAAAACCAACATAGTGCATTTTTCCATAAAAAGGGGTTTAACCACATTGCTTCACCACACGTTAACAAGGACCTTTCAATAAAAACATTTATTATTACAAATATACCGAAAAATTTATCTATCTACATATATGAAAATCATTATACAGCACCCAATAGCATATTTTTAAAACCCGTTACTCAAAATGAAATAATCAAATATTTCTCCAGTTTAAAAAATAATAGTGCCACAAGTTTGGATCAAATACCCATCAAAATAATTAAATTTTACCACATATATTTAATAAAACCTTTGATTCATATTATTAATATAATCTTCGCTACAGGTTTAGTCCCTGCACATTTCAAGGAATCTATTGTCACACCCCTATATAAAAGTGGTTCTAAAACAGATACAACTAATTATAGACCAATATCAGTTATTAATAATATTGCAAAAATTTTTAAAAAAGCGTTAAAAAACCGCCTTGAGGAATTTCTAGATTCTAATAAAATTGTATCTGAAAACCAATTTGGTTTCAGAAATGCTTATAACGATGCCATTTACAAATTAACTAGCTCTATAAATAATAGTATACACAATAATAAAAAATGCATAGCAGTTTTTCTGGATTTAGCAAAGGCATTCGATACAGTGTCTCATTCAAAATTGTTACAAAAGATGGAATATATCGGTATTAGAAGCACTACACTGAATGTCTTTCCTACATACTTATCGAACAGAAAACAATACGTTAAAATTGAAAATCAAATTAGTCACCCTGAAATTATAAAAACCGGAATTCCTCAAGGCACAGTTATAGCTCCGATTCTTTTTTTTAATTTTTATAAATAATTTTTGCAATATTTCTAATATATCAGGAAAAATAATTTCATATGCAGACGACACGGTAATTATATTTGAAAGACTGGATTGGAAAGAAGTAACTATAAAAGTGTCATATGATATGGAAGTAATAAAAAATTGGTTAGATCAAAATTTACTCTCTTTGAATATAGGGAAGACAAAATTTATATGCTTTTCCATTTATACGATTAAGAATCATAATATTATCGAAATAAATATTCAAAATACAGATCTTATAATAAGTAGTTGTAAAAAAATAAAATATCTTGGTATCATAATAGATGAAAATATTAAATGGCAAGAACATGTAATATACGTAACAGATAAAATTCGAAAAGTAATAAAAAAATTCTATATTCTCCGGAATATTCTCAAAACAAAAACATTAATAAATATTTATAATACTTTAGTGGGGTCCATAATTAGATATGGCATAATAGCATGGGGTGATGCATATGAAAATGCACTAAATCCACTAAAAGTATTACAAAAATATATCTTAAAAATAATCATGAAAAAAAGCCATCTATACCCTAGTGACAAATTGTTTTAGGAATTTTGTTGTCTGAATTTGAAAAACATATATATACTTGAAAGTATTCTTTTCATAAATAAAAACAAGGGAAAATATAATTTTCTCAGTCACTTTCACAACACAAGATCAGTCTCAAATGTATTTATTATCACTGAAATATCATATATTAATTTCAGCATTAATATACAGGACGTTTATTTTTGTATTTTCAGTTTTTCGGTCATAACTTATTTATTTGATATCCAATTGTTTTTTCTTTTCGAATTTGGATTCCTCAAAAAATATGAATACGTACAGATTTTACATTTTTTTCCTAGATGAAAAATAGAGCCATGAGGCACTTAAAATGATCCCTTGTATAACATAAATTCAGATATTGTTAAAAACCTACTATTTTTTGACGAATCGACTTTCTGTTTACAGACAAAATTGTATGTACTGGAGGTACAGCAGAATCCATATTGGATGATGGAAGTGCATACACAACGTCCCTAGAAGGTGAATATATGGTGTGGTATTGTAGATGACAGAATTTTGAGTCCTTCCTTTTTTTGGAAAAAGAAATTGGTCAACATGAGAAAGGAAGTTCGACGCCTCTTCAATCGAGCTAAAGTCTCGGGTAACTGGGATCAATTGTATAAATCTGCTCTAACGGACTATAACAAGGAAATAAGGAAAGCAAAAATGGGATCTTGGAGGAAATTCTGTGAGAGTATAACTGACCTACCTCACAGAACTAGAATCTACAAGATTTCTTCCAGAGAGCCGACGTGGGAATTCGACTTTGGAAAGGAAACCTTACAGCTTCCAGTACAGAACCATTTCCCAGGGTGCTTGAATCTGGATGACCAACAGCTGCCACCGTCAGAAGGATGATTAAAACAATCTGATAAAAATATGATCACAGTACTGGCAATTGAGCGGGCTATCAAATTCTTCCAACCATTCAAATCGTCAGGAGAAGACGAAGTTCTTTTACAAAACGGACTGGAAATATTGCTCACGTTTCTTATTAAATTATTCAGAGCTAGTCTGGCATGGAACTATATCCCATCCAATTGGTCGGTGGTTAAGGTAGTACATATACCAAAAATGAGTAGGAAAGAACTAAGCCCTAAATCGCTTAGACCAATTAGCTTGACACATTTTCCGTCGAAAGGCCCGGAAAAGGTGCTGGACGGATATATCAGAGGAAACATCTCGAGCTGTCGCTCCCTCAATACCCACCAGTATGCCTATCAGACAGGAAAATCAACAGAACTAGCACTCAACAACCTAGTCGGGAAAATTACCCAATCCCTTCAAATGAAGGAAATTGCGGTGTGAGCTTTTCTCGACAATGAGGGAGCATTTACCAATGCATTGCCCGACTCCTTATATGCACCCAACAAAGTTATCAATTTCATTAAAAGACAACATATTGGGTGAAATATAAGTAGGAGTGACTCACAATAGACCTGCTGATAGTCGCAGTGAAGGGTCCATTAAGGACCTACTCACAAGAACCTAAACCTAACCTTACTTGCGATGAAGATATTTGTACAACTATAAAATAAAAATTTATATTACGGAAGTAGATAATTTTCACGACTTTTTGTGGAAAAACAGGTGAATACCCATAATCTCTTTAAAATATATACATTTCACTGACTTTCCATATCTTAATTTACTAACTTTCCAGATTTTCCACGTTTTTCCACTTTGATGAGAAAACCCCTCTACAAAATTTTGTAAATATTAGATTTGTTAGAATGAACAGGAAAGACTCTTAAATGAAACGTAATAGTAATTATTATTATATGGCAACACAGAAAGTCTGATGAGCTGTAATGCCGGGACACTAGATGTAACCATCGATAAGGGAAAAAAATTAAAAATCCCTTCCATTTTTGGGACGTACAAATGTCAAAGTAACGCAATTTCTTTTGATTACCGTGTAATTCACACCTTGATGTTTTCAAAACTTCAGTTTATTGATCGGCCCCATTATTTCCGATGTTGCAATATAGTACGAACAGCATTACTTCGCACAACTAACTATATAGAGTGAGTCAGTTTTAACCTGCCAAACTTTATAGATCGATAGAATACATACAAATGATACTAGTTTGCTCTATAAACTAAGTACCAAAAATGTACCATTTTAGAGATACAGGGAGTTAAACTTTATTTTCTTTTCCATTTTTTCTGAGAATAATAAAGATATTGTTTTTAAATTCCGTATGTACATTTATTCATAATTTGGTCTCATCCGATATTACTGGTTGTTATTTTTTTTAGGACTACAACCCTTTTAACCCCCAGAAAATTTTCATACTACACCAATGGTCAGCACTATTTTATAAATTAAAATATCTAGGATCTTCTGCAACTTTTATATCTATTGACAATTTACAATGGTTTGCCTTTTTTCTAAAGTTGTGGTGCAAAATTCAATTTAGTGCCCTGTTTATTTCTACGTACAATAATGATCAATAGTTTAAAGTAGAGACATCCTATATCTTGCAATCAACGAATATATCATAGGTATAAGGAAACTGGATTCGAATAGGTTGAATTCGTTGCATCTTCAATTCTTAACATAAGCTATTCTCTTGTTCGTACTAGAGATAAGTATACTTTATCCTTACCCCAAACACAATAACCCAACGGATTTAGGTCTGGGGGTTATAGAGGCCAGTAAATTGAACGCACACCAGGTTTTAACTCTTGATTGTTATCATTATTTATACGGCCTATCCGTCTCTCGGGATAATCTTTGACTATTCGGCCATTATGTGTTGGAACGCCATACTTTTTGTATTCAGTCATTTACCATCATATTCAATGGAGCATCATCAAGATATTAATTTAAGATATTTTCCACAAAAGCAACGATGCAGCATTTAATTGAGGTGCTTTAAAATACATAAACTCTGAAAGGACGAAGACGAATAACATGCGGATTTTCATTTTCTAGGTATGTAAATTATGAAAATTCACATTCCCTTCTCGGGTGGAGCATCATGATGCGCCAGTCCTTAATATTATGTAGAAATTCCTGGAGTAGGTTGGAACCTTTGATGTGAAAATAACACTGACGTAGTTTTCCACAAAACACCAAAATACTATACACTGCACTCGACGCGTGTTTCGACAACTAAGTTGGCATCATCTGGAGATGATTAACACTCTTTTAAAACAATTTTATTATCTCCAGATGATGCCAACTTGGTTGGCTAAACATGCGTCGAGTGCAGTGTATAGTGTTTTGTGGAAAATTACGTCAGTGTTATGTAGAAATTATGGATTTTCATTAACCAAATTATTAATCAGCGACAAAATCGCAACCATTTTTCGGTGTCACCAGGACGTAACTCTTAAACGGGTTGAAAACGAAAAGCCTTTCTATGGTCTTTACGAAGGGTCCTTATTACCTTGCTCTGAGATAAGAGTAGATATTGGGCTGCCTTACGAGAACTTAATTTTCTCTTGTTATCATGTAATTTTAGAATCCTTATTCTGCCTCTCCTGTACCTTTGACTTTCTTCACAATTCCGTTCGTTATTTCGACACATGCCAAACTTTATAAATTGACGCCGTGTATCGATAAAAACTTGATAGAGGCTCTTCTATTTAGATAACTTCTTCGATATTCGTTAACTGCGTCGCAAGCATTACCATCACAGAACCCGTAAATGTAATGAATATTTGCATATTTTGCGTTAGTAAATTTATATGGCATATCGTTAGGAAAAATCAAATTTCAATACAAACACTGTTAGGTTCTTTCCTCTTATTCAGTTACTAAATAATCTCTTAAGATGTAGAAATCAACTACAAAAACCTACTGTCAAATTTGTTGAAAAACTTGACATAAAACTACAAACTTTCAAAGACAACTTGACTGGGAACAACTAGACGCAAGTAGAGCAGTATTTGCAAGCATTTTGTTAAATATCTTATATGAAATGGAGTGTACAAGTAATTTAATTATCTCGAATTGTAAACAAAAATTTAAATTTTTTATAATATTATGTTGACCATTATTACAAGTAGAAATAAACATGGCCTTAAACTGAATTTTGCTCCATAACACAAGACAAACCATTATAAGTTGAAAAAAGGTATAAAAATTGCGGATGGTGAATATTTTAATTTATAAAACGGCTTGACCATTGATGTAGTATGAAAATTTTCTAGAGATTAAAAGGGGTGCGACCCAAAAACTTAACTACCAGTAATATCGGATGAGACCAAATTACTATCAAATAATTGCTAGATAATGGAAAAAGTTTGAAAAAAAAATTAAAGTATAACAGTAACTCTAAAATGATAAATTTTTGTAACTAAGGTTTAAACTAGTATTATTTTGACATATTCTATCGATCTTTAAAGTTTGAACTGACTCACCTTGTATTATGAACCTAACAGATTTCCAGCTGTGAAGCTACTTCGAGAAGGAAACTGCTTGGCAAATAAAATACATTGAGGGATGTTTTTCCATCTCCCATTAAATCCAATTAATAAGTAGGTTCCATAGAAACAATTATTGACACAATTGTATTCAAGGAAACTAACTCCTGAACAACTGCATAACTTCAACATATTTTTTCGGAAAAAATAAAAAAAATATCGGTCTCGGTTGAGTTGCTCCTCGACAATAAAGCAATGTTCCGATCTGAGGCGTTCGGTTATTATATGATTAGGTAATGACGAAAGAGATTACTATTTTTATTTATTTATTTTTTGGAAACTATGGTATGAAAAAACGACCTTAAAAATCTTTAAAATATAATGATTTTAAAAGTATAAATAAAAATAAATTACGAAGACCCAGAATGTATTAGATCATAGTTTGGGTATTACATTTTCTTATGAACTTCACTTGAGAAGTTATACTAATACTAATACTCCCATATTATTTAACCCAATTACAGACTTGTTAATTGATTCCCTAACGAAAGCTTTTTAGTCTACAATTAAATAAGGTTAAACGCATGTTTATTATGAAAGGAGTTTGTAAGGGAATACAAAGCAAGGGAAATGAGTAGAAGGAAAACAGTCGCGGTAAACTCCCGGAAAATATTTATATCAGGACTGCATAATGCAGAAGGGATCAGGAAAACTCCCTTAAGGGTTTTCATATTAAAGGGGATTGTATGATGTATTATTTCTGTTTATTGTACGGAAACATTCGGATTATATTTTTATTATATTCGAACCTCTGAAATTAGAATTGGCCATATTACAAAATATAATTTTTTGCGAGTATACGAAATTTTTTATGTTTGTGAGTGTAGGTGCCAACATATTCACATATGTTTTCCTACCAACACAACTTCCCATTTAAAAGTTGTTCTTATAAAGCTCTATCGCTTTTACGTAGTTCAGGTCTGTATTTAGAAAGACAGCCACCTGCTAGCACAAGATGCGCTCCGGATCTTAATCTGGTGCAATTCCGCCAAACTACACTTTTTACCATAAAGGTTTTCAGTAAAAAGTTTAGTTCCTCAGCACACTACAACTCTTATTATTTTGTTTGCTTGATTTTCCTGGCACGATCTAAATTTTCTAAGAGCGTCTGGAGCGACGCCGCTTTCAGTATTGATTAAGCTTAACTGAAACAAGCCAAGACTGACTAATCGATAACGATACTTCTACCGTGTTTCCTGCATTCCTGGTACGCAACTTCCTGTTTTCCTCTAGGTAAACGTGACATGAAGGAAAAAGGCATCAAGGTAAAGAATTCCGGAAGATCCTTAATTATAAGTTAGTGCGATAAATAGATGTGGAAATACAAACGATTTCCTGAAATGCATTATTCTCAATAAAAAAGTTAAGAAATTTCGGGAAAATCATGTAAAAGCTCAGTTTTCAGGAAATTTATAATAGAGGACCAGAAGATTGAAGAGGTATGAAGTTAAAAGCTTTCCTGAAATTGGAGGAAAACTTCCGGAAAATGGGAAACTTTATCCGGGAAACATAAAAGAAACGAAAGTTTGAGTCACTTTAATGGAAATATTTATAGTATGGAATGAAAGCTCTAAAGTTCAAAGTTGAAATATTGATACAATATTTTAGGTTATATGAGAGGGCTAAAAGAAGCAATGAATTGATGTAGCTTTTATATGTCGGCCAACGAATTAAAACCTTGAAAAGCCTATTTCAACTAGAAATTATTCAGTTCAATAGACTTATATAAGGAAAACCTCCATTTTCCGTTAGTAGGAAAACCATTTTTATGGATTTTACCAAAGCGGTCAAATATCTTAATATACAGGGTGTTTCATTGATGTCACGACAAACTTCGAGGGATGACTTCTCTTTGCAAAAAAAATAAATAAATAGTAAACTTAAACTAAATACATTTTATTTTTCATTATAGTCGTTGTCACGGAAACCATTCAATAGCTTTTGTGTGACAAGACTTAATATGAATTTTTGTAAGTAGGACTACAGTTAGTTTTTTTTAGAGTTGTATCAAATTTACATTTATAGAAGTCATAAATGACGATTTTGAAAATATGTTGATTTAAAAATACTTCAATATATTTTTTTTCTTTTCACAGATCCAGTGTTTTTTTTTTATAATCATATACTCTACATGAACAATTAATTATTTCTAATTCGGTTGGTAAATGGTTATAAATCTTATACGAACAGAAAATGAAATTTTTTATACCAATTGTTTTGTATTTTTTCAGGATTATTGTTTGTAATTGTATTTTTGATCTTGTATTGTGTAAATGATTTGGAGAATTGAAATAAATTTTATTTTTTATAGTAATATTTTAGAGTTTCTATTGCATATACTTCTGTAATATTCATTACATTAAATTCTTTGTATAACAATTTCGTTGGATAAGTAAATGGTTTGTTGAGTATGATTTTAATAACTCCTTTTTGTAATATTGTTACGTTACTAATTAATATTTTAATCGTTAGTCTGTAAGCCAATAAACTATAACATAGGAGAGATTGTATTAATGCCATAGTAAATTTTTTTTTATTAATTTCAAGGATAATATATTTTTTAATATATGAATACTTTTTCTAATTTTATTGCACAAGCTATAAATATGTGTATCCCAACGTACGTGGAGGTCAATTTCTCCTCCCGAATAATTCGTATGATGTTTTTTCTATTTTCTCACAGGAACATATTTTCTCATACGTACAATTATTTTTGTGAATTTTTAAGTACCTAAGTAATATATTAGGTAGATTATTTTTATAAGATGCAAAAGTTATAAATTTGGATTTACTATGGTTGAGTTTTAGAAGCTTACTGCTAACCAATTAGATAGTTTTTGTAGATATTTTTCTGCTTTATCCTTTACTTCCTGCGAAGGAGCTACTTTCACATAAACAACTGCGTCATAAGATAAGCATACAATATAATTAATTATACTGTTATTAATTTGAATAAATAGACTGTTTACATATAAAATAAAAAGGAATGATCCAAGTACCGTCCCTTGAGGAAGACCTATTTCCACAATTAAGCGATTACTTCTCTCATTTTCAATTTCCACCATTTGCTGTTTATTTTCGAGGTAATTAGTAAGAATAACCAAAATAACCCCCCGAAAATAATATTTTTCAATACTAAACAACTTTTGAAGCTTTATAGTATCAAATACCTTTGCAACATGCGGAAAAATTCTATTGGATGGCCGAGATTTGTCAAAGTTGTGATGTACTATTGTAGAAATAGGAGCCTGGGTAGATAAATTACTACGGAAACCATAATGACAGGGTGAAAATATACCGTATTTTCCATAAAATCTTCCATTCTAAATTTAACAATTTTCTCAAAGATTTTATCTACATTTGATATTAATGACATTGAACGGTAATTTCCCATACGAGTATCAGTACCGGACGTTGAATACTATCCCCTACCACGGTATGATTGTTTATGAATTACAAGTATCGCCTCTTCTACTTCAGAATTGTTTCTGAGCATCTGAGATGGCTTTTGATTCATTCGGATTTTAACTGCAGAAAAGTTTTATTTAAAAAAACTGACGATAGTATCTGAGATAGTATCTAACTGCCCCTAGTCATGTTAGGACAAAACGAATGGAAACGTTAACATATATAGGAAATTTACCGAATATTTGTTTTGAATTTACAATTAATCCATCAACTTCAGGATAATTTCGTCAAATTTCTTCGGCTACCAAATGAAGTGAATGAACAATGCAGATTAGTTGTATTAAATTTGAGTATATATTTTTCAACAATTCTCCAGCTTTAACCATATCGTGCTGAATCAGTAATTAACATTAATAATTGTAAACTACCAACATCAATAATATCAAGCGTTTTTGTACAGGATGATCAATTTAAGTACCTTACTCGATTTCATTTCTTGATTTTTCATCTAGGAAAAAATTTCCAAAACTACACATGTATTTTTATCTGAGGAATCTGAATTCAAAGAGAAAAAACAATTCAACATCAAATAAAAATTATGGCCGAAAAACTAAAAATACCACTGATTATAAAAGAGTATCGCATACATTTTTTTTACTTCCAGCTTAACTGGAAATTACAACAACTTCTTTTTATTTTACGTGGTGCACCCAAAATATTTAGCTCAATTTAAAGAAATTTTCCTTATGAATGTAGCAATATATATATATATATATATATATATATATATATATATATATATATAATATATATATATATATATATATATATATATATATATATATATAAATAATATGTTTCATTCTTAGTAAGATATTGGGGGTTGAATTTAAAATAGACATTAGATGACATTATTCTAAAAGAGATAATTATTTATCTTTTAAAATAATGTCATCTATAAAAACACATAATAAATAAAAATATTTAAATGATTTATTTATTTAAAAAATTAAAGTAATTCCATATTTCAGTTACAACAAAAGTTCGAAAGCATTACCATTTTGAAACAGAGGCGAAGGCATTTGATCAAATTCTCGCTGGATCTGCTTAAAATAATGGGGTTGTTGTTTTAAATTTCTTCCTAGTTAAATTTTTAATTTAAAATCGTCAATATTTATTTTTGAAAATACTGCTGCGGCTTGTTTTTGCTTTAATTATTATATAATATTCCATATGTTGCTTTTAAAAAGTAACCTATCGTGTTTTCATTCAGTTTTTATTTGTTTTCATGGATGACTTGTGTTTTAAAACGTATTTTTTCGTTATTTTAAATTTAAACCCCCAATATCTTACTAAATATAAAAGATAGAGATCATGTGTTATATATCGCTGAATTCAGAAAGAAATGTTCTTTAAACTAAGCTGAATATACAGGGTGTATCCCTTAAAATAAAAAAGTTGAAGTAAATTCCGGTTAAACCGGAAGTGACAAATATGTATTTGATACATATTTATAAACACTGGAATGTCACATGTGCATTTCTGCATTAATATATAAGGTGTTATTTTTCTCACTTTTCAGTTTTTCGGTCATAACTTGTTTACTTGTAGTTCAATTGATTTTTTTTTTTAATTCGGATTCCCCAGAAAAAAATTACATAAGTATAGTTTTGGATTTTTTTTCCTAGGTGAAAAATCAAGCAATGAAATCGAGTGAGGCACTTAAAATGATCACCCTGTACAGTTACTGAATTGACAGTTTGTAATATTTTACTAGCAATTAAATATGGTGGCGTGGGCCCATCAGAACCTAAAACGCGCGCTAACCATTTAAGAGACGCATGTCTAATAATTCAATACACACATACCATAAAAGGTGTATAGCAAAATATCATGAATAAAGTAGCAATACGGTAAGGGTTTCTTGAATCTCATGAAGAAACTATTGCGGCCAAACAACTGTTGTCCCCAAAATACAAATTTCTAAATATTAGGTGTAGATTGCATCCACGTGAAAATTCCAAAGTTTAAGAAGTCATATCAGGAGTTTTAAGATCTTCAATATTTAGTACGTATTGGAATTATTTGGTGAAAAACACATAGAAAAATTGTGATTGTGTCTTCAGCAATTCAGAATTATGACTAATTTCAGAAGGAACGTATCAACAACATTCAACCATTATGCGTAACTTTCGTTTTGCTAAAGGGATATAATATGTTCATTGAAATTAGAATTTTTGTCAATTTTTATTTTGCTTTAAGGGTTTAAGTACATTTTTGTTTGCTTATTTATTTTGTTTTTATTGAAAAACTGGCTTCCTAGAAAGAGACAAGTGTATCTATCTCGGTATCTACTTACACTTTTATGAAACCTAGTGAGCAAAAACCGTTAATGAGTAGGGAGTATGTCGATTCATTCCCCTATAACAAAATCAAAAATAACGAAAATATAGAGTGGAATGAAAAAAATAATAACGCTGAAAATTTTTTTGCTAATTATTATTTACTACTTTTACAAAACTTATCATAGATAAGTACAACATATATCTTCTTAAACATTATTTTCCCGGCTATTTGCCAAAACGCTGAAACTTGGATTACAAAAAAGGTAATATTTACTAGTATTCAGTTTCTTTCCATCCTTTAAGTGAGCTGTCCAGAGACGCTAAAAGCAGAAACATGTGCAGATATTTGAAAGTTTTTAAATTATTGTTCAACTGGTAAGTACCTTTTGTTTTATTGAACAGAATAGTTGGAATTAAAAATAATATTATTGAGTCAGTCACACTGAACAAACATAATGTGCATATTGTCTTTTTTTGTAACCCAAGTTTCAGCGTTTTGGCAAATGGCTGGGAAAATAATTGTTTAAAATAAAAAGATACATGTTGTACTTATCTATGATAAGTTTTGTTAAAGTAGTAAATAATAATTAGAGTGGAATGAAAAATAATATTAACTGAAAATTTTTTGCTAATTATTATTTACCAACTTTTACAAATCTTATCACAGATAAGTATAACATATATCTTTTTAAACAATTATTTTCCCGGCTATTTGCCAAAACGCTGAAACTTGGATTACAAAAAAGATAATATGCACATTATGTTCAGTACAACTGACAATAATGTTATTTTTAATTTCAACTATTCTGTCTAGTAAAACCAAAAATAAATAAAACACAAGGTACTCACCAGTTGACACTCACTTTAAAAAACTTAAAAATATCTACCGACACGTGTTTCTGCTTGCATTGCTTCATCAGGGTAGCCAGCACATTTAAAGAATCCAAAGTAAGAAAACTTGTAAACCTTAATGCAATAATCATTAATGGCTTCAGAGAACAGAACAATTGAAATTATATAGTGGAAATACCCCTTAGGGTCGAATAAAATAATTTAAAAACAAATTAAGTTCCTCTTCTAGGTAAAAGTTAAAATATAGAGTGGAATGAAAAATAATATTAACTGAAATTTTTTTTGCTAATTATTATTTACTTACTTTTACAAATCTTATTACAGATAAGTATAACATATATCTTTTTAAACAATTATTTTCCCGGCTATTTGCCAAAACGCTGAAACTGGTGAGCACATTGTGTTTTATTTATTTTTGGTTTTACTAGACAGAATAGTTGAAATTAAAAATAACATTATTGAGTCAGTTTTACTGAACGTAATGTGCATATTATTTTTTTTTGCAATGCAAGTTTCAGCGTTTTGGCAAATAGCCGGGAAAATAATTGTTTATAAAGATATATGTTATACTTATCTGTGATAAGATTTGTAAAAGTTAGTAAATAATAATTAGCAAAAAATTTTCAGTTAATATTATTTTTCATTCCACTCTATATTTTAACTTTTACCAAGAAGAGGAACTTAATTTGTTTTTAAAATAATAATTAGTAAAAAACTGTTCAGAGTTATTATTTTTTCATTCCACTCTATATTTTAAACTTTTGCCAAGAAGAGGAAACCTAATTTAATTTTATTAATAAAGAAAATATTAAAATGTCGTCTTTTTAATTGTTCGAGTAAACATATTATTACTTTTTAAAAGCAACAAATGAGTATCCTACTTTTTATTTCACAAAAATTCATCTCCTTCTAGCAGCACTTCATAGCTATTATTTGGAATCTAATTCTACCAAAAAATTAATTTGGGTATAAATTAATTTATCCCCCTATGGTATGTGACCACAGATTTAATCTATGCAGCTAGTAACTTGGCAATTGTGGATATTCTAGGTGGGGCGGGTTAGGTCACATGTACTGCTAATAATTTTTAATGATCAACAATTGGACATATTAGTTAGTAACAATAATAAATCCATAATATTAATCGACAACATAAAAAATATTCCAGATTTATCTTTTTTTGTGTGCTGGTAAGAAGTAACTCAAATGTATGTCAGACTCCAAATTTAATATTCTCAACATTCCTTTATTCATGATTTTTCTGTTAGTACGTTTTACATTCTAAACATTTAAGTGTACACTGTGCAATTGACTATAAATGTGAGAATTGGGAAAGAATGCAGCAGTTGTTTGGTTACTTCTGGCCTGTGGATGGACGCATTGAATGTAGATTTGGGCTGGGCGATTCTTGGAAGGCGTCAAAGCTGCCGCGTTTACCTCCACCAAACACGAGCACCTTCAGCGGTCCCTGATCGCAACCAACAAGTACGTCCACGTATACCCCTGATGATATCAGATGCTCGAATTTGCATAAGATTTCCATAGAAAAATAAATAAGTGATACAGCACTTTCACGGGTATTTAAAGAAATACACTAAAATACTGTTTTATGATGCACCTATTATTGATTTACTTTAAAGTTATCATGACTCTTTACACAATGTTTATTTATAGAGAAAAGATTTTTTTTCAAGTATGAAAAATATCGTTGTTTTTCAACTGCAGTTCCTCCATTAAATTGTTCTTGATAATAAACAACAATCATATCAGTCATTTCATAGTTTAAAAACAAATTGTGTCGCAGTCTCTTCTCAAAATGTGACAAAATACAAATGAAAATACAGAACCGAAATATAAAATGTTAAAAAAGGCATATGTAAAGTAAAATCAGCATACCAACACACCAAACTGGTTTATTAGTGTCAATTTGACAAACAGTAATTTGATCGAATATCATGTTGCTAATGTAAATGCATTAATATCAGAATGACACATGATAATGCTCGATATCATGTTGCATAATAGCTTTCAGCAAATGCACCGAAATGTTTAAGTTCGTTGGTATTGAAACCGGTGCATTTTATCGACATGAAACAAGTAAACCTTATTTTTGACAAATTAATTTCTGTATTATACTTCTTAATCATAAGGACTAGAATAATAATAACAAAAAAAAGTATGATAAAAAATATATATACAGTGTGACCCACTTGAAAGTGGGACACCCCCATAAAATTTGTATCGGCCGATTTTGACTAACTTTTTTTTGGATTGTAGAGCGGGAAAAACTGTATTTTAGGACAAAATGTCACATTTTTTTTACAAAAACCAAGGCCTCATCTGATAGAACTAATGCTTTAAGTCACTTTCTGATATTGTCAGTTATTTTTGACGTTTTATTCCATGGCTTGCTTCATCGGAAGAAATAAATTCATAACAAGTATGTGATTTTTAATTTTGCCATAGAATTGTTAATATGGAATATTTTTTTATGAAATTTAGTACATGTCCATTTCAGGGGGCGCTTAATCCAGTGGTGTACTCAGATCTTTTGTAAAAAAATAGCTAATATGATTTCTTTCATTTTCATCCCTAAATAATTACGCAGTAGGCCTTGTTTTTGTAAAAAAAATGTGACATTTTGTCCTAAAGTACAGTTTTTCCGCTATACAATAAAAAAAAGTTAGTCAAAGTCGGACGATAAATACAAATTTTATGGGGTGTCCCGCTTTCAAGTGGGTCACACTGTATAAAAAACGTAGGTATATATGAAATTTGTAAAGCTTTATTAAATGAGTAATTTTAGCGTCTGTAAAAAACTACCCTACTATGCAAAAAAACAAGCATTCTTTTATCGAAAACTTTTTTATCAAAAACATCCTGAAAGACCAAATACAACATTGGGTTAAAAACAGAAAATAAAAATTTTGTTAAAAATAAAAGAAGAAAAATATATACATACAGCATGTATAAGATTTTTCTTGTTTTATTTGCCTATTATTATACCAATTATGATTTTCGGTACTTTCAGGTAATTTGATGTCAAAGAAGAATTAATTGCTTAAAATTTATTTCCTGTTCCGGTTTAGCCGTAAACTACGAAGGCGTGGAAGGGCCACAATAAATTTTATTTAATTTTTTCTTAAATTTCGACTTTTAAGTCGGAAATTAACAAAATTCCGACTTTAAAGTCCGAATTTAACAAAATTCGGACTTTAAAGTCGGAATATAACAAAATTCCGAGTTTAAAGTCGGAATTTAACAAAATTCTGACTTTAAAGTCGGAATTTAATTTTGTTATATTCCGACTTTAAAGTTGGAATTTTGTTAAATTCTGACTTTAAACTCGGAATTTTGTAAAATTCCGACTTTAAAGTCGGAATTTTGTTAATTTCCGACTTTAAAGTCGGAATTTTATTAATTTCCGACTTTAAAGTCGGAATTTAAGAAAAAAATAAAATAAAATATATTGTGGCCCTTCTACGCCTTCGTAGTAAACAACATTAACTTTCTAATTTTATTAGTAACACCCCTTATATTTTAAAATTTTTTTAATAGATATATTTTTTCTCATTTTTATATGGTTGTATGTTATTCTTTATGGTCTAAGAGATATTATCTAAAACATAACTGGGGGATGGTCACCGAATTTTTTTTGTAATTTATGTGGATTTATTGTTTTCTTACTTAATTAAAATAACGATATTTCAAAAAAAAAAACGTTTCCTTAAATAACAAAAAAAAGCATGAGATGTATTTATTAATTCAGTAAATGTTCAAACTATAAAGTATATTTTTAACATATTTATGCATCCTGTTTACTACATGAATTGATTTTGTCATTTATAATATTGTTATAGGGTCTCACAAAGTTGTGTATCTTCAATTTTAGATTATCTATGCTTTCTGTCGGAGTTGCATAAACAAAATCCCTCATGGCATCCCACAAATAGTAATCTAGGGGCGTCAGATAAGGAGACCTCGCTGGTCAATATTTTGAACCAACTCTTCCTATCCAGAAATCAAATTTATGTGCATGATCCAAATATTCGGTAAATATGTTATTTAAGAACTGTAAATTGGTTTCTTATTAATTAATCCACAACACACGTTTACGGAAAATCTGCGTTGAAGAGTTGTTAGTTTTCTTGGCTCCAGTATTTAATATTCAATCTGTTAAAATTTCGTTGATTTAAAAAGTTGCTTTCGTCTATCCATAACATTTTGTTAAAAAATTCTGGACCTTCTTGTTTTTTGTAAAAACCTTCTGCTGAATTCTACCTGCGTCTGTGCATCTCCTTCTTGAAGATCATGAACAGAATGTACTTTAAAAATTTTTGATGTTTTTTGGAAATAATCCTTATCACGAAAATGCCAAAATCTGTTTCTTCTTTTAATTGTCGTAATGAAATAAATTCATATCATGCTAGCAGTGCTAATACATTATTTTCCTCTGCTCTATTTTATGTTACTCGTCATCTTCTCTTTAGATTTGCAATAGAATTTTGTATTTTAAATTTAGAATACAAGAAAAAAAATTACAGAACGCTCGGCGTTCGTTGATTTAGATATTTTTCTAGGGTAGTCGCTATCGCTTTCCACACTCAATAAATGATTCTAAAATATAACGTTTTTTCTTCATTTGAATACATATTTCTTAATATAAATTATTAAAACAACTTCGCAGTAAATATTACAGACCGTCAATAAAACTGAATTACAACACATAATTGTTTCAGATTTTACATGGCAACTAGTTAAAAGCTCACAATTTGTTATTTAACTTGAAACATCTCTTAGGCCATAAATAATTAAATACAATTACATGGATGTTAATATGAGAAGAAAAGTATACATTTAAAGATTTGAAAATATACAGGGTGTTATTATTGAAATTAGAAAGTTAATATCATTTCCAGTTAAACCGGAAGCGGAACTAAATTTGAAATAATAAATTCTTGTTTAGCACATCAAATTACATGTGTCGAAAATTACTGAAATTTTCGTCATAACAAGTAAATAAATGGAAGGAAAATCAAACAGCAAATACACACAGTATATGTATATTTTTCACAAATTTTAGTAATTGGTCCACTGAGATAATTCTGAACAACTTTTCTTAACATTTTTTGAATTGATCAAAAACAAAAAAATATTCTTTTATTTTTTCATCTATTTTGGCGAAATATTGGATTTTACCTTTTGGGATGATTGTTAACAACTTTTCTTAATAACTTTTTTGATAAAAAAATGCATAATATGTTCTTCTTGAGTTTATTCTTAATCATACTAGGGCAATTTTTACAAGCTTCAAATACCCAAAAAAAAATTGATTGAAAAATAAAATATTAAGTGTATTCACCTTAAGTGAAACACACTGTATAACAAAATAAATCATTTTTTAGTAGAACACTACATTTAAAATGTGCAGAACATCTACGAAATAAAAAAAAGACAAATTTCCATATGCCACATTTCTACATTTCTGATTTTACAACGTTTAAAGATTCATCCCATGCGAGTTTTATTCATATTAAAATGATAATAATTCTCACAAAATTATTTCTGTTGCTACCAATTTCGTGAATTATGATTTGTTTCACATCTTCAGACAATAAGACTAGCAATAGGAATGTGTAGATACTAAGAATGTTTTTATATAAACTGATCGAAAAAACTTAAGTATATGATTGGTTCTCAGGGAAAAATTGATCTTACAAGAAAAAATTTATTACAACCATTTTCTTCCATCATTCCTATAAATCAAACACATACATTCAGCTAGAAAATTTTAAATAACAAAATTCAAATGAGACCTCCAACTAAACAGTCAAAAGTTAAAGTACAGACATCAGTTAATAGCGGATGATTCCACCCCTGTCCTAGGATTTTGTGTCAGGTGGCAAAGAGTGACGAGGCCGTACAGTTTATTGTGGAGTTCGAACCACATCTAGGGCAATCGACAATTCTCTTTCCCATCTTAGCCCGAAACAAATTATAAATAAAATTTCTAACTTGCCCCAGGATGGAATCGAACCATCGACTTTCGGTATCGAGTAAATAGCTATAGCGCATTACTTACTCGGATAACCTAATCAACAACAACTATTATTTATGGAACACATAGATAGAGTGCCTGCTTATTTTATATGCATAATAGTTTATATACTGGGTGTTTCAGAAATACCGCGTGTATATTACGAGACAAAGTAAGCAGAAAAGTTGTTATGATTGCTAGAGTTGGCAAGTCGTGCGGCTATTCAGTGGTGCAACAGAAGGTTGATAGATATCTGGTGAGGCGATGACCGGCTGGCGAACAAATCGAAGCGAGCCGCGAGACTAGTACATTGTTATATGTAGCAGTGTTTACACGCTAATTCCGCTTCGTTGTATTTTATGTTTTTGTATTATTGATGATTTTATTTATTGTATGTGTGCAAGACAGACCTGATGTGCTGGGATAAATATGATTGTAGACGTCACGTAAATACTGTACAGCATAAAACTAAAAAAAAAACTGCGTGCCTTTGAAAATACAGATTATGTTCGATTTACTGTTAACGCTGATTGTCTGTGATGTTTTGGGAGCTCTGGAATAAATACAATCCCCAGATGACGTTACCAAGTCACACAACGTTGCGTAACTATGTACCAACTGTACGCGGAGACATTGTAAATAATATCAAATGTGTATTAAGAGACTATAAAGTTATGTGTTAACGAGACGACATATCGTAAAAAAAATTCTATTGTAAATGTTATAGTACTGTACTGGACCCTCTTTAACCGACATTTTCACTATTACTAGCTAGCAAAATAATAATAATAATAAAAAATATCAATAGAAATAATCTAAGGATTAAGCTGTCTAGTATAATGCACAAACGTTATTTTTGTTCGACTAGGTTATAACTACATTTACTTGTTTATTTTGATAAACATACATCTGTTGTATTTTGTATATGTACTGTCTTCTAGGCTTACTTCTACTTCTCTGTCACTATGTATATGTAACTAAGATATACCTGTTTATATGCAGTATAAATAAATAAATAAATTAAAGACTGAGTGTACTGGCAAAACAAATACGCGGATGGTGCTGGAGACGTTAGAAAAATATGATCAGTCAACAATTCAAGTGTTGATGTTTGTGACCGATGGTGCCGCGACAATGCGTTTGGTAGGCCGTTCTCTTCCAGAACATGGCTGTAGGTTGGTACATGTTACGTGTAAAGCGCACGCTTTACATTTTGTGGCAGAAACTATTCGACAAGGTTTTCCAGAGGTAGATGCATTAATAACAAGTACAAAAAAGTGTTCCTTAAATCTCCTAAACGTCTTCGCGCATTTCACAGCAAGTGTCCCAGTATTCCCGAACCACCACAACCGATTCTTACACGTTGGGGAACATGGTTGAATGCAGCTTTTTATTATGCTGAATACTTACAGCAAATAAAAATTGTGATAATAAAATTCAATCCTGACGAGGCGAATGCTACACGCTATAGGTAACAAAAAAAAGCGCGTTAGAGAAAAGTTTGTACGTGTGTTAAAGCAAAATACCGGTTTTACCAGATTAAGACAAATTTCTGATAGTACTGATGGTGCATCTCACATCCGTTAAGTGCGTTCAAAGACTATTTTAAGTATTCCTGTATTACATCAATAGATGTCGAATGGTCGTTCTCAAAATATAAACATATTTTTTCGCCACAGTGAACATCACTCACGGAGACAACCATAGAAATATACCTGATGCTGCAAAGTTTTTACAGATCTCCTCCAGTTTGTGATAACCAAGCTAGTTCATTAAACTAGTTAAGAGGGTAAGTTGTGCATACATTACTAGTTAATTTCTTTTATTACGCTTATTATGATTCGTACGCCTATATCCCGCCACACATTTCTGCCAACTCTAATGATCACGCGTTTAAAAATGAATCCTTCGTGTAAAGTATTGCAAAAATAAGATTTTTTCCTTTTTCAGAAACTGTTAAGAGAAAAATTAAAAAACTTGGGACACAAGCCAAATTTATTGGATGCTATGTAACTGTATACCTTTCAGATTTTTCTTATGAGTAGTGGGGTACATTACAGTGGCAGCGCAATGCGCTGAAAAAAAATTGTGAATTTTAAAACCTGTATAATAATTCTTAAAGAGCAAAACGTATTATTTTGAAAATGTCCCTTGTATTTTTTTTAAATAACTTCTTTCTAGAAAAATAAAAAAAGGGAATTCATGCAGAACAAAAGTCACGAACGTATGTGAATATAACAACATAAAATTTCCAAGGTAGACCATATCCATTGTCTACCAAAAGGCAATTGTTTTTAAATGTCATTATTATTATCGTACTTACCTCCAACAGAAAATTAAAAAAAAAAACAAAAAAAAATCATACTTCTGGCCATTCTTTACACACCCTGTATCATGGAAACGGTAGAACTATAGATGTTTGACATGCTCTCTCTGAAACACCCTGTATACAACACACCCAGAACTGTTTTATTTGTATATATTTTGATATGGTTACAAATATTTTAAATGGAATAATTTTATTAGTAGTAATCACGCATTCAGGAACAAAACACCATTTTCTAGCTGACATCCTTCTTTAGTACATTTATCCACACCGGGAAATGTACACGCGTATCGGTGCCCCTATGTATAACCAATCAATTACCCCATGACCAGCAGAAGTTATATAATATTTTCTATGGGCAGCAAGCCTGCGAGCATGTGATGTTACTCCATTAGCCTCTACACGAGGAACGTGTTCTAGACTCGCAGCGTCGGAACAAGTTCTATTATGAATAAAATTTTGAAAAAATATTTGAATTTTTTTAATGTTAGAGTGATTTTTAATGCCAATAAATCTACTATTTTGTGGACAGACCTATCAGGGAATATCTGCGCACCTAAATTTTTTCCGTGGGTTAATTTTACCTCTGAGAATTCAGTATATCTTTCATTTATTTCAATCAGTTTAAGTTTACGAAATTACTATCGTATAAAACAATTTTGGTAAACATTTTTAGATGTCTAATAAAATAATTTAACCTCGAATTGAACTATTCTGATATAAATAAAAAAAATTAAAAATAGAAAAATAGGGCAGTTGTATGAATAGAATGTGTCTAAAAAATGGTGGGATATTTTAAATTAACAATGTGTTAAGGTATAAAAATTTACAGCCACAAAAAAAATTTCTGATCTGGGGGTCTGACCATGTTTACTATATGTTTTTGGGATCGCTGAATCCGAATCTGAGGTCTATTTAACCCCATAACATCAGGATTTTGCCATAACCTCAAAAAACCCCTGCCTATCGACCCCGGATTCAAATCCCGGTTTTAATTTTGACAAAGTCGAAGGGTTTGGTTATGTGTATCCACGTTTTTTTCATCTGTGTAACCCCTGTCTGTACAGTTTCGGCTTTGGTTTGGGGGTTGTCTAATTTATGTGGTGTGTTTTATTAATGGGGGGTCTCAATGATGAGCATCATGCAAGTGATTTGGAAAGCTTCAAGTTGGCAAATATTACTTTGTTAGATGTTGAAAGATTATTTTCGCTTTACGGAAATGTTTACTCCACGATGGAGACGTTTTTCAACAGAAAAGTATTACTCATGCAGATATTGGCCGGTGTGCAGCCTCAGCCATTGTCTGGTACCTGATATGTAAAAGGTAGACAGTTTTATATCGGTGTATGTAGCTTGTCATTTTATTTGTTTATCATCTACGGCAACCTAAATGCGTTATTATCGGAAATGTACATTTGTCGCTACTGAAAGTATGGCAATCCTAGTAATAATCCAAAACTAAGAAAACTTTGTTACGGTATAATAATTACATAAAAATGGAATGCATGCAATTCTACATTTTTTGGCTGGGATACATAAAAATCTTGGATAACCATCATCAACATTTTTGTGTTTCCATAATTAGGCCATAATTATAGCATAATAGCATTTTCTTGTGTTCTCATAAATTACATATATCTTTCCTGCAAAATTTTGTAGGCGTTACCGAGTATGCAAATCCAAACAAGCATGTAATAAAATAATAATTTATGTGCGAATATTAATTATCATTTAACATCAGTGAGGTGTGAAATTAAAATTTTTAATGATGACTTATCTATTAACAGGATGTAAAATACCCTCTATATACTCGTACAATGGATTTATCATCATTTTTTTCGTCTACAAATCTGCATAGTATATGATTTATTAGATTCTATAAAATACTTACAAATACCTATAAGATTAATTTTTTTATACAATCTATTAATAAAATATAACAGCCGAAAAAAAAACATAAAAACAATCAATTTTTCTTAAGATCAACAGATTTTTTTATCATTTATTTAACAAAGGCTCATTTTCGCTACCAAGGAAACTCACAGACATCATGAGCTTACCCTATTCATGGACATTATATAGGTAAGGGCAGAACATCCAGTATTAATTACAGCGACAAGTGTTTGGTGTCTGGAACTAAGAACCAAACCTGAGTTTATAGAATATAGGTTAGGAATATACTATTGCGCAGACATCTTTAAAACATCGCCAATTATAATGTGGTTAAGTGAATTCTATACAGTATGTTCTCGATAGGTAATGTGATTAATTATATATATTAATTAAGTTAGAACTAATATTTTGAGATTGGAAAGAGTATACAAAAAAATTAAATAATACCTCAAAACCAAATTCCATCAATTGTTTTATTTTTAATCAACCAATCCCAGGTAACATTTTGAATCATAATTTTTGACCTATATGCCCAATTAGTTGCGCAATGGTCGTAAAATTGTCGTTAAAATAATTTTAATGACTGTATGTCGTATGAGGGTCATTATACTCACGTCTATCGAATCTCATTGTCGTATGAAGGTCATATGATAGACATAAGACGATTAATTGGACACCAAAAATGGTTGGTATTGAAAATGTCATTACGAGGTCGTAAATAGGTCGTTGTCATCTACAATACAACGTTTAACATGACTTAAGAAATACAGTTGTATAACGGTCGTTAAAAAAATATTATGACCTCATTATGACCTTGTACAGAGATAGTAGTAAAAAAGGTCATTAAAAAACATGATAAGACTTCAATAAGATCTTGAGACAAGATAGTACCTAAAACTGAAGGGAGTTGTAAAAGCGGTTATATTAATTTTGAATACTACCTTCATACCACCCATACATGAAAATATGGCTTCCAAAATGTGATAGCAGTAACAGAGGTTATATTGACATTCAAAACGACTTCGACACGACCCATGAATAGAAACATGGTGCTCCAAAACGTGGTAGTCGTAACAGCGGTTCAATACGACCTCGATACGATTTATAATATTCATGGATAAAAATATGACACAATTTTTATGCTGTCAATGTTAGTCTATGAATAATAAGTACGAGAATGGACATATTTTACAAAGTTTAAAGATGAGTTCATCCTCACATTCTGACTTTTTTCAAACCACTAAGGCCAACCATCCAGTTTTTTTTTTTTTTGAAAAATATAAGTGGTCAAAATTATATCCGATTCTCTTCTTTTTGGAACCCTTAAACCCACAAACCCAGTTTTTAGATGAAAATCTGCGAGTGGACAAAATTTAGGAATTCCGTTTCATTGCATTAACTCCCCCCCCCCTAGAAACGGCTCTGATCACGCATAGCCTCAATACGTCACAATTTCGAAATCCACAAACTTAGCAAATTTGCACCAAATTTCATATTTCTTGCATGTGTCGTAATCAAATAGCATGGCGTAAAAAATAGATAAACACACTTTATATCAGCGTGCTTATCTGTTTTTTTTCTTTACTTTTTTTCACCGAGAAATATGCGCAAGTCACCATGTGAAGTCATAAAGCCTGTCGCAAATGTAGTAATAAGACTCAAAGGTAGTTTAAAGCATCCAAAATGACAATACAGTCATATGAAATGTCGAGGAGTTAAGTCATGTGAACGGTGTGATCACGCCATTGGGCAGTTGGTCATATTATGAATAAGACACTACGACCGTTTCAAAAATATAAAACGACTCTAGAGTAATTTAAAAACTACCGTCTACAATAATGAAGTTGCTAGTGAGTTAGTAGTTAGTTTTCTTATTTACTTATTCTTATTATTCCATAGTTGTTTAAATAAATGTTACATGGAACATAAAGGCATAAATGAATTTACATTTATACATTAATATACATAAATGTATAACTATTTATAACTACAAATTTATATACATTCTAACTTTTTGAAACCAATATTTAAAAAACGTCTATTTTTTACGATTTCTTAAATCTAATTTTCATTATTTGGAAGGCGTGTTGAATTTTTTCGGGGTATCTGTGACACTTTTACAGTAAAAAAATTCTCAACAGTTTTGGCATCATAACATAGTTAGAAATCGATTTAAACATTTAACATTTTCGTATAATAACACCACGTAAGTACTTAGTTTAACACTTAATACAGTTTGATTATTGAGGTTTTATTTATCCTTACTGTAAACAAATGAATGCAAGACATACGTATGGGTAGAATATATACAATTACAATACATACCGACTTGTTACGTTATTTTGTCGTGTTTGAACAAACATCAGATCATAGGTCGTGTCGAAGTCGTATCAAAGATTGTTATGACCTTACAATGACTATAATAACCTCTATACGCCAATATTGCAATCAATCCTTAGGACTATTTGGTCGTATTAAAGTCCCAACAAAGGTTGTAACGACTCTGTAACGGATTCTTCACGACGTTAAGGCGTCTTTGTAATCACACGACCTTATGGTTCTATAAAGGTCGTGTCCAATTAAGTCATATGAAAAGTCGTGACAACCCTTTCTCAACCGTTTAAATGTGGTCATAAAAGCGTTGTAAAAAGGTCGTAACGTCTAAAGGCAAGTCGTATGATAACGTCGTTATGTCTAAAAATGTTATTTGGGATAATACATGTCGACGTAATGTGAGTGGTTTTTCAATTTAATTTCTGTTCAAGTAGAAATACGCAAAATATTCCATATTTATTCCAAATTATGATTTTACAATTAGTGAAATTTCAGAACTGGTAGAATATTTATATGCTACAAGCTTAGACTCTCAAATACTTCGGATAAGTAAAGTTAAAAAATTGTGGGACATGCCCATTGTATTGTAGTTGTGGCAAGTTTGAATAAAAGATTCAAATATGATTCTTTGTGTTAAGGAAGTTTTCCATTTCTTTTTATTTTTAGAACAATTCCCACAACAAAGCATGAATAACAACATTTTAACACTGGAAGAAATAAATGTAAAAAATAAATAAATGAACTCGTCTATATGTGTTTGGAATAAAAATATTTTCTTATTTTGGTTACACGAACGGCGCCAACAGGTTAAGCCTGTCAATTAACTTTATCAGATTTCCTATCATCTAGTACCGACATTCTTTGAGCCGCTCTTAAATTGGTAATCGATGATAAATATTTCTCATAAACCACCAGTCTTAATTTTTAAAGGATAAATTACACCTAGTACACGTTGGACTGTTTTTTTATTATTATTAAAAATCTACACTGGACAATTACTCTGTGGATCAAACAAATTTATTACAGCATAAATGCGTAAGTAGGTTTTACACAAGTAGTTTTTTTATATTTATAGTTTATGTATGTTTTAATAAGGTTTTATGAATAATTTAAATCAACAGATTGCAAGGTATTAAAGAACCGCTGCCAATTACTTGGGGATCAGAACTTCCTCATCGTAGTAAAACTCGACGTGTGGTTGAGTTTATAATAAATGACGTTTCAAAAAAGTCACATTTTTGACGTTTCAAAAAAAGTCATTTTGACGTTTCAAAAAAAGTCACATTTCTTGACATTTCAAAAAAAGTTATATTTTGCCGTTTCATAAAAGTCACATTGGTGGAATGTCACATATTTTTTTAGACAATGGGACCGATTTTGCTCATCAACGAATTCAATCTCTTCCTTGACCTCTAGAATGTGAGTAACAAATTTGAAAGCTTTATCTCAAAAACTGTAGCTGCTATCGCGAACCACATAGATAGAAAATTTTCTGTCAGAAATTTTGTGTATTGTCATAATTCGTCGAGATTCGTGCAGAAATGCAATAAAAATTTTCAAAATGTTTATCCCGAATACATAATTTCCTCACTTTGAGGGGCGAGGAAGTAAAAAACCGCTGCCAATTATTTGAGGATCAGAACTTCCTCACCGTAGTAAAACTCGACGTGTGGTGGAGTTTATAATAAAAGTAATTTTTGACGTTTCAGAAAAGTCATATTTTGACGTTTCAAAAAAAACTCAATGTGTGGTGGAGTTTGTAATAAAAGTAATTTTTGACGTTTCAAAAAAAGTCACATTGGTGGAATGTCACTAATATTTTAAAATTTGAAATGTCAAAAAATTTTTTTAACATATCAAATTGACGTTCCAAAAATGTCATTAATATATTCTTTTTACATTTCAAATTTCAAGAACCGATTTTGCTCATCAACGAACTGAGTTTCTTCCTTGACCTCTAGAATGTGTGTACCAAGCATTATCTCAAAAACTGTAGCTGCTATCGCGAACCACACAGACACACAGACAGAAAATTTTTTTCTGTCTGAAATTTTGTGTATCGTCGTAATTCGTCGACATTCGTCCAGAAATGCAATAAAATTTTTTAAATTTTTTTTCACGAATACATAACCCTCATTTTGAGGGGTGAGGAAGTAAAAAACCGCTACCATTTAGGGATCAGAACTTCCTCACCGTAGTAAAACTCGACGTGTGGTGGAGTTTATAATAAAAGTAATTTTTGATGTTTCAAAAAAAGTCACATTTTTTGACGTTTCAAAAAAAGTCATATTTTGACGTTTCAAAAAACTCGATGTGTGGTGGAGTTTGTAATAAAAGTAATTTTTGACGTTTCAAAAAAGTCACATTGGTGGAATGTCACTAATATTTTTTTAGAAAAAGGAATTTTTGATGTGTCAAAAAGTCACATTGGTGGAATATCACTAATATTTTAAAATTTGATATGTCAAAATGAATTTTTGACATTTCAAATTGACATTTCAAAAATGTCACTAAAATTTTTTTTTACATTTCAAATTTTAAGAACCGATTTTGTTCATCAACGAACTCAATCTCTTCTTTGACCTCTAGAATGTGTGTACCAAATTTGAAAGCTTTATCTCAAAAACTGTAGCTGCTATCGCGAACCAGACAGACAGACACACAGACAGAACATTTTTTTTGGCTGAAATTTTGTGTATCATCATAATTCGTCGAAATTCGTCCAGAAATGCAATACAAATTTTCAAAATTTTTTTCACGAATACATAACTTCCTCACTGAGGTGTGAGGAAGTAAAATTAGGTGCTAAAACAGTTTTCTCTTAAAATTAATTAAAATTTGTAAATTAAAATAAAGATGAGAAATTGCAAACGTTTTAAGTGCTCTTCTTGAATAAAGTATTTTGGTATATTTTCAATTTTAAAAATTAGACAGACAAACGGATTAATCTCTAGGTAAAGTGCCTTTTTTGTAAATCACACAACAATGGGTCTGATGAATAAAACGGAAGCATTTGCTCGAAGTAAAAAGTAAAAGCAAAAGCAAATGCTTCAACGCAGAAGGTCGTACTAAAATTATTTGCTTCATTTTCAATGAATAATATTTTGCTTTTGCTTCACAGCAACTACTTCAGACTTTTTAGCCAATGCTATGTTTTAACAAGCCTATACATGTTTGTATCAGTTATAACGTAGACAAGTGACTATTTCAGTTTACAAGCAGAGAGGTCATAGTGCAGCAGTAATAACGTTGGCATTTTGAATTTAAAAATATAAACCATAGTTGAAAAAAAAATTTTTTTCCCAATAAATTATTATATCGAGTTTGTTGTGGTGTACTGGGATTTTTTGTAAATAGTCATTAAACATGGCTCTATGCCATATCCCTCGTCTGTACCTCTAGTACGGCATTTTATGTATTGAGGCGCATATATGCTGCAGTTTTTCATATTTGAGCTATTCGGCTGGCATGAGTAGATCCAGGCCATTGCACATCTACATTTGTAAATCTGTCTAATGCATCACAGATTGCCTGGATATTTAAGCTCGCAAAGCCTTTTCTGTTTTGTACATATACTCGTCGCCATATTGCGAAGGTTTTCGGAATTCGGACATGTGTGCAATCTAATGCTCCTAGTGCACTTGGAAAATTGTATTTTTCTTGCCAAAGCTGCTTCGCTTCCTTAATTTCTTCAGTGGAAGAGGGAAATTGAATCCAAAAATTTAACTTGGCTAGTATTTTATTTGTTAATTCCGTAATTAATTGTTTTTGAAACATTATTCTGTCGTATTCCAATAACTTCACCAACACTATTTTGGTAGAGAGGATCAGATATGTACCTTAAGAAAACTTTCATTTTTTGGACAGGTGTTAGTGCAACTACTCGTTTTTCATACTGTGATTGGCTAACTACAGTACATTAAATTCATTAAAACGAAAGAACTTTATGCAACCACTCGCTAATGTTTCAACTCGTATTTTATAATATTTTTCTGCTCTAAGTTGATTTAAAAACTACACAACTCGCACATTAGGTGTTGCTTCACCAAAGTCTATTACTGAGGTACCTACACTTTTATTGAAGCAAATACCAAGGTAGATCGTAAACATGTAGTTTTATTCATATTTGTTGTAACTTTTGTTTCTAGCAAAGCAATTGGCTTTACTTTAAGCATGAAGCAAATACTCTAAAAATATTAATCATATAGATCAAAGGTTTTGCTTAACAAATATCGACGGTGTTACGACAAAAAGGCGTAGGCGGCTTTTACCAAATTTTACAGGAGAGCGATAATTAAAAATAGTTTAACAAAAAATACGTTGTCCAGGGTGTCGAAATAATCGCAGATGAGCATATCAGCCTGTGCCACTATGATATTTCGTTTATTAATTTATAATTTCACTTTTTTCACAACTGAAATGATCGATTACGCCTCTTAAACTTTAATTTTAATGATTCTCGAATTTTTTGGTAGATTTAACCGTAGTGTTAGACGAAAGGCTTGACTCTTACGATATGTTTTCCAAAATAAACTCATTTTCAGATGATTGTCGCATACGCCATTTTGTCGTAACACCGTCGATATGTAGTAAAAGCATTTGCTACCTTTTATTCATCAGAGCCAATGTTATTAAGAAATGCTGTACAGAAAAAAACGCTTTTCTACAGAGTGATCGAAGATCAATTTCCCAAGCTTTTTTCTCAAAAATGATAAACAGCATATTAATCGCTTTTTTATTTTGTACAAGGTAACTTGAATCTGTTCTCAGTATTGATGGAGCACTGAAACACGTAACTTTTGTATAATTTAGTCGACCTACATATACAGAGTGTTCGGCTTTAACTTCCTCAACATGTGGTTCTTGCTTATCTCACGAGTCACAATATCAGTTAAATTAGCGAAAAGTTGTGAATTTCTCTCGTTAAGCGCCAACAAAACTTAATTATCTGGTTTGGTTTTTCGGGTATTTGAAACAAACTTAAAAATTAGTACTTTGTTTTTCTCCCATATTTTCCTTATTTGACATCCAATCTTAATTCTACAAAAAAAATACTTGTTGTGCTTTCTATGATTTTTATAGTTATTATAAAATAAACGTATTACAGTGTTTCGTTCTCTCTAAATCATCATCAACGTTATTTTTTTCTAACGGCAACAATACTGAATTTATATATCAGGAAACAAAAGACATTTTTTTAACAGTTTATTTTTTTAACATTTGAAACAACTGCATTTTTAAGCGGCAACCAATTCCATAATTTGAAGAATGAATTATTTTATTTTAAGCAAAATTTTTCAGACTTTAGTTATGATAACATTACATTTCGGATATAGGGATATTTATTATTGCACTAATACTAATCGAGAATTTCTTTCTATAGTATACTGTGCACAAAGATAGCAATTTTAGAATCCAGGCACGACCGTATCTAAAAATTTGTCAGAAATTGAAAAAAATAATATTGACATTGATAGTGTTATTATTACCGAAAACTACAAAAAAAATACATATTCCTTTTTTACTTCGATTCGTATAAAATAATGACATCAAAATACAAAAAATAGATGTCTTCTGAACGTCGACGCCCATGACGATTGACGGCGTCCGTCGGCATTTCTTCATAGAGCAGAATTTATAAGTTAAAAAGTATAAACATATATGAATGCCTATTGATAAGTTGTTACACACACATAGCGGTTTTAAGGGAGTCAGTCTAAAGCTGACAATGTATTGTATCATACATATAAAATTAAAATATATTCTTCTAGTTAATTTTTTTAAGTTCTCGGACCTTTTTTTATATAAGATAGGGGTAAACCACTCTAAATTAAATAATAAAACCCCGACTTTAACACAAGAATATATTAATAAAAATATACTGTACTATACAATGGTTCTCTATTAAATGCTATTCATATCTTACTCCTTATTTTGTTTATAAAATAATGTTTATGCTATAAGCACGCACTCGGCGCCCGCTAACTCAATCTAGGGACCGGCGTATTGGGGGTCCTTGATCCTGAGTCTAACATTCGGCCATCCTGGAATACAGACTGTCCTTAGACTGATCAGTATCGTATGTAAATCAAAAAGATCTATTAGATATCGGTAGCTATTTATTACGATTGTTTTTGTATGTCAAATATAGTCGCCATCTCGCTCAAAGCGAGCCTGATATCTGGCATACAAATGCTAGTGTTTTCGTGTAGCACGTCAAATGTCACCGTCGTCTCATTCATATTGAAACCGACATTCGAAATGCCACATCTACCCTGCTTGGTTTAGCCTTTGGTAGGTCTAGTATATCAAATGTAGTCACCATCTCACTTATAGCGAGCCTGAACATCTGAGATACAGTCCCAACCTACTCTAATTTAGGGCAGGTCTGGTATAACAAATGTAATCACCATCTCACTTATAGTGAGCCTGACAACTGAGATACAGTCCCAACCTATTCTAATTTATGGCAGGTCTGGTATATCAAATGTAATCACCATCTCACTTATAGTGAGCCTGACATCTGAGAGACAGTCCCAACCTACTCTAATTTATGGCAGGTTTGGTATATCAAATGTAATCACCATCTCACTTATAGTGAGCCTGACATTTGGATTACAATCCCAACCTACTCTAATTTACTAATTTACTTTTCAGAACAATCCACGGCTTCATTTTATCAACTGCCATAACTGTGTTCCTGGATTTTCTGACATTTTCTCTTAGATCTCGTACTTCGTAACGATCATTGTACAAAACTTTCTTGACCCTAAAAGGGCTCTTAAATTTCGAAACCAACTTTTTACTATTGCCAGTGTTCTGTCGGTTTGTTCTCATAACAAGTACCACATCTCCTACCTGATACTTCTTAGCTAGGGCCCTAGTCTTGTCAAAACGTAATATCTGTAACTTTTGGTCTTCGGTGATCCTGGCGAGAACCTCTGACCTCAAAGCAGGTAAATCAATTCGTTCTAGGTCAGTCTGGATCTGGCTCAGAATTTTTGCCTCGGACATATGTTTGGGAGTATACCCAGCCAATATTTCTATGGGACTAGCATTCGTCGCTTTGTAAAAGGTACAATTGATGGCACTTTGCATCTTTTTAACAAATTCATCCCATTTGTCTTCAGGGAGACCAGCAACAGTTGTAGCCAATACATTCAAAATCGTCCGATTGTACCTTTCGCATTGGCCGTTTGCACGTGGTGTAGCTACTGCGTTTAACACATGTTTAACGCCGTAATTCTCACAGAATAATTGAAAATTCTTTGCAGTGAATGCCGATCCTCGATCCGGTATAATACGACTCGGCGCTCCGAAAAGGTACATCATATCTTGCATTACCTTAACTTCGTATTTTGCCTTCGTATCTTTCACGGGTTCTACCACCACAAATTTAGTGAAAGCGTCGACAACGACCAGCAAGTACTTATTCTTCTTTTTGCTTGTTACAAAAGGGCCTAGATGGTCCACGTGAAGTGTGTGGAAAGGGACAGATGTCTTCTCAATCGGATGTAACATTCCTTGTTTCTTTCCTGAATTATGTTTATAGTACAAACATTGCAAACACTGACAAAACGTCTCATGTTGGCAAACCAATAATTCACTCGCATCTTCTTAAGAGTTTTTTCCAGAGCAAAATGTTCCATATCATCATTATATAGCTTACAAATCTGCCATCTGCAACCTCTAGGTACTACCCAGGCTAATTTACCATTTTCCAATCTACGGTAAACTTTTCCACCCTGCAGTTTATAATTTTCATAGTACTGTTTAAACTCAGCCTTTTTTCTTTCTTGCAAAATACCTGCGACTCTGCTCAACTGTTCATCTTGCATTTGCGCGGCTAATAACCAATCCGCCTGTGTTACGTCAATCTGATACACTTCAGGAGATACCGGGTTTCTACTAAGGGCATCAACATGACTCATATTGTGACCGGGGTGGTATTTTACTGAGAAATTAAACTCCTGCCCTTCTAACCACCATCTCGCTACACGTGGAACTCTTTTGGTTAGTGTCGTGCAAAGTGCATTACAATCGGTAAACACCATAAACTCAATACCCAGCACATAATTTAGTTTGGCGTTTTCTATTTACCATCTTTGTTTTACTTTTCTTTCTCCGCACCCTTAGATCTTCGTCTGTTGACTTTGAAGTACTACTGGAAGATGAGGGAGAGCGACGTCTGCTCTTTTTGCCTTTCTTTCCCATTGTATGCTGCCTCAGTTTCTTAACACCCTTTCTTTTGACAGTTTATTTAACATCTCTTTCTTTTTAATTAACAATCACCGTGTGTTCATCCCACTTCTGAATTGTAAGATAGGGGTAAACCACCCTAAATTAAATAATAAAACCCCGACTTTAACACAAGAATATATTAATAAAAATATACTGTACTATACAATGGTTTTCTATTGAATGCTATTCATATCTTACTCCTTTATTGTTTATAAAATAATATTTATGCTATAACCACGCACTCGGCGCCCGCTAAGTCAATCTGGGGGTATTGGGGGTCCTTGACCCTGAGTCTAACATTTACTGGAGTGTTTCACCCTACTTTTACCCTAACAGATACATTTATTTGAATCACAAAAAGTTAGTTATTTTATTACCGTTCCTAGATTATATTTAAGAATATTTCTGATCATTAATTTAACGAATGAAATGATTACAAACAATACATATTTGCACATATATACATATTTATTTATTTCAGTGTATCAGAAGAAAATTGCTCATAATAAGTTATAAGATGTCTTTTGTCATGAGAATCATGAGTAAACGATTTCATCACTACACTAAAAATAACTTATGTTTAGGAATATTTGATTACAACACCCACATAGTTGGCGCCTCGATTAAATTTACTGCATTATGCGAATAATACACACCTTTTACTACACATAAAATATTCGTAATAGAATATCCTAGGATTTCCCTATACATTTATTTGGTAGCTTATACACAGGTTATTTCCAAAATAAATGCCCATATTAAAAAAGCAAATACTACAAAAAAAATAAAATATGTGACTTTACAGCTAAACATTCAGACCTATGATGTAGATATCCTCTAATGTTATAATAACAAAGCTGTTAAGAGTTATAGCCAATCAGAAATAAAGATTATTCAAAATGTCGGTTTCTGACTGAATAGGAGTTTCAACAGGCCTATTAAAATAACATAAGAGGATACACCATAGTCCTAATTGTCAAGTTTGCAGTGTTTACACAAGCGCTGATGAGCGTAGTCGGTGACTGATCGTGATATGGTAGCGGAAATCGGCTGTGCTAACGACATGTCACGAAAAATAGGATTTGGGATCAATAAAACTACAATAACAATGATTTCGAATGAATGTTCCAAACAACATTCAAAATTCGCATCACCATCTTGTAAAGATAGGTTTGTTTCCATTTTTATGCTTGATGACTGCTTCTACGGAAACACTACAAGACTATAAAATAAAATACCATAAACAGTCCAACAAATATGGTATTTTATCAATTACTTTTCAGAGGAACCCATTATGAAGTTATCCAGGATTTAATTTATGTAGAATATGTTACTGCAGTTACCGATTGTCCAAAATAAGGGTATATTTCCATAAGGAATTCATTTTAGGGATTGTTATAACTTATTAGTATCTGGTGTAGTTGTAGGTTAGGGTTGCACATGGCTGGTTAACCTATACCACAGAAGACTCTCTGTGCCTATACATACCTATATGTGTAAAAGTGTCTATAACCTTTTGCTTTACAAGTTTATCTATTTTAATGACCTAAGACGACAGGAGATTCAAGATTGCATCCTCCCAAAAAACCTCATGGTTTAAGCACTCTGTTCACTCTTTTTGGTAATTTCTTCAATCTTATATGCTTCACTGAAGGTGAAATTTATGGGCGTTTGCAATTTTACTCCATGCCAATTCCTGTTTATAATAATAATAATAATAAAAAAAAACTTTATTTAAACTGGCGGGGTGTCAGCAGTTGCTGGTATCAATCCCAACCAATCTTTCTGTGGTAAATTTAACTTTATTAATATGTAATAAAATAGATATCTTAGATTATAATTCTTAACCTTGATCACAAGAGCTACCCTAATTATTTCTATTTCAAGGGTTATCGCAGTAATTTTTTTTTTGAGTGTGGGTAAATTGCAGAATTTTTAGAGAGGGCCAAGTAACGCGTCTCGTGTTATCTTTATCTATCTATTATTTTAGACACATGATTTTCGCTTTCTACTTGTTACGATGCTTCGACACATAATCCTGACCTACATAGATTATTTAATGAGATTAGCCTTTTATTTACGGACGCGGTGGGTGAAACAAGCATATCTAAATTTTGTTGTAATTAATAACTTCGATTAAGTTGAAGAACCTACGCTCACCCCTAGCTGGCCAGGAGCTAAATTGTTTAACCTTTATTAGGCCACTCAGGTTTGTATATATTTGGTTATAATCTGCGTCTTTTAACTTTAAAACGAAATGTTGACGTGGGTTTTATTTGCAGTGGGTAACAATATATGATAATACGCATTCCACGCTATAGCTGAGACTTTTGAGTTCAGGAAAACCACAGTTTCGAGTTGTTTTCGCTCATTTACGGAGTAATACCATTTCATCATTTGACGACGTTACAGAGGCTTTAATAACTCTACCTAATACTATGGTTAATAATATATCTGATACAATTTGAGACAAGCTTGAGCTCCTTCTATGACGTTTTATTATATGACACAGCCTTGTCCTCAGTGAGACGAGTATGTACTCTTCGTTTCGAAAAATACAGATTGGCGATATTCCCTCTGACACCTATGATGCTTTTCCAACATTTGAGTTGAGTAACTTATCAAGGAGACCACGTTTGAGTCTAAGCCAGCCCAACTCAGTGATATCAATAACAGCAGTGCGAGGTTGTACCACGAATTTCTTAATACAATCTGGATCTCCAATTGGTATTGCTCGATCTTGAGAAAATGTCCTTGTATAGGGAGCCTCCATACTGTGGGCAATCTAGTTTCATTTAATTTATTATTGGTAAAGATTAGTGATTTCGCGTTGCCACACCTGGGGATTGTGACTGGGTTTCGATTTGTCAATTGTCATTTTTGGACGGTTTATTCAAATGATGTGATGTGATTGGATTTATTAATTTATTGTACTTTTTTGCCTGATTTGTTAGTATTATTAGATCGGTTCTGTGTTTATTACTATTTAAGTCATTTTGTGGTTATTGTTTAGTATAGAACTTTTCTTTAAAAATGCATTGTTTGGTTCCCGGTTGCGAAAGTTCCACCAGAAAAAAAAGGTGTAACGTTCGTTCGTAAGTCTAGTAGAATTCAAACACCAATAAGTTTTCTTTAAAAGTTTTGCAATTTTCTATAAAACATTTTTAAAGCGAATTGTTGTTTTTCTCTTCTCAAATGTGAAATATTTTGCTCTTCAAAGAGTATTTAACTAATTTGTAATACACGACTATGATAATAACACAACTTATCCGCCAGTTGTCAATAATCAGTCGTAATATCACAAACGAGTGAGAATAAGTTGAAAATAATTCAACAGTTTTTCGAAAATTGCCAAGCAAGAAGGCAATAGACACAAGAGCCCGTAGCTCGAGTGGCTATTGCCCAATGGCAACAAGTTTGAGAAAGAAACTGGATAATTATTTTCTGGTTTATTCTCACTCTTGAGTTATGTATTCGAAAGATTATTTTTTAATGATCAAATACATAATATAGCTTTTTAACATTTTTTTTCTCAACAATTAATTCAATTTAAACTAAATAAAGTAACTTTATAGCGCATCAAAATTAAACTGTGCTAAAGTTTTCAACACGAAAATACAATTATTGTAAATGTTTCGTCTGTAACTGGTCTATTTTCTTCTAGTTTGTAACGCCTTTCGTCACAAAATAATTGGGAATTGTTTCCGTACGAATTATTACTAACCATAGTATATTTACTTGCATTTTCTTTAATTTGTATGAGAATTTCTTTCACTGATGCTGAACTAAATCGTGTTTGGTTTTTTTTTTTTTTTAATTTAAGACAAAACTGATGACAGGATATCAAAACCAGAAAACACGTCAATCTACAAAAACAAAATACTATAAAATATTCTCAATATGATAATGTAATTAGATTATTCTCACTATAATAATAATAAAAGGAAGGAATTAAACACTTGCTAAAATGATTGGAAAATAAAAAAAATTAAAAAAATAATTACGGAAATAGACTAACGCGTGTGTGGCAAACACGATTTAAATTTCCGCAGTGTCATAACCTTCTGCAATTGGTCAATATGTAGCCTATACAAATTACCCACAGTATTGGAGCCATGTAGTAGGTGACATGGTATTTGTATTGTATTAGAGATACAAATTATATTAAGAAATTCCTGGGTTGGATCCATGAAGGAGAGGCATGTAAAATGTAGGCCAAGGTGCAAGCCTGAGCTTCTGCTCATAAAAAACTGGATATCTCCCTTATTCTCTGTTCTACGTTACCAAGTAACCTCTATGCCACCGTGTATACTACCTTGTCGTTACTATTTTATATGTAATGTTTTACAATTTCTTAAGAAACGGTAACGCCTGCTTATTTTTTTAAAAAAAGTTTTAACACTTTTGTTTTAGGAAAATCATTGCTACTGAGGGCGATTCAGAAGAAATTGACGATACGGAAATGGGTATTAAAGATTTAGGTGCCGTGGTGAGTTTGTATCCCACCTTACTCAATTTCCATGACAATCAGATGTCGTGAGCGTATAACGAAAATCCACATTTTGGATAAATTAGATTAACAATGCTAATATGTCCATTTTTGCCCTATCTGACATGAAGAACCCACCAAGTTCTGAGCAAGGGCAAGTAGGTCTGTTGTACCTAAGTTCCAATGTAAATTTATACAGGAGAAATACACTAAATACACTTAAGTCTTAGTGGCTTTTTACTGCATGCAATGAGCGGAATGCTTACGACGAAAATACACTTAGTCCAAAGTAAGGTTATGTGTAACGATGTTATTAATAGTGATGCGTTAATTGGTGATTTTTCAATCACACTGTGAATTGCTACTTGATTTCAGAATCACAGTGACTGTAACCTATGACTCTGATCACAACCTCGCAGTTGAGCGTGCCAAAGATTGAGCCATGATTATTTAGACTGTGACTGTGACCAGTTTCCCAATCACACGTCCCAGTGTGACGTGAGTTGTGATTGGCTTATTGGTTGCGGTTGCGATTCTGAACAGTATTGTGTACTACACCGATACTGCACCTTGAAAATGTAAAAATCATAGTCACTGTTTTGGTAGCAGTTTATTCATAGTGAATGATTGTGATTACTCAATCACAATAAAAAGTCACCAAATGAAATATCGTCCATATCTAGTCATTAGTCGTTTTATTGATATTTGATATGGCGAAACTTTTTATGTTGTTATCAATCGATATTTATTTAAGATGACTTCAAGCACTAAAAAAGTAGTTATATTAGCATTTACACAGATGAAAAAAGACGGAATTGTATTGGAGAGAAAAAGCGTTTCAGATCCATTGAAAATCACGTCAAAAAATAACAATTACCATCTTTTGTTAGAGATGTAAATCTTCAGCCAATATGCCTCCAGCTATACCAGAAGAATTTCATAGATGGTGTAAGTCACTACCTACTTCCAATACCGTGGAGGATTTGATAGTACAACCCTCGATTGGAGACAGTGAGACGACTCTGATGATGAAGTGATAGAAACTTTACCTTCATCTTACATGCACAAAGATTTTGATTTAGAGCCCGACTTACACAAACCAGATGACAAGCCATTATCTCACTATGTTCTTACAAACCCATGAATATGACAGGAAAAATACAGACCCATTTCTTTTAGTTATACAGGGTGGGGCAATAGTGCGTCCGATATGTCGGGTTCTATGATAGCAAGAAACATGATTTAAAAACATACATACATAAACTAGACAAAAAAGTCTATAACCGGAAATTATTTTCGAATATACAGGGTGGGCCAAGACTATTCTACAGGGTCAACTAATATTTTTTTAAATGGAATTCCATGTATATCAGAACATTTTTTGCAACCTCTTTGCGGCCTCCTTCTACTCCTGTATTATTATTGACTCACTCTCAACCAATTGGACGTAATGTTTTTCTTTTGTTGAAATTATACCAGTTACACGTGTATATTAAAAAAATCACTACAGTCACAATTATAGATTTTAAGAAAAAATATGAGAGTACCAGTTATGAGACATCTCTGCTATTTTCACTTCCTAAAAGTATACAGGGTGGCAAAAAATTATTTTTAAATTTACAACAATTTGAACTTAATTTTCTTAGTTTTTCAAATGAAACACCCTGTATATTTTTGGACGATGTGATGTAGAACTGAAAAACGAATATTTTTTTGTACGTACATCCCTATGGCTATTTGTAACCATTTTCGATTTCAGCAATAAAAATTAAAAATAATGTGTTCCATTTGAAAAAAATTGAGAAAACATTTCAAAAAGTTGTAAATTTAAAAATCCTTTTTGGCCACCCTGTATACTTTTAAGAAGTGAAAATGTCTGAGTGTCATCATACAGATGTCCCACTACTGGTACTGATATATTTTTTTCTTAAAATCGATAGTTGTGTTTGTAGTGATATTTTTAATGTATATGTGTAAATGGTATAATTTCAATAAAAAAAAAATCATTAGATCTAAGTGGTTGGGAGAAAGTCAATAATAATACAGGAGTGAAAGGAGGCCACAAAGAGGTTTCAAAAAATGTTTTGATATACAGGGCATTTCATTTTAAAAAAGTGTTACCTGACCTTGTAGAATCGTCTTGGCTCACACTGTATATTCGAAAACAATTTCCGGTTATAGACTTTTTTTCTAGTTTATTCATATGTTTAAATCAAAATTCTAGCTATCATATAAGTCGAGATGTCGAAGTCGGACGCCCTATTGCCCCACCCTGCAATATTTTCTAATGCAATAAAACATTATTCTCTTAAAATATTATCTTTTTCATTATGCCACATCTTTCCCAATACCTGATGAAATTGAAAAAAAATATTAGCATTGTCCTGATTTCCAACTGGATTTTACATTAACTTTGAAAAATTAAAATGCGTTTTACTCAAAAACATCTGTTTAGGCCTTAGTGGGTTTTCGCGGTACGCCCACGATATAATATTCTAATTAATTGTTTATTTTTTTACTTCACAGAAATACACGAATCACAATATGAGGGGCTACTGTTTATTTTTTTAATTTAAACTATCAGTTGCTTCCTCAATAAATCCTTTTTTCCCTTTAACAGTATTACATCCCTCATTAGTCATTAGTCATTATACGAAAATGATATCGCAGTCGAGAAAACAACACATTGCTAAAAAAATCACATGTTGGCGGCCTCTGAAAACTATTTTGAATTCTAAGGGGGATCCTCTTCTTCTAAAACAGTACCTTCCACCACAGTGCCAAGTGCCATTACATCATCTCATCATCATTGCATCACGAAGTGCAATTTAAATACGTATATATATACCCGTGCCATTAAGATAGACAGAATTATGTTTAGAGTATATAAAAAGTCTTCCGACCAAAAATAGTGAAACTATAGTTTTCCTTAAATCACCTTGTAACTTACCTCAAGGATTTGCTTCTGCTGTTGTGTTAAGCAATCTCTTAACGAATACATGCATGTATGAATGTTCATTGTGAATTTATTATTCCTAATGTTTTTCTTCGGATGGTTTGCTGCAGGAAGGGCGCTAGCTCGGAGTCTGCTGACCGTCTCCGACCCGTCTCAGTTCCAGGAACTCCAAACACCGGCTCAGGTATGCGCCAAGAGTACTCCCGTTACGTAACCAGCTGGTCGTCTCGCTTGCACGCACAGCTTCTATTATAAGAACCCATGTATACGGGGAACGACCTGTTCGACCACTCTTCCGTAGTGGTGCACTTACATAACTATGCATCACAAATTGTGAATTCTTCTGGTCTTGCGTAGGGCAGTTGGCTACTGGGTATAGCAATATTGCAATATTAAATTTCAAAAACTCCAAGCAATTAAATTTTGGATGTTGAGTAATCACAATAAATAAAATAAGCTATAACTTAAAATTCAGATGATCAACGCGTATAATTTGGATTTGGTCAATGCAATTACTCTTGAAAATACAGGGTGTATCTAAAATGTGTCAATCAATTACTTAATCATATTCTGGCGGTCAAACAACGTTGAACTAATTTAAATATCTCAGGCCAAAAACGCACCCCGAAAGAGATATAGACTTCCAAGTTAAAAATAAAGACATGTTTTTCTTTAATATATTCTAGTTAAATTTTGGAATACTAAAGTATATGTGTAAGGGCAATACTTTGAATGAAAAATACCTCAAAATAGTTTTTATAGGAGACTGATACAGGGGTAAAGGATTAGATTTTATTCTAGGCTACGTTTCTGGGGATACGTTGATGATTCTCTAGATATAGGTATTTTGCAGAAAACAGAATTCAAAGACATTATTATATCTTGATTTTTCTTGTTTTAGGTAACCACTACTCATTTATGATAATTTTTTTTTTTTTTTAAAGTCCACCTATAGTAAAAAAAAGTCATCACTACAATTGTAAAAATAAGAAATTGGACAAATATCCATACGCAATTTTAAAACCTAAAAACGGTTGAAGATACAAGTTAGATTTTAGGTAGGGACTTACAGGTTAATTTTTCATGTGGCTCACTAAATTTTTTTTACTTTATATTTGATCTAGAAGAAAATCAAGAACGAAGCAGTATATAGTTTTTTCCAGGAATTACACCATAGAAACAGAAAACCGTCAATTATAGCAAATACAGAAAGACCAAAATTTTGCTTTAAATAAAAAGCTGAATATCAACTTCACTTACTTTATTCTATTTAACACTGATTCACAGAAGAATAATAATAAATATAAAAAAACACAAATACGAAAAGTTATTTTATTATGCTTTAAATAAGAAGCAGAATATCAACCTCACTTTATTCTATTTAACACTGCTTTACAGAAAAATAATAATAAATATAAAAAACGCAATTAAATAAAAACAAAAGTTATGTTAATATGCAACGTAAATATTAACCTATATTACAAGTAAGCAACCAAGGAGGTTATGATAATGTAAGAACGGTCATCAGTTATGTCAAGTTACAAAAACTATTACTACGGTATTACTTTAAGCAGGCAATATTCAAATGTTTATTACAAGCATTTACAAAAGCCAGAAATCGGTGATGCAAATACAGCAAAGTTATTGCAACTACTACTACTGGCATCTACAGCAAGTGGTCAATGACTCGATAGTCACTAGTGCTTAAGGCGGTATTACAGCAGGTGGTCGGTGCAGTAATATATCCAGGTGCAAGTCGTTACGGGGTATAAACGTGACACAACGGTCCAGGGACAGACGGTATATCAGACTTACTATTCGCGGTTGTGCTACATCTTTAGATTAGCTCCTTATGTCCCTTATTAGGATTTACTGACTACATGTGTCGGACGGAACGGATAATATACTACACCCCTGGGCACGCCGTGAGATTCTATCCACACTTACGTCACTTCGCGTTTACTTAGTGAAGTCCTATCCATAGACGAGGCCTTAGAACTTCACTGGTAATAACTAAACTATGACTGAGATGGAACTCTATACACATACGAGGCCTTAGAGTTTTATCTTGTCAATATCAAATAATGACAACCGAATACTCCCAGCGCTCTTCTAACTTTATAGCACTGTGGTTTAGTTCACTAACTCGTATCTTAATATAAACTGTCCCTTACGCTAACTAGACCACAGATATGCGTGAATATCAATAGATGCACGAACTTAACTTTCGGTAGTTACTCCACATCAAGTTCTTTACAATTTATGATCAATGAGCACAGGTGGCGGACAGATCAGTTAATACATTATGTCCTGGGGCACTTCGTACGAGACCTTAAAACCTCACATATGCCACTTCGCGTTTATCTAATAATGAAATCGTATTCAGATACGAGACCTTAGAATTCGATCTTTACGATAACCTCAAACAAAGACAACCGAATATTCCCGATGCTAGTTGTCATAGTATAAGGAAAATGGTATGTCTGCGCGAAGGTAGTCCGTGTGGATGACGTCACTCAGTTAGCAAGGCGGGAGATGTCAACCCTCAGAAATAATATTATATTCTTTAGAAGGGAATGTGCTTTACATGTTACATGTTACGATAACTCGGGGCGTTTGCTAACTGAGCGCTGTAAATGCTTCTTTTGGTACGGCTACCTGACATACCATTCTCCTTATACTATGCTAGTTGTTGAATAGATAACACTAGTTTTACTAATGAGTCATGAAATTTCCCGAATATCCTTAGTTGAAAAAAAATAATAATGCAAGCAATCCGATACAATCGAAAAATCAGTTAAATACAGAAATAATTCTTACCACGGTTTTCTACGGAGCACATTGGGTATCTCGAGCGGTTCCATGCTGATCTGCTGCTGGCTGCTGAGTCGAGAACGGTGGAGCTAAGAACTGACTATTCTTGCCGACGAGTGCGGTTTTATTCCCAAATCGTGGCCAGAAATCACGTGACTCTGCGCGATATGGGAAGTTTTAGCTGGTATACGTTGAAAACATATTTTAATTTAACTTGGCGCACTGCGATTTAAACAAATTCTCTGCGTTATTTAATATAAACAAACGTTAAGTTTAGTTTCTCAATCAAATTTATGCATACATACATTGATCTGTTTACATTTACCGTAACATATACATTAGATAATGTATATGTTACAGTAAATGTAAACAGATCATTATCTGGTAAATATACACACTCAATTAGTAAATGCAGAGATAATCCACTTTAAACAATATTTTATGTGCATTGGCCAATTAAATTGTGAAATGTGCACATTAACCAGCAATTACATCATTACTTTTCCCAAAGTGCACCAGAAAATGTGCACAATTACCTAATTGTGCACATTTACTAGTAAAGTGGACGTACGCCTAATTTTTAAATTTCAGTACCATCCAGCTTGGTAAATGTTCATCGGAAAACGTGTACATATACCAATTACATACTTTAACTGTAACATATACAAAACTTATGGTGTCTTGTAGCTCATATCAATCGAAACTTTGCGGATATAAAGATTGTATAACTCTTTTTTTAAGATCTAAGCCTCATGCCGCTGGGATTACCTGGTCTCCACTTATAACGTACACATTGAAAGTGTCAAAGCTATTCAACGTAGTCTTCATAAATTACTAAGCTTCAAATCTGATGAAATCATCCGCCTACTGAATAGTGAAGTTGAAAAATATTCAACGTCAAATCTCTTACATATCCGAGTCTCCGTCGCAAATATTTATTTACATTTAAAAATCTTAATAACAAAAACAAATTTGACTGCCAAAACAATATAAAATAATTAAAATTTCATATTGCTAAAGCATCATCTCGTGAAAAGTTTTTATATTTCCACAGCACGCACAGACAGCATAGCACTTCCTCTTATATATAAAATGCAACGACTGCAATTTATTTAGCAGTGCGATGACTCCGATAGATATACTTTTTACAGCGTTTTCATATCTGAATTCTGTTCAGAATCCCCGTTTATTATCATTAATTATTATTAAAAACAACTCAACAGAATTGAAATTGCTCACCACATCAATTACTCTAAAGCCTACTTACATGTAATATATGTACTATTTATTGTAGGTGGCTGTTTATGTATATTTGAGAAATGATATTTTTCAAAATCAACCTTCTGAACAGCTTATTCATACCATACCACCACAAAATTACTAAACACTGCACATGAACACTAGATTTTGAGATGTATTACCAAAACAAATATTTAAATTATGCAAATCCATTTTAAATCATATAAAAGCATATAAAATCCCAAAAGGAGAAAAAAAAACAAATTTTTCATGAAAAATTTAAAACTTAAGGTAGGTCAATCAGTATGTTCCTTCTTTGATATAAAAAATGGAAATATTCGCCGCGGGTATCTCTGTTTCTTACATAAAAGAGGGTGTTCCTTCTTTTATATAAGAAACAGAGATACCCGCGGAAATAAGCGCTGCCTATGAGAGATCGCGTCGCTAATATAAGGGATTGCTAACATTTTCATTCGCCATTTACTACCTGGTAAAAGCTAACGATCGCGGACACATAGAAGTAATCGTAAATATGCAAGAGGGATTAACGTGGTATGGTACTAGACAGAAAACATTACTCAGTTGTTACACGTGGTTGCTGAAATGTTGAAATCATGAACGATTGCAAAAGTACGATTTTTGAACACAAATCGACGATGGGGTGTAAACCAGTCCTTAATGACATATGTAGCTAGGAATATTAAGTTTAGAAGTTTAATTTTAATATTTTATGTGGAAAAAGGTATGCTCTTTTTTTGAACATTTTAAAACCTTTCAATTTTTTATTCTCGTACAATCAAACCTCAATTGTTGAACATTCACTTTGACTCGATGTAGATACGTAATATCTCTTGTCAATTTAACGTAGTATACTGACTCATACTTTTCATGAAACGTTAAAATTCATGAGTGCAAGAATGCAACTTATGTAGACTAAATTTTGGAGACTAGACAAAACAAGGTTAAAAATTAATAAATTTATTATCATATTCATATCTTACCTACTTCCTTACTAACCTACATCATTATAATTATACGAGGTGTGCCACAAATTAAAGGTGCACTATTTATGCATAGGGGACTTAAAAGTTCTTAATAAACTGGAGAGCTAATAAGTATAAACTTCATTGCAACAACAATGACTATACACATACGTTTTGGGCAATATTAGTAAAAGCAAATTAAGAAAAATTGAGGGAATACATTATATAATTATTTTGAATCTCGGTACACGTATTCTCGGCGTGAATACAAAAATAAGGACGAAAAAAATTCCCTGACCTCTGCAAGATGAGACCATGTACCAAAACTATTAAGTTATTTCTTCTATTTACCACTTATTGATCTTTTTTTCAAAAATCAACAAAAGCTATTTCTAACAGCCCTAAAAGTTTTATTTGAAGGTTTGAAATATGAAGTATCAGAAGCTTGTTTAACATTGTATCGATGTGCCATTGGCACATTACTTGGTCAAAAATGGACAAAATTAAACATTTTTGTTAGGATTTCTAAGCAATTTCTAAGCAAACTAGTATTAATTGCATTTTTTGGATTTTAATCAGGACTGGTAACTAATAATACTCTCCATTAGTAAAAACCAGTGAGTAAAATGGATCTTTTTCTGGATTCTTGATTCAGAAAAGCCCATATGGGTTTTCGATTTTTTTTTTTTTGATAAGGAAGAGAAAGAACAAAATTATTATAAAAATATATATTCCTCCTTTACAAACACTTAAACAATAACAAAAATAAAGTTTTCTGTCAATCTAACCTATACCATTCAGGTTACCTCAGTTAGGTAATTAGGTGTTGGAAAATAAATAAATAATAAACTCCATAAAAATATGAAACGGAAACTTAAAAAAATCTTCCTCGATGTCAAAATATTTATTTATAAATGTCTATAAATCTTTATTAGTTTTGAGGCTTTTCCAACTCCAAGCTTATTCCTTAGTTTGCTCCAGATATGGCCAAGTGTATTAACAAGTAACGAAATGACAGTAAATATTTATTTGCCTCATTTTTTACTGACATATTGCTACTTTTAATGCACTATATTAACATGTGGTACAAATAAAAATTCAAATAGGGTAAGCATACTTAAAAGTATGTTTTAGATTGATAACCTCAGAAAATAAATAATAACAGTAACCACACTAGTAGTATTAGAAGCTAAAAATTAGATTAAAAAATTTTCACACTAATATTTTTTTGCTTATACTACTAGTATTAAAAGCGATATTTAATCCAATGTATGCTTGCATGCAGTTAGGAGAAGTAGTTGCTTTAATAATTTCTGCGAAAAAATTTATTTGAGCGTTGCGTTTAATTTATTGTCTATCGAAAACTTTTACACTGGCGCATTCAGATAAGAATGACAGTGTAAAATTATTGGCCAGCCGGCCAGCGTCAATAATTTCAAACAAGCTGGAATCAATTTTAAACTATTTAGTTGGGTCTTAGAAGTCACATACTAAATTACACCCCTTGCACCCCTTGAGACGTTGAGCTTTTGCGTGAAAAAATAAAATTTTTTGAAATATTTCAATATTTTTCGTTTAGTGCCAACAGAAAAATATATAGTTAAAGTTAAGATGAGTAAATTCTCTGAAAAAAAATTTCTATACATTTTTGCTGTAGGGCTCTCCATTTTGGAGAAACAAGCGTCCAAATATGTATCGCTAAATATTTACAAAAAGTCGAACACACTAGATCGGTCTCTATCCCTAATTTCAGAGACCAGGTGGAAATTACCTAACTGTTTAATATTTTCTGTCGCAATACATGATTTTTGGCGAGTCCACTCAAGAAAACATTTCATTTATTGTACTCGCTTCCTCGCCATCTTGAGATAGGTTACATCCATATTTACGTACCAGCCATGAAATAAGAAATCATGCAACGTCGCATGAAGACCTGTTGTTCCGATTAATGGCCTCTTGTGTACGTGTTTATGTATTAAAGTGTCTATTTACTCAAGTGTTTTCAACAAGTAATAATTGCTCTAGATTCTTGTAACTTAAAGTACATTAAATGTAGATAGTGTTGTGCAGTGATATTTCAAAATACAATCTAATTTTTCGTGAGTTCTTATGTGCTTTATTTCATCCGCATGCATATAACCTAAAGTTGGTAAATAAATATGCTGGCACAGTGTTAAGTCAAATTACGATCTGTAAAAACTGAAGGCGTAAAAAGTGTTTTTGGATTCCCCAAGGACGACGGGTTAAAACAAAAATGGCGCAAAGCTGTCCCTAGGAAAAAATGGACACCATCAAATCATTCTCTAGTATGTGAGTTGCGTCTTGATTCCGGTGAAATTATCAAACTTGACAAATAAATACCTATTACCAGACAGAACGAGTGAAATTATTGCCTGCAAACCAAAATTGATTGAGAATGCAATCAAAACTGTTTTCCCAAATTTACCTAAATATTTGTCAAAGGAAAAGACAATTGTTCGAAAAGATCCTGAATGTACTCGTAGACGCCGAAACCAAATCCAGCAACATGAAATTTTAATAAAAAATTTTGAAAAGTCAGATATCATTGGAAATTACGAAAATTTTGCAAGTTATTTTTCGGAAAAGTTAGGCAGTTAAAATCGAAATTCAAATATTAATTAAAAACGACCTCACCGTAAAATTTTTTGTAAGGACAATGTAATATAATTTAAAGAGTTAAAGTGGATTTTAGATTTTAATATGAAAATTAACAGGTGGTCACAGGCGCAAAATTTATTAGACAGATTTAAATACACGTATTATCGAACTAGTTCACAAACAAATTTGATTCAAAATGCATTACAACAGGCCTTGTTGTATTTAAAACAAGCCTTATTTTAGATTTTGCTGAACGTGATGAACATTTTTATATTCTAAACGGTATTATTGTAGATCAAGTAATTCAAATGACTAAATTAAAAAATATATATTCACTTTCTACTATAATAATGTCATTATATATAATCAGTCACCCACAACGCTACAATGTACAGACTTTTTTTATTTTACCCACAAGCGGCATCTGTCATCTAGTACGGATATTTCTTCAAATAAAGAAAATAACACTATCTTATTAACATGTCTGCCTCACTTGCAGAGACTTACAAAATAGTGGTAGAATACTTTTAATTGATAAAAAATGTTAACTCCAGAGCAGATTATCGTGCAAAAAGTATATTCTTTCTCTCTCTCTCTCTCTCTAATAAGGAGAATGTGGAGTTTGCCACGACAATCTTGTCTTATGATTTGTCCAGCATTTGTAATTTTTTGTGAAATTAAATTATTACCCTGGATCACTCCCTATAATCCATCGGTTTTATCCTTCACCTGTTCGTATTTCCCCATTTCCTATTTCGGCAAAAATACTCGTGCTAATTTAATAGTATGAGATATTTATTATTACTGTTTATTTTAAATGAATATGCAATAACTATATGTATAATGGCGTAAGCAATATGATATTTCATATTATTTAAGAGCTTATGTAACTCTGCACCTTCGCGTTGGTTTTGCTGAACAAATGAATATCACATGTTTTTATGTAGCATCACGCATTATTTTACATAAAATATTGTAATATTCAATTGACCAAGCAGAGAGCAGTGCAAATAAGCCTATTTTATTATAAAATTAAACTAACCAGCAACTGCAAATGTATGGATGCTGTGCCTGTAATCAGTTTCAATAGGACTACATCTTTGATGCGGCGCGGTGTTGCCATATTTAGTTCGTGGCTGGGACTTAAAGAAGGCTGTGGATGTGGTACCCCAGGAGGCCTAGTCCACTAAGCTATTTTACATTTGCTTTGAAGTCATTTAACTTTCTACATAATCTGTCTCATTTCCTAAAGTTAATTGAAAACGGTCGAAATACTCCAAAGCGTTTTCTATTTCATTATCTATTCCGTTCTCGCCGTCTTTGTCCAATTCATACACGTCCCCAATATTCGAAAAAGATTTGGTAGAATTCATAAATTATTGAGTAACGTAAATCTGCTTTACGCCAACTACAACCTTCATTGCACTTTTGGCGCATTTACAAGAAATAAGTTTTAATAGCTCCTGGGGGGCTGCTTATTGTATAGTGTGGATCGGTATCAACCAATTTGAATTTTTCCATCCTCAGTCTAAAGAGGACTTTTTATTTTCATTACCATTACTGAATTTGGATTCATTCGAGCCGTATCTTTGGTTGGTGGTATGATGACAAGCGCAACCGCCGCTGTTCCGATGATATTCCCACTCTAACACGCTAACATTTTTAAGTATTATTAGTATTGAAAACATCATACGGAGCCGTAGATTAGATTATAGTTTAACATCGAGAAATCCAACATAGCACATATTTGAGCGCCTATTACCTCGAAACAAGTGGATGTACAACAAAAATATATAGCACATTGCTTGTAGAGAATTTACCCATGTTTAACTTTGATAACTGTATGTTTTTCTCTTAAGTTAGGTTTGAAAGAATGGTTATGTAATACCCAAATAATTAGTTTTTATTTATAGAAATGCATAATATGAAGCAAATAAAATTTCAGACTTTTTAAAATATGCTATGGCATTGCAACGCCCACAGCGTCGATGGCAATTTCATCCAAGACGTATAAAATTATAGCCACTCAGATTGTCCACAACTTTCCAAAATTAAAATATCTGTTTTAGTTCTTGAGTAATTTACCCCAGAAAGATTAAAGAAATCACGGATATCTTATATTTTCAGTACAGTTGCCTATTATAACCATACCACTTTGTAAATGCATACTGATTATCAATGGTAAATCTGTATGTATTTGGAGAACGGAAGGGGAAGCGTATTTAAATATAGCCGACAGGAAGCCATAAATAAGTGCTGCCCATGTTCTCTCTAATTTGTAATTGCTCTTTTCTGTTTGTGTGCGAAAGTAGATACTTGGAGTACACTTACATTAATTTCCACTAACACCTGAGTTGGTAATTAAGATTATTTGGAAACTGCAATTACACACTTGCCGGTTGGAAGATAAAAAGTAAATAATTGCAGAGCTTTGCTACTTTATTATTATTGCGTTGTCTGGTGTGATAATGTGAATAACAATAAAATTGTTTTATAATGTTTCTCTGATAGCTGTTTATTTTGTAATACATACACACTTTCATAACATTCATGTTTGAATACGTCAACCATGTAATTTGAACAGTTCACACAAGGGGCGAAAGTGTATTTCAAATGATAATAATAATTGGTTAGAAATGATTAGATATGTGTTAATAACTTAATTCTGATGTAGTGTAAAAAGCAACATGTATATCTATACCAGGAATTAAGAATGCGATAAGTTTTACTTGGTGTGGAAACTTATGATGGAATAAATTCTGTATCTCCATAACAGAAACCTTTTGGAAAAAATCTTCAGATAGGTCGATTTATGATTTTAATAAAACACCAATTTTTGCCATACAAATTTTATACCCTGTTTCAACTCTATCCCCGAAAGATCAACCCTTTCAAAAAATTTAAATGGTACAATAGGCAGACAGCTGACCGTCGCCGTCGGGGATAACATGTCAGGCCAAAACATAATTAAATCAATAATACAATAGTATATAAACACTGCGCCAGAGATTTTTTAAACTGCTATGGTCGCAAGTAAAAAAAATAGGCCACTTCTAAGAATTTATCTATTCATATTTGAAAATAAGGTTGCCCAATGGACAAGCCCGTTGTAAGTGACAAAGGCATAAAATGTGGGATATATTTTTAGATAGTCTGAATGAAACAATAAAACTTTACTACCTTAAAATGGAGTCAATAGAGACTAGTGTATGGAAAGACAGAATTCAGTAGAGTCAAAAGGGTTGGTAATAGTGGCAGAGACAATAAACACATTATTTTTCTTCCATAAATAGTAACTATTCTTGGGTCTCTAACAGACTATACTATGCATTTGTTTCATTATTGGGAACGATTTAGTTTTGCTCAAGCCGTTGAAAACAGTGGTGTTTTTACCAGTAAACAGGTAGGTCGAAGATTTTTAATTAGCATTCTGTTTCAATATTTTCAAACAAACAAACAACTTTTACAAAAAAAACTTAAAGTAGTTTCTGTTGATTATGATATAAAAAAATTTGGAAAATTTTTATAAATATATTCCGAAATAAATTCTACAAGAAAAAAAAAAAACTAATTTTCTGAGCTTTTTCGTAGTTAACAGAGACAATGCTAGTGCGAAAACTTATGCCAAACATGACCCAGAGATGTTGAAGAATGCAATAAGGGACATAAAAAACGGACTCTCCTATAGGGTAGCTCAAAGAAAATATAGTATTCATCGGTCCGACCTGTAAGACTTACAAATCCTCACATCGAAAATCAAAATGGGCAAACTGATTTGAAAGAAAAGGTAGAGGAATCCAAAATTAAATATTTAAATATTGCTGCAGAATGGGGACATACCCGTTGGATATTATGGATCTGATCTGAATGATGTAAAATCATTTGAGAAAGATGCCTTAATAATTGTTAAGAAAAGGTTTTTATATTTTCATCTTTACATTTTAATAAATAAAAAAGAGTTTAACAGTTTTTTTTTTGTTTTTACAAATTTTCTCCAGGAATATATATATACCGGGTGGCCCAGGGACTAGGGAACCCCCCAAATTTTTCTACAATTTTTGAGATAGAAATTTGAAATTTGTAGGGATGAATCAAGACAAAAATTGTAATTTTTTGATCCACCCGTGCCAAAAAAGTCACTTCCGGTGACTCCAACTTTCTTATTTTAAATAGCACCCTGTATATTTAGGTGATTTTTCTGATGAATATTTAATTTCCCTTTACAAAGCTTTTTTCAGATTTAAAATCGGTTCATAAATAACCCAGACAATTACATTTGTTTGTTTCTTTTAAGAAGGCCATGAATCTAATAAACGAAATACATTATAAATAAAATAATTGTCAACACTCGTTGTAAGGGTGTCTACCATCGTTACTATTATGTAATTGTAATTATTTCTCATATCGTTTATTTCTTTATTTACGTTTGTTTATTTTTTTTTCGATACGTTTATTTTTTACATTTCGTACTACCATAACTTGCTTATTTTGAATAGCATCCTGTATGTTTTATGTGGTGTTTTTCTTCTCATCAAATTATTCTCTCCGATGATGTATGCATTTGTTATAATAATAACGTTATTAATGCACAAAATGTCGAACATAAAATATTCCTGATACTGTTTTCACTCTTTTCTATGAGTAGGCTGTACTCGTATACCTAGGTACGTGAAAATGTAATTTTTAAGTGATCCAATTGTTTACACTTATCAAATTATACCTATTGTAGTATAATAATAATAGTAATAACAAAAAAGCCTAAATTTATTTAATAATTAAACATGTACATCTACCCTATCCGACAAAATGAACTATTCATTGCAAATAAAGAAACTAGGAAGTAAGTTTTGGAAGACCAGAGTTATAAACTAGAAAATAATGAAGAAATAGTGAGTACTATACATTGAACTAAAGTACAGAAACTTATAAATTAAATGTTAAATAACTAAAACCTTATAAATTTTGTTCAAATGGCCTCGGTTTGCTTGAATACAAGCACGAATTCTTCGAGCTCCGCCCCATAATACACTTGAGGTTAGTAGATATTTAAATAATCGTTTTGGAGATCACTGGATAGGTACTCATGATCCAAAAATAATGTATATTCTCAACAGCCGACTACTAGAGAAGATCTCGAGGATAGAGTGAGACAGGAAATTAATAACATAAATCCCCAAAACTTACGAAATGTAATGAGAGAACGTTCAGAAAGAATTCGTGCTTGTATTCAAGCAAACCGAGGCCATTTTGAACAAAATTTATAAGGTTTTAGTTATTTAACATTTAATTTAGTTCAGTTTTTATAAGTTTCTGTACTTTAGTTCAATGTATAGTACTCACTATTTCTTCATTATTTTCTAGTTTATAACTCCGGTCTTCCAAAACTTACTTCCTGGTTTCTTTATTTGCAATGAATAGTTCATTTTGTCGTTTAGGGTAGATGTACATATTTAATTATTAAATAAATTTAGGCTTTTTGTTATTACTGTTATTATTATACTACAATAGGTATAATTTGATAAGTGTAAACAATTGGATCACTTAAAAATTACATTTTCACGTACCTGGGTATACGAGTACACAGCCTACTCATAGAAAAGAGTGAAAACAGTATCAGGAATATTTTATGTTCGACATTTTGTGCATTAATAACGTTATTATTATAGCAAATACATACATCATCGGAGATAATAATTTGATGAGAAGAAAAACACCACATAAAACATACAGGATGCTATTCAAAATAAGCAAGTTATGGTAGTACGAAATGTAAAAAATAAACGTATCGAAAAAAAAATAAACAAACGTAAATAAAGAAATAAACGATATGAGAAATAATTACAATTACATAATAGTAATGATGGTAAACACCCTTACAACGAGTGTTGACAATTATTTTATTTATAATGTATTTCGTTTATTAGATTCATGGCCTTCTTAAAAGAAACAAACAAATGTAATTGTCTGGGTTATTTATGAACCGATTTTAAATCTGAAAAAAGCTTTGTAAAGGGAAATTAAATATTCATCAGAAAAATCACCTAAATATACAGGGTGCTATTTAAAATAAGAAAGTTGAAGTCACTTCCGGTTAAACCGGAAGTGATTTTTTTTGGCGCGGGTGGATCAACAAATTACAATTTTTGTCTTGATTCATCCCTACAAATTTCAAATTTCTATCTCAAAAATTGTAGAAAAATTTGGGGGGTTCCCTAGTCCCTGGGCCACCCGGTATATATATATTTTTTAATTTAAAATATCTCTATTTGCTGTAACTTTGGTCAAATAGAATTTACAGTGACAAATAAATTGCTGTCTTCATTGACACCAATAGGAGGGTCAATAGTGACACAACCAAAAAAAAAGAATAAAAGATACATATTCGCAATTTTCAATCTTTCCAAAAATATGATCATTTAATGTCATTTGACAAGATAAGTAATTTACACTATTTGTTATATTAGTGTGTGTAATTGTGTTTTCTAAATTCAACACTGATTTTTAAAAACTATCGACCCTATTTTTCGATACCAGGAACATTTACATCGTTTTCTATCAGCATTATGCAGGCAGCAAGAAGTTGCAAATATTCAATTTTCCTCACTACAGCACAATTTCCTGTGAAAATCGCAGCTAAAACGACTAAAAGATCTCTTCCGTCAAACGCAGATAAATTATGAGGTTATGTTCGCAAGCAAGTTCAGTTGAAATATTTTGATATCTGTACAACATTTAAAATAAAAATGTATCTATTAATTTTCCTATATTCTTTTAAATTATTATTAAGCGTGTAGAACGTTTTAAAGCGATTACGAAACCTCAGTATTTTCTCGCTACTGACGTCACGTTTAGGATCGACAACCACGCCTCCATGCGCATTGGCATATTTGTGTATTTGTATTATGTCCATCCCCCATTATTGTCGTTAGAAGGACTCAGGACTCTGCGATTCATGATCATGAATTATGAGTACACTGTTATTATAAGCTGTCAAGAACTGCCACAGTGTAAATTCAGCTAGGTTTCAGCTATCTTAAAAGCTGTATGTATCCAACAGTAGGCATGAACATGTTGTGAGGAAAATGAAGAACTTCTATTCCACCATGCTCATAATTCATTACCGCTCGAAAAGTACCTCTTCTGCAACCATCTAGAAAGTTCATTTTATTCGGTCAATTTTTTTGTGTGGAAAATATATATTTGCTGGTCTGGCCCGGTAAAGTGATATAAGGGATAGGAAAAGTCTTTTCCGATCACTTATGTCCAGAGGCAAGATTTACCTTGAAATTTTTTTAGCGAATTCCGTATTATTCAAAGTTGATAAAGTCAGTTTATTATAAACACTCACTCAAAGAGGACTGGAGGTATAGGGGATGTACTTAACAGTAAACTACACACACAAGTATTTTTCAGTGTCGGTTACAAGAATAAAAGTATACTATTAATATCTGTTTTAAATGTTTTGTAGTTAAACTTCGGCGCCTTTCGTTGAAAATCCATTTATATTGAGAGAAGGACCGCTCGACATCGACAGATGTAACTGGAGCATACTTAAAATATGTAAACTTTCTCAAAGTCACCACATTCATGTCCGATGTAGCAAAGTTTACTTATTTGCTGTTTAAAAGGTGTATTACACCTGTCACCGTAACAAATCCGGGATTTTTTTTAAAAACAGTTTGGAATTCTGATGTTGGCTGACACTGAAGGTCCCATACGGCTAGAGGAATTCGACAAAAACTTCCGTGTATGGTCTCCAGATTTTCTTGAACAGTTGGGTCCATAAATGCCTGTTGCGCCTGTGAAATAGCAACTGTGTTATTTGGATTTAACTGCTGTATTAGGGATTTCACATTTTCAAAATGACAATAATAGTACGATGCTGCTTCTAGCCAAGTTCCCCATCGTGTTATAATGGGTTGTGGAGGTAATGGAGTATTTGGCAGAATTCCATGAAATAACCGTACACGACTTGGTTCTTTAAAAAAAACTTTCTTTACACTAGATATCAAATGTTGATAACATTAGGGTAGCACCCAATAATAGCTTCAGCAATCCTATGAAGCCCATGTGCTAAGCATGTTACATGACGTATATTCTGATATGTTTCCTTTAAAATTCTTCCAGCAGCCTTCATATAATTCACTCCATCGGTAAGAAATAATAGGAACTTGTCCGTATTTTCTGCATATTTGTCACCCCAAAACTCTTGAGACTTGAATTCAATACCTCCGCTATCGTATGAAAATTTGTAGCTTTTAAAACTTTAGAGGCAATCAAGTGCCCGCTTATTGAACAATTTTCCTCTAATGCACCCACTAAAACATTCGCTACCTTAAACCCGCAAGCAAGAGTGGTTTCGTCCACGTTATGCCAGATGTACTTCAGAAGAAATTGTCTGTCTAATATTTTCACACTCTCTTGATAATTATTTTTTTCTTAATGTAGACCTCAAAGGCACATTAACATTGCTATATTTGGCACTAAATTTTTCCAAATTGTCCAAAAAATGGATTGTCTAGTTTCGACCACAGTATGTTACATCCTATCATAAATTCCACCAAAGCTAGGTTAAAATTACGTTGCATGTCACTGTAAGTAGCCACTTACGCTCTGTTTATGGTTTTCTGAGGAAATATGTCTATTAATATTTGTGTTGCATGACCACGAAATTGCTTTTTACATCTAGTGCAATGCATTTGTCTACCATCAAATTATAAATCGGCAACATCGCGAATCCAAGAATTTACTGTCGCTTTAGTCGGTTTGGTACGTTGTGACATTTTAATTGAGTATTTTTAGTACCTATGAACGAATAAATTCACGTTATGCAAGATACTGTTTGATCGTGTTATATGTTTTCTCCCCTCCACGCTAGGCCTTAAGTAATGTAAATTACCAATATACTGTAATTTAAAAGAATCTATTACGCATTACGTTTTAATTTATTTAATTCCCTGGGAACCGATCGGTAAATCCCACGTATGCTTATGTCACTTTCGGTTAACAATAGTAGCTGAAAACAATTAGTCCCATCTTCTTTGAAAAATTTTGAATTTTAGAAATTTTCTTAAAGTTAAAAGATTTTCGAGACTTGTAAGAACAGATTCAGAAAAAATATTGTACGCAAGACACCGGGAAGCGTATAACCAGTTCCTACCATTGTAGAGCGCACCGATATGCTGGCTCGTGGTATAAATTGCAACACCCCCGTCCAATTGCTGGCATAACACAATTAGCTGGTGATTGTACTCACTGACCGGTAGCTCAGCAGGTCGTGAATAAGGGCTTAGATTGATCTGAGTTCTCACCAAAATCTAGGCTAGGCGCCAGGACTTTTGCAAGTACCAACTAATTAAAAGTTTACTTTAAAATGTAAAGATAACGTTAATCCTTGTATTTAGTTTGGGAAGGAAGTCGAATAAGAATATAAAAGATAAAAAGTATAATAGACTGGTATGAATATATGTCCAAAATAATCAAAAAAAATTATATGACGTTATGAGAAATAAAAAAAAGGTAACTGATCCCTTACAAAAAATTCTAAATATCAACTTTCACTGGAGACGAAGATCTTACGTAACTTCAAATGAGTTAGTCCTGCGAAAAATTCACCAACAGCTAACCGCTAAATGGGTTCGGTGTCAGTTTGAATCACCACTGTCAGTACTGCAGTTACCCTTGAGACGCAATACCAGTTGTATAAAATATCGTTTTCCTGCTCCACCCAGTATATAATGATCAGTTCGATTCACCAGTTATCCTCTTCTCTTGGTACAGGTATTTAAGTAAAAAGAGGAGAGTTTTATGAGATCAATACTATAGGCAAAACAAGGTAAAAAGCTGTGACGTTGAATTGTCTAGCTACGTAGACAAAATATGAGAGTTAACACAAATTTTCTGAGTAAATTGCAAACTAAAAAAACTAGGATTGCTATCCCACAATATTTTAGGAAGTAAGTCTTCAATTAACTTAAGTATCAATAAAAGTTATGTTAAATAGAAAAAAGTACTAGCCAACAAATAAACTAGGTATGGCTATGATAATAAAGTGAAATAGTTATTCACTATATTTTAAGATATGTTTTACTAAAAGAAGGTAATCTTCAAGAAAATAGAATTCAGAATGTCGGTATACAGACAAACAACTAGAAAGATAACGTAAATAAATATTTGCTAAATATAAAGCAGTATGAATATTGTCAAAATAAAGGTAACGTTAGATTAATCTATCTATTCGTTCCTCGTAGAGAGGTAATAACGAATTCCAAATAAAGTTAAATAAAGATATACAGTTTGACTATATGTTTACCGCAGAGAATTAAAAGTTAATCAATTGCCAGATAACTAGGCAGGTATTTTTGCCAGAGAACTAGGCAAGGCTCCACTAGAATTGCGTTTCTAACTAAATACTAAGTAAACGTTCAAGTAAATAATCAATATTTTAACTTTAGAAGAACCTTACGCTGCAGAGGTGTGGTTGGTAAATATATGAACTCTGGTATAAAATGATCCACCACAAAACAAATGCACCACGTTAGATAATTCTCACAAAGGTTATAAACAAATAGGTTTCCTCAAAAGGGGTCCAAACTCCATATGTCACCAGTCACCACTCTTCACAGAGCTACCAGTGTACCCAAGTGACCTGAAATATCAACAGACAAAGACAGAAAACAACTAACTACGATACAAAATGGCGATATCCGTTGCCGGGTAAATCTAAGACTAACAATAATCGAAAAGCTATTTTAAATTAGCACCCGAAATTATTACAATATCAGAGGGATATTAGATAAATTGCCCACAGGGCACGATAAATCGATACTGATCGATATTAATGATGGCTGTTCCAAAGAACAACCAATGTGAACTGATCACCGAAAAGCAAATTCGCCCAAGGCGTAAATTAAGATATATACTGTACAATATTATTATGAAAATTACCTCAAAGGTACGTTAAATCTATATAGCAACGTTCTAAATAATGATGATCATAAAATTACACAATAATACCAGAAAACATATAAATTTTACCAGATCGCTGAACTACAGGTGTTGTCTTCAGAAAGCTACACTAGAAGAACCGTAGTGTTCTGCTACCTAAACTCAATTATAGTTTGGAAAGATACAAACATTTGAGAGTACAGTATGAGCAATAAACACAAATAGATATTTAGGCATTTTTTATGTGCAAAAATCTATCAAACCAATTGTTCCAGTAGAAATCAGTGGCGCCATCTGGACTAGGATGGCAGACACAATTCTTCACGGAAAACAACAAATTGAAATTAAATGACTTGCAATTTCGTTACAAAATTGACGAGTTAAACTACAGTAAAGAAACGGACAAATCATACCATGGTACCAAGTTTCTCGTTGAATCGTGGCAGATTTTGACAATCATTTCATACAGCGATTCAACACACAGTCAAGATAGGACTTTGAAATTAGTATTCGCTTCTGCGTGTTAGTTTATAATAGCGTGTACGACCTGACCCTTCTATTTTCAATCCTGCATAATTCATGCACAAGAGTGCAACATCGTACATCTTACCCTACAACAACCATTCAAATTTGTCATTCCTCTTAACATTCCGTGCCTTATAATGATCTTTAAAACAGCATTATTCAAAATTAGAAAAAAATATTTTAGGGCAAGAAAAACTAGTTACATCACAAAATGTCATTTAATTGAATCACGGCACAGAATATATTATGTGAAATATATTTGTTCTTCATTCTAAGGATCGGTTTATCAATGCTTGGTTAGCTAAATTATCAGTCAGTTAGTGACATCGGGCAATAGAATTCACCCATTTCACACTAACCGCCCCAGATAATTTTGCTAACTATGCATTGAAAAATCACGATACAATGAAACATTATAACACTATGTGTTGTACAATGGTAGGGACTGGCTATACGCCACCCGGAAAGTGTCTTTACTGGGCTCACTAGTAAATAATCACTTTCCGGTCTTGTTACGTAAATAATTATTTTGTTCTAGGACGAAAAGTACTTTTCGGTCGGGAAAAGTAGTCGCCTAGTAATGCAACAGAAACCCATTATAAAAAGGTGATCTTTTCGTCCAGGTATTCGAACAAAAAAAACGTCAGTTATATGTAATCGAATAAAAAAAGAACAAAACGTTTCTTCTCTTTTAAAATAAATCCTCTGTCAAAATATAAATTAATAAAAACTCGGTACATATAATTTTAAAGTCATATTTTTTGCAAAACAAAAAAATTCAAACTATTATTACTTGTACCGTTTAATTTAACTTGTTAATTTATGACTTTATCTTCTAAATTGTGCTATTTTAAGTCGTTTACGACTTAATTTAAAACTCGTTAATGTATTTTTATATGTTACTGTTTAAATGAACATTTCAATTAACTATATTTAGAATCTTCTCAGAGCTATTATTATTTGGAATAATGGGCATTCGTTCCAACAATTAATTAATTACAAGGTAGAGTGCAGTATGCAAGGGGAATTTTAAGTAGCATCTAATAAAGTTATTAATTATTTCTTTTCGTATTTAACGCTTTAATTATCAATGTTCTCAAATTACATATTTATAAATTAACTTGTTAAATAAAGTTCCATGTTTTAATTGAAACATTTAAGTTATCGTCATTTGGCTGCGAATCGTATTATAGGAATCAAATATATCCACTCTAACGAAAAATATCTCAAAAACGGCTCTGCGAAAAGATTAAAAAAATGTGCGTTTATCATTCATTATCTATAACCCACTCATTAAAATTGCAATGATTTAAATTATATTGTTTCAAAAATTTAGGTAAGGAGCGTTTAGATGGTTCACTCTGGATAATCATCCTGGGTGAATCGTCCAAAGTGAACAACACGTGAATTCTAAGCAATGAATCCTTAAAAATGATTACCTAAGATGAAGGAAGAACAAATAAGAACCAAGCCCTACTTCTGATCACTCTGGGTGAAAACTGGAATGTTGCCAGTCTGTAATTTTAGGAAATTTGAAATGGACAACAAAAATTTGTCATAAATAAGGAAAATTGCGGTAGAAACAACCTTACATGGAGCCATTTTAAACCAACCTGAGTGATTTATATGGAAGATATAAAATATTTCAACAACGCATTACCTTTGGATGAATCATCCTGAATTATCACCCAAAGTTAATCGTGTAAATGTGCCTTTATTTTTACAAAAAAATGTATCCATTTTTAACGAAACTCTCGTCACACTAAATGCGTACTACTGCCATGTTTAAAACTTTCACGAATATCTACATATGGGTCTAATCGGTTATCTTTAAAGATATGACGAAAATTCTTTCTAGTGAGGTTCAACAAGACACAATTTTTTCGAATAAACATTAAAAATAAATGAATACAACGCTGTAAAAACTGCTGAATGAACTCTCTCAGAGTATCTTTCTCACATTTATATTGTATATAACCTATTATCATTTGATAACTCGAATAATACTTGATATTTCGGAAATCTTCTCTGAAAACTTCTACACCTTATGTAAACTAACCATTTTCAAAAATTTCAAATAACTTAATCGCCATGAGGTCACGTTATTGAAAATAACACCAAAATTTTAAAATGGAAAATTACGAAAAGGTGCAGTCTCTAAAGGCTTGTAAGTCCTTCATCGACAACTGATTTTGTCTATACAGGATGTCAAAAAGATTAAGAGCGTACTGCATTCACCAAAGATTAGTGTATATAATCTTTGCATTCACCAAGCTAAATAAAAAAAGGTCCTATAAACACGGCCTCTAAAAGCTCTTAGAGAGTTATCCTAAAATTTTCGTATTTAACCCAAGTTTGCCATGCTTAAAAACACCAAATATCGCTCATCAATTATTTATGGATTTTTAGCATAAACTAATTTTATTCAAACTGTTACTTACATAAAAGTTCAAGAATATAAAACGTACGAACGTTAACGTTAAAGAACCACTTAAATAAAAATACTACTGGTAATAAACGCACAGTACATCAATTGTGTACTGTGTACTGTACTTTTCAGCCTTGTGTTAGTGATTATCTCAGATCCACCCCATCCTAAATCCAATTACTTAAATACGATGCACTGACGATGACCAAATAACTCCGAAACACGTGCCCATAACTGAATATATATATTTTTTTGGATATATGGCACTAGTTCTTGCATTGTTTTAGTTTTGAGCTCACTTGCTACTTCTTTATTTTGTTTGTATTTGCCAGGCGGAAACAGAGATCTGTGTCGACTGCGCTCATTGTTCCTGATTCTATCCCATCCGAGCACCTCAAAAAAAAAATTTTGTCCAAAATTTAATGAAATATATTTTTACGCATCAGCAATGTCTCCTTTAAAAAACCATCACATATTTTAGTATTATCGTCATAATCATACTGAAATTATTAAATCGATCGGCCGTTGATAACATAAAAGTGGTACACAAATAGATCCTTAGAGGGCACCCCTGAATAAATGGTAAGTTCTAGGACAATATGCTGAATTTTGATGCACTATATGTACTATGGCTGCCTATACCCCTATCATCTTGGTTTAAGTGAAAGGATGAGCCACTATCCCACCGAGTCGAATCATGAAAATTTGCATAGTATAATTTGCTTGATACTCTGCATTACACCATGTTTTAGGGATATTGTGCAAAAAACAACTATATAAAAAGGTTTAATGATGATATTTTTCTATTTAAAATTAGTGACTGATAATCATTCAATTTTATTTAGCAAAAACGCTTAATTAAATTAAATCATATCGTTAGTAGTTCAATACTCTAAACATTTAAAGTCTGGCATTTACTGAGGTTTTCTTGTGAATATTTCCAATATTTGATTAATATGAAATGTACAGGGAGGTTACTACATTGAACTTTTAAAATTAAACATAAATTTCAAGGATATCGTACACAGAAAAAATTATTAGGGTGAAAAGTAACCAAAACGACGATTATTTTATATTTATTTACTTTTGGGATAAGTTATATCCCATTACATAGGAGGAGTATATTAAAAGAGTTTTCTGAACTTTATTATTAAGTATTATCTTATTGTAAAGTTCCTTTATAAAGAATATTTATTAGCCGTTTTTAATTCTGTTACGGATATTTATTGTATTGTCATTTTTGTAGTAATTTAATTGAACAAAAGCAAATTATTGAATTTTTTTAAATGAAATGTTATTGCTAATGAAAATACTTAAGTTATTTGGATTATTACACAACCAAAATCTCTCTGCTGTGAAGTTGGTTGCATGCTCATATGCTAGATGTATAGCGTTTGGTAATGGCTGCATTTGTATGCGCACTTTTAACTTCAATTTTTCATTCGGTGGGTAATTTACTAGTTTATGGTTTTTGACACCCGCCATATCACATCCAAACGATTCATTGGATCTTTAAGAAGATTTTGATATATCGTACTACATTTACTGCATTTACTACATTTACAAAAATCAGTAAGTTTATTTGAATATGTCATAAGTGATAGGGACAAGTGGGGTAATAGTATATTAGGGTAAATGTAGCGAAATTTCTGAAGGCACCAACTAATTCTCATTATGACTGTAGGAAGCCTCAAAGTCTCCCACACAAGGTGGCTCGAAACACCTTGAGGGATGCAGGGGCTTGTATTACCTTTGGTGTTAAATAACTCATTTCAATTTAAATGATTATCTATTATAGTTTTAGAGTTTTCCAATGATGGGTAGTAATAAAAAAATTACACCCTGCAAGTATAGGGTGTCATAGGAGCGAATATATTAAAGGTTTGAAAGCCTTTTTTTAATTGAATAATATTTTTATGCAGAGCGTTTTTTTATTTGCTCAAAAATCAAGATTTACCTATCTACTAGGATTTTTTAAATTTTTCTAACGAGAGATTTTTACTTTCTTATACCTAATATAACGAAGTATAGTAATCGTGATATTTTTCGACATTAAATTTAGTGAATGTGATACCACCAGAAGAGACATAATGAATGAATGAAGAAGAAAGGTACAATTTCGGAAAGAAAAAATTAAAATTTTTATTGCATTTCTGGGCGATTCTCGATGAATTATAATGAAAAAAACATAACTTAAGAAAAACTGTTGGCATGTCTGTAGTATCACGATAGCAGCCACAGTTTTCGAGATAAAATTTTCAAATTTGGTACACATGTTCTAAAGGCCAAAGACAATGATAAACCCGGTATTAAGCAAAATTGGCCAGCTAAAACGAGGTCCACGGGACCCAAACTTGTTTGTATTTGTCTTTACAAAAAAATATATTCTTGATGAAAGATTATAAATCATGTCTACTATATCTAGCCAATAAAATATATTTTCTAAGTAGGTATTTAAATAAAGTTGATGTAAAACGACATTTTTTACACATTTCACCTCATAAAATGGGGTTAGGATAAATTTAACAGTTTGATATTTGAAATGTCTAATTTAGTTACAAAAATGTCAATGTCAATAAGAAAACTATTAAAATATATGACATGAATTTATTATTGACAGTGTCGAATGACGCTGATAATTAATTATTTAAAAATTTTAATGAAATATTTCAAGGTACACTATTAAAATTTAATTAAGGTAAGTGAAGAATTAAATAAAATGATTTTTTTAGATCAGGATGATACATACTGGTATAAGAAAGTTATGTGTTTGCCACATTAGATATTTTATTTAATATTACTGAAAAGCTTGCATAATACTACCATAGGTTAATAAAACAAGTGATAAAGTTAAAAACAAAAATTTCTTAGAATCATATTTTAAACCAGAATTTAAAATTTGAATATGTTCTACTAATTTTTGGTAGTTATTGGTCGGCTACGCATATGACCAAAAATTGAGTTGAGAAATTTTAATGTCAATAGTAATAATAATAATAAGTAAATACGTCAACATCATACTCTAAATCTGACAGTGATGCTTACCATCAAGCAGCATTGTCTAGATAGGATCCGAGCGCTCATGGCGATAAAAAAAACGTTGAAGAGGCGAGTGAGGAGTATGGAGCAAAACAATTTGTTCCGTACGAATCCTTCCCGCCTCTTTCAAGAGACAGCGTGTTGTAGATAATCCGCTGAAGAAGATGTCGAAACCCTCTGGAAAGGAATCTACGAAACGACGCGTCTATTCAGTAGCGACACTCCAGCAATTGCACATTTCGAGGCTCTGTGCGACAGTCATCTTGAAGAGCCAGAAGAAGTGTGCCCGGCAATCAGTACGAAAGAAGTCCAACAAGCATTTGTACCAAGAACTTTGCTGTCCCGGGCTCAGACGGCATTAACAACTGATGGTGGAAAAAATTTCTTTCCACTCACCGCCATCTGGCGTAAATTTTCAACTCATGGTTGAACGAGGGGCAGCAGATTCCGAACTGGTTTGTCGAAGGACGTACTGCGCTTATCCCCAAAAAGGGGGATCTTTCCGACCCGTAGAATTATAGGCCGCTCACTTGCCTCAACTCCTGTTACAAGATATTTACACGGGACTTTTTTTTTATACTATTCATTAATTGTAGGTCCCACCTTAGATGTCTGTCTTACAATAATGCCTAGGTATTTTATCGATTCAGCTTCTGGTATTTGAATGGCCTCCTCAATTTTTAGCAGGCCAATATCTGGTAATGTGTTAGTGTAGGAAGTGAACGGTAAATATTTAGTTTTGTCACAATTTAAGGTTAGTTTGTTGTACTGGAACCATATTTGTATTTTTTTAAAGTCAGTCTCTGCTTTTATTTTTAGATTTTCACAACTACTTCCGGTGTATAAAACAGCAGTATCATCAGCGAAACTTAAGATTTTACCAGTAGAGTTAATAGACAGGAAAATGTTGATACAGACTGTAAATAGTCATGACGTGCCTTGTGGGACTCCGAATGTTATTGTTCTAGCACTACTAATAATACTGTCAATCTCCACGTACTGTTCCCGATCAGAAAAGTAACTCTTAATGAGGTTATACATTTTCCCCCCGAAGTCCATAGCATTTTATTTTTTGGTGAGACACGATATCAAAAGCTTTAGACAGATCAACAGAGATACATAAAGCAGGTGTTTTTGAGTCTAAAGTTCTATATATTTCAGATGTTAATTTATGAATTGCATCTTCAGTAGACTTTCCTTCCCTAAAACCATACTGGTGACCCGAATTTATATTGTGGCGATTTAAAAATGTCAGAATTCTGCATTTTAATGTTTTTTTCAATAATTTTGGAGATATAGATCAGTGAGATTGGCATGTAGTTTATTATTTCTAGTTTGTGTCCACTTTTATAAAGTGGTCTAATGTTACCAACTTTTAGCAATTTTGGAATGCATTCAGTTTCAAAACATCTATTTATTAAATATGTTAATGGCATGGACATTTTTGTTTCTACTCCTTTTAATACTTCCGTACGAATGTTATCAAGACCAGGAAATTTTTTTAATTTCAGTTCTTTGATAACATTCCGGACTTCTGTCTCATTTGTCGGGTATAGGTACATCGTGTTTTCTATTTCGATGTTATTTTCGACAAAGCCCTCCGGTGGATCTTTTATTTTGTTTGCATATGTTTGCCCCAAGTCGCTGTAGTGCTGGTTAAATGCGTTTGTTATTTGTTGTTTATTTTCTGTAATCTGTTATCTGTTAATTTAATTTTAAATATAATTTTATTAGGTTACAATTTACTACAATTATTTATACACTTCCAAAAAGTCTTAGTTGAATTTTGTTATTGTTTATCATAGAGTTAAAATAGTTTTTTTTTCGCCTTCTGTATCAACCGGTTTAATTTATTCTTGTATTATTTGTATGCGTTTGATAGGTTTATATTATTTGGATCATTTTGTAATTTTTTGGTACAATTAATTTTTTTCATTTATAGATTTTACGAGTTCAGAGGTTATCCATTGTTTCTGGTGTATATCTTTGTGATTTATTTTAATTTCATTGGTGTTTTTTGTAATATGATGTTTTAATATTTTGATAAATATATCTGTCATTAGGTCTATATTATTTTCACGATACATGTCATTCCATTTTTCCTGTCGTTAGAGTACATTAGATGTTTTTTACGTCATTCATTTTATAGTCACCTACATCTCAAATATATCAAAAAGTTACATCAATATGGCGTGACCTCATTACCTGGGCAGTCCTCGTAAATTTACAGCATATTAATCATCACAATTTCTACCGCTCTTCCTAATATTTGCGATACTACCAGTTTCAAATTTTTTTATATTATTTTTTGCATTTACAGATAGATTAACATACGGAATTTTTATGCTACATAAACTTGCATCTCGACATGCAATATGGAACATGCGGTATGCAATATGAAACATGCTATATGAGAAATCACCAATTTCATAATTTCAATTAAATAAATTCCTTGTTTTTTTAAGATCAACAATTACAGCCAAGAAAAGTGTCACGAACAATCAATAATTAAGAACTGTTTAACACAATTTTTTTTGTGACAACAAATTTCTCAAAACCCACTTTTATCATCACTATCATTTTGTATGAGAAAAACTTGCGTTATACACAGAAATTATGGGCAACCGAAAATCTGACACCAAGTTTATTTTCAAAGGAAAGTAATCCAATTCTCTGTGCAGTTAATAAACATTCTTAATCAAGTCTTATTTGAATATTCTCTTTTTACAAAATTTTTAAGATGTAACGTTTCTTTCATTACTGATGATAAGCACAGTAGTATCACGAAAGACAAACAAGGATCATCTATAAATTTTAAATTTAGATTTAATTTTTTTCCTATTCACACTTACAATTAAAAAAAAATCAAAAACGTCTCAATAGATCTCAATTTTAAACCAAGCAACAATGATTTTCAAAAAAAATTATATTATTCGCAATAAAGTTTTTCACAATAGTATGTAGATCCTTGGACACCCTGTGCATGACAGAGGAATTAGACCCCTGTAAAGCCAAATTTAAAGTAACAGGAAATCATTGTTATAAAACAAGTTTAACTACTTCGGTCAGAAGTGATATTCACCCTTTCATGAGTATAGTGTGGAACAAAACAACTTTATAGAAATTCATGGTAACAAATACATGCACTTCCGGTTTTAAAAATAAATGTGAACACTTAATTATGGGAAACATTCAGAATGAAAATAGTCTAAGAACTATGCATTAGCAATGTGACAACCATAACAAAATTAGTAAGAGTTGCAGTGCATGTTGTATGTCGGTAGGAATACCGGCTGGCCAACATCTTACTGTGAGAAATCAAATAGTTATATCAAGGGCGTAAAACAGGTGATGTTGGCCCGCGGCGTGAATATTATAACCCGAGGCATTAACCGAGGGTTATATCACAAGAATAAGTAACTTATTCTTGTGGTTATAATCACAGTAACTGCCAAAATCGCTCACGCCTGAGGTGTACTAAAGACTGCTTTTTATTTATCACATTAGTAATTACATTAAATTTACAAATTTTGACAATCAAATTGTTAAGAAATATCAACTGACAAAAACATTGATCTTTTAAATTACTTATAAATTCTTTGATTTTAACGTTAATAAGGTATCCAATGGCGATTTTCAACTTTGTGTTGCTTAAAGCGAGTAATTTTACAAAAACTGCAAAAATTGGAAGATGATAATGCAGATGCATTAAAGAAAGAGCAAATGATGTTAATATTGGTTTACCACTAGAAAAATGAATTAATTGAAAAATCTGATTTACTAAAAATATACAGGAATATGTTATCTTAGCTTATTTTCTAGAAGAAGTAAGAATAACCTGCAGGAAAATTTGTATAATTTTTATAGGAACAATATTTATTAACAAGTTTTATTTTATAGTCAAAAAGAATGAATCGCAACTCCCTGTGTGCAAAATATTCTATGCTAAAGGCAATGTTACGTGTTAAAGAGAATGTGAACATCAGTAAGTTCCCGAAAATTATCGCATTTTTAAAAAAATGTAGCGCTGGGCATCAACCGACGCAGTCAAAGTTACTGTCAAGAGAAGTAAATTTATTTCTCAAGGAAGCATGCGACAAAGATTATCTCTTGGTCAAAGTCATTGCTATGATTGGGATTGCTGGGGGTTGTCGGCGAGATGAATTGTATCCCATAACTCTCAACGATGTTCAATACACAGGAATATAACTTGTAATCTCGATTCCGCAAACTAAAACTAACGTAAAACATGTTTTTACTGTCATAAATGAAATAGAAGGAATTAATTTCTCGAAATATACCGGAAATATGTTGCTATAAGACCTAAAAATTGTTCACAAAACTTTATTTGTTGGGTACCGAAATGGCAGATGCATCCAACAAAGAATTGGAATTCACGCTGTAGGTGCAATGCTCAAAAAAATAGCAGAGTATCTGAAACTTGAAACTCCTGAAAAGTATACGGGTGACTGTTTTAAACGGACCTCGGCGACCCTTCTTGTAAATGCAGATGTTGATTCGTCCGTATTAAAGCGACATGGTGGTGGGAAATGTTCTGCGGTAGCTGAAAAATATGTCGAAGATGCTATTGAAAGTAAAACGAAAGTTGCTAGAATGATCCAATGAGGTGGACATTTTATACAAGTATTGTATGTGAACCTCTTGCATCCAATGAGGATTTTTTTGTCGCCCAGAGTCTGCAATTTTGTCTATTTACATGACCACTTAAACAGAAAGTGGCCTTATTAGGAAAATGAATGTGCTCCATTAAATTTTCATTGTGCATTTCATGTATTTGCTCGCAGAATTGCACTCTTCGATCAAAGTCGTCTTCCGACAATTCATGAATCAGGTGTACTTTATAAGGATACTATTTAGCTGCTCGAAGAATTTTTGAGACTGATCCCGTTGCTAAATCATAGTTTTTTGAGAGTTCTCTAACCGTCACATGGGGATTCTCTTGCACTACGTGTAACTGGACGCAACATCTTCAGTTGCCTTTTTTGGTCTGCCTTTAGGCAAATATCTAACGTGACAAAACTCTAAATTTTGTTTCAATTTTGCTCACACTAGATTGGCTAATTGGTGGACGGTCAAGATGATTTTCATTAAATAAATTACATACCTGCTGTTAAGTATGAACTCCATCACCAAAACCACTCATAATATGTACCTCAATTCGATCTTTTTCCGTTAAATTAATGTTTTCGGTAAATAAATGTCACTTGAACTTACAGACACCTGATATTGGGAACTTCAATTACTTTTTGACAACTTAAAAAATCTATTGAACGCTTACTATGTTAGTGCAGTAAATATCTCGTTTTACTTCCTCACATATTAGTACGTTTTTTCTAGAAATTTCAGACTACAAATTCTTGATGATAAAAGTAAGTACTGGAATTGAGTGATTATTGAAAAAAAATACCAATAATTAATTTCATAATAACTGGCATTTTTTTTGGAATAGCCGCAAGGAATTTTACGTTGGATGACATATAAGACAAGGATTTTTCTTTATTGATAAATACTCGAGAATCAAAAATAAAAATTCATGGAATATTTAGTGTAATCAATAGGCACCGGACAATTTCCGTGCAACCAGGGTCGGCAAATGGGTTAAGAGACAATAATAATCATTTGTACGGAACAATTAGATTCATACCTCGAGTCTCTTAACAATACATGAAATACCGGCTCGGTGGAGTAGAGCCCGCGATGGCAAGTGTGAGTAAATAATCTCTCTATCGTAGCTGCGTATTCGAATCCCGCCACCGACACTGGCAATGTCGATGGGAATGGTTGTGTGTGCGCGTACTTTCAAAAGTGTAATCCTCACCCGTGCAGCTTCGGCTTTGGTGTTGGGAGTTGTCTAATTTCTGTGGTGTAGTGTTTATTATAATTAGTCTTAATGAAGTATATTTGGATTTAACAGTCTTATTATTTTTATCTTGATATTGTTCTTTTTTTGGTTAATAAAATTTCAGAAATTTTATGCAATTATTTATTAAATATGTTTATATTTCACATCAGATTAAAATTTGAATGAAAGGCATTAAAATTTGAAATAAAGGCATTGGGCATTTTTCTGTGGTGCGTAATAAACCGGTTTATATCGATATAAACTACGTATCTGTCTTCATTAAGTATAAGCACCACCTCTTAAAAGGTTTGTTGATATTTTGTCGGTACCAATTGAATAAAAATGTAAAAAAAAAACTCAAATTCTCATTTAGTTGGCGTTTTGACAATATTTATTGTCTTCTTCAGGACTACAACAAATAACACAAGTCGTGAGAAAGACATTAAATATTGTCGACATGTCGAGTAAATGAGAATTTGAAGTTTTTTCACATGTCTTATCTAGTTGGTTTAGCAAAATATCAACATATTAAGCAGTGGTGGATACGACATTCTTGTTAAATATTGTCAATCATATTTATGTATAGCCCAACAGCAAACTCCAGCTATAAATTTCAATTGCCTGCCCACTTCAAATGGAACTTTACTAGCGCCAAAAACGTCCTAGACTATTTATCAAGTCAACTATATTTCGAAGTCAACAAGAATTTAAATACATAGCTCGGTATCCCTTTTTCATATATTTTGTGTTGTACTATAAAATAATATATTTTAAATTAATTAATCGTTACTCGAGAACTCTTATTATTATTATTTTAACAACATAGGTAATTGCTTTAGCATAACATTAGATTAATCATATTTTCTATTTTACTCTTTTGTACTTTTCGGTATATTTATAAATGGCAACATACTAATTTTGCATATTTTTTATTCTAATTAACATATCACATAGCCATATTTAAATTCATGTTTTTTTTATAAGAGTATGCCAGAATACCAGACCGCACAATTCATTCAATTATCCTCTAATAATAATGAGTTAATAATAACGATATTACTTACCGGATCTCTAATCAAAGTAAAAGTACTGACCGTTTTCAAGCAAACAGGACAAGCGCTCAATTGTGATAGCATTTGAAAGGTTTTTTTTTGTATAGATCTACCCGCACTCTTCCTTTGATCAAATTCCATTAAAGAATCGAATAATTAACAACCAATAAATCTATAAAAAATATGTACCATTCAAAAAAGTCGTCTGGCTTTCACAATGAAGATTTATTGTTGCCAAATTTAAATTTTTCGGTGAATAAAATAATTAATTCCGAAAATGTGATGAATTTATTCAATATTAAACACGTGGAGTTCAAACACGATTTGGCTGGATTTTTTGCACTATTACAAATAAAAAATAAATTATACCAGTGACTAAATATAAATTTTAGATAATAGTACTAGTAAAATCTTGGACTGGTAGAGTGGTGGTGCCTTTTTTGAAAAAATGGACCAAAAAATTAATGGCATTCATACATAAAGAGTGTCCCAAAAAAGTGTGCAATGTGTAACAAACAAATAAAATGACATTCAGTTTGTAAAAAAAAAGTTATTCAAAAGCAGCATGCCGAGGATTTTTCTTCTTGTTAACTATTGTGCAAAACCTGATAAATTACAAGTATACACTTTGCAAAAAAAGTTATACAGATGAAAATATTCAAGCTGAGTGTGTAAGATTTAAACGAAACTTGCTTCCTGATTATGAAATTACATTTTCCTTATGTCCAATAGAAAATATTTAATACATTCGGTCTTACAACTAAACCTAATAGCGGTTTATCATAAATGTGGTCGCCGTTCGAATGGTAATATAAAAAAATATATTACACACATAATCAGAAGATTAATGTTTATGTAGATCCAAACGAGGATGACTAATTCGTTGAGTTGATTAGGAGGCAATAAGCTACAGAGGAGATCCAGCACCTCAAACATGCTATAACAGAAGTTGCTATTGGCGTAAAGCAAGCCAGGGAGAACTATGACAATCGCAATATACGAAAAGTACAGGCCACCCTGGAAAAAGATCTCTAGACTGTATTCATAGAAAAGGGACATGTCGTTCTTGTGCAAGAAGTCATACAATAATTAATCCAGTAGTGTAATTGCATCCACTTAATAAGCTGCATAGTCGATTTCATAGAGATCTATGGCCGATTCTTATTTACAGCTAAAGGTGCGCCACAACGCTCGAAAGAACAATGTATAGGAATACATTGTTTACACGGAGGTATGGTAGCAGGACATTTCTCCATCGACACAGTGATGTACCTTTTGCCACTGACTTACTTGTTTCTCATTTCTTGTATGTTTGGTAGTTATAATTTTTCAAACCTTTCTTCATTTAACTTTTATTTAAATCTTCTATACTTTTGTATATCTGCTATATTCCTTTTTTTTAAGGTATCTCAAGATTCGCAGAATTGAAAACTAAACCTACTAAGCAGCTCAATGGTTATACTCTAACTACACTAGTCTTGGGCCATAAATTCACTATGTGAGATATATTTTGGAAAATGCCATCAGTTTATTAAAGCAGATGGTAGAATTTTATATGGAAGTCAACGTTTCACTTTGTTTTCAATCAAATTAACTGAAATATAAAATAACGTAATTGTATATATTACAATCAACATAATTACTTCCTCACCCCTTAAAGTGAGGAAGTTATGTATTCGTGAAAAAAATTTTGAAAATTTTTATTGCATTTCTGGACGAATCTCGACGAATTATGACGATACATAAAATTTCAGACAGACAAAATTTTCAGTCTGTGTGTCTGTCTGGTTCACGATAACAGCTACAGTTTTTGAGATAAAGCTTTCAAATTTGGTACACATATTCTAGAGGGCAAGGAAGAGATTGAGTTCGTTGATGGGCAAAATCGGTCTAAAAAGAAAATTTCTGAATTCCACCAATGTGACTTTTTTGAAACGTCAAAATGTGACTTTTTTAAAACATCAAAAAATGTGACTTTTTTGAAACGTCAAAAATTACTATCATTATAAACTCCACCACACATCGAGTTTTACTACGCTGAGGAAATTCTGATCCCCATGTAATTGGCAGCGCTTTTTTTTTAGAAAGTTTTTTATAAGGGCCATTACTAATCAGATTGTCAGCCATTTCATAATAGTCTATCTAAAATAACAATCTTATTTCCTTATCAGCTTTTAAATAAAAACAATCTTTTTCACGCAACTGTTTGATAATTTTTCTGTTTTTCTTAGATTATGACATTCTATTTATATCAGTGACAATATTTGTCGAGATTTGATTTCTGCAAGCTTCTTTGACAAATCCTTTAGAGGAATCGGGAAGGTATTGAATTGAACTTTCAACGCTTTTAACAATCTCATCTAAAATGCCTTTAGAGGCAGGTAAAGCAAAGTTTAATCCCTTGTTAAGGAGATCAATTTATTCTTTATCAAATGACTGTGAGAAATGATTTTCTACAATGCTGAGAACTTTTTGAGGAACACTTTCTTTCGACGTACTACTGATTAATCTTTTGAGTTTTTTATTTTGTGACGACATCTTAATAAATTTCGCGTTAATTGATAAAAATATGTTCCTCTGAAAGTCACACCATTGTTCATGTTCTAAATTATTTAACTTATAGGTAAACTTTTTATAGTAAAGTCCATATGTTTGTAATTCAAGCGTACTTCGTTTACTGTACAGATTACTTACTTAATTTCTAAATCTAGCCATTTCTCCTTTACAAACTTTGTAACTTTATCCGAAATGTGTAAAGAATTTAGAATTTTAACTTAATTAAAATTTGGAAATACTGAACGACGCGCGACGTTTGCAAGTTTTTAGAAACTAAATATCTGACCCTAATTAATCTAATCTTAGTACTGATGATACAGATTCAAGATAACCAATTCATAAAAAAATTTTTCAATGAAGAAAGAATATATTATAATTTACTTCAATTTGATTACCATAAACGAGTGTTTTTTATAGAGAATATAAATAATTCCGATCACCTCAAGACATTTAGGTACGTCTAAAAAATAATTTATTACATTATTTGGGAATAAACTTAGAAATTTACAAGAGTTCATTCATAATTCGAAAGGGATAACGTATAACGGAACATTAACATTTTTATGATAGAAACTAACAGAAGACATCAAAGTAATATTTGGAAAGCTACTTTTAGAACACGTGCGTCGTCTTGCAAACAAGGTCGGTATTCAGGTCGTTCGACATTGCAGGGTCTCGCTAGACTGCGGGGCTCCTGAGGAGGATAGCCATTTCCTTCATGTAACTTAGACAAAGACAGCAGCAATTAAAAAATCATGTAATAAATATAGATACATACCAGTTTGATTCGTGGGAGCGAGAAGACCTCCAACATTGATTGCTATAATAGCATCGAAGACGAAGAAAGAAATAACTGGTTATTCCGCATGCTAAAATATAATATGACTTTATACCTACAGAGAACTTCATCATTTAAAGTTTACACTTATAAACTACGATTAGGGTATGCTCAATTATAATAAATTCAAAAAATAACTGCATACATTTGATTAACAGTTGGAATAAATAAACGATTTAAAGGACTAGTTACATTGAAAGTATGTAATCTAATACATAATAATAATAACAATAATATTATACATACACATACAAATGTTTCTCTCTTGGGATTTACTACCACAAATAATTCTAAGCTTATTTATTATCTAAAAAATATAGTTACCCATATTACACAGATTACATATTACACACATTATACATTATATATTACATATTATACAAGGTGATTCTAAATTGAGTACCATAAATTAAAGTGTCGATAAAGTCGAAATAATGCGAAAACCTAAATAATTTTTTTTCCGAAAATGCTACCTTAACAAGATAGAGGGTGTAAATGGTCGACTAGCGGATCACTCTTTTACTTACATCTTTTAACAGAGTAAATCAACGGAATTCATTTTCCGTGTACAACAATTACTTAGAAAAATCAGTAATCAGACTTTCAGTGAATTCTAATAATCCAGTGCAGCAGTAATAGGGGTCATGTGGCACTTTATATATTCTGGAAATAAATTGCGGTTAGGTTTTTTATTTTTCATTTAATTTTTTTTAATTCTTGACTCAAACACTACAAAAAAGGTATACTTGTTTAATTTGCCCAGAGGCGTCCGTTTTCGAGATATTTTCAATTACATGTAGCAGCACCAGTCGTTATGTGAAATACTATTTGGCAAATAAAATTATGGACATTTTCTAGAACACGCACTTCTGAGATACTACAAAACCAATTATACCGACACACTCTACACATCATCAGATGTTCATTGCACAGTGTCATATCTTGTGCAAACATCCCTAACTACCCTTAAATAAATCAATAAGATTGCTACACTTGACATTATCCACCCGGTACTCATTTATATGGCTGTCTGTGTGTGTTGCATAAAAACGCTGTCAGGTGTTGCATGACGTTCTCCGATTTTGCCAGATTGAGATAATTCAACCAAGTTAGGGACAAAATCCCTGATGTTTATTTTTCTAATAATGGCAGGTCAAATATTTATGTTTAGATTGTTACAATCTGGCAACGCTGTTGGCCGCGCATTTTATTAATTTCACCTGTTGAAATAAAGTACATCTATCGTGGGGATTTACGTGAGGCTCCGCGAGTACGTTTCAGATAATTTTAACTCCATGTTGACAATTTTCTTTTTAATAAAGTCTTCGCGAAAAAGGTTTTCGAGTTAGTATAAACAAAAAGCTGAGAGCTGATTGGTTGAAGGCGTATAGGGACGCTTACTCAATGCTTAGAGGGCATTTTTTCATGAAGACGCCATTTCAATTCTTTGTTACTGCATGACGATTGAACTTGGCGATCAACATATTTCAATATAATTTGCAATATAATTGTTTAAAAAATATCGGAAACAGCGGGCGCGTCGAGTTGTGTAAATAGAGATTCACCTGTGCCTCGTTGTGATAAGTGTCGGGTACTTTTTTTCATCGGCACGGCATCGTACCGTGTCATTACAGTTGTCCTAAGTGTTCAATAAGGTTAGTACCAACGTCTAAGGATGATTTAAGTCTGTTTCAATTTCAAATAAAACAAAAAAATATCCCTTGCCCTAAACAAATAATTGACATTTAGTGACCCATCCAGCACCCCTATTCGCTTCACGATCCCGTAAGTTTCTTGGCTTATTTATTATTTGCACAACATTTCTTATGTCACAAAGTGTTACTACATCGTTTGTGAGTAAATTTATGCAAAACATTTCGAAAAATTGCAAAAGTGCGTGTTCTAGAAAATTACCAAAATTATAAAGGTGCCATTGAAATTTATCCTTGTGTCAAATGCCATTTTGTTACTATTTAATAAATTCACTTGTCATAAAAGCAGTGTCAATAATAGTTAGTTTAGAAAAATGACAAATTATTCTTGTGCAGAATATACATATGTGCTTTTAACATTAGAAGAATGTCAAGGAAATTCGACAGCGGCAGCTAGACGTTATTCAGAAAAGTTTCCCAATAGAAAAAAGTCGAACGTCGTTGTCGTGAAACTGGCTATGTTAAACCATAATATTTAAACAAAGATAGAAGAAGAACTGTGCGAGGAGTTGAAAAAAGAGGAAGAAGTAGTAGAAATTTTACATAATAATTCCACCGTAGGCACAAGACGGCTAGCAATTCAAACAAATATTTCGCAGTCCGTTGCCTGGAGAATTGCTAGGGAACAGCAGCTGCACCGTTATAATTTGAGGCAAGTACAAGATCTTTTGCCTGCAGATAGAGTAGCACATGTTGAGTTTTGTCAACAGTTAATTGATATGCATAATCATAAACCTAATTTTACGTCAAAGATCATCTTTACAGATAAAGAAACTTTTACCCGAAATGGGGTTTTCAACATGAACAACTGACATGTTTGGGCAGAGGAAAATCCAAGAGCAACCAAAGTCACTTATTACCAATATTCATTTAAAATAAATGTTTGGGCTGTTACACTGGGCAATAAGATTCTCGGGTATTACATCTTTCCTGGAAATTTAAACGCAAATTTATATCATGAAGTTTTGGAAAACACTTTTTTTATTCTTAGAACTAGGCGCAGATTTTGGTTCATGCACGATGGCGCGCCACCGGATTATTGCTGACAACCTAGGCAATGGCTTGGTGAGCATTTTCCAAATCGATGGATTATTGGTCGTGGAGTTGACGCTCCTATTCACTGGCCTGTAAGATCTTCCGATTTGAATCCGTTAGATTTTACTGTCTGGGGACAAATTAAAGACAAGGTTTACGTAACCTCGGTACATACTATAGAGGAATTGAGACTAAGGGTAGAAAATATTTTCGACAATTACCAAATCATCCAGATTTGCGCAGAAATATGTTTTCTTTAGAGTAGCGTCTACACGAGTGTATTCGTGTTAAAGGAGGGCACTTTAAATAGTTATTGTCATAGTCTTAATTTTAATTAACTTGTCTTTAGGTGACAAAACATGTTTCTTAGTAATTCTTATTTGTATTTACAAAACAGTATTTCACATAACAACTGGTGCTGAGATATGTAACTGAAAATATCTCGAAAACGGACGCCCCTGGGCGAATTAAACAAGTATAACATTTTTGTAGTGTTTGAGTCAAGGATTATGAAAATTAAAAGAAAAATAAAAAATTTAACTGCAATTTACTTCTAGAGTATAAAGTGCTACATGACCCCTATTTCTACGGCACTGGATTGTTAGAATACGCTGATAGTTTGTCTGCTTACTGCTATTTCTAGGTAATTGTTGCATATAAAAAACAAATTCCGGTGATTTACTCTGTTAAAGGATATGAGTAAAGGCAAAATTAAGAGAATGCTACAAAAATAACATTCAGACAATATAATATTTTTATGTTACAAAAACTTAATCATAGAAAACTTGTAAAAATACCATCCGAACCTTCGACCAATTAGCTAGCTAGGCTGTAAAATGGGCTGATCTGTAAATCGCACAGACATACATATGTACATACAACATCAATATGTTTGTAAACAAACCCCTACCGGTAAAACTATTTTGTGGATTTTCTATTCTTGTGTACTTTTCTGTAGTCAGTTTTTTTAGTAACAAGTACTATTTTCATTTAGAGAAAAGTTACAGTTGGGGTCAATTCACCTAGACCATTTTGTGTATTATATTTGTAAAAATAATATAATTAATTAATACGAGTACCTACTTAAAACTTTATTATTTTAAGATTATATCTTAAGACGTACTGGAATGGACGGCTAGAATATTAAATTAAATTTACTGTTTAATTAATAAGCAGGCAGTAACAATATACCAACAGAATGAATTGTACACGCAAATGTTTCATTAATCTTAGGAATATGAATGTATTCACTATGTCCATTATCATTTGTTCATGTTTACGCAAATTATATAGAACAAACTCGTTACAAAATAAACATGGAAGACTAAGAAATCTCAGTCGACACATCACAACATACCAACGACTATGAAGTAGGATGAATAAATAAATACCTCAAGACGAAACCGCAGTAAAGAAAGTATCAAGCATTTCTCCTTGTTACAATAGGCAACTAGACTATTTAAAACATTTAATTTATTTTACCACATAACAACAGGCATTCTATTCCTCATATTTACACATTTTTCAAAATAAATTGGTACGTACCAGTACATATATGTTCATTAAAATTTGATATTCTATTTAAATCAAACCACACCCTAATTTGAAGAGCCTTCCTTTACGCCAATAGTGGAGTATGAGTGATTTCAAACAAAAATTAAAAGGACGCGTCTATTTAAAACCGCGTATATTTAAGATCTATCAATATTTTTAATCCTAAATTTTCTGCGTTTTAGAACAGTTGTAAAAATGCTACTGAAAATGCGAAATGTAAGTTATTTTACCTCTCTTATTATAAGGTGATCCAAATGACATAATATAACTACCTATATGAAATTTAAAATAGTTCACCAAAGCAAATACGTCTCTATCTATTAATTTTTATTTGCATTATATTTTGGCGAAATGTTTAATATTTTTGTTTAAAAAAGACATCATCAGTTAAATGGATTATAAAACAATTGAAATTAGAATGAAAAGGGCAGAAAACATCTAAGTGAAAATAACATAAATACCGATAAAGATAAAAATGAATTTACCTTTCACACTTGATACCACAAATTCCGATACCACATTCAAAACTCATTTGTTTGTTGTTGCCAAAAATATCGAGGATCTAGAATCTTCTATTACTTGTTACATTTATGAAATTACTCATTACATTTTAAGTACATCATTGTTTGGTAAATAGTATATCTGTTACTGATCATTTATAAACTCATATTTAATCTGACAATAATGGTCATTTACGTATGCAACAAGACCGAAAAGTGATTGTTCACATGGCGAACTGGTAATTACTGGAGCGAGCGCTTACGAGCCCTGGAAGCCGGTGAGCCCAGTAAAGACACGTTCCAGGTGTGTTGCAACCATATTTTTTCCGCAACTATCTATAAAGTTAACTGTTTTAGGTCAATTCTTTAGGTGGAAAATATATCTTTACTGGTTTAGCCCGGTAATGTGACATAAGGTATCGGTAAAGTCCTTACCGAACCTTTATGTCACTTTTGGTTGACAACAGTTGGGTAAGTACCTAATTAAGCACTTTAGACAACAGCGTCTGACATCCGTCAGTTGAATTTTATCTATTTTGTTTACAAAAGATTTCAAGTTAAAAAGTATGTTGAGAGTAGCAGAAATAGTTGCAGAAAAAATATTGTGCGCAACAGTGTCTGTAAAAAATCACTTTCACATCTTGTCACGTAAATAATTATTCTGCAATGGTTCTTATTAGTCTCAAAAAACTTTTTTAATTGAAATCTTTTGCAAACAAAATTCATAAAGTTTAACTGACAGATGTCAGACGCTTATTTTCAAAGAAAGCCGGATTCATCATTTTTAATTGTTATTAAATACTGTTGTCACCGAATAGTGACATAAGTGACATATTAGATTGTACCGGACTAGACCAGTAAAAATGTATTTTCCACTCAAAAAATTGACCAAAAATAGTTAACTTTCTAGGGTTGCGGAGAAATAAAATTACTGCGTAGATTTTGTAGATTGCGTAACCATAGTTTTTTAATTAATTTTTGCAAACGTCGATATCAAGTTACAAATTTTGTGTTTTGCAGCAAAATTTACTAGATGTTGACAATATGGACAATATTTTGTACACCATGATATATATAGTGGAAGCAACTAATTCAACAACATTAGATTTGCTCCTACAGTAATCGAAAGAGAAATACGAAATACGAAAATGCATACAGTGTGTCCCGAATTCCATACTCACCATTGGGATATCGGAAACGATAAGAAATAGAGAGTCGGTTAAATTAGCAAAGTTATAGCAAGTTTGATGCGTCGAGAAACCAAGGCTAACTACGATCGTTTTTGAGTTATTTCCAAAAAACCGAAATTTCGTATTTTCTTTTTTTGCCAAATATCTCAAAAACTATTAATCGTACACAGATTTTGAACCTTCTAAAGACACTTTTTTTTAATAGCGTTGTTAGTTTTTTTTAGTGTTCAGTTTTTGAGATGCGACCTACAACTTTCGATTTTCTTACGACGCCATATTGGAATTTTACAGATTTGAAATCTACATAAAATTCTCGTTCTCCTGACGTATAACTATACAGTGTGTCCCAAATTTGATTCTCACCTTTGGGATATCGGAAACTATAAGATATAGAGAGTCAATTAAATTAGCAGAGTTTTAGCCAACTGAATGCTGATTTTGAATCCGTCGATAAATCAAGGCTAACTGCAATCGTTTCCGAGTTATTTCCAAAAAAAACAACAATTTTGTATTTTCCTTTTTGCCAAATATCTCAAAAACGATTAATTGTCTTCGTACGATTAACTTAACTTTGCGAATTTATTTACAAAAGCTAAATCATCCACATTACGTACTCAATACTGAGGTCGTTAGTTATTAAGAATAATGTTGATATGAAAAAATTCACAACTACCTGCCTTCCTGAAACGATTAAAGCGAAAAAATTCAAAATATTAACTAAGGATCAAGTTCAGCAATAATACATTTTGGAAGCTCCAGATGATAAGTTTCTAATGACTAAAGTAAGTATTAAAATGTTAAGAGGGATTTACAGTGTTTTTTGTAGGTTGCCTTAATTTTTGGAATCACATGGTGCATGTCGACGGGATGAGCTAGCCTGTATGAACACTATTGATATTGATGATTTGGGATATAAACTTCCAATTAAAATTCCATACACGACAAATAAACCACGATTATTTGTCGTAAACGTAACCTATCTAGAAAAATATGGAAAATATACCACCTTTCATTCAAGAGATTTCAATATTTCCCAATTTTTTTCAGGTTTAAAAATGATAAACGTTGGAAACAAACAGTTAGCATACATTAGTTTGCTAAAATGCCGCAAATTGTTGCTACTTACTTAACATTACTAAACTATTGTTTCCGACAGGCATCTGCTACAATTTTAGTCGATATTAAAGTTTTTGTGGAACACCATAACTAGAAATGACAAATAAAGATTTAATTGTACTGTCCGAAATGGTGAGTCCCAATTAGCGGAAATATGTTATACACGGAACGGAAGCGGAGCATGTTCATCGATTTCATTGATCAAGTGTTGGCCATATTGTAATTCGGCATTTTTAATTACTATCACGCAAATAGTCCATTTAAATTTAACTTTTGGCGGAACCGACGACAGCGGAACTTGCATCTTTCAAAATTTTTCAGTTGAGGTGACCTAACTTAAAATAAATTTGTGTTTCCATATGGCAAGAAAAGCACCAATATGTAGTAAAAGGGTTTCCAAATCCATAATAAAGGTTTTGTTTTGACGACCACACGATCTACAGGTTATGTTTTATTGTTTTGACATTTATATTTGACAGATTATAGTGGAAAGGTGTGAAAAACGGCGGAAGACCACTGAGGAGTTCCGCTCAGTATTTTCAGCTAATCGGGAATGACCATTATTGTTAATATTTTGGTTGTCAAACTAATAACAGAATATACACAATTTTAAAGACAACACTGAGATCTCGAAAATCATTAGACATACAAGAAACGTTAAAATAAACAAAAGTTAATAAATATGTTTTCTTTCGATGGCCGTTCTGAGGCACTTCAGTGTGTCCTGAATCCTAAGTTCTTCTGAAAAAACTGAAAATCTATTATTATGATTTCTTTAAATCTCGAAAACGGTTAAATTAACTTTGACACAAAATGGCGGTAAAGTTTAGTTTCAGTTGCCAGCTGTGACTTGGATGTGATATACGTCACACTTTTCGGGCCCATTACCTAGTTTTGCAATATTTTACCGAGATTTAAAATGTGATTGATTATTATCGTTTCTGACAATATTCAAAAAGATGTGAATTTTGAAAGGATCATTTCAAACCATGTTACATAGGAGGTACATAATACATTTTTTATCACCTGTCTAACATTTTAAAATTCTTATAATTATAGAATAGACATCATTATTGCTGCACTATAACTACACACCTAGGTTTTCATTATTTGCCAGCGATGAGAATCAAGTAGGCAAATACCACATTAATACTAATGCCACTCAAATAGATACAGAAACATTTAATTATCTCTTACAACTGACATGAAAATAAAAACAATTAAACACCATATAAATACATTATAATAGTCGATTTGAAAATATAACAAGCATTACCACTGGCGATTGCGGTATACAACCCTCAAAGAGTTATGCTGTTCAACAGCTGTAATATGGGGGACATAGTGGGGCCGAGGGGGCGGTGTGAGGTCAGACGTCTTGCGCGGAGGAATGTTCGGCGCCTCAGGCGTAGAATTGAATTCCTGGCCCCCCTTGTCGGAGCCCCCGCCAGGCCAGTTCATTCATTCACAAGATCAGACCTCCTACTAGGATACCTACGTGATAGTGGGACACTGTTGCCGGTATTAGTATTTTCACATCAACCTCGTATTATTTTTCGTTATTAATGCAGCTACATAAATGCAATTTTCTATGCGCAAAATGACAGTAGTTTCACATGCCTAATATTTCAGACCTGATTAGTGATTACACTTAAAGTATATCCGAGAGCATATCTTAAGTATGCCACTGACAATATTGTGGGTGTGCCACAAAATTTAGGACGTTATACATCACATCACTGCGATTATGTACTAAAAGACATTGAACCCTCTCAACAAAAATGAACCAATATAACATTTTCCTATACGACCTATTACATTAATTTTTCGTATAATTACAGGTCTAAAATTTTATTAAATCAAAAAAAATTTCCCTTTAAAAAATAAATTGATTGAAATAATTATTAATAAAAATAGATTCATTGAAAAATTTCGATAAATATATTTAAGTTTGTTAAATTTACTAGGTACCTACATTTCCACAATAAAGCAAATATCTTTCATAGTAACACTATTGCATGCATGTTAAAAATCAACTTTCAAAATCATTCTGTAAATACAAATCTCTTGAATCAGAATTTCACACTTATATTTAAATCAAATAAACAATTGTTAATAATAAATTGCACTGTAGTTATGATCAGCTAAAGGTAAATCCATAATATACAATTTTCTATGTAGACACGGCTTGCAATTTTATGTAGTTTTTATTGCCGATTTTATTTCGTCTCATTTGGCAACAATGCAATAAATGTTATAGTAAGACTGCCAGAGACACCTGTCTAGCTTTCTCAATATTAATATGCGCCATCTCTCACAATGTAGTTAAACTAAGAAAAGAGCCCATTTCCCATGCTGATTTAACTTTATAGTCAACGAACCATAAAATCAACAAAGAATTAACACCGGTAGCGCCCTCTGCTACTCAGAAGAATATACACAACCACTAGGATGCACACATGTTGTAGTTTCCTTCCAACATGATGCATGCTGACCGTAGATTACATCTATTAGTCAATAGATGCACATATTAAAGTATCCTATAAAAATTTCCATATTGGGCCTTCTTCCATTATTGGCTTTAGAGTAACTTGTAAATATATTTTTTATATAATATACTTATTTTATAAACCATTATACATATCCAATCACCTGTAGTTGTAGATATTCATAAAAAATTCACAAATTTTGCAACTTGCAACCGAATTTCCTCACTTATTCGAATTCAGAAATGTTCTCACAATTTTCACTAAAAGCAGCAGCATAAGTATCTAAAGTATCATCTGTCAATGATCCTTTAATACTGACTGTGGCTTAATTTGAAAAGAAGGCCCTTGTTTCTCGAAATTAAAAATGCCCATAGCCTGTTAAAGTGGAAATTACATTTGACAGTAACAGAAAACGCCTACAAACATAAATCTAAAGATAAAGAGAGCTGTAAATCTGATCCGTCAATTGTCACAATTTAAAAAAGTGCTTCCCCAACCTTTACTCGAAAAATGGACTCCCATTTTATAGAAGACAATTGAGTGAGCAATAACACATTTTGTCAACAATTACTAAATATGACTCATTATGTACGTGATAAGGCTATCCATTATTCCCTGCAATGAATAATGATTTCATTATTCAGTGCAGTGAATAATGATTTCATTATTTACTATGAATAATGAAGACAGTCAGTTGTTTATAAGAAATCACGCAGTGACTTTACTAAAAATTTAAAATGTCAAAATTGTAGCAACCAAAAGAAGTGTTGTCTCTCTAACTTTTCTAGGAAGCACTCAAATGGTACATGCCGAAGAGATACTTTAATGAACACTCAAAAACTACATTAGTAAGTTGTTTTTAAAGCAACATCTATAAGCAACACGCGGCAATCTGCAACATTATTTTTGAAACCATTTACCTAGGTGCCTACAAACTGTATTATTTTATTAGTAAGCCATGATAATGTGTCAAAGCGTAATTTTGTTATTGATTTGAAACGTCAAAATTTGTGCGATATATTTATCTCGTTCATTTAAGTTTGTTAGTTGTTAAAAATAAAAAAAAGTGAAACTATGGATACCGAGAGTGAAAATGAGATGTCTTGTACACCGCCAGACATTACCAAGGCTACTGATATCACCTATTTGAATTTATTGCCAGAAAAATCGAGAAAACTGTATATTTCAGTACACAACTCTTTTATGGATTGGAGAATTGCCAAAAATGCTCATTCATCCTCAGAATCAGTTCTATTGGTGTACTTTTCCGAACTATCCACAAAATATAAATCGTCTACATTGTGAACTCATTATTCTATGCTGAGAAGTACGCTTTATATAAATAAAGGGATCAAAATAGAAAATTATGGTAAACTGCGTGCACTTTTGAAACGAAAGTCAGAAGCTTTGTACTCAAAAAAGCCAACACTTTTACACCAGAAAATATAAATAAATTTCTTACTGATGCATCTGACGAAAAGTATCTTGCAACAAAGGCAAGAAGTTAAATTAAATCGGGTCAAGTATAATAATTTCGTAATTTTTTTAAAGGTTGCATAAATAATGGGCATAATGGGTGCTTGTTCGACAAATGAAATGTATTCCATGAGACTTGAACACTTGCAAGATCTTGGATCAACCTTTTAATAACTGTTTCCAATACAAAAACAAAAATTACACGCACATTTACAATTACCGATAAATTTTACAAAATTTGTAAGAAATACATCGATCTCCGTCCATCTAATTTTACATCTAACATATTTTTTTTGAATTATCAAAACGGGAAGTGCACAATGCAAAGAATCGGTATTTTTAAATTTACGGTAATGGGTAAACAAATAGCTACATTTTTGAAGCTACTCAATCCAGAAAACTACTCGGGACACAGTTTTCGCCGCTCATGGGCAACCCTCCTTGTTGATGCAGGCGGTGATATAACTGCAATAAAGCGACATGGAGGATGGAAATCTACGTCTGTAGCGGAAGGCTACATTGATGAGTCCATCAAAAATAAAATGGACACAGCCCATAAAATATCGAACTCAAGTTAATAATCCTTCCACTAGTTCCCAATGCAAATACAGTGAATTTACATCCACAAATAATAATAGTCAACACATTAATTTAGATGTTGATTCTTTATCATCCACTCAATTGGCGCATTGCTCTAAAGTTAAAGTAACTATTAATATAACTAAGTAGTTAAATTGTTATATTATATAAATTCTGTTAAAAAAAGCTATAAAACCTAAAGTTTTGTTTTGTGATATTGATTTAAAAATTGACTTTATAGTCGTGGACAAAGTAAAGTATTTTACACGCATATAATGGCTATTATTCACTCGGGCGATTTACGAAACTCGCCTGTGGCTCGTGTCGTAAACATCACCCTCGTGAATAATAGCCAGCATTATAGGCTCATTGAATAATATACTATTATCTACGACTATGCTATCCATTATTCACTGCAGTAAATTTCATTACGCACTGGTTCTGAAGTTTTTTATTAAAATTGCATTGAATATGTTATAGATATATTAGTCAAATCGCGGAATTGCTATTTGATTTGATTTCACCATTGAAATTCACTGGAACAAAATATAACCCACTTGCATATTTACATCTCTTTTGAAGTATCTAGGTTTAAATTTTAGCCCACATGTGCTGAAACACTTTCATTGGCTAGTACATTACTCCATCTGTATTTTATCGGATGTTTTGAAGAACGTACCCTAACTTGACATAATCACATCGACACTGTAACTGCAGTGTACATCAAGCATCTAGTTTGACACTCATCGTTATTAGCAATTATTTCTCTAGCAACTGGGAGCAACATGCCAATAATAGATAAAATTTAAATAAAATAATGGTTCCTAAATTATATGAAAAAAAAATAATTATTGAAAAAATTGCTTTTGCTTTGCTTTGATTCACTTGCAATGAAGCTACTCACCTATGTGTATGTATGTATGTATAAATCTAGTGCATAAGTGTGGACAAATGATGCCAGTTATCCTGTTACGTGTTCAAAACTAACTGGTACTGTAATGTTTCGTTTCTTTTCTTTTATTTGTAGTATGTTTAGATATACATTAAATTCTTTTATGACTGTATGACAACCTTAAACATTGTTACAATGTACCTTGGGCAATAGATATTATTATTACTATTAATGATTGTTAATGTAATTGCCTATCAGTTTTTTTTCTTTCCATTTTTATAAATTTTAATGTGTGTACTGTCTACAGTTTCAATGCTTTTTTCAGTATTATTTATCTAATCATATTAGTTTCTACTTTTTTTGTTATTATCGATGTATCTGTTATATTTATTTATGTGTTCTTTTATACATTTTTACATTTTTATATGTTTTACATATTTTTTATATATTTTTTACAATTTTTCTGTATTATTGTATAATTGACTTGTGTAAATACTATATTGTATAAAGCACCAATAAATATCTATCTATCTATCTATCTATCTTCATTTTACGTTTTCCTTAACTTAGAGCAACCGAAGTAGTAATACGTCTGATAACCGTAAATTTGCTTATCGAAAATATTCACATTAAAACAATCAAGAATCAATCGAAGAGAAAACATTTAACTCGAGATGAACATTAGTTTATGCTAAAGGCTAAGAATTATTTCATTCACAAAAAAAAGGAAATGGATCCTTGTTTCCAGTTTGAGCTGTACAACAGCGAACACCTGACCTGCGCAAAATTTAGAAAATTGTATCATATTGTTTGTGTACCGCTGACAATTGAACGGAATATTATTAATGGCTTTGACTCTTTAAGACGAAAGTTGCAATTTTACAGCGACCCTACTATAGTGATATTTTAAAACATTATATTCTGGAAAAAAAGGAACCAAACTCTTTTATGCTAAGATTAATTTGTTACAAATTTTTGCCTGTTTCATTAAAACTATAATAATTAGTTGGCTTTATGAAGGTTCGACCTGAAACTTGGAGATTTCAAAGCATTTTAGATTTATAACCGGATATTAACAACTACCCCAAGATAATTTCATAAAGCAATTATAAAAGGACAACTCGTCCTAAATTCTCTATAACACTCAATATTCCCAACTTGGACTTAACAGCTATAAAGTTGATTGACGGCTTGACAAATGCCTTGATAAATCAGTCATAAGCCAATAAATACTAAAAGATAATTTAGTATTGATATAACTTCATGAAGTCTTCAAGACAAAACTATTTTTAAGTACACTTGGCATATAATAAATTTGGCATAAATCACTAATTTATGGGCTGGCCATTATAAAGCAATGAGAAAAACCTTGTAGCATAACATAACAAAGACAAATAACTTTTATTTGTCTAACTGAACTGTGGCCAGGCAACTAAGTATTCCGGTTGGAGTATTTTGAGTTGCATAATTAATGCATAGCACCATTGGCCCAGAGACTAAAATTAATAATCTCTGCTGTTTTTTTTTTATTCCTTTTTATTATCTTTTTTGCTACAGGAAAGATTGAAGAAAAAACTGAGATTGTTACAACTGAGGGCAGACCATCCAAGAATCTAGACTGCTCATTTCATATTGCACGTTTAAAACAGTCCCGAAAGTCTTTAGGCCTTGTAAGTTCGTTACTATTTTAAGTAAATATTTGGCGTATTGGTGCCTGGTTATCTTTTTTAGGCAAACTTGCTAATTTTGTGTTAAAAAAAATCTTATATCGTGCTATATTTTTCTCCACATTGTAAAATCTTTTTTAGTACTCGAGTGATTAAAATTCATCAGACAAGCACGTTTAGGTCAGTCAACCTCAACTCCCAAAACTTTGTTTTACCATAACCTAAATAAATCAAAAAGGTATTTAAATTGTTACTTGGGAGTGTAAATAACATTTGTGGTATGTTTCCTTATTCGGTTCCATTGCAGCAAATTATGCGATTTTTTGTGGATATCCCTAGACAACGATAAACACGTGTTGTGTTTCATTATTACATCAACTGCTGTTTGAAATTCGGGTAATTTATCTGTCAAATGAGAATAAATCCATAGGCTGAGGCAAGCAAAACAGTACAAATGCTTACATTTCAGTTAAATGCAAATAAATCTATATCAGATGAGCAAATAACTTGTGTAATGCTTTGGCAAACGTTTTCAAATTTGGTAGAATAAGTCCTTACATTTTTTCCATTTTTTAAGGAACAGAATATTTAAGTTCTATGCCACAGTAGGGTCAAAATCTCGTTTTGTACAGAATTAATTCAAGTGGATTTGTTCTTTTTTGCGTGAAAGCTCCTCAAATTATGGTGAACACTTTTAGGTAAGTAATTTTGCAAATATTTAGAAAAAAAAATGAAAATCTTGTTTTCCTTTAATAAAGAGTCAAAGAAGTTGCCATTATACTAAAAATGATTTTGAATACATGAATTCAAAATACATATTTATAAATAATACATAAAAAATAACAGCTAAAAATAATACACAAATTATAGGTAAACAATTTTTTTCTAAAAATATACAAGAACATTTTGTTCTTGTTTATATCCATTAGGGTTTTTAATAGAGACAAAATCGGCTCGGTGCGGTAATGTGAAGGGCAGTAGCGCGAGTTTCCATTCAGTCCGGCCCGATTTTGAATCCTTGGATGGTGCATAGTGGATGAGTAGATTTGCCCGCGTCTCCTTTCGAAAACGATGAAAAACTGAGTTCGATGTGAGCACATTGTAACGAAGTGATTTTTTTGCTATTAATTTCATAAAATGACACCAAATAAAATAATCGTATTTTCTTGGTTTAAAAAAATACACGCAACAGTATTACCTGTAATTTTATATATTAAATCTAATGGTATTTAGAATAAATCTAGTATTTTCGTTTTTCGTTATTATTACTAACAGAAAAATGTTAACAGCGATTTAAAGCTATCCTGGCGTCGAGGGAGTGCAAATGCCACCTTAAGGTATGTATATTTTGCTTCTTTTAATTTTATTTAATTTAGGATACACTATTATTATATTAAACCTTTTTCTTCTTATAACTGCATTTCAATTATTTAATTCCCAATCTTCTCTCTTCTTTTATCATACTATCTATTTATTATATTATTTCTTTTTCTTAATTTATTTAATTCTATATTCTTATTTTATATGTTTTTATGTATGTAATTGCGATTCTGTCATAGTTATTATATTCTTGATTCATCTTTTTATATTCTTTGATTTTGCAATTTTAATCTAAAATATCTTTCTGCCTGTCAGTCATCTCTATTTTATTATTTTCTTCAACTCCTCAACAACCACACGAAAAGATAAAGCGTTAATTATTTTACGACAACATTGTTTGATGAGAATTGTAGTTGATTTCATCAAAGTTAGTAATTCATTATGACATAATACATATGAAAGGACTATAAATATTTGCAGTAAAATTATTGTATTTATAATCAACAAATATTGTTTGACTGTTTGTTCTCTTAGGGCCGGTACATCTATATTCTGGTAGAGTGACTGTTGTTACCAAACAGATTTACATATATTAATTATTACGTTTACTTTTGCAAAATACTGACCACAGCGAACTATATTCTCATATGGAATTACTGTTGTGCAAAAATATTAACTATTATTCTACTGGTTTAACAATTTTATTGATAAATTTATCTGTTCGGTAACTTTACCAGGAGGTAGATATACCGGCCCTGAGGATGGTAAAAATAACCATTTACATCAAAGTATGAAATAAACTTTAATGTATATAAAATTACTACGCGGTCTTTGTTGAACTCAAACAAACGTTGTACAAAGTACCTACATATTGTAAGGATCTTAATAAAAATATTAACGGAATATTCAGTTACAAATTGTGTGGCATTGCAAAATAATAGGTAGCAAAATCTGCTCCAAATTGTAAGAATAGTTTTAATTTAGAGACGTACGTACGCACGCAATAAGTCACCATCAGATTTGTTTACCATCAGGTCGTTGCTTTTGCGTTATGTAATAATTATATACGTACGTATCATTTCATTTCATTCCAAAATGCCGTCCAGTCCAGAAAACCTAACACTCAACCCTGCGATTTTGTTACATTTATAATTGAGTTATTTTTATTAACATAACTAACTTGGACTATTTTGTCATCTCAATCTTAAATACGTTGGTGTTGCCTGAACCAATTGAGTCATTTCGAGGTAAGTTTCAATATTGCATAACATTACAGGGAATTTTTATTTATAACTTTTTGAACAGCAAAAACTGAGGAGGAAGATTTCATTTCATTAACTGTGGTGGATGTAAAAGAATTCGTTAAATAATAACAACGCTGAGATATGGAGACATTTATTCTGAACTACAGTTTTTCCATTTATAGATAGCGCGTTGTATCACCTGTGGTTTTAATCTACAAGAACTTCAACGAGTATTGCTAAAACGAAAAGGGGATCAACTCGCAATACGCGATGTGGCATTACATAATTGTACATGTCCGATGACTTCCTTGTAGTCAAAGAATCCCTATCTTGCCATTTGTGACATGTTAAATATATTAGTATTGTTCGTAATGTAATATAATAAAAACTTAATTTTTCAGTGATTTATGTGGGAAATGTTGCTACAAAAGTTTACAATATATTTTACAACATTGTAGTAGAATAGTCAACAAATACCTGAACATGCTTCAAACATAAAATAGTAAATATTATTACAAGTTTTAGTAGTATCTTCTACAATACTCCATGACTACTCGTATAACCAACCACACTTTGTAGTATAAATTTGAACATCGAGATTAGGCCTGTCACTCTTTTTTTACAAATGTTTGCAACTTTATGTTGCAAATAACCTAATAATTTGTAGATTAATTTTACTACATTTCTTCTTGAAATTTAGTACAGTTTGTTGTTGTCCCTATTTGTATCGTAACTTATAGTAAAAGTCCATACAATTAATTGTAGTATTTATGACGATACCTTTTTCCGTGTGAACATTTTCCCCTCTTTTTTTATTTTTTCATTTGTTCATCTTACTTTTGTTTCTCAGACTTAAGTTCAATTTATAAACCAGACTCTATACAAGCTTATTGTAAATCAATTTAAGACTACCTATTCTATAGTTTTTAACGAAATTTTTATATTTATGAACAATTTTTATTTAGGTGAAAACTTGCCAAAAAACGAGCTCACCCTGCTAACTTATACTACTTTCATGATTTTACTAATAATTATTATTTTCCATAAATTATTGAATTTTATATGTACGTATATATCATTTTAATGTTCAAATTATGTATAATGAAGTCCTGTCTCCTTTTAACTTACAGGATTGTTTACAAATAAGTTCTTTATAATTTTTTCTATTAAAGTTTTATTGTTTTAGTTCGGATCTTCGATGCATTTTCACTATAATTTATTTTACTTGTTGCTTGAACTCACAATGCTATGTTAGAGGTAAGGGTGCTAATACTTATGTTTACTATCTAAATATTACAATTTTTTTAAAATTTCTGTCTTGAAACCAATTACTTATTTTCATTTGTATGTTTTTAATAATAAAAACTTCATTTAATGTTTTGTAATATTCTTTTTGCCGCACAAAGCAAAACTGTGTATTTTCGTTTTACCAATACTAGTTGAAGTTCTTGTGGATTAAAACCACAGGTGATACAACGCGCCATCTCTTGATGGAAATACTGTAGTTCAGAATAAATTTGTCCACGACGTTGTTATTATTTAACGAAATCAATTCTTTTACATCCACCACAGTTAATGAAACGAAAATTTCCTCCTCAATTTTTGCTGTTATAAAAGTTATAAATGAATATTTACTTAGAATGTTATGCAATATTAAAGGTTACCTCGAAATGACTAATTGGTTCAGGCAATGCCCAACTATGTAAGTTATATAACAATATCGTCCATAGTTATTTATGTTTATAAAATTACCACTTATAGCACTTACAATATAAATGTAACAAAATCACAGGGTTGGGCGTTAGGTTTACTGGACTGGACGGCATTTTGGAATGATATGAAATGATACATACGTAAACGCAAAAGCAACCACCTAAAAAAATCTGATGGTGAATTATGCTTACGTACGTACACCTCTAAATTAAAACTATTACTACAATTTAGAGCAGGTTTTACTACCTATTATTTCGCAATGCCACTCAATTTGTAGCAGAATCTTTCGTTAATATTTTTATTAAAATTCTTACACCATGTAGGTACTTTGTATAATGTGTGTAATTTTTCATTTAAACTATCTGATATTTATATTTTGTTTATTTCTTGGTCACTAAAACTCCCTTTAAGTTAAATGTTCATTGTTCCTCTAAAATATTGAAAATACCGGGGGTTATTCATGTAGTGTACGTTCTGGTGTGTATGGATACACTACCTCAATGTGGAATTTACCTAAGTCACTCCCATTATGTTTTAATTCGTAAGTATTATCATTTATTACTTTAGTTAGAACGTAAGGACGTTAATACGAATATAAAGTTTTACCACATTTTTTTCCTATTTATAATTCTTAAACATTTACAAGAAAAATCACCTACTTTAAATTTAACACCTATCTCTATTTTTAAGGTTTTGGGCATTGGATATTTCTTTATCTCTGAAATTCTGTCCTTTTCTATACTTATGCCGTTTTGTCCGACTTTATATCTAAGATATTGTTACGTGTTTGCTATCCACACAAACACCTCTTCCCGTTGATTCGTTGATTGAAAGTCCAGGTAACACTTAATCACTACTTTATTTATTAATTAACAATTAACAACAATAGACTAATTACTGTCTTAACTATAATTACACTTGAACACTTATAAGTCTCTTATTACTTCTTTACTCGCTCACGTTCAACTTAAGATTAATTCTCGGCCCACCGTGCGTCTTATTTATACATTCATTCTCCCGGTCTAGAGCACTCCAGAATATTCCCGGCCGTTCGTGTACAATTCCAGCCTAATCTAACCAGTCTGCACAGTCCAGTGGCGTAACAATATTTTACTGTAGTTTGACAAAATCGCACTTATCTAGGTTTAATTTTAACCTAGCTGTTTCTAACGCATGTAATGCTATGTCTAATTGTTTAATATGTTGTTACATATTTTCAGAAAATACCAAAATATCGTCTGTATATTGAAAACAGAAATTATCGTATTTATTAAGAATAGCTTGTATAGCACTAGTGCTGACGAAACGGATTGTAGACCAAATGGAACAACTTTGAATTGAAACATATGATCATCTACATTAAAACTTGTGTATTTTCTGAATTCTGGCGCATGAGGAATTAACCAAAAGGAGTTTTTTAAATCTAATTTCATAAAAATTGAATTATTATCAATTCTGATAAGCATTGTATCAACCGTTTGAAGTGCATCAAACTGCAATTTTGTAATTTAGTTTAATAGTCGAGCATCTAAACGAAGTCTAATGATATATTTTTTTTTACTATTACTAAAGGATTAAAGTAATTTATTTTTGCAGATTCAATAGGTAATACGTGCATGTAACATGTTATCAATTTCCTGATTTACTTGTGCTCTATAATTAAAAATAATCGGGTACGATTTACATTTAAATGATATAGTTTTGTCCACCTGTAATTTGTGAACATAATTACAAGCCATACATAGTACATAATTTATTATTTTATTACTAATTTATTTATTATTAATTTAGTGTCTATATACTGTGTAGAACAGTTTAATTTAAAACTTTCTGGCGAATTACAACGATTTATTTTACATGTGGCTTCTTTCTTCGTAATTTTATTTTCGGCACCTTTGCCATTACTTTCAATTATTAAATTATTTATTTTAATTATAGGTATCTTGTTACCTTGCAATTGCATGATCCTCTCCCCCAAAAGTATTTTCGTCCTAAGTTTTGTTTTAATATCTTCACCTATTATAATGTCAAAAATCATACTTGGTATGCTTATAAATTCACCCTGAAATGTTTCTTCTAGTACTGTGAATGTAGTATTATTTACTACCCTGTTACCTTTTGCAAAGTTTTACCATTAGCGTCAACTAGTTTGATCTTAGAAATTTTTACTGTTTTGTTTAAATTCATTTTGATAATTGTTTATTATATTTTGGTTTTATTAAACTTAATTCTGCCCCAAGTTTCATCGCCTGTATCAATATAATCACGCATGTGATGAAAGATATGATGTTAAAATTTTCGCATTATCTAAAAATCCTGATTCATGTCCCTTGCTCTACCTGTGTTACCGTTACTATCTGTTCTCGTGCTTGTGTTTCTTGTTGTATATTATTATTATTTACGCGAGCGTATTTGTTCCCTCATCATAAACCCTTTTTTGCTGTTGGTCTTCTCCCTGTACATTTCTCCTATCATAGTTTAGTCTGTTTCTATTTTCCCTATCTCAATTATTAACATAAATTATTCCATATTGTCCATATTTCGAGTTCCTATCATACCTATAATATTGTCCATTATTACCGCATTTCGAGTCCTTATCATACCTATAATTATGTTCTTATTCTATCGTGTCCCTATTATATTTATTTTGACTCGTACCCTACGAGTGCCTCTCTCCGTATAACATATGTTGGAGACTCGATATTTGTACCCCTTACCTGTTCAGCCATCCGTTTTGCTACTGACTTGGTTTTTATTAATTTTTTGACTGAAATAATATTATTTTTATGTTTTACAAACATTCAGTTGTTTTCTTCGTCGTACCTGTCTGTGACTGTTGTAATAGCTTGGAACTCCGATTCTATACTTGTTCGACGTCGCTTAATATAGTTAATTTTGAGTTTTAAATTAATATTTCCCGCTTAATTTCCAAACTAACATTTTATCACTAATCTGTTCTATTTGCGTTGCTTGCTCATTAATTATTGAACGAGTGTCTGAAATAATTTGAACTGATTATTGCTCGATTTTACTATTTATTTTCGTTATCATCAGCATTAATTGATTCATGTCAAATGGTGGAGTTGTTGGATTATCACCTACGTTTTGAGTGTCTCCACTCTGCCCTGATCCTGACTGTCCATCCATATTACGCTTTTTTCCAGACCGTAAATACATTCACAAATTTGTAATTATATGATAATATAATATAGTTCTGGTCTTCGATGCACTCTCACTATAATTTATTATACTCGTTGCTTGAACTTACAAAGCTGTGTTACAGGTAAGGGTGCTTATACTTATGTTTACTATCTAATTATTAAAATTTTTTTTAAATTTCTATCTTGAAACCAATTACTTATTTTCATTTGTATGTTTTTAATAATAGAAATTTCATCTAAATGTTTTATAATATTATTTTACTGCACAAAGCAAAACTGTGTATTTTATTTATAATTTTATTCATATTTAATAAAATGATTATGTAGATTTTTATTATTATAAATTTTAAATATGGCTTTGTTTTAGGTTAAATTTCAGTACAAATTTATGATAGATAGTGAATATTATAACAATATATTCTGTAAGCTTTGCTCAGAGTATACCATCAGATATAGAAAAGGCGGCAAGGGCAGCTATTTGAACTTTGCTGCCAAAAAAGTCAAAAATACTGTATGAGCTTGCCTACAAACGCTTTCAACAATGGTGTAAAGTTAGAAATGTTACAAGCATTTCGGAAAATGATAGAAATCCTAAATGTATAACTGTCCAAAATGTACAATTCGCACCAACGAGTGAACGAGTACATACACTATTTTATAGATAATCTATCATGACAATAATTTGCATGAAATTTATACTGCATGCAATACCCAATGATTAATTTTAATTAAAAGCATCGTTCTAAAAAGACCAATAATAGAATTATTTATATATTGCGACACAGACCTTGATCATGGAATGAATGTTTTATAGACATAATATTGCAAAGATAACGTTATTCTTGCATGAACATTCGATTTTACTCTGTAGTTAAAATTGTTGGAATTTAAATTTTTGTCGCCAAGAAGCTACCTGCCAACATTTAGTGGAAAATTCTTTTAATGGATTTAAAAAAGCCTCAATATAGAATTTTATCTATTAAAACTGAGTAATACAAGGTATTCGCTAGAGCCAAAGCTTGATTGGGAGGGGGAGGGAGGGTGGCGAAGGAGCCGATGGCTCAGAGCGCAACTCGCAAAGAGGGGCACAGTGGGGTTTTTCAAGAAAACCAAAATAACTTAAATGTACATACAACAAGTCGACAAATGACCCTATGTCATGAGATTTAGTGTTGTTTTTAAATAGCTCGTGAAAGGTATCTAAATTTGTTTAATCACAATAATTGGTGACGGTAGAAGTTTCATTGTACCATAATTTTTCAGATGTTCACATCAGCCAATAAACTTTCTTGAATGTAACCCTGACATTGTATCACATAATTTTTTATGTAGTATGTTAAAATTATTTCCCGATAACTAGCCTGACTCCATTTAAATTTTGCCTGAGGACAACCTGGGAAATTTTAAATTATTAAAAATATTACGACGCCGCACAGTGGACGGAAACGCCGGAAAGCTGGCCAAAATATAAAGGCATTGAGCTATTTTACTAAAATTGTGCATACAGGGGTTTTTTGTGTCGCTGATCAAGAATCCGAAGTTGAATTTTGAAAAAAACAAAATGGCGGCCATGAAATCCCCCAAAACATACCAAAAATCGCCAATTATCGCTGCACTTTTACAAAACTTTGTATACAGTTTCTTTGGGTCGCTGATGAAGAATCCCATATAGAATTTCAAAAAAATTACGGTCAAAAATATATACATAGTTCAAAAATTATTATTGAATTGAAGCGAATTCATGTGTTTCATTTATTTGGGGAAAATTAGGATCTGGGGAATGGAATAAAAATGTGTAATGACTTTGAAAATTAATTTTATTCAATTACTATCTGAATTACATTCATCGTCGCACTCAAAAGGAGCCCACTTTATGGTGCACGAATGTGCATGCATCCGTGCATTCGCGCACAATTTGGTCAATATCTCGCAAACATGCAAAAAGATGCAGCTAATTTTTTATACACTTTCGAAAAAATGTTCATTGAACACATTCCAATAAGTTTCAAGACCAACCATCACCAACCGCGTAACTTATGGCTTTTTTTGTGGAGTTTATGAATCGTTGCATGTACAAAAATGCACTCCACTTCGATAATTATTTACTAATTACCATATAAATAAACTGATCTGATACTGAGATATTTTAATTGTACTTACTTTCTGATGCAGAATCCATTTTTAGGACACAGAAAACTGCACTTTGAGAATTTTTACGCTGCAGACAAAATTTATCGATTTTTGAAGCGTTGCGAGCTGCCGAAGTGACGCTCTACACGGTCGCACAATAAGTAATTTCCTCGCTCAGGTAGTGAACCCGGACCGGTATTAACGATCGTTTCTAATGCTAGGGGTACCACTACAACGATTTAAAACATTTCCATTAAAAAAAAATCTTAATTTTTTTAATTTTGGCCAGCTTTTTGACGTTTCCGTCCACTGTGCGCCGCTGAATCAAGTGACAAACAAGCTGGTCAATGAAACTGCGACATAGGGTCATAATAGCGTCTATGTTCCACCAGTTATTAACTTATCGGTCAGATGTCTTAGTCTGCCTAGACATACGTATCTCTATATATGCTTATCCTATTATAAATGCATTGTTATGTACGTAGGTCTAACTAATTTGATATACATGCAAAGATAAAAACAATAAAGTATACGTATAGTTTTTCAAACTTATTTGCAATAAAAAAAAATTCGGTTTCATTGCCGGCGGTAAAAGGATCAAAGAAGCCGACGTTTTTATGTTGTAAATAAGTTTGAAATAAACTATAACTAATGTTAGTTACGTTTATATGTGAGAAAAGGGACGACATGTATGTTCTAGGGTCGTTTTTTTACCTCTGGGTGAGTTACTGGTAAATAACTAGAAGGTTAGAATGAAAATATAGTCATAAATAAAATGTTAAAGCAAAACCACACAATCTTGTTAGTTATCAGTTATTTAGCCAGAGGTGAAAAAAAACGGCTCTTAGCTTACAGGTATTGGAGATCGCTCGGAAAGTTTTATAATACAACAGTCTTTATTAAAATTACAATTTTTCAAAATATTTTCCATTGTATTCGATACCCTTCTTAAGTATAAACCACTCATCAGATATACCGTCCCATTACTGCTGTAACCCTTCCGTTGAATAACAATATTTCAGCTCAACATTAGTCAAATTATCATACGTCAAATTACTAAATTCTTTCTGTCAATTGAATAATTGTCAACGATTTCAATTGTTTTTTGTTTTTCAACTCGATTTCTTAACAAATAATTCGATTTATTTTCACAATAGCCGTTATCTTTCAAATAGAGTAAAAGTGTTGCATATTGCCATATTCACAATTTTTGTCCTCATCTGTTAGTGTCAAAATCTAATTTGGCGCCCATTGAGAATAAAAAACGTTGACTATCGTATCCTCGAAATTTTGTCTTAGCGGAGTCAAATTTCTCGTATGAATTTATGTAATGGTACCAAATTGCAGATTTCTATCTTGTGTAATAATAATAGACATAACAGATTTTCCAAAATCAGAATTTTCAGTTTTTTCAGAATATTCCAAGAATGGAGGCATGGATCTATTTCTTCATTGGCATGAAATGACGCGACTTTTCTGTAATTTAACCGATTGTATTCTACAGTTTACAATGCAATGCAATGGTGGGAAATTACCACCCTGTACACTCCTATTCATATTATAAAACACGTCACCATAACTGAATAATGTACTTAAACATTATATTGATAAAAATATAGGGCGATGAGTCAACAATATGCAAAAAATATATTAAAGGTTAATTGATGCAGAATGGTACTGTATATTAGTCGATAAAAAAGAAATCCTCCAGATCTATGTCATGGATATGAATACACAATAAAATAAATCACATTAAAAAACAAGTTAAAAAAATTGTTCCACAAAAAATAAACAGAGACTTTCAAGAATTTACTTCTTCACAGCAGTGATTTAATTTTCTTAATCGTGTTTAAAGAGAGTACTTTTACTTTTATTTAGAGTCATTTAAATATATACATACATGGTGGCTTAATTTTGACCATTACTCCCTACGAAGTATGTTTGGTGACAAACAATATTAATCGAAATATTTACAAAATAATTCAAAGAAAAACATTGATCTTCTATGACATTGAACTTCTGAGACATTGATCTTGCCCGTTTAAAAATCGTAAATATATCTGAGGCCATTTCTGTGACCTTGGATGCCTGTAATATACTTTATGTAAATACACATTTTTCAGTTACGACTCGTTCGTATTGAGGTTCATAGCAGGGCCGGCGGAAGGTACAAGCAACACAAGCGCCTACTTGCAGCGCCGCGCGTCGGTCTACTAGGGCCGCCTCAGAGGCGCCAGTAAAAAAAAAAAAAGTAGATCTGATTTGGCAACTCCGGAATCTCTGGCTGGTTAGCTAGCAGGTTGAGAGCACGGATCGTAGGACAGAGGGATATGGGATGCGGAGCGAGGGCGGCAGGAATAACGAACTTTGCATCCTGGATGCAAGTGTTCATTACTCACATAGTCCAGTCGCAAATTTAGGGATGCCGATTTTTACAAAAAAGAATTGATCTATGAATCGATTCGATTCGTTGCCTAAAAAAATCGATCCAGTAAAAATCGAACGGATAAAATCGATCCTTAGAGAATCGAATCTTAATGATAGGTGATCAGGAGCCTGATTCTGATCATCAGAATTGTATCTTATCGAATCGAATATATACGAAAAACGGCCTAAAAAACAAGTACATTAAAGTCACGTAGATGCGAAAAAATGCGAACTCTCATCGAAGCGAGTGATGAGAATCCGATAGCAGATCAGTTGAAGTTGTTATACCTATATGTACAGTTAAAACCACGAAGGCGCGAATACGGTCATTGGTGTGAGCTGTACTCAATATACGTTTGATTAGCGAGGGATCCACAGTCGCGAACGGTGAGCGCAGTTCAACACAGCTGATACATGACCTGTTCGCCCCTTCGTGGTTTTATCTGTATGGTAAGACCAGTTTTTTGTTTCTCATTATTTTGATAATAAAAAGTTTAAATTTAACCAAAATCTAAAATAAACATTTTTTTACATAAGTATAACAAATTTTATTTTAACTGTTTTACAAATTACAATAAACTAAGCAAAGAACTAAAATAAATATTTTTTATGTAAGTAACAACTGTATTTGGTAACAAGTACAAATAATAATAAACTATATTTTTTTTACAAATGCCAATCATTTTGGTCGATGGAATTTAAAAGTAGCAATTTGGAAAGTTGTTCTCCTGTTAATCTGTTTCTTGACTCGTCCATAATATACCCTGCTTTCGAAAATAGCCGTTCCGAAGGAACTGAAGTGGCTACAAGTAAGTATTTAAGGGCTATCTTTGAAAGGTACTGAAAAGCAAATTTGTTATCGTTCCAATATAGAATTGGATCAGATTTAATAGGTAACATTTGTGAAATAAAGTATTGGCGAAGTTCAATGTTTTCAGTATCTTCATTATTACTTAATTCAGTAGCTGTAGCCTATCTCTTGATGAAAACTCCAAAATCAAACGTTGAAATGTTTTTCCTTTTAACGAGACAAACTAAACATCGCATCGCCGTTGTAAGTAATCACACATGGCGCTTTATATGATTCTACTGTCGAAACCAAGACACAAGCCCCTGTGGCCTAATGGATAAGGCATCGGCCTCCTAAGCCGGGGACTGTGGGTTCGAGTCCCACCAGGGGTAAAAGAAATCTTTTTTATTTGTACTTGTACCGTTGCTCAAATTATCATTAGGATAATGTCACATAAAATAACCGCCAGAGATATTTATAGATAATTACTGATACTAATTTTTAATGTAATCACAATTCAACTGTTATTTGTTCAGTGTTTTCTTAAATTTTGTGGCAAAGTACAAGTTCCTCAAATCCACATTTACATATTTTATAACAGAATTTTGTTAATGGTAAATATTCTGACAGAATTATAAAAATTGTTACAAAAACATGTCCCTCTTTGAGACGTCCTTGTATACGCCTTTAAAAACTTACTACTTCTGAGAATCTTAGAAAGGAACCTTGTGATATGAATTACTGTGATTACTGATTACTTTTTCAATCTTACATATTCTCCTAAAATTTCATAATTGTTTAAATACGCTGTATTGGCAATTTTTGTATTTTCTAAAACTTTGTTGAAAACAATATTTTTATTTAAAATAAACGATAATCCTTACCGTTAAAGAAATAGAGGGTTCTAAAACATATTTTTATATCTTAAAGAGCGTAATGATGTTTATTGTTTTTTTAAAGCGACAAGTTCAAAAAACTATTTTTTTTTAATTATACATGGTGTTCCAACAATACGTCAAAGTAGATTTATATCTCTACAGGTAATTGTAAAGTTGCAGTCATTTATACACATTTTAAAATTATTTGTAGTGGTCCCTAAAAGAGCGACAATACAAACTTACGTTTTTTTTAATAAGCCACCTGCTAATTTCAGATACCTAATCGATTACTGTATATCGTTTAACACATTATGAAAAAATCTATTGGACTGCATAATAATATACAGGATGTTCCGATTAAAAAAAATGTATGAATAATAAATTTGTGTATCGATACTTGTCCTGTTTTTTTTAATGTTTGATAATTATGAAAATTTAGGATGAGAAAAGCACTATTATGACAAACAGCGCCAACATTTTTATTGGTTACGATTCACCAGTAGAACAAATTTGGGCTTCTTTTGGCATAAAATACTGAATGGTAACGGTAAAAGTTAGGCCCACATATTTTTTTACTCATGTCTTTATTTTAAAGAGTACTATCCAAATACATGTCTAATAATATAACTTCCTCGGTGGTGTAGTTGGCGCGCGATGAAAAGTGTGATTATAAATATAACTAACGTAGCTGCGGGTTCGAATCCCGCCATCGGCACTGGATAATGTCGGTTTTAATGGTTGTATGTTCATGTTTCTTTAAGCGCAACCCTCTTATAGACAGCTTTGGATTCAGTTTATTGGATATACACTCCCACTCAGTTGAGGTGGATCATCAGCAATTAGGGTGATTTTCAAATTGATTTTATTTTTGAACTACCCCCACACATTTCCATGATCTTTTCTTTCTTGATTCTTGCTCTATAAGAAAATTTTTAGCCAATTATTTCGGACTTTTTTGTTTAATTTGTGTTTAAAATCTTTGTTATCTATTTTGTATAAATATTTGGTTCTTTTCTTCTTCACTGTAAAATATTTTAATTATGATAAAGCAAACAGAAAAATTCTCATAAAATTCCTTTTATTAATGTGACCGGTTTCGTGAACAAGTAATTACTTCACATCTTCAGACACAGGAATTTTTATAATTAAAAACCAGGGTAGTCAAATTAAAATTACCCTGGTTTTTAATTATAAAAATTCCTGTGTCTGAAGATGTGAAGTAATTACTTGTTCACGAAACCGGTCACATTAATAAAAGGAATTTTATGAGAATTTTTCTGTTTGCTTTATCATGAATAATTACTCATATGGGATTAACCTACCTACGTTATTTTAATTATTTCATTAAAGAAATGTCACTTATTAAACATAATAGTTGTCATTTTCATAGCTCACTTTAAATGTTAACTTTTCCATATTTACAGTAACTAGTTTAACTAAGATATTCGATGTTTAATAACTCAAAAACGGTATGTGGTAAAGGTAATATATGGTATATTTTTGAAATCAGGAACAAAGGATCATTCCAAAAATTTAATAATATACAGGGTATCCCATTTTAAAAAAAATATATTATATATGTATTTCCAGAAATCTGCACGCTACTGTACTTTTGATTGCATTTTTACAAAATCCAATCATAACCACACAACTTTTATTTAAAATTTTTTTTCTATAGGCAATAATAACGACGATAAGGGGTGGGTAAATTATAATGAATAATCCTGTACCTACATCTAATTTTTTATAAAAAAAAAACATTTATATGAATTTAGGGATATTAAATCCTAGGTAACTGGACGAGTTCGGACTGCAAGTCATTTAATATTTATACAGGGTCAAACAGAAAACCACATGAAAAATTGCATTATGAATTTGGTTTCAATAATAATTCATAAAAAAAGAAAATGGCGACAAGTGAGTAGAATTTGATTGTATCGCTGCTTAAAAGAAGAAATAATATAAAGTAGTTAGAAGTAATAAAATAATCATTAAGTGCTAGAAGTATTGAAGAAGTATAGATACATTGATTAGTACTGAAAATTTATTAATTGGTCAAGAAAAATGGTTATAACTAAAGCGTTTCAACAAGACGTAGAAGAAATCTTAAAAATGGCATTCTCTAAAACCGAAATTATGGATAATTTCACCAAGGCAATAGCGGAGAATATATGTATGAAATTTGAAGAAAAATTATCTACTTTAAACAAGGAAGTCTCAAAGGTAAACATAAAATATAATTTATTAGAAACAAAATTTAATTCATTGGAAAATAATTATTTGGAAATTAAAAAACAATATCAACAAAAACTTGATAACATAGAACAGTATAGTAGGCGCAAAAACTTAAGAATTTATGGGTTAGCCGAGACACAAACTGAAAATACAGAAATTATGTTAATAGATTTCATTAAAGAAAACCTGAATATTAATCTAACTTCCTATGATATTGAAAGATGTCGCCGTATCGGCACAAATAAGTCAAAATCTAGGCCAATATTTGTACAACTTACAACTTATAAGAAAAAATGGGAGATATATGGCAATAAAAAAATGCTTAAAAATAAAAAGGTTACAATTAAAGAAGATTTAACAAAATACCAATTAACATTATATCAAGAGGCGGCTGAGAAATTTGGATTCAAAAGTACTTGGACAATTGATGGCAAAATTATGGTTATTGCGGACAATAAGAAGCAAATTTATAAATAAAGAATGTCAATAATAATAATATTTAAATAGCATTTTTTTATGTAATACAAAATATTGATATATTTAGGTGTATGTTATCTCATTTATGAAGTTAATGTTTTATTTTTTTATTTCTATTAATCTGTAATATTAAAAAAGGATTCTTTTTTTCTAGCGATGCTCTTTGATTTGTTTTTTTTTCTATTTCTTAGATTATCAGTTAATTCAAAAACTAATACATTGCATTACAGTCAAATTTTGACACAGTTAAATTTTTATTATATTCTTTCTTTAATAGATAGTTGCATTCTATTAACTTAATTTTAATTAACACTTTTTTCAATATGAAAATTGGACACCTAAACATACGCTCACTATTTACAGGATTTAATGAATTTAGATTAATAATGGAGGAAAATAATTTTGATGTTATGATGTTAACTGAAACATGGTTGTCCGGCAATGTAAATTCTGATGTTTTTAATATTCCGGGATATGTGGTTTTTCGCAAAGATAGGCTACAAGGCAGAGGAGGTGGTATAATTGCGTATGTTAAATCGTCAATTTTATGTGAGACTATAAATTTTGGTTTTACGATAAGTGATGATCTTGAATTTCTTTTTATTAAAATAAAGATTAAAACTCTTAATGTTGTGGTAGGTGCTTTTTATAGAACACCAAACACTAATATTAATAATTATATTGACGATTTTGATAATATTCTTTCTTATATATGCCCATTATTTGATGAAGTGTTATGTGTTGGAGATTTTAATATAAATTTTTTTAATCAAGAAAATCCTGTAAGTTCATGTTTTCAGTCATTTAATTTAGCACAAATTTTGAATGAACCTACGAGAATTACTAGCAGTACCAGCACGCTCTTAGATCCTGTTTTTGTTTCAAATAGTGATTTTGTTAAGTCATTTGGTACAATATCAACTGACAATATTTCTGATCATAGGATGGTGTTTTGTGAGATGACAATTTCTAATTTTAAACCACCACCTAAGTTCATAAAAATTCGCTGCTTTCGTAACTTTAATATACAACTATTTTTAGATGACTTATGCAATTTACCTTGGTATCAACTTATCCGAGAAGATAATATTGATAATAAAATAAATTTATTTAACCACTTTGTTTTATCAACATTTGACAAGCATGCTCCCATAAAGGAAATACGAGTTACAAAACCTTATGCACCTTGGCTTAATCCTAATTTAAAATTACTCATGAGAGAAAGAGATAAGGCGTTACAAAAATATAAGCAAACCAATTCAGATGTTGATGGTTTGTATTACAAACAACTTAGAAATTATACGCTCTCTATGATCCGAAGAGAGAAAAAAGCTTATTTAGATTCAGTTTGTGCTGAAAAAAATTGTCGAAAAATGTGGTCGACACTAAAAAATTTTAACATTCGTTCTAATAAAACATACGCCGTCCCTGAACATTTGTCTGATCCTAATGAAATTAGTGATTATTTCTCTTCTTTTTTACAAGATGTAACTGATTGCTGTGATGATAAAATTAATTTCTATAATAACAATATTTACAACGAGAGTAATGATTTTGCTTTTCGTTTAACACCGACGGAAAATGTAAATAAAGTTCTACATTGTCTTAAATCGAATGCCCTTGGCGTGGATAACATTTCAGCTGTAATGTTGAAGTACTGTAGTCCTTTTATTGATAAATATATCACTCATATTGTTAACTGTTGCATAGAATCAAATTACTTTCCTGATCTTTGGAAAATTTCTATAGGTAAACCACTACCAAAAACTGCCAATCCAAAAACTTTTGCGGAATTGCGAATTATAAGTATTCTTCCTACATTATCCAAAATTTTTGAAAAAATTCTCTATGAACAAATATACGATTTTCTAATTTCTAAAAATATTTTACCTGACAATCAGTGTGGGTTTAGAAAGGGAATGAGTACTGCAACGGCTCTAGTTAATGTTACCAATGATATTCTTCAAGCATATGACAATAAGCTGGATAGTGTGTTGGTGCTCTTGGACTTCTCAAAGGCGTTTGATACAATTAATCATCAACTTATTTGTGCTAAATTAAAATTTTACGGTTTTGATATTTCCTCTGTCAACTTGATTAATTCATACTTATCTAGAAGATCCCAAAGAATTTTGAACAATAATAAATTTTCTACAGATACTGAAATTTTATCAGGAGTACCTCAGGGTTCAGTTTTGGGGCCACTGCTATTTTTAATTTATACCTCTGACATATTAAAATCATTGAGAAGCTGTAAAGTTCAAGCATACGCTGATGATACACAAATTTATTTGCATTTCGATCACAATGTGTATCCTCTTGCAGCGAACTTAATCAATAATGATCTAAAATTAATAAAAAAACTGTTCTTAGAACATAATTTGAAATTAAACCCCTCTAAATCTTATATTCAAATCTTAGGGAATAAAAATCACTTAGCTACACTCAAAGCAAATTTAAACATAAACATAGATGGAATCCCTGTACCGATTGTAAATTCTATAAAAACTTTAGGAGTAATCTTCGACACAGATTTTAGATATAGAAATCATGTAAAAAAATTACTACAAAAATCATTTTCAACTTTGAAATTATTATATTCGAATCGTCACTTTCTAAATTTTCAGCTTAAAAATAACTTATGTGAATCTCTTGTGCTATCCATTTTTAATTACTGTGATTTTCTCTATGGACCCTGTTTAGATGCTTCTGATAAAAACCGGATACAAAAAGTTCAAAATTCTTGCATTCGCTTAATATATGGATTAAGAAAATTTGATCACGTCTCACAAAAATTGGATGAATTAAATTGGTTAACAATGGAGGGACGCAGAACACATCATCTTGGTAATTTTGTTATGTCACTAATTTATAACACCTCATCAGCGATTTTAAAGGATAAACTAATACCTCGAACTATTGTACATTCTGTAAATATTAGACATAAAAATAAACTTACGATGCCACATCACCGGACTGCCATGTTTAAGAGATCGTTTACATATAATTCAATTAAATTTTATAATGCTCTACCTGACGAATTAAGTGTCTTAAATCCTAAGCAATTTAAATATAAATATAAAAAATTCTTGTTAAATAAGCAGAAGTACGATGCTAGGTAAATAAACTTATTGTCATTATTGTTTTTTTTAAAACTGATTATTATGTTTTCAATATTTCTAAATTAACTGTGTCAATGTATATTTCTATTATTTGTATTTGAATTTGTAATTTTATTAAGATATATAAGAAAAGTCTCACATTTGTCACCCTTATTATTATTTTTCTTTTTATTTTTGTCTTATTGTGGTTAAGTAGAATAGCCGTTTGGCTAGACTTCGCCACAGTTGGACAGCTAATGCACTAAATAATATTGTACTTAATATCTATTAAATCAATAAAGTCGATTATTATTATTATTATTATTATTATTATATTAGCTACAGTTTTGCCAACAGTCAAAAGATTATTTTAATTTTTATACAGTGATTGAAATAAATATGTGGGCATATTTTTATTTTAATAAACTAATACATTCTCTATATTTATTTGAAGCCATTAATTTTTGTGCTTATTGTGATTCTACTTCTTAGTTAAGTAACTCAAGCCGCGGAAGCTTCTGGTTTGTTAAATATAACACTGTTGCATCGTGTTGGCATATAAATACAACGTTACTTTTATTTTTTACTTTACTTTATATACAATTCATATAAATAAATCAAAACACACACAAAGCCAAGGCCGTCCCCGGCTGATAAGTAAAAAATAAAAATAAAGTTGTATTGATAAATATTATTCAACATTGTAACATTTATTATGAGCAAAAACAAAACGTCATTTAAAATATACACGCTATAGATGTTAAACTTACGTACCTGTTTGCTTTTATTCCTCTAATTTCTGCAGAAGAAATCAAAGCACTTTTTGAAAAAATCTCTGCGATCATCATTGAACCAACTTTCGGTAAATTGTTCAATTGAGCTTTAGAATAACCTTGTTCAGTCATGTTTAAAACTTATTAACAAGTCACATTTAAATAAACACTGCAATATCAATAGCTAAGACAGGATATAACCAAATAATTTCAGGAAACAATCACGTGTATTTAATTAATGCCTGAACTATATATGTATCGTACCGTTCACTACCGGGGGATTTCCTGGTTCGTGACGTCGCACAGTGGACGGAAACGCCGAAAAGCTGGCCAAAATATAAAGGCATTGAGCTATTTTACTGAAATTGTGCATACAGGGGTTTTTTGTGTCGCTGATCAAGAATCCGAAGTTAAATTTTGAAAAAACAAAATGGCGGCCATGAAATCCCCCAAAACATACCAAAAATCACAAATTATCGCTGCATTTTTACAAAACTTTGTATACAGTTTTTTTGGGTCGCTGATGAAGAATCCCATATAGAATTTCAAAAAAAATTACGGTAAAAAATATATACATAGTTCAAAAATTATTATTGAATTGAAGCGAATTCATGTGTTTCATTTGTTTCGGGAAAATTAGGATCTGGGGAATGGAATAAAAATGTGTAATGACTTTAACGCATGAGTTGAGAACGCATGACGTTCTCATTTCATAAGAACGCATTCAAAAGGAGCCCACTTTATGGTGCACGAATGTGCATGCATCCGTGCATTCGCGCACAATTTGGTCAATATCTCGCAAAGATGCAAAAAGATGCAGCTAATTTTTTATACACTTTCGAAAAAATGTTCATTGAACACATTCCAATAAGTTTCAAGACCAACCATCACCAACCGCGTAACTTATGGCTTTTTTTGTGGAGTTTATGAATCGTTGCATGTACAAAAATGCACTCCACTTCGATAATTATTTACTAATTACCATATAAATAAACTGATCTGATACTGAGATATTTTAATTGTACTTCCTTTCTGATGCAGAATCTATTTTTATGACACAGAAAACTGCACTTTGAGAATTTTTACGCTGCAGACAAAATTTATCGATTTTTGAAGCGTTGCGAGCTGCCGAAGTGACGCGCTGCACGGTCGCACAATATGTAACTTCCTTGCTCAGGTAGTGAACCCGGACCGGTATTAACGGTCGTTTCTAATGCTAGGGGTACCACTACAACGATTTAAAACGTTTCTATTTAAAAAAAAATCTTCATTTTTTTTTATTTTGGCCAGCTTTTTGGCGTTTCCGTCCACTGTGCGTCGCGCCAATAGGACAGCGTCTTCAGACACGCCTCTGGCATCTGATAGTCAATTAGTAATTTAGGCATTTTCTAGATAGAAATTATTAAAACTGATTTGATAATTGCTAATATCTTATAACAGTATATTAGGATATGTGAATTAATTTCAAAAACCGGCGAGTGCAAGGGGCCTATTCTACTTTGACGAATCTTTGGGACACCCCGTATAAGGATTTATATTGCTCTCATAAAAAAAATGGAGAAATTGGCATTGAGCCTTGAGCATTGTCATCTGATAAAATGTAAACCTTCGATAAATATTTGTATTTTTTTTAATTTTAATCACGCTTAGTTCATAATTCCTTTGCTTGGAACATCATCAATAATTCTTGGTAGTATTAACTGAGACAGTTAATTAAAAAAATCTTTTCTCAGAATATGACCCTAAATTTAATTATTTATTTACAGAATATCATATAAATATAAAAATACAACACAGAGAATCCGATTTTTTTTGTATAAAACATGCAATATACCTAGTTAAATTTGTCCCATAATAAACGATAAAAAAAGACATATATGACGTTCTTTGAAATTTAATGTAAAAGAAAACAGGTTATTTCTATCACGTACGGGTAATAAATTGTCGATTTTCATCTTAAAACATACATGTGGAACTATAATGCGTTAATAAAACCCAGAATACCAAAAAACTGTTTCTCGTTTTTTAATAAGCGGTTGTGATTTTACATTTGCGTTTAGTAATTTATGGTAAACAACTATTCTTAAGATTGGGATTTAGCATTTATTTTTGGTTTAATACAAATATTTAAAAAATCGAACATGCTATGACATTTAGGATTTTGCTACTATTCTAATCGCCATATTAATATAAAATATTTTGTTAATTTTTGTAATACTTGTTTATTCGCAAATTTTAATGACAACAAAAGTTAAAAATTAAAATTTTATATTATAATAGTCGTTAGAAAAAGAACACAGTCTTAAAACCATTTTAAATATACTACATTTGGTTTTTTAAGTATTTATTAAAAACCATACATAAAGGCATTTCACTGACTGCGAAATTCCAATCTTTTAGTCATAATTTAAAATTTAAAAAGCATTATTTTTTCATTCATTTTAAAAGAAAAAAATAATCTTATTTAGGTGATTACGATTATTTAAACATAGATTATACTGGGTGTTATCTCCGGAACACCCTGAATATTACCAAAACATTGATGTATCAAATAAGTAATTCGTTGTATTTTTACTTTTTAATTGCCGTATCAATTACTTTCAGCATCAGACATAAATTGTAGCAAAACAAGTAGGTATTGTTTTACTACACAGGGTGTTCCGAATTGTACCATCGATAATTTGACAATCAATAGAAAATGTGAAAATGGTTTTCTTTTTTTAAATTAACTCCAAGTTTAAATTTCTGCTAGTGTTAGAGGAGGATGTCCGAATACGCCACCTTAAAATCTCCGGGATTACATGGCGCCATCCTTTGGAATTTAGTTAAACCTTAGCAGCATTACAGTCCAAACATTTTACTTTCGAACCATCTGAAAACGCAAGTGACGTTGAGTGACAGTTCAGTCACATGGTAAAAGTTGACAGAGAAAACTTTTTTATAGTGCAGAGTAGTTTGAGTTTTTGATGGAACTTTTCAATATTATAAGATAAAACTTGGTAAGTGTATAGAGAAAGTGTTACTTTACAAAGTGTTGTATGCAATTTGTCTTGAGTTGAAATTTTAAAACGTATCTTGATTTTTTTATCTTTTGATGTTATGTTTGTATTATGGGCCACTTAATTGTTTTAAATATGAGCCACGCCCATATTCGGACCATATCTTGTGAAGCTTAGAAATGTGAGATACGTAGATATTTATTTTTCAGATAAAAATGCCTAGAAAAATCGAAAAATATATTCCAAAAAATGCAAGAAAACAGTGGGAGGGAAATGCTATGGCCCGTGCAATAAAGGCTATTAAGGAGGATTCTATACCATGTAGACAAGCGGCAAAAACGTTCAAAGTACCCAGATCTACCTTGCAGAGGCTGCTGAAGCATAACGGAGACCCTGACCAAATAGTTAAGACTGTTCTTGAAAGAAAGACTATCCTGGGTGAAAACTTGGAGCGGCAACTTGTAGAGTACATTATAACAATGGAGGCTAAGTTCTATGGGCTAACCAGGCGAGACATTAGAATTATGGCAGTACGAAATGGCCTAGATCATCCATTTAAAAAAGAAATTGCAGGAAGGAGCTGGCTCGATGCGATCTTACGCCGTCATAAGAAAATAATCTCTCTACGAAGACCAACTGGTACGTCGTTTGTAAGGGCCCTTGGCTTTACCAGCGAAAATGCCTCACGATTTTATGATAATCTTGAGAAAGAATACAACAGCCACAATTTTTCACCACACAGAATTTTTAATGTGGATGAAACGGGCCTCTCCATAGTACAAAGCAAGATTCCCCAGGTGATTGGTAGAAAAAGCAAACGGCAGATTGCAGCTATAACGTCCGCAGAACGTGGATCACTGGTGACATTCATTGCCTCTATGAGCGCTGGTGGGCAATTCATCCCACCAATGTTAATTTTTCCAAGGAAGAATAGAAACGACCAATTGATGCGTGGAGCTCCTCCAGGGTCGATCTATGCAGTCCATCCTAGTGGATGGATTCAGCAAAACCTGTTCACGCAGTGGTTTCAACATTTCATTAGTTTTGTGAAACCATCAGCAGAAGATCCCGTTTTATTAGTTCTTGACGGGCATTATAGCCATACTCGCAACGTGAATGTTATTCGTTTGGCAAGAGAAAATAACATCTCTATAATTTCTTTGCCTCCCCATTCGACCCATAAATTACAGCCCTCAGATAAAAGTTTTATGGGTCCATTCAAAGTTTACTACAGTGAAGAAATTAGGAACTGGATAAAGGTTCATCAACGTGCCATTTCAGTGTTTGATGTAGCTGAGCTCTTGGGAAAGGCATTTTTAAAATCTCAAACTGCTCGAATTGTCGTTAATGGTTTTCAAGTTACAGGGATTTATCCCCTTGATAGACGACTTTTTTCTGAGGCAGATTTTATTGCCGAGGAAGTTGACGCAGTCAAGAGGTGCCACAGTTTGGAACAAAATTTTTATGTGGACGTTTTTGAAGACCATGATTCCAGTCTCGAACTAACAAGAAATATTGAATATCCCCAAACAAGTGCTATGGATCCCAAACCTGGATGCTCCAAAGATATCCCCGATACCTTCAAAAATAATTCCCAAATAAATATCACGGATCCTAAGCCTGGCTGCTCCAAGGATATTCCTGATAGCTTCAAAGATATCTCCAGTAATTCCCAAAGAAGTGATATTGATCCTAAGCCTGTATGTTCCAAAGATATTCTTGATGGCTCCAAAAAAATCCCCAGTAAAAATTTCTACCCCAACACATTTCTACCACCTCCCCTAGCTCATCTTCTATGGTGTCAAAGAGGTTTGTTTCGTCTTTTGCAATTTCTCCAATCCCTTCCTTGAAAAAGAAAACAACTAATCGTGGGAAAAAGTCTTCTAAGTCTGAAATTATTACATCATCGCCCTATAAAAATGATTTGGAAGCATCAGTTGAAAAGATTAAACTTAGTGACAAGAAAGGAAAACATAAGGTGTTTGAGCAAAAAAAAGCCCATCGAACATCATCCCAAACCAAAAAGACGAAAGAAGACGGTTGAGTCATCCGACTCTGATAATGACCAAGAAGAAATACTCACTGATGATGAGGACAACGATATGGAGGTATTTGGAACGCGTCCAGAAAGTGAATATGCACAATGTATTTATTGCGGTGGTCTCTTCTCGAATGACTTCAGAGGGGAATTGTGGGTGCAGTGCCTCATATGCCGGTTGTGGGCGCATGAAGCCTGTGCCGACACAGAACGCAGTAAATATATTTGCGATTTTTTGTAAATAACTTTTTATTTGAGTTAAAACTTTGTTTTTGATATTTTTTTGTAAATAAATACATTTTGATAAACTAACTTTTTTACTTTGACAGTGTGGCCCATATTTCAAGCACTTTTCTTAAATATAATAAACTGACAATTTTTCTAGTTGGCCAAGTATTGAACTTACGATCCATATTTTAAGAAAAACAGTTTCATATCCCTAAGGAGTATTTCTCCAGCAATGCATTTGACCACTCAATAATATTATTATTGCCTAAAGGGTTGCGTATATGTTAGAAAAATAAAAGGGGGCCCATATTCGGACCTCCTCCTCTATACACAACGGAATATTTTAATTTTTATTTTATTAGTGTAGTATTCGACTAGTTTTTTATACTTTTATAAGTTTTTATATCTTTATACTTTTTTTTATGTGTATTTTTATCTACCGATAATATAAGTTAAATTGACGGGCTACAAATGTATCCGGACCATGAATGTAGTCAAATATAAAAAATGTTTTATACTGTTTTGATATTGTTTTTAATTTTTATATATGTGTTCTTTATTTTTAATGAATTTTGTAGGGACTAGTCATTTATGTGACAATACTTTATAATTATTTTATATTAATATTTTCTTTTATGTAATCTCTACCGTGACCTGTACATACATTGTACATATAACATAGGCTAATAAATATCTATCTATCTATCTAAACTTATGTCGAAAACTCGACCGTTTCAGAAATACAGTTAGAGTTACACATTTTTTAAAATTTCTTTTATATTTCCCGAACTAAATGAAGTACATGAATCTCAATAGCTACCATGTTTAATATAGTTATTTTCGTTTTTCTACATCAACCAAAAGCGTAACCAAGAGAATGTGATTCCTTCTTTTTTAAGGAAAAAAAATACGCCAATGATTAAATAGCTATTTGTATGACAAGGGAGAAAAGTGCATAATTTCCTCCCGCGGATAATTTGATGCCCTCCGCTTCGCGTCGGGCATCAATATCCAAGGGAGGAAATGGCACTTTGCTCCTGTGTAATACATATGATTTTTTCTACGACCATTTACAGTGTTTTACATATATTTTATTATATTTTCTTATGCATGACAATCAAAAAACCAAATTTGTCAAAATGTCATAATAGGTATTTAGATAAGTAAATATTGTTAAAAATCAAAGTACATGGAACGTTGCTAAGGTTGCTTCTTGTTTTCAAAATAAACAAACTTCCAAAAAGTTTATAATAATGTATTCCAAATATGAAGATGAAGTTCCTCAAGATATTCTGGAAGAAGCAAACGTGGTTTCGTTAAATCTATTACCGTTAAAGTCTCGTGAAAAATATAAAAAAAGAGTACCAGCTATTTTATTGTTGGATGGAGACTAGGCAAATAAGAAAAATATGTGAAGAAGTGGTCCTATTTTACTTTTCCAAAAAATGCGGCGATTTGAAGCCTTCAACATTATGGAGCAAAAAATACAGCATGTTGCGATCTACACTCCAAATTAAAGACAATATCGACATTAAGTTTCCTAAATTAGTAGCTTTTTTAAAAAGGAAATCTGCTGGATATACCAGAGGGGAGCCAAAGTATTTTCCTCCCTAGGGAAGCAAAGTATTTTCCTCCCGAGGGAGGAAAAGTACTACTTTGCTCCCTAAAATGAGGGAGCAAAATAATATTTTCTATGTAGGGAGTAGAAAAATAATTTTTGAAATCTACAGTCAGTTTAAGAGTAAAAAGTCCTCTTGCAATTTTTCCGTAAAACATACCGATTTACAGTTAAACTTTATTAAGAATTCCTTGCAAATTGATAATGTTTACGTGTGCTCTCTGATGCTGTTCTTAGTTGACTTTGGTCAAATAATAATAACAATAATGAAAGTTGTCAGATGATTTCAAGCTGATTATACAAATAATTTTTTTTTAAATATTAATTTTATAATTATTATGCCAAGATTATTCACAAACAATGAATATGCAGATATCGACTGTTTACTACCAGTACCTCCTACGTAACATTTTTTCCAAAAGTAAGTATTATACCTACTTCACATCTACAGTAAACGAATATCTCTTATGTGACAAAAATTCTAATTTAGCGCCAGTTGCCTAATTTCAATACCTCTTTTTTAAACTCCGGGTTAATGGTAATGGTAATGGTAATGGTGGGGGAGGCTGACGCCTGGCAAGTAGGCCACAGACGGGCCCTTTTTACCAACCCCCAGCTGTCCCCTCAGCCATGTGCTTCTCTTGCTCCCTCATCGAATCTTTCCGACCTTCTGATGAAGGTCAGGATGTCACTCATTGCGAGGGAGCTCATCTCCTCCCTTAGAAGCGCCTCAGAACCGAAGATACAGTGCCTCAGGCGCCCAAACGCTTCACATTGTCCCAGGAAGTGGTAAGATGTCTCTTCATCACTCCTGCATCTTGGACATGTAGGGTCTTCCTCAATACCTATCAATGATAGATGCCTCTTAAGTCTGCAGTGGCCTGTCAGAACACCGATTAAGAGATTCAGAGTCTTACGACTCCGTCCCAGCAACCAGGCCGATCTCGATTTGTTCGGCCCCGTCACAAAATCTCGGGTTTGCCTGCAGGCCCTGTTGGTCCTCCAGTGCGTCCTCAGTGTCTCGTGGGCCCACTCATTGAGGGCCGTTGTGACCTGCCTTCTTGAAATACCTAACATAGGCTCAGGCCCGTGACAGGGTTCCTCGGCTCCGAGTCTAGCCAATTCATCGGCCTTCTCGTTGCCTGGAACTCCCATATGTCCCGGGACCCATACCAGTCTCACTTGTTTATGCCTGGCCAGCTCTTCTAGGGCATCCCCACACTCCTGGACGAGAGCTGATCTCGTCCTGGGGGGAGCACACCGCCTTTAGAGCAGCTTGGCTGTCGGAGCAGATATATATTATCTGTTCCGCCCCATTCCTAACCTCAGCCCTACCTGCCACCGCTAGGATGGCGTAAACCTCTGCCTGGAAGACCGTGGTGTACGAGCCTAGAGCAAAGCTCTCCTGTACTTCTCTGCCTTCCAGATATATTCCCCGCCCCGGAAGACGATCTAGTGGCCAGCCGAGATCCGTCTGTATAACACACCAGAGAGTCCGGGCGGAAATCAATTCTTCCTTCACTCCACTCCTCCCTACTAGGAAGAGTGAGAGTGTAATTCCTTTCCAACCTTAGCTGATCTTTCGCTTCTCTCACCTTCAGGACAGAGAGAGGGATTTCCCTCTCCGTCAGTCCGGCAATTGCTGCGTGACCTTCAGCTCTGCCTGAACACTGCCAGCTCCCAGAATCCCGCATTCTCAGATAGGCCGCCATAGCCTCCCTCTTTATCCACGAGGGAAGCGTTGGCAGGCCTAGCAGAACCTCCAGAGCAACTGTCGGTGTCGTCCTCATTGCGCCAGTGATCCCTAGGCAGGCTAGTCTCTGGACTTTTGCCAGCTTTCGGGACGTCATCGCTCTGTCCACACTCGGCCACCAGACCACGGATCTATATTGGAGCCTAGGCCTGATGACCGCCGTGTACAGCCAGTGTAGGATCCGTGGGTTGAGGCCCCAGTTCCTACCTACCGCTCGGCGCAATTGCCAGAAGGTCGCAGTCGACTTTTTGATGACGTTGTCGATATGCGGCCCCCCATGACAGTTTGCTATCTAGGGTCACTCCCAGGTACCTAACCTCCTGCACAAGCGCAAGAGGTTTACCGTACATGGTTGGTGCCCTAAAATCATCTATTTTCCTTCTCTTGGTGAATAGGATCATCTCAGTCTTAGATGGATTGACTGAGAGACCTGTTTCGCCGCACCATCTTTCTATTATTCTACAAGCTACCTGCGTTCTGTTGCAAACGACATTTAAGAAGCGGCCGGTCACTAGGACCAGCCCGTCGTCCGCATATGCCTGCGCATAAAATCCTTCCGAAGTTAGGCGCTCCAAGAGACCATCCATTATTAGACACCATAGATGGGGTGATAGGCAGCTGCCTTGTGGACAGCCGCCCCTCACCCCGACGTCCAATTGGCAGTCTCCTAAAGCAGCACTAACTCGTCTCTCTTCCAGCGCAGATTTCACCCATCTGACCAGTACTGGAGCAGTACCTCTAGTCCGAAGGGCATCGCAGATAGTAGTAGTCCTTGCTTTATCAAAGGCACCCTCTATATCAAAAAATATTGCTAGGGTGACCTCCTTATGCAGGAGGGCCCTTTCTACCTTATGCACGACGGCGTGAAGGGCTGTCTCCGTGGACCTCCCTCGCCTATATGCGTGCTGATACTTGTGGAATGGGTACCTGGCTAGGTCCCCTTCCAACAGATATCTGTCCACTATCCTTTCCAATGCTTTTAGCAGGAAGGACGTGAGACTTATCGCCCTAAACGATTTGGCAGCTGTGTAGTCCTTTTTTCCCACTTTGGGGATGAAGACCACTTTAGCTGACCTCCAGGTCAGGGGAACATATCCCAGTGCCAGACTGGCCACAAATATTCCTCTTAAATGCGGTAGAAGAATATCCAGGCCCTTCTGAAGCAGAGCTGGGAAGATCCCGTCTGGCCCCGCTGCTTTAAAGGGCTCGAACTCATTCACTGCCCAGACTACAGCTCCATCCTTTACAATCTCCTCGGCAAGCCGCCAGTCAACTGGTGGCATCGGCCGCTCCGAGGGTACTGCAACGGCAGGGCGTTCGCCCGGGAAGTGAACCTCTAAGAGGTGTCTTAATGACTCCTCCCTAGAAGTAGTCCAAAAAACTCCGGGTTAAAAGAGAATAAAAGTATAAAATTAGTAACAATAATTTCTATGTGCATCATATAAAAATCAAACAGTTTTTTACTTTCAAAATAGTGCTTATAAGCTCTATAAACAAAACAAAAAAATTACGTATTTTTTTTATTTCATTAAAATGGAGTGTAATATTCTCATCAAATGGTTTTTTGCAGATATAAAAACAGGAGAATCAGAATAAATGAAAATAGAATCCTCGAAGCATTTTTGCTGATAATGATTGACTAAATTCTCGCAGAGTACCAGAGCAATTGCAGGTGCCAAAATCAAAAGTACTCCGAGTTTTACGAGGCAATCATAGAAAAGCTTTCCATTTACAACCCGTTCTAAATTTGCATCCCGGTGGCGCAGAAAATGGTTGAATTTTTGTCGGTCAATACTCAATTCCGAGGAAGTGACTCCCGAATTTCATCATAAAATATTATGGACTGATGAATAAGCCTGGCCAAGGTCATTAATCCTACAGAGACGTACTGGGTATGCATCATATCATAATACTTGAATAAGTACAATAATAGTATATAAAATATTTTTGTGTTTATTATGTATGTTTTTGTACTATTTCGTTCGCTTTAAATTCTTTTTTTATGTATTTCCTTATATTATGTAAGCTTAGTGCTGCACATTATTATTAAACTGTTAAATAACGTTCACACATGTACATTGTATATCTAAGTGATAACTAATAATAAATAAGTAAATAAATATAATAAATGGAAATAAATTTTATTAACACTGGTACACTTTATACAAATATGTACAAAACTCACCTTCTTAAGCAGATTTATGAAGTAGCTTGGTTGTCGTTATCACAAACTGGAGCACTTCTATAATAACTGTGTGGCATCAGATATGTTTCTACAGTTGTATCAGTAAGCGATGTTCGCTGTGGTGAAAAAATATGTTTGTATTTTGAAAAAGACCGTTTGACATCTACGGAAGTAATACAGGCATAAGTAAAACACTCTGTGAACTCACTTAACGCAGCTGTAGATGCACCATCACAAATTTGTCTTAATTTGGTAAAATCAGGATCTTTCCGTAATACACTCGAATTTTTCAATAACGGGCTTATTTTTTGCGTCATTTATAGTCTGTAGCTGTGTATTTACGTCGTCCACTATTTGCAGCGATTCCACTAACGACAACGAAGTATTTTGCAATTTTGCTATTGCGTCGTGTAGTCCTCTATAATTGTTATAAATAGTTTTTAAATCTGTTTCAAGGGAAACATCTTGAAAGCGTGTCTGGCTTTCCTTAATAGCTGCAGCCTCGTTAGGGTTGAACTGTAGTATCACAGGTTTTATTTGTTGAAAATATCCAGCATACTAACAAGCTGCCTTCAACCTCGTTCCCCAACGTGTAAGAATCGGCTCTGGTGGTTCCGGAATACCAGGACACAGTGTGTGAAATGCTCGAAGCCGTTTAGGAGATTTGAGAAATACTTTTTTTGTATTTGCTATTAATGCATCTACCTCTGGAAAACATTTTCGAATCGTTTCTGCTACAAGATGGAACGCATGCACTTTACACGTAACATGTGAAAACCTACAATCGTCTCTTTGAAGAAAATGGCCCACCAAACGCATTGTCGCAGCACCGTCGGTCACAAACATCAACACTTGACTTGTTGACAGTTCAAATTTTTCGAAAGTCTCCAACACCACCCGCGTAATTGTTTCGCCAGTACACGCAGTTAGTCTTTTGCTAGCTAGTAAAAGTGGAAATGTTGGTTTAACATGGTCGATTACACGTACTATAACATTTAAAACAGATTTTTTTTTACAATCTGTCGTCTCGTCAACACATAACCACAGCCGTGTATTTTTTTAATGCACATTTAATCCTATTTACACTGTCTTCACGAACACTTGGTACATATCTACGTAACGATGAACGACTTGGTAAATTCACCTGGAGATTGTATTTATTCCAGAAATCCCGAAATGCTGGTTTATCCAATATGCGCAGGGGAACATCACAGGCAATCAGCCTTAACAGTAAATTAAACATAAACTGAGGTTCCAAAGAAGACACGCCATTTTTTTTATTTTTATGCCGGTTACTATTAACATGAATTTTGCAGCCGTATTTATTCCAACACATTAAGTCTTGATCACAAACTTTACAAATTATTTTACAACCATCATAGAATAAATCCGGAAATTCACCGATAAATTTATTCACTTTATCAGCGTACGGTCGTTTTCTACTCTTTACGCTCAACATTATTTATTATTTATTAGTACTCTATGCATCGACCGACAGATAACAACTGAAGTGTGTCGTGTCATCGTCATCGTAAACAAGCGCCCGATGGTATTGCGCCCGACCCTGATCTACCATCGCTTGGCCAGGCTTACTGATGAAGCTTCATTTACTAGAAAGGGAGTAGTTAATTATCATAGTATGCATATTTGGACAGAAGAAAATCCCTACGAAATCCGGCTTCATCCATTTCAACAAGAATTTAGTGTCAACGTTGATATCAGCAATAACAGTTGGATATAACTGGACGGTGCTCCAACATATTTTGGACGAATAGGTCGCGAATGGCTCAATGAAAATTACCCGGGGCATTGGATAGGCAGATTAAGTTCAGTGGCCTAGCCACCGCGATCTCCAGACATTACACCTTTAGATTTTTATGTGTGGGTTGTTTGAAAGTCAAAGTATATGCCGAGCCAGTTGCAACAAGAGAGGAGCTTACTGTGAAAATTCAATGCGCATGCGACGAGATGAGGGAAAGTAGACATCAAATATCTGCCGCTGTAAATAAGTACCATAGTTCGAGGATGTCAGAAATGTATCGAAGTGATTGATGTGAATTTTAAGCAGCTCTACTAATGATTTGAGTTTCCTTTTGTAAAATATTGAAGTTTAGTTATGTTTTTTTTAATTTTATATATGGCTGAGATATATACTTGTCTTCTGATTAATTTTTAAGAAATTCTAAATAAAGTTTAACTGTATATTTCGAAAATAAAAATAATTTTGATCACAGACCTATTTTTTTCTTTAAAAAGAGGGAATCACACCCCCGTGGTTACGCCTCTGGTTGAAGTAGGAAAATAAAAATGACAATTAAATATGGTACTTATTAGGGAACATGTATTTACCAAATTTCAATAGAATATCTCATTTAATTCAGGAGATATATAAAAATATCGCCCTATATTTCTGAAAGGGTCGAGTTTTCGATATAAACTTATTAAGAAAACTCATATTATTTTCCATATTATTTGCACATTTTATATTGATTTTTAAATTATCTAAGGTACAATTCAGGCCACCCTGTATATAAAACATTATATCATATCCCTACTTAATTAAAATACAGCAGTTAAATCTTGACCAATAAAGTGACAACTATTATTAAAGCAAATGGTGGAAAACAATTCGACCATAAATTCTTTGAGGACAGTAGTATTCTATTTTAAATCAAAACCTAAAAAAATATAAAAAAAACTGTTAGGAAGTATATTATTGTAAGTTGTCTATTATTAATGACATTAGTTAAAATCCTTGATCAGTTATAGCGTCCCTAATCACTGGATTTGGAGGTAAGTGATACAAAAAGTTGTCTTGTGTATTGTTCACATCAATTACGATGACTATTAATATTGGCACCACGCCTCATAGGCGGTTGTAAGGGCGCAACTTTATATATCGGTAATTTAGTGTTATTTTGACCTCCCGAATATCCTATTGACAGGGTGTTCCACTTTTCGATAATCAAAAGAAGACCTTATTTAAAGAAAAAAGCTTCAATAAACATACATACACAAGAGAAAAAACGGATATGTATTTACCGAAGTATTATTATGCATTTTATGAAAAATCACCCTTGTATATTGGTCAGAAAATGTTTAACATGTTATCTATCGAAATTAAACTCCAAAAGAGCATTGCACAATTTAAACTTAAGCAAATTCTAGGCAATCTTGCTTGTTACACGATATGTGAATTTATTTCAGTTTTGCAAAATACAAATTACCATATTAATACTATCATACCTATTACAAATTAACAATTTTATGTATGCCGTAACGTTTTAACTATTTATTGTAAATTTTATTTAACAAACCTTTTGTATATTTGCGTTATATTGTTATTTATATATTTTGTAACTTGTCTTATCTACACCATGTAGCCAAAGAAATTAATACATATTATTATTATTATAGGGTGATCATATGTACTTATTTCAGTAGGAGAGTAGTTACTTTTTGAATACTGTCCTACCGTCCTTAAAAGGTTCATCAAGTACAGGGACAGTCTAAGTTCAAATGTCGAATGTTTTTATTATTATTAATATATAATAATAAAAATAATGACAATAATAAAAAAAATTAAAAAAAAAGTAATAATAATAATAACAGCCTACAGTCACTAACCCTGCGGGATGTGGGGAGTGGCTGAGGTTAATGTGCTGGCGCGACTCCCGTGAGGCGTCGGAGGCCACGGGAGGACTGTCCAGCGTCGGGCAACCGAAAAAAAAAAAAAACAATAATAATAAAAATAATAATAATCTCAGGAGCTTAGATCCCCTCTTGCGGTTTGTAAAACATTACGAAACTGTAGGAGTGGGAGGATTGTTCAAGGCAGCAAAAAGAGCCGCAGATGAACTCGATCTCGCATTTGACATCACGCCAGGAAGCCGGCGAGGTGCTGATGTAGTCAGTCACTGAACTTCAGCCAAATCGTCTGAAAGCCTGAATCAGAGCTGCTGAACAGGAAAATCTGTTTCGGCAGCACGTAGATAAACTCCAGCATGATGTCTTCTATAAGAATATAGAAACACTAGGTTTATCGACCAGGCTGACATACGTCTTTTTAAGGTCAGCCGGGCTTAAGTCGGAGACCGAGGGATTCATTATGGCCTGCCAAGATGGTAGTATCAACACTTGGTCTACCGTAGCCGCGTGTGGAGTGTTGAGGTTCCTGACATCAATTGCAGGACCTGCCGTCAGACGCAGGAATTGCTCATGCACTTACTATCTGCATACCCCATATACGCGATTTCGGCCTACATCCACCGACATAACGAGGCGTTACGAGTGTTATACTACCATCTAAGGTACTCGTACGGGGTAGACCAGACACCAGTGCTGCCTTACGTCCCCGGAGATATTGAGTCCGTTGTCGATAACGAAAAATGCCGGATCTACTGGAACTACTCGTTCCCGAAGGTCAGGCTATTCCAAGCCAACAAGCCTGACATAGTCCTCCTTGACCATCAACTCAAGTTGATGTATGTAATCGAGTTCTCGGCACCTGCGGAGAAAAACATCACCTTGAAGAAGGAGGAGAAACGGACCAAATATCACGATCACCGGTACGAGCTCCAAGTGCTGTACCCAGGCTACTCGGTAAAAATGGTCGTCCTAATAATCGGTGTACTCAGAGGGATAAAGCCTACGCTGCTCTCGGACCTGAAGATCATACCGGCCTGCCAAAAATCAACGGAATGACAGGCAGGCCAAATGCAGAAGGCGGTCATTCTGAGTTTTCTCCGTCTGCTTAGCGCACATGATTCTGGTATCTACAGTCACTAACCCTACGGGATGTGGAGAGTGGTTGTAGTTAATGCGCCAGCGCAACTCCCGTGTGGTGTCGGAGGCCACGGAAGGACTGTCCGGCATCGGATAATCCGAAAAAAAAAAATTAATAACAATAATGTAGTTTATTTACCAAAATAAAGTATATTCAAGTTTCCAAACAAATAAACAAACATGATAATAAGTAAATAAACATGCAAAAAAAAGGAAGTGCTCCACAGAGACAAAGCTGTGAGATGGTACACTTGCAAATAAAGGATGTTTCAATAAGAGCGCAATATTTCAAGGTTCAATAAAACATGGTTTTCTGTAGCAAAGTATTGAAATATTTATTGAGATATAACTTAGACATTTGGGAGTTATGCACGGAACAACACATCTAGTAAATTTCCGCCACGACTTTGCTAGCACATGCGTACTCTTTTGGCGAAATTTTGATTAACGGTGTCGCATACATGTGGCGGTATTTCGTTCATATAGCGTCTAATTTCGACCCTCAATGCTTCGGTGGTCGCGGGCTGTTGTTATAAACCTGTGACTTCAGATAACCCCACAGCCAAAAGTCCAAAGGTGTTAAGTCGCAAGAGCGTGGCGGCCAATTCTGGTCACCAAACCGAGAGAAGACACGACCAGGAAAAGACTCGTGCAACACCGTCAATGTTTCACGGGCGGTATGGCAAGTGGCACCGTCCTGCTGAAACTACATGTCGTTGAGAGCAATATCTTTCAATTGAGGCACAAAAAACTGGGTTTCATAACACGATAACGTTCGCCATTCACCGTTACTGCATTACATGCCTCGTCTTCGATGAAAAACGGCCCAATGATTCCTCCAGACCACAATGCACACCAAACAGTGACATGTTTTGGATGCATTGCTTTCTCATGAATTATTCGTGGATTTTCTGAGCCCCAAACGCGGCAGTTTTGCCTATTAACGAAGCCATCGAGGTGAAAATGGGCTCATCACTGAAAATGATTTTGTCCGTAAAATCGGCTTTCACTCCTTGTTGTTCAAGGATCCAATTGGTGAACTCTTCGCTGTGCATGTTGGCAGAAGTTGTCGTCTCAATTGGACTTTGTAGGCATGGAGATGCAAATCTTTAGTGAGAATACGCTGAAGAGTGGCTGTTGTAATGTGCAATTCTTGTGCACGATGACGAATTAACGTCCCTGGACTCTCGACCACGCTCTCGTGAACTGCCGTGACGTCTTGTTCTAAATGACCTCGACGAGCTCGTATCGTGTGTTTCACGTCATTAATTGAACCAGTACTTTCGTATTTTTAGATTATTCTTTTCACAGAAGATGAATGAGGAACATTATTTCGACCGAAAATTGGACGCACTTTACGAATGGTGGCAATCAAACTCTCACCATTTTGATAATAATGTTTAACAATCAGGACGCGTCGTTCTATTGTGTATTGCACCATGATTACTAACTCCCATCTATCTTCTATCGACCTGGCATGTCATAATCTTGTGACATCATGACAGCCAATCTGGCGTGCAAATCAAATCTTGCGCTCATATTGAAACACCTTTTACAAATACAAAATATATATTGAAATGACACATATAAAGAACAGTAAGGTCAACCTACAAAGGAAATCCCGCGAGTGAACTAGACTTACTTATTATTACACATTATTAAAATCTTTAACACTAACACTACTAATAACACCAATAATAAAGAAGATAAATTACCAAACGATAAATAGATACATGTTTGTTTCCTGACTATATTGTGGGAATAAATTGTATGTAAATACAAATATAGATATAAATGCGTGTTTATTTTTTTAGTTTTTAAGGGGTAATACTAATAAAAAGTAGGAATAACCATAACTGACGAAGTAGTCATGCACTGCGTATTTTGTAACTTAATCTTAATCTCTCTATCGATTATTTGATAATCTTTTTTCTAGGAGTAATTATTAACCAAGCATTGAGCTTCTTTTTTATCACGGCAACGACATGAGCATATCTTACGTATTATGGAATCTTGGCATATGCAATTGGATAAAGGTAGGTAAAAGATCTTTGGCTAATGGGTTTTTCTACTTTTGGTATTAATGTAGTTTTCTGAGAGAATCTGGTGTTATGGCATTATTGGTATTAAATTATTTTGGGACTATATGTAAGATGCGATCGGACTAAGGAATAGTACAAAGTTTTTAATTGAATTTCATTAAATAATTGTTTGTATACTTTAAATTTGCCCACGATACTGAATCTGAATCAATTGATGAATCTGATGAGTTCGACTGAGTAATGATATTGGGTAAATAATTATGTAATTATTTTATTTCTGTCGATTTATTTATGGGTTATGTTATTACATAACCCTTATTTTTTAGAATTATATTTGTTTTTATTTAAAGAATATTATTTATAATTTCATTTAAATATGCCATAAAATAAAATTCTTGATTTAAAATATGTTTTATTTATATCTATACAGAGATGTGGTCATTTCTTAAATTTTTAAATAAAAAACGAAAAAACGAGTTTCATGTATTTTTTTTTAACTAATACGTTTTTTTCAATTTACATCTCTAATCACCACACTGTTTACGTTCAACATTTACTTCATCAATTTGTCTTCTTGCACCCTATTTGGACTAATAAAACTAGTGAATTTCCCACTTTATTCCATTTCTGTCGCTAACGTTTTTGTCCCCTTTCTTCTGAATAGAAAATATGGTCACCCTAAACATACATCGTATTTCGCTCGGTTTCCGAGATACAGGATGATGAAATTTATTTTTTAAGTTTCTTTTTTAATTATCTTTCAAACAAATTGAGATATTGATATAAAACTTAGTACACTTATTGAACAGTTCATAAGCAATATTCAGTAACTATCTTAATAATTCAGATATTGAGGCTCTTAGTTTTCGAGTCCATCTACCGTTTAAAACTCTCAATCTCTTTTAACCAGGCCCCTGGTAATTTTTGATTATTCATTTGGAATGATTAACCAATTTGGAAACTTGTTTGTCAACTAGATATTTTTGATATTTTACTCCGTTTATAAATTGTGCACAATTCTTTCATAAACATAATAAGTAATTGTTGGTTATTACAATTAATTATTTTTTGATTATTATGGCTTTGAATGAATTATGCAAAATAACTTCTAAACGAAGAGTGCAATACGCTGGCTCATGCAGGCGTTAACAATCATGAAGATTGCGATTGGCGTCTACAGATAGGTTGCAATTGGCGTTGATGCTCCAGAAGACATGCGCGAGATTGCGACCATGAATTTTGTCATTCTTTTGGAATCGGTTGTTTCCAAGGAACTCGTTAGACGATAGAGAAGATACTCGCTTAGCACGCGGTAGGTCCAGGGTTCGAATCGCAAACTTATAATTTTTTTTTTTTAAATAAGTATTTTTTTAGTTCGTTAGTAAGATTTTCCTTGCCCTTTATAGGCTCGTCTAACGAGTTTCTTGCTAACAAACGATTCCAAAAGGATTTATTAATACTTATCTATGAACTAAGTTAGGCTTCCCCTATTTCGCGCATGTCTTCTGTAGCATCATAGCATCAACGCCAATTGCAACCTATCTGTAGACGCTAGTAAGATTGCGGGATGCAAAAATAAAGCATATACGCATTAGCTGCAATTCCCTACAGCATTTACAACGTTGCCAGTTGTCAAATTTCACTTACGGTACAGCGTTGACAGTTTTTATTTCGACTTTAAAAATATGCTAAACGTGAGTTTACAAAAACAAAATATTCATAATAACTGTATACACTTTTATTATTTCCTCTTCTGATTGGTAATGCTGCGGCTCTGTAGCACCTATTGAGGAGTCGCCACTACTAGTCAGTGATATCATAATTTAAAGCAAGCAGCTTACCTTGCACTTTCAAATGTTGCTGAAGCAGAAGTTCCGATGGCCCCAAATCCAACTCCAACAGCTAGTCCCTCCGGGATGTTATGAACGGTGATGGCAACTACCAAAAGTATTATCCTTTTCCACTGACCATGTTGGATTTCCTCGATGTTGCAAGCCTCATCATAACTCTGTGTACGAACTAGGTCTTCAGTAATCGGTGATACATTATCAGTTGTTTTACCTACTGTAAATGGAAATACAAATTGTTGTATTTAACTAAGTTAAAAGAACAGAAATGAAAGATTTGTTAGAAACAATATTCATTATACAAGGTGATACTGTAAGTGATACACTTACTTAAACTTGTGATAAAATTTATTTGAAACAGAAAATTCGAAGCATGTTAGCATTTTTTACAACTTTTCAGAAACTTCATACATTCTGAGATTTGGCACTACTGCAATACCCGTCTAATGTGAACGCATTGGTTGTTACTGTTGTTTATACGTTTACACGTTTTATCAACATGACGTTATAAAAATTTTAAAACGTCTTCGTTCTGGGTAGGCAGCTACATGCAACTGAATCAAAAGCAAAACGGGTCTATGCAACATTGCACATTATTTCAAAAACGATTAATTTTGGTCAAAAATAAAAAAAAGCAACCTTCCTGGAATCAAACCGAATTAGATGGAAATGCTAGTAAGACAATTACAGTACTCAGATATGTAAATATTTGCCCCTATAAAAATTTATTCAATCACGTATAAGCCTTTAAACAGCGAAGATCTTTAACTGTTTTCTGGTGTGCAGTTAATGGTAAAATAATCCCTTTCCATTTTACTTCATTTCTCGGAGTTGGGGACATGCAAGTACTTGAATAACAATTCAAAATAAAGCTGAAGGTATGTATTTTAATGTGCTTATGATATTTTGTAATAATTACGTTAATCCGTTTTCCTGTGTTAACATTTTAAATAACTACTTGCAGAAATACACTGTTTTTTTAATTTAAATTTTTTATTTGTTATAAAAAAAATTCCACATGTCTACAATTTTTGAGACTTCATTTTAAAGCTTCAAATATGTTGTTTAAGAGCATACCGTCACATTTTGCTTTTAGCCGCTTCTTCATTAGAAAAAAATACTTAAAGATAGCAGATACATAGGGCTGATATTACAAAATGTTATAATGTATTTTCTAAAAAAAAAAAGATTTGTAATGCAAAACGTATATTGTTTGTCAAAATTGTTTGTGAAATTATGGTCATTCCACTTCTCGAAAAAATTGGTAATGTTTGCTTTAAATTCGCATCAAAATGGAAACAATCTGGGAGGCAAAATTTGAGATTTCTTGCATTAAATAAAACATTGTTGAAGTGTACTTTAAGAAAACACTAAGAATTATTTGGAAATATCTACACCAGCACATCAAGCTCGAGGTCGACCAGTAATCCTGCAACAAAGGATCTCAAATTATATAGAAAAATTTTACCAGGTAAATTTTGAGAATTAAAACGAATCACAACTTACTAAATAGACTTTTAGTTAAGTTCTGATCCATACATCACAAGTCTGACGTTTGCAAAAAAAAAAAGAAATTTTCAGTGTATCCTGAAAAGATGGAATTTTTAATTGAAGCAAGACCACCGAGAAGAAAACACTGGACAGAAATCGATTTTGATGAAGATGAAGATAATGCATCAGAAGATAAACTTTAATTTTATATTTTTCCTAATCTTATTATTGTGTTTATATTTTACTAAATTTGACATCAAATTGATTTTATGTATTATATAAAAAATTTATAAATATATTTATTTGTGTAGTTGTATATCTATATATTCTTTCTGCAACCGTCTACAAACTGTTTTTGGTCAATTTTTTTAGTGGAAAATACATCTTTACTAGTCTAGCCCCGTAATGTGACATATAAGGGATTGGTAAAGTTTTACCGATCCCTTATGCCACTTTTGGCAAAGTCACTTTCTATTGTCAACAGGGACAATTTTGAAAGCCGCTCTTCACTGGTTGAATTTCTTGAAAAAGTTTTTATCCTTTTTTAAGGTCGAAAAACTGCAATCAACCGAAGCACTAGTTGCAGGTATCGTCAACACTAACTCACACAATTTCAACACTTCAGAGTAGGCCTGATCCAAACTATTTTCTTTTATAAAGATAATCAGTTCGTTGGCGTTATGTTTCTGACTAATATCTTCTGTAGCATAAATAACTGAAAGTTCCGATCGTAACCCAACTATATCAAAAAAATTTGGACTTTCCCATTTGGATTTATGTAGCGTACTACGATTGACAACTGACTAATATTCGTAATATCGGTTGTTTCATCTAACATAATTGCAACAAAAGGAGCTTTTTTTATTTCTTGCTTGATCTTTTCTAAAACAATATTGCTTATCGACTGAGTCAAATCATTTTGAATATGATTTGATGTACCGCGAAATACCGTGGAGTGTTCCAGATGGTTAAATTGTATCGTATTTTGCTAATAAATCAACTAAATTGATGAAATTGCCCCTATTAGCAACGCTCCAAGATTCAGTATGACCTCTAAAACTAAGTTCATTTTCGCTGAGAAAACAAACAATGTCAATAAGTCATTTTAACACTTTTTTTTACAAGTTCATTATGCTTACGGTCACTTTCTTTCAACTGCTGATCTAATGAATGCTCAATTCGTGATTTTCCAAATGTTTTTTCTTTTAGCACCGCTCGCAAATGAGTTTCACACTTACCATGCCTCTTTGTCACTTTGTGAATATTGTTTAAATCTGAAAAGCCATTTTTATTCCAAACAACTTTTTCATTTGTGAAAAGTACACATGGCCAACAAAACAATTTACACAAATTTTCACAACCCGTTAACCACTGATTAGCACTGTACATTTCAATATTAAAGTACCTATAGCATGATTTAACTTTCGTTTTTTAAAAGTTTTAAATCAGGTGTTGGTCTCCCGTTTCTAAAATATCCAGCTTATCTTGAAACGAATATGTTGAAAATCCCTTTTTCAACAAATTGCACACCACACAAACGCAAATAATATTTTCCACAGTGCTAGGACCAGCTTCCATATTGAATAAGCAATTCTAAAACTGCTTATATGCGCACTAATGTTCAACATTTTAAAAATCACTTGTCGCCACATCACAGGTTTAGAAACACCAAAAAAGTTTTTACAAATATAGCACTAAAACTGAGAATAATACTAGGAAGATTAATATTAAGTATAATATTAAAATCGAGATTAAAATCTATAAAACAAGACGCATTACTATGCTATACGGCTCAGATATTAAGATTATGAAGTGGGGATGGGATGCATTTCAAGAAGTTGCTTATATCGAAGTCGCGCGAGTCGTGTTGGCTCGATTAATCGAGTGCATCACCGTTACGGTTTTAACGTGCAACATTATCTCAGCTGTTGAAATGCAGGGCCGTGTCTATTGAAATTGGGTAAAAGTAAATTTTAATCATTAATATATGTGATAAATAATAATTAGGTTCTAATTATGTGTTGTTTTTTTAATAATCCCAAGGGAAGCACTGCTTCCTTGCTTCCATGGACCGACCGCCCCTGCTTCTATTAAATATAACTAGATAATTTGTCATTAAAAAATGTATTTACAAATAAAAAGTTATTCTTAGGGATAGCAGAAGCCCGGAAAGATAAGTCTGTGTACAAATGTATTTGACTGTTTGGAATTGTCAAGTGGTATTTGGTTGGATAATACCATGAATTTAAAGGTTCCAATTATAAAATGTATCACAGTTAATTATTAAAAGTAAAATGACAATAATTACTAAAAAAAATTAACAAAATTCTTCGGTTTTACTTATATATTGTTTAGTCTGAAATTTAAAAAAAATTGATTATATGACATGACAACTTGTATACTATAGATTTCAATACCTACTAAATTAATTCCTAATTAGTTTTGTCTAATGGTGTTCGATCGAAAAAATTTTGGGTTATATCTGCTTAATGCAAATAAAAAAATTATCAAACATTAGTGAATTTTCCCCCAAATGTCTTCTACAATTTATTTCTACTAATTAAATTACTTCTTATTTTCAGATATCACCATTGCTGCTCCTACAGAACAAGACACTGAAATTGTTACTTCCCCTAAATCTTTTTTCCATGAGACAGGTATAATTTTGTTTCTTTATATTAGAGCAGTACCTGATGGGGATTTTTGCTCATACGTATGTGTTTAATGGATCATTTTCAACCATCTTTTGCTAACGGCATGACTCGACAAGGCTGTTAAGAAGAACTAATTGGTCATGTGGTTTTTGATCATTTATGAAGACACATTATATAGTTTAAAAATATAATGTACTGTATTGCTATATTTATAAATGAGATATTAAAATTATTTGCATTAAATGGATGAATAAGTAAAATTTGCTTTATTTTCACTTGTTTTGGGAAGTTGTACCCAGAAGGATGTGTGAAAAAAAAATGTTTTGTAAAAAATATTGACAAAAATTAACATTTTCATAAATAACAAAATCTCATTACAAAATAAAAACTTTTTTATTTTGGCTTTTTTACTCAGTATCATCCCCCTAATCATCACTCTTCCTATAACAGATTTTTTAAATATTTGCAGTTATTAACAGAAAAATAGAATTGTACCCAGGAGGCTGTGTGAAAATAATTGTTTTGTTGAAAATATTAAACATAAATTATTATTTTCATAAATAACAGAATCTCAACAAAATAAAAACTTTTTTATTTTGGCTTTTCTCTCAGCCGCATCCCCTAATAATTTCAAAATGCTTCCAAATTAGTCTTTCGATTACTTAATTTCAAAAAATGTTCTACCTTTGTATAACATAAGTAATTCAGAATATTAACTGGAAGTTTCAAATGATAATAGTATTTATTCAGTTGAAACATATTGTTATTTCAGTGTAGACTGAAATTTAAAGTGAACATTTAACAAAACATTTCTCTCAGTGTGGACGTAACTGGTACACAAGGTCACATAAATCAGACCTTTAAAATCTCATAGGCACTGCCAAGGCTTTCGCATCTGTATAGCTATAGGTACTTTGTGCTATTGCTTCATAAATTCAAGAAAGTATACTTTGTTGTTTTTATCTTTGCGTGTGTATCAAATTAATTAGTTACAACCTGCGTCCACAGCAATGCATTCATAGGATAAGCAAATATAGAGACGTATGTCTAGATAGGCTAAGACATCTGATCGATAAGTTAATAATTGATGGAACAAAGACACGATTATGAACCTATGTCTCAGCTTCATTGATCAGCTTGTTTGTCACTTGATTTAGCGGCGTCGTACGTAATATTTATGAAACTATATTTTTGACATTATATTAGTAGTTGTATGAATCACATAACATGAAAATTAACTTTGACCATTGACAAGTACTCAATGGCGACCGGTGAAATTTAGGGTATGCTCTATCTTAGTGTTGTAATGTATAAAACATCTTGTTCTCCGGTACACACCACTACTCAAAAGTAAAGATGACCTTCAATTTATTTACTTTATACAGCTTGTGATTGTGATGTACGCGCAAATATCCAAAGTATATGTCCACCTGATTTTCAATTGGTACTTGATACACTTTTTCTTTATTGAATCTCCAAAGAAAGAAGTCGAGCGGTGTTATGTCAGGTGACCAAGGAGACTAACAAATTAGTCCCCTCTCCAATCCACAAAGATTAAATATATATATAGATGTTCAATCTCATGTTAAAATTTGTCGCTCTAAAATCTGGACACCAAAATTTTTATATCGTTGTGAGTAGTGCCTGTTTAGGATTTTGTTAGTTTAGAAACTGTAAATATGTTATAACAGACCATTTGTACGTATTTGCTAAGTCAAAATTGACAACATCGTAAATAGGCGTTGTTCATGTTGATTTAATAATTTCGGGTCTAGGAATTTAGAACGAAAAATATTTACATAAGGACGAACTATCTATGTATATTTGATCTATGCAATCCATCGTTAGAAGATTACGTACTTGAATTCCAAAATGTGCTGGCACTCTGTCATATAGTTATCAAATAGCCTGCCTAATATTAAGACCCTCTTTAAGTACTGGGGGTAAACCTTCCGTTAAAAAATCCCGATATCTTGCAACAGTAAGGCGATCAGGAAAAATGTGTGGTCCGATTGCTAAGTTGCGAAGTATTCCGCACCAGAGGTTTACTGATCATTGTTTTTTGGAAACTTCTTGACGATATTGATGCGGATTCTCGTCACACCAAAGATCTAGATAGTGTAATTTAATAATACTTTCTTGGATAAAGAAAAATTCGTACCTCCAAAGGATTTTGCTTGTAAAGTCTGGATTGCGATTCACGTTCTCCAAGTACAAAAACCTAGTCGAAGCTCTGTATCACCATCAAGTAACCGCATGGACTTTCTGCGGACTAATTGAATGTAATCCAATTCTCCTTAACATTCTGTGCGGCCAATTATGCGACAAATCTGTTTATGCTGCAATTTGTCGAGTTCTCATAGAAGGATCATCTTCGATACTTACAAGAACTTCTTCATCTAGAATAGGTTATTGATGTAAATGTTAAAGAGTATGAGGCCTAGTACCGTACCTTCTGGTACTCCATATTGAGCAATTTTTTCTGAACATGTAATATTATTTACTTTTACATATTGTACTCTACCTATTAAGTAACTTGTCATTAATTTTAATGGTACGCCTCGAAAACCAATATCTTCAAGCGTCTTTAGCAGTTTTGTGTGAAAAACAGCATCAAAAGTTTTGGCTAAGTAAACGAAGATGCAGTGTGATTTTTTACCTTCGTCCAGTAATTTATAAATTTCCGACACTAAATCAGCCATTGCATCACTAGTTGACGTATTCTCTTTAAAGCCATACTGCTTTATTAATTAATTATTATTAAATAATATTGAAGAAATTAATGAGTGAAAACAAGTTATTAATAACAATAACCTCATTCTATATGAATAAAACAAGCATAATAAAAATAATGAGGGAGGTGACCGTAACAAAAATGAATACGGTTGATGAAAGTTAAAGGCAAGGTTGATATGCTATAACAAGAATAAATCAATACTTTATTTTTGAAAAATTTAAAGTGAGATTCCCTACTTAAAAAATTGTTTATATACTAATATTTATGGAAAGCGAAACACATGAAAAAATTGGAATATTTAATTGAAACAAAACGATAGATAATGACAGCGGAAAGTGGAAATAATTATATATTTATATCGCATTGTTTACACATTTTTGACAAAAAGAAATTATAGTTCCTCGTATGTGCTTATTTGAGGAACGTAAAAAATTACTTATTTAGTTCAGTTTTTACGTCAGTAATAGTGATCTCAGAAAATATCAAGAGGCCGTATGCATGCAAACTATCGTCAATTATGTCAACCGTTTCACAGTAGTTTGAATCGTAATGTGGCTATTTTCTCCAGTTAAATAGGGAAAATTAGAGGGAAATAACTACTAAAAGTCCTGAACTCAATCTGTTGTGCTCGAGCCACCATCTTGGAAAAATGATGCTCCGATTCAGTTTTTTGCTTATATCTCGTTAACCATCAGAACAATTATGAACAATTTTTATTTGAAACATTTTTTGATTTGACGCAAAAAAATTATGTTCCCCCCTTAAGACGAGCCCTCACTGGTGCACCAATTTCACTGATATTCAATAGGATTTGTTCCTGGGCGTCACAGATATTATACGTAAAATTTCAGATTTCTACGTTGATACGTGTTTGAGGAAATGTGGTCACAACAAATGACCAACGACATAATGATACAGACACACAGACGGAATGCCAATTTGGATAAATTTTCTTTTTTTTTTCGGTCTCAAAACGTTCGTTTTCATCATAGATTTTGGTTCTTCTCACCGACTACGTCGATAATTTCTCTATCAGTATACATAGAAGAGAAAAAAGAGAATAAAAGGTGACCTTTTCATAACTATTATCGAACCAAAAAAAGTCACTTTTCAGTACAATGGAAAACGTACATTTTTCATACAATATGCATAGAATAGATGAAAATGATCCCATATATACAAATAATTTATTTAATATTTAATTATGTAAAAATGATGGATTAACCTCGGGATTGACACTGATTTTTTCCAGTTTTCCTTTTTTGCTATAATAGCATTCAAGCTTAGTAGTTAATTCTTTGAAATCCTATTAATCCTTGTATCTACCTAGTATTTTTTTTTACTTTTTTTACGATAATATTAAGTACATATATATTTCCTAATATAATATAAATTGATTTTTCAGCGGAAGCACTATTTAATAATAATTAATTCGAACTTTAATTTTTAAATCAAGGTTAGTTAATTAATTAATAGAAGCAAAAAAAATCTTTAAAATACTCTAAACTATTAACAAATTTAAAATTTTGTAATGTGTATAAACCTTTATTTACCTCTATATATTTTTCTGGCATATTTTATATGACAACTGACCATTTTACACAAGCTTTATGCCTACATAAGATCATAAGAATAATGAAACATTTTTACAGTTTTCTATCACCATATTAGTTCTCTTAAATAACAATCTAATCATAACGATATATAGGGTTGTGCACAAGTAATCAATAAATGCCAGTCTTTGCCAGTCGACATATTTTGAAAAAATGCTTTAAGGGTTACGCGATTTTTTTAAATTTGCACACATGTAAAACGGCAGTCGATAGAGCTCGTCATGCTTCTAATGACCTGTAATTCAATATGTATTCCTGACCCTTTGATCTGAAGCTAACAGTGACTTGGTTTTCCAGAAAATATCAAAACACCATATACTGGTCCTGATGCGCGTTTGGCCAACCAAGTTGGCATCTCCAGATGATGCCAACTTAGTGGTTGGAAAAATGCCCATCGAGTGCAGTATATGTTTTGGTGTTTCGTGGTAAACTACGTTAGTGTCAATACGTATTGCTATTTGAAAATATTTAGTCATTTTAACGATTAAGCGGGACAATTTTTACATTTTTTAATTACTCAAGCGACAAACAATCTTAAATTTTGGAGGCTTGTAATTTTACGTTTTCGAGCATGAAATTGCAACTACTTACAACTTTCGAAATATATTTTTGGGATCCATAAAGAATTTAAGACTCCTTCAATGACAAATTGTACGGTAAACAAAAATTTGGGTCCATATTTTGAGTAGTTCCTGTATTCAGAGGTTTAGTGAAACAATTTTGCTGACATATGAAATCTGGCAGAATTGAAGTGCTGATTCCATCGGTTTTTACCGCACTCGCCATCTGTATTTGATCCCGAGAAACAGGGGGGTGATCATGTTTTCTGAATCACTCTGAACATATTTATAATTTGACAACAAAATCGTAATCTATGTGAATCTGAAATAAAAGTCGCTTTTAAATATTAGCATACAGGGTGTTTCATAACTCGAAGTGAAAAATTAAGGAACGTGTACGGTGTGATATTCTGGTTAAAAAATGTAAAATAAAATTTTTCCCGGTAGGGTATTTTTTCCGAGTTATCATACTTCAAAAGTTTCTGCATGTGATCAATTTTTAACTGCAATAAATAATAGCAAGTCAAGAAATAAATGATTCAATTCAGGTGATCTCGCAGGCCATAGCACCTGACCACGTTGACCAATCCATCTCTCGTTAAAAGTTTCGTTTAACCAAGCGACACCATTACGTCCAATATGCGGCAGTGCCCCGTCATGCTGACATCACATACGATTGTAAACCAAATCAAGAGAAAAATCTTCCAACAATTCTGAGATCGTTTTCTGAAAAATTCAAGTAGAAAGTAGTTGTCCGTTAAAGACTCCGCCCCACACATTAATAGAGAAACTTTGCTGAAAACCTCTTTTTTTTAAAAGCGTGTGGATTTTCTAAAGATATACATGTTCATTATGGCTGTTATTTATGCCATCTCGAGTAAAAGTAGCTTCGTCCGACCAAGGCGTGTCTCTAATGAAATTTTCATTTTCTTCTTCCTGTTAAAGAAGCCACTGACAAAATGCGAGTCGTTGCGTGTGATCTCCTGGTTGCAAATTATGTACTTTTTCTTTTGAAATGGATGTAAAACTTCTATGTTTAAGGTTCTCGAAACAAAACTATGTGATACATTCAGACGGGCAGCAATCCGCCTAATAATAGTTCCCGGATTTTCAAGCACACGATCTATCACTACTTCTACTTCAACATGATTTCGGGCAGGACCACCAGCACCCATACGAGAATTACCAATTCCAAACTCTCGCAACCCTTGAAAGGCGTCAGAAAACACCCGACGAGATGGCTGTTGCCTGTAAAGGAATCTCCTGTTGTATTTCCTACAAGCTTTTAATGCGTTGCCATACAAAAGCCATACACAAAAATAATTTTTGCGTAACCTCGTTAGAAAACTACATGTTTAACAAAACAACTAAACAAACAACGCAACTTTGATGTCTAAAAAACTCGGAAACATTTTGTTCTGTCACCTCACTCCTGACATACTTTTCACATCATCTACATACTTCATTAAAGTTAAAATTTGATCACATGCAGAAACTTTGAAATTTATTAACAGCTCGGAAACAAAGCCTTACAGGAAAAAAATTTTATTTTACATTTTTTTACCAGAATATCATACAGTACACGTTCTTTAACTTTTCGCCTCGAGTTAGGAAAAGCCCTATATATTAGCAATGGATGAAATAAAGGAGAGTATAGTTTTATAGTGACCACCTTATAACCAGTTCGTATTATTATTATTTATTTATGTTGCCTTATCAGAATGGACTAAGCAATAATTAATCTAAGATCAAAAAACTGGAAATAGCATAATATATTTCATTTTTAAGACACGTACATGGTTTGCGATATGGTTTAATATGAATTTCTGTACAATTTGCAGATTACTCAGAGGATATTTTTTTTTATTTCTCCCCAGGCAGTTATTATTATTTAATAATATGGCGTATACTGTAAACTTTTCAAAATTGGCAAACGAATTTTAGAATATGCATATACAGACAACGCATTTTTTTAAGGACATGTGTTTTTGTTAAAAAATAAGCATATTTAAATACTCTCTAAAATTACACAGCCCCACAAAAACAAAATTTCTGACCTAGCAACGAGACGAGTATATCCTTATGTATTTTTGATCGCTGATTCCGAATCCGGGGTCAAAAAAAGTCGTACACCCCAAAAAAAAATTTTAGAGCCAAAAAAACACTCCCTGAATAGGGTATATATGAGATAACGCTCTGAAAATGATGTTATCATTTTAATCAATCGTTTTGTTTAATATTTTCGGGAAAAATTGAATGTATTACGATAAATATAAAGATAAATTACAGCGTTCACCCTATCGGTATGAAACGCACCCCCATAGAGGGTGAGAACCACCCTCATCTGCCACCAAACCAATTGCTAACGACAATGACTGAAAAACATTTAAAAATGTTTAAGTTTCGTTAGGTTTGCAATAAACTGACGTAGAATTCACGTAATACCGCAAAACTACCCCTATAGCGTTATGAAAAACAACCCTTAACTTCAATTACAGAAAAAATAAAGGAAAAACATGAAAATTGATAACAATTTCGTTAGGTTTGCAAAGAACTGTCGTAGAACCTATTTTATTTTTATCTCAATTGATGAGATCTATCGTCCATTGATTTGGCAAAAAGATTCCTCATAATCAAATGACCCAGCAAAAGCAATAACTCTAACAGGTTCCAACTTTAATTGATGCCATATCATGCTAATAGTGGCTTGCCACTGCTAGCTAAACTTGCATATTGCTCTAACATACGGAGTTGAAAACTCTCGTACCTATAATTTTATCGGTTGTCAATTTCCAAAGAGGTGAAATGACCCCGTCAAGGTGTGACTAAAAAAAATGAAACGCTCAGTATTTAATGAAGATAAGTAGACTCTCTATCTTCTTTAAACTAATATTGAAATTTGTTAAAAGATACCATAAAAAAAAGATTAAAAAAAGAAAAATTAAAAGCTACTAACGTAAGAGTACTTCTCACCCCCTTCAGGGATGCGTTTTATACCCAAATGGTGGTAAGATTGGTAACAAATGACTGCTAATATCCTAACCATAAGGATCTCTGCAAATAAGAACATCCATATAATGAAATCGTTATCAAATTTTATGTTTTTTCCTTTCTTTTTCCTGTAATTGAAGTTAAGGGTTGTTTTTCATAACGATATAGGGGTAGTTTTGGGGTATTACGTGAATTCTACGGCAGTTTATTGCAAACCTAAGGAAACTTAAACATTTTTAGATGTTTTTCAGTCATTGTCGTTATCAATTGATTTGAAGGCATATGAGGGTGGTTCTCACCCTCTATGGGGTGCGCTTCATACCGATAGGGTGAACGCTGCAATTCACCTTTATTTTTATCGTAATACATTCAATTTTTCCCGAAAATATTAAACAAAACGATTCAGGGGGTGTTTTTTGGCCCGTAAATTTTTTTTTGGAGGGTGTACGACTTTTTTTGACCTCGGATTCGGAATCAGCGATCAAGAATACATAAGGATATACTCGTTTCATTGCTGGGTCAGAATTTTTTTTTTTTTGTGGGGCTCGGCTGTGTTATTTGTTTGTGACATCTTAATGCATTTTCGCTCGCAAAGTCACTATCCTATAAATTATTAAAAACACGGTATTTATAGTATCCCACGTGAATGCGGTCAATATCATGCATGATATATCATGGTCAATATTATATCTGCGATTCATGCCTATACTTGTAACAACCATATTATTAAATGGGGTTTTGCAAAATTTTTGGAAAATGTAATAACATAAGAAGGAGAGTAAGTTATTAGTAGATACAATTTATAAACAGTATATTTTGGGGTAACAATTACACTTTTTTCTTTTTTTTAAATTTTTTTTACCGAAGTGTTACCATCAAAATCGAGAAATGTTGTAAGGATAAACGTTTTTTATTCGATTCGATTGATTTGAAAAGTGATGTTTTTTGCTTTGAATATCGGGATGAAAAGAGCACCTATTTATAATAGGTATTACTTTTTGTTGTAGTTGCTAGGCGACTATATTCCCGGCCGAAAAGTACTTTTCAAAATTACAAAGTGACGTGAGGTCGATTCCAATAAGATTTTTCAATTAAAATAAATATAATAAATAAAAAAATTATTATTTTCTTCTGACAATCGAATAAACAAGTATTACAACCTTTAAGTCTAACCAATGGTCCACCTCCGATATGTGCATACGGTAAGCGCGCGCTACGCGCCCGCTTGGCGCGGTGCAAGGAATCCTACTCTTTCGAAAAAAATTTGTATATTAGCCGCCGCGCCGTTGCGATGCGTCGAATCGAATTCGGCCATTAGACTTTTCTGCGCCATTCGCGACGTAGAACGTCACTCCGTACGCGATTTTACCAAAAAAGCGATTTTCGGAATTAGCTCCCCCTCCCCGACCCCTAGATTTTTTCCCGAAAACCCCTCCCCGAATAAATCCCGCCCACGGGAGCGCGTTCCTTAATCTGCCGACTAAGTATTTTTCGGACGATCGAAAATTTTCAGCGCGTCGACGGCCGCCACGCCGTTACAATGCGTCGGATGAAATCCGGTCATAATACTTCTTTGCGTCGTTCGCGACATAGAACGACACGCCGCGCGCGATTTTGTCAAAAAAAGCGTTTTCCAAAATTAGCCCCCCCGACCCACCCCTCCGTTTTTTTCCGGAAAACCCCCGCCGAATGACGGCCCCCCACGAAAGCGCGTTCCTTAATCTGCAAATTTACTATTTTTTTCGGTCGATCGAAAATTGTCGGCGCGTCGACGGCCGCCGCGCCGTTACGACGCGTCGGATCGAATTCGGTCATAAGACTTTTTTTGCGTCGATCGCGACGTAGAACGACACGCCGTACGTGAATTTGCCGAAGGGGCGCCTTCCGAAATTTGCCAAACTTCCCCCACCTCCTCCAAATTTTTATCGAAAACCTCTCGTCGAAAAATACCCGCCCATGGGAGCGCGGTCCTTAATCTGCCAAGAAAGTATTTTCTTCGGACGATCGAAACTTTTCGGCGCGTCGATGGCCGCCACGCCATTACGACGCGTCGGATCAATTTCGGTCATAAGACTTTTGCGTCGATCGCGACGTAGAACGACACGCCGCCCGCTAATTTTCCGAAAAGGCGGATTCCAAAATTACTTTTACAATGCAAAACATTTTGTACGTAGTTGCGGAAAAAATTTCAGACGCAAAATAAATAATGTATTCGTTCATAATTAAATGTATTATAGCTTATTGGCCAAAAAATAAATGACGTACATTTGTTACTTCTTTTTACCCAAATTCCTTGTAACCAAATTAACCAATAAATAGAAAACGCTGTCTATACTAAGAACAATAAGTAAGTGGTTGATGGTCTAGCGGGTAAAATATTGGCTTTACAATCAATGGATCGATGGTTCGATCCCTACACACTCCGGTTTTTTTTACGTTAAAAACTATATTAATAACTACCGAAAAATATAAATATTGCTACACGATTAAAGGACACAATATATTCCTTTTTAAATTGAAAATTTCGGACGATCGAAAATTTTCGGCGCGTCGACGACCACCGCGCCGTTACGACGCGTCGGATCGAATTCGGCCTTAAGACTTTTTTGCGTCGTTCGCGCCGTAGAATGACCCTCCGTACGCGATTTTGCCGAAAATGCGATATTCGTAATTATCCCCCCCCCCCCCGGCCCCCCATTCCCCCCCTCTATTTTTTTTACAAAAACCTCTCGCCCAACGACGGCCCCCCACGGAAGCGCGTTCCTTAATCCGCATAGTTACTATTTATTTCGGACGATCGAACGTTTTCGGCGCGTCGACGATCGGCGCACCGTTACGACGCGCCAAATCGAAATCAGTCATAAGACTTTTTTGCATCATTCGCGACGTAGAATGACACTCCGTACGCGATTTTGCCGAAAATGCGATAATCGGATTTCGCCCCCCCTCCCCGACCCCCAGTCCCCCCCACGATTTTTTTTCCAAAAACCTCTCGCCCAACGACGACCCCCCACGGAAGCGCGTTCCTTAATCCGCATATTTACTATTTTTTTCGGACGTTCGAAAATTTTCGGCACGCCGACGGCCGCCGCGCCGTTACGACGCGTCGGATCGAATTCGGTCATAAGACTTTTTTTACGTCGTTCCCGACGTAGAACGACACGCCGTGCGCGAATTTGCAGAAAAGGCATTTTCCAAATTTAGCCCCCCCCCCCGACCCCCCAAACCCCCCTCGATTTTTTTCCAAAAAACCTCCCGCCTAAGGACAGCCCCCCACGAAAGCGCGTTCCTTAATTTGCATATTTACCATATTTCGCGACCATTTGAAAAAAAACGCGAAAAAGCGATCGATTTGGTACCTGCACAGGCCAAACGGAAGGTCGTACGAGTTTCGCACCTCTATACTTTTTTGTAGGCCTGGTCATTGTCCTTTCTATTTGGGGGGTCGCGACCCCCTCCTCTGAACTCGGGGGATGCAGCACCCCCCTCCACGCACCCCAATGGTGGGGGGTGGGTCGAGATGAAAGTTTTTTCATCTCGTGTCGCCCCCATGGCCACCCCCGGGGTCAAAACGGGGCTCGGAGGCTCGGTGTAGGCTACTCTTGTTGCTCATTGGGCGGCAAAGGGGGGGAATTTTCCGGGTCCTATATCTCGGCGACGCACATAAGGACAAATTATCAATTTACGACGACAAAAATATAAAATATGCTTTTGTTTGATATTCCAATCAGAAATGCTTATGAGGAGACTACTTAATAATTATCTTCCAGAAAAATATCTAATTAGGGTTAATTGCCTATATATTCTAATTTAAAAAAAAGATTTCATATTAAATTATTTCTGCAATTTGAATTAGTGAGGATAGGTACATAATATACAATTTTGATTAAAATATTATTCTACATCCACATCCTCATCATCATCATCATCAGACTCCTGATCACCATTACCTTCGTCATCATCACCATAAAAAAGTAGGCAGTCTGAGCATGCTTAATACAACTTCATTAAATTTTGTTTTTTTTTTTCGCTTATATGTCACTATAGGATCCGAGGATACCAGCATCCAGTTAAATATGTCACTATTGGTGTTGATTCTTGAAGTTTTTCTGGAGTTATATTTATAGTAGCAGAGGATGATGTATTATGCACCAGTTTAATTTTTTTAATCTGTTGGGCGTAGTTTGGATAGCTAATTTCACAACTTGGGCTGCAGTTTTCTTGCCTGATTTCACCAAGCTTGATTCTGCAGCCAAGCACAGTTTTTCTGAACTGAGATCTGATACAATTGGCTTAACACGTCTTTGTTTACTGCGTTCAGAACTCTCTTCGAACAATTTTCTTGGCCTGCCTCTTTTCTTTTTGGTGCTGATGACGAATATATCTGCGGGAGTTTCAAGTCTTCATCAAGCCATTTCATGTGCTTGTTGTTAAAACGCTCATACATGTAATTGCAACTACGCCATTTCGGCAGTAGCTTCGTGACAAACACTTTGACTACAAGTTTTATTTGTTTTGTACAATGTTCAGAAAGTTCACTAACATCAGATTTGTTCAATATACATATATCTTAATAATTGTTTATTACACTTTAATGACGATAACTTGTAAAACTATTCATTTCTTAACACCATAAATAGTTCTCTTCTCTAAATTTTCATTTCCTTTAGAGCGGGGTCGCCGCGACTACCTGAAAAGAATACCCTCCATTTAACAAAAGGGGAAATAAGGGGACTTGTATTTTGCTTTTTTTATATTAGTTATAAGATATTTTTTCAAACTAGTAAAAAAAAGTCGGTGTACTTCTCGGAACTTTTTGTAAAACTCTAGCTAAAGTAAACATTTCAATGTTTTTTTTAACAAAAACAGTATTGCACAAAACGTATATTATATCTATACTACGAACAACTATTATGTTAACAATAATGGCAAATTAAAGTACATACCTGACGCTTCAATATCCACGTTGAAAATATTGGGAATTTAAATTTATGAAAATAGGACGGACCTAGTTACTCCTTCAATAAATCGGGCGCAATTATCGACATTGGTCAGGCGAAAGCTAATCCAACTTTGCGAGCACGCGCAGGCTATTGTGTTGCGTTAACAAAAGATTTTCTTACGATGCGTTGCCGACTGGTTTATGGAGAACGTTAAGGTATTTGTGATTAATTTGAAAAACATAATTATACCTATTTTTGTCGTCGTAATTTAGTTATTTGGCCTTATGTGCGACGGGAAGAGCTATCGAAGCGATCTCGACGGCGTTGTACTCGTCTAGTCGTCCCATACCTGCATTGGGGAACCATTTTTTGGAAAAAACGATTATTCGACTATAAACGATTATAAAATTCACCCCCACCCCGCGAAAACGCGCGGACAAACCATCTATGTTTATAAGGGCAAAATGTGCACAAAAGCACCCCTTTTACGTAAAAAATTCGTCGCGCCTCCCAGAGCACTTTAGACCCAACTCGTGTTCCTCGTTAGCGGTATATAAAAATAGTGTATGACACACGGACGGAAATGTTTTTCGTACTTATACGGTTGCCGACCTCGACTTCGCCTCGTCCGGCAATTTTTCGTAATCGTACGAAAAATTGCATTTTCCGTCCTTGTGTCTTAAACAAATAACTATTAAGTAGTTGGTCGATTTAAGGTGAAGGGGATATGGATTACACGTCCAAGTTAGGAGAAGAAGGGAGTGGGGATATTAAATTATGGAAAATTAGTATTAATGCCGAGCAAAAGATTGATTCATATGGTTAATAAAGAAAACAATTGAAATCTCATAAATAAAGCAGGCCGGTTTGAATGAAGTCTACCATTCAAATTCGTACGTGCGGACGGAGATTATATTTTCGCAAGCGTATACAATGTCAAAAGTGAGACATTCTTTACCCTTCGTTCCCCAAATATACAAATTTATCCCGGACCTAAAATACATCGGATCGGTTATATACTGCCGTTTGTGAAAAAATTTGATAGGTTGCAGTGCACATAACTGCAGCCAACATGTTCCAAGTGCAAGCCATACCCAAGAATATCAGTACTGGAAAATCTACGACTTAATTTTCATGTTAAGCGTTTATGGAATAACCTCAGTGAATTAACAGATCACCTGAGGCATTTACGGAAACATAACCTGGGTTAAGAACCCAGGTATTTTAAATTATATATTAGGTTATTATCAGGTTACGTTGATATCTGAATGCACGACGTGACCCGACAACTACACAACGGTCACCTGTTGGAATGACAGATAAGTGAACTATGTTTTGATATTTTAGTACCTCTTTTATGAAAAGTAATTGTAAAAAGAAGTAACCCATTATGACCCTACTAGCTGAGTAAGGTAGAAATGAGTTAACTTGGTTAGTAACCTATGTGGGTTTTCATACTTACTTTAACTCGATCAAGTATACGAGCAAACTCGTCAACCAGGTTTGCAGATCACTAATCCAGTTAGGTTTCCGCAAATGTCTCTGGTGACTCAGACGTTAAGAGAGGACCCTGCTGTTCTTATTGCCGAGAAATTTAAAGACGTGAAACGTCCGGTTTTTCAATGCTCGGTTAGCTAAAGTATGTGTCAGTTAGTGACATCTAGGCCAACAGAATTCACCCATTTCACACTAACTGATGGCTAACTAACCATTGAAAAACAGGGCCTAAGGAAAATTCCGGTATTGACAAATTAAGTAAGATTAACAATTGCCTAAGTCATATATGTGCAAGTGTCGATATTATGAGTATATAAATATTACGTCTTTGGATGTAGAATGTTAATTATCAAAATACAACTAAATATTTACATCACGACATAGAAGTTAGTTTTCGTTGGGCCACCCTGTATATAACAAATGTTTTTACATGCTATTATGCCCATTTTAATACTATTAAGATTCATGTATAATATACGGAGAGCCTGAAAAATAAGAAAATATGACGTAAGAAAACTAAAATAAAGAAAAATCGATTTTTTGAAAAGTGTAAAATCAAGTAATTTTCAAAATATGCATGATTTAGCAAATGCAATTCTACCTGAATGGGAGGCTATTCCCCAAACCTAATAAGAAATTAAGTGAACAGTACGCCAAGGCGAGTTGAGAATGTCATACGTCATGCATGGGTGGCTCAACAAAATATTAATATCGTACATTAGTTTAGTTTCTGCAATTTACACCAATAACAAAAACGTGTTTCATATGGTGCGTACTTTTTGTCTGCAGGGAATATTTAGCCATTCAATCATTCATCCTGTATACATAAATTGATAGCTAATGATCTCCGCCTGAAAGCTTGAGTAAAAATTTGGTTTAATGCCAATATTGATTTCTTTACAATAGTATTTTTCAAGAAAAAATATTTTCCTCATACCAGTGAAGATACTGAAAAAAATTCCAAAACATCCCGAGGGAAGATATCCTCTTTCAAAATGCATGATAATGGAATTTGACAAAAAATGCACTATTTTCTTTTCCACCCTGTATTTATTGCTCCTGTGCATGGAAAGGTAATACTATTACTACTAAAAAAAAATAATTATAGAATTTATTAATGAATAGAATAACAAATCTTAAGATAATTCTCTAGTTCATTTGCTCAATATTTAAAAATTATAAATTTAATGTCAAGTAAGCCATGAAACAAAAAAAAAAGAGACTGCCAGAAGTCATAATTGATTGTGACACTTGTAACAATATTAGAGATTTTCTTTGCTGTTTGTACATATGTAGATACATTTAATATAACAGGAATAATTATTAAAAAAATTCATTTTCACGATAATGAATTAGATTACCTAAATCAAAGTTTCCCAGAACGCTGGATTGGTCGAGGTGGCCCAGCCTCCAAGATCGCCCGATCTTACAAATTCAGATTTTTTTCTGTGGGGTACAATTAAAAGCATAGTTTATCAAGAGGAACCCAGATACTTCAATGATTTAAAAATTAAAATAACAAATGCATTCAATACAATTACACTCCTAACATAGTTACTAGATTCTTCCAGGATAGAGTTAATTTATGGTCAACTCTAAACGGTCAACTCACTGAAAATTTGTTTTTCTCAAATTTGCAATGTATGTATTTCAGTTAATACAAACTTGTTTAAAAATTTTCTAATTACAAAAATCAGTAAATTCTCCCTATTCCTGAATTGGTGGAATATTATTCTCTAAAGAAATACCATTATTAGTCTTGGGCATCATATCAGCGGACTCTAACTCCTTATTAATTATTATTATACGGTAGTGTACTCGTTCATAGATTGCTGTTGGATCAGTTTTATAAAAAAGAACTTTAAACTGTTAACATCTTCATTTATTGGCTATTTAAAATTTGCATTAAAATGTGTCAAAAATAGGAAATTTAGGTTTTCGTTTCTCAAAATTTGGACATAATTGATCATATCCTCAAAACCATTGACAATAAATATGGGGTATAGTAAGTCATCGGAAAGCTCTTGAAATTCTCTAATCGAATATGACATAACATACAGGGTGTTGTTCTTGAATTAACAGTTATTGTGGCTTACAAATCTCCAAGTTCGACACAAAATTATGGACATCTTGTAGAAAAAAATCTAAAACCGGATATATGGTTTGAAAGCCCTTTTCAATTATAATTTATTGCCGTATCGAAACATTTGAAAGTATTTCAAATTTGACGATTACAACGTCTCTTGTACGGTGTACGTCAAAATTTCTACATAATTTCAAATAATTCCTGAACTACTCAAAGGAAGTACATATTATGGTAGTTCATTGGAAAGCTCCTGAAGTTCATTAACCAAATAATATATAGGGTGTTTCATTTAACTTAACAAAGTTGATTACTCGCCAGCTAAAATGAAATACCCTGTATGACTAAAAATATTTTTAGAGAATGCAATGACGATTGCTGAGGAACTTTTGTGTTAAATTTTTTTATCTATCTGTAATAGTTACAGAGTTATGCAACAAATACGCACTAGGTGGACACCCTGTATATTTTAGTAAACATGCAAAAAAATTATTTCAATTAATACACAGTGAAGCTACGACGAAAAATGAAAGTTTTAAATAAATAAAGGCAACGATAAATGAGCATCATTGACGCTATGAAACACGGAAATTATAAAAAAAAAATCTGAAAATCGGTTGACCTTGCAGGCCATCCCTGATACTTCCCGCTATTTTCGAGCTTAAAGCGCTCAAAAATATACATATTAGTTAATTTTTGAGCTCTCCGAGCTCACAATATTTTACACATACATTTTTGAGCTCTACGATTAGGTGAAAAAATCTCGAAGTTATATTAAAAAAAAACACTTTTCTGTAATTTTTGAACTGCGATATCTGTAACGAAGTGATTTTATTTTATTAAGTTAAGTTAGGTGGCTAGGTTTTGAAAATATTTTACCCATTATGGTGCTACGCTTTGAATTAATAACAGTTAAATTGTTAATTATAGATAGGTAGTATTGATATGTTTTTATGAACATTCCACGTAGGCCAAGTGGCCGGCAGTAAGCGAAACGCGACGCACGCATTGTGTCCCCGGCACCCTTATGCCCGCGCTAACATGAGGGAGGCCGAGACTGAAAATAATTAAATTAGTTTCCGTCCAGCTACTCAACGAGGAACCACGCCGGCCAGCACAGTAAGTAAACTCGTGAGTATAAGGATATATTGGTATTTAAATTTCATGCGGATGACGTAGTTGTAATATACCGCGCATGACTACCGTATCTCATCCTACTTCTGCGTTTAGCAGTGTTTAGTAGCATGAGGATTTTTACAATCCTCATGCTACTACAATACTACTTACAATAGTTCCCGTCTGAGCTCCAACCGAAGCACCACGCCGACTTGGAGAGTAAGTAAACTTGTGAGTATAGAGGTACATAGGTATCCAAAGGTAATTGCGAAGTCGATAAACGGTGACGTAGTTGCAATATTTCGCGCATGACTACCGCGCTCCTCCTACTTCTGCTTTTTGGGCAGAGTTTAGTAGCTTGAGGATTTTGCAGAGTATCCGAAAAGAGTCCGTTGCTGCCGCCCGTACCGTCCAGACGTGCCGACCCCGACCGCTCCAGAGAGGAAGCCAGCACAGGATCCGGAAGTAGGTAGCAAGGTTTGATAAAGGTTTGGTAAATAATCGGTATTACTTGGCTGGTGAGTACTTTCCGGGCTTTATTTTTTTTAGAGTTAGTGAACCGCGAGCGCTAAACGTATCCGCCTCATATCCTTCCTTAGAAAGGGAGAGCGGCCGAAGGTTGGAATTAGAACCGCGTTCCACCGCGTTACACCGCGTGTTCTCCAGGCCACCTGAGCACGTAAAAATTCTGCAGGGTGACTTGGAGATACTAGCATTTGATACCGCGTGTCCTCTAGGCCACCTGCGTCCGTTTTTTTGGCAGGGTGATTTAGAGGGATTTCCGTAACCGCGTGCCTGCCAGGCCACCTGAGTACGTAAAAATTCTGCAGGGTGACTTGGAGGTATCGTCCGTAATCGCGGGTCCGCCGGGCTACCTGAGCACGTAAAAATTGTGCAGGGTAGCTTGGTAGCTTTGACCATTCCGTCGTCGTCTTAGATTTGCAACCGTTCGGCTTGCCACTCCTTCCCCCCCTCCAACTTGAACCGCGTTATACCGCGTGCCCTCCAGGCCACCTGAGCACGTAAAAATTCTGCAGGGTGACTTGGAGGTACTGTCAGTTGCCATCGCGTGTTCTCTAGGCCACCTGAGCACGTAAAAATTCTGCAGGGTGACTTGAGGTATCGTCCGTAACCGCGGGTCCCCCGGGTTACCTGAGCACGTAAAAATTCTGCAGGGTAGTTTTGGAGTTTGACCATCCCGTCGTCATCATCAATTTGCCACTGTTAGGCTTGTTACTCCTTTCCCCCCCCCCTTACCGTAAGCGCATTCAACCGCGTGCCCTCCAGGCCGCCTGAGTCCGTTTTCTTTGGCAGGGCGCTTTGGAGGTACTAGTTGGCATATCATAAGACCGGAACCATCCATCAGCCAAGCGATAATAAGTAACCGCGTTAGATAGACATAGTTTGCTTGTATTGGCGCTTGCTTCCCCTCCTGGTATCCGTCCGCCGTCTGCTTAATTCATCGCTGCTTACCGTTGCACCGCTTCATTCACCGGCTTACCGTATCGCACCGCTTGACCGCCCGCTTACTGCCCCGCTTGTCCGTAGTGTAGTTAAGACCGTAGTAGTATAAGACCGCTTGTAGAATAAGACCGCTTGTAGTTAAGACCGTTGTAGTATAAGTTGTAGTTACTAAGGTGTGTATAAAGTGTAAATAATAATTAGTGTGTAGAATAAATGTACATATATTGGACTGAGAGTCTGTTCCTTAACTGTAGTATGTAAGTTCCCTTTTTCCCGACCCCTGGCTTAGCCGTATCTTCACTGCAGTTGCCCGGCCTCTATCGTCCCGCCGATAGAGTAAAGTGGTGTTTCTGCACTCTAAACAGAAACTGGCGCCCGAGATCTCCGTACCGTGTGCACCGCCGTAGTGTTGGGCGTCAAAGAGACACTTCCGCTCTTGGGTAGAGTAGCGAAGTACGTCACATATCTTTTGAACAAATTAACCAATCGAGATGCAGTTTCCAGCATTCAACGCAGTTTGTCAAGTACAAAAATCAATCCGACGGGAATTTTGAATGTTATTTCAAAAAAAAACACTTTTTTTGCGAATTTTTCGTAATCGATATCTCTCGAACGAATCAACCAATTTTGATGCGGTTTGCGACGATCGACGTTGTTTTATAAGGAGAAGAGCTGATTAGATTTTGGAATTGATCGGTTCAGTAGTCTAAAATATATTCCAAAAAAACAAATTTTTGAAAATTTTATTTTTGAGATTTCTCAAAATCTACCGGACCGAATCGGTTCTAATTTTCAGGAAATCTAAGTTGAGTCAACCCCTTTAGAATGCCGCAAACAGCTTTTCGATCGGTCAAGCGATTCAAAAGTTATGAGAGGTATACACCGTACACACATACACACACACACACACACATACATACAGCCATACAGACACCATCGTGGGAATAGTCAGAATAGCTTCTCAGGACCTCAAAACGTCGAGATCTGAGAAAAACTCGATTTTCGAATATCAGGGTGAAACCAATAACTTCCCGATTTCAGAAAATTTTCAATTTTCTTAGCGGGAAGTTAAAAATGGCGCTTCCTGAATCTGGCGCCTGGAGCGGTCATTTCATGCCACGCGACAGCCCTGAACTCAAGTGAATAAATTAAAACAACGCTTAAAAATTTTAATGTATTAACAAGTAACCACTAATCCGTCGAGTAATTACCATTTCTACTAATACGAAGAAGATGGATATATGGTAGAACTCGACGCATTTAAAGTAAAAGTGAAAAGACTAAAAATATTTCAGTTTTTCTTTATAAATTAATCTTCGGGCAGCAAACCAATTCGGCCTCGAAACAAATTTGGTCAAACTTGTTCTCATCAAGAAGGAATTAAATTTCTTTAAATCCAAACATTTAATGTTATCATTTTTATTATTAGTGTGGGTTCAGAGAATGTCTGTGCTTTCCTAGAACAAACAAGTTCGGGAATATGTGTACAACTTTTCGAAGGAATTGAATTAATGTTAGAGCGAAAGGTCAATATGTAAAGAAATATCGTAGTAAGTGTAAAATATTTTGAATTATAAGTTACGAGTCTCGTTCGTATAACCAATTTACAGAGTTGCCAAAAATTCTTGAGCTTTCGGACTGCTTTATTAAATTAAACTGTTGAAACATTTCTATAAAAAAGAATATCATATTCGAGGCTACAATCGAGAACTTTAAAGATAAAAGTAAAGATGAATAAATTCTTACTTCAGTTTAAACAAAATAAATTTAGTTTTGAAAATGACGTCAGGCTTTTATTTTAATTTATTTTGTTTAAACTGAGGTAAGAATTTATTATTTATAAGTAAGAATATTGAATATAGCCTTGAAGATGATAAACGTTTTTATCGAAACATCGGCAATAGTTCAATTTAATAAAACAGTATAAAGTTCGAAAGCTCAGGAATTTTTTAACCCTTATAAACATTTCGCATATATCTCTATTTCGTTTTAAAATGCTATAAATTCTATCGCGTAATTTAATCCATCATAGTAGTAGCAAAGCTCATAATAGCTAGAAATGATTGATTCGCTATAATTAAAATATTAAAATGTTTTATTTCTACTTTTATTTGGTTGGTCAGTCAGACATTTTTCTTTTCATAATAAGTTTTCTCCAGCTATAAAATACACAATTCTCAAAAAATTTTATATTCTTGGATGTTGAGAATTAAGGAAACATTTGTTAATAGTTCAAGTGAATGAAAATTACTGCGGTTCTACAGAAACGTCTATGCTTGAAAGTTTGAGCAAAAATGTGGTTTAATGCCGATATTGTGTTTAACTGGTATTTCTTACGAAAAAAATACTTTTTTTTACTCCCTACATAGAAAATACTATTTTGCTCCTCATTTCAGGGAGCAAAGTAGTACTTTTCCTCCCTCGGGAGGAATATACTTTGCTTCCCTAGGGAGGAAAATACTTTGGCTCCCTCTGGCCTAGTCTCCATCCAACAATTAAATAGCTGGTACCCTTTTTCATATTTTTCACGAGACTTTAACGGTAATAGATTTAACGAAACCACGTTTGCTTCTTCCAGAATATCTTGAGGAACTTCATCTTCACATTCGGAATACATTATTATAAACTTTTTGGAAGTTTGTTTATTTTGAAAACAAGGAGCAACCTTAGCAACGTTCCATGTACTTTGATTTTTAACAATATTTACTTATCTAAATACCTATTATGACATTTTGACATATTTGGTTTTTTGATTGTCATGCATAAGAAAATATAATAAAATATATGTAAAACCAATGTAAAACACTGTAAATGGTCGTAGAAAAAAATCATATGTATTACACAGGAGCAAAGTGCCATTTCCTCCCTTGGAAATTGATCAAACTATCCACGGGAGGAAATTATGCACTTTTCTCCCTTGTCATACACATAGCTATTTTTCATACTAGTTAAGATACTGAAAAAAAATCCCAAAACGTCCCGAGGTAAGATAACCTTTTTCAAAATGTCAGTCATCAAAAGTGTAAACAATTACTTTCCCGGAAATTGCATTAGAATAGAATTTGACAAAAAAAAGGCACATTTTGAGACTTTTGTGCATGGGAAGGTAGTACGAAAATTTCCGTGCAATAATTCATGAAATACCCTTTCCGAATCTTTCCCCGTTTTAAAAATCCGTTAAGCAGTTTTCAAGTTACGAGGTTTTAAAAGTGAAGACAATTTTCTCCTTTAACGTTCCAATTGACGCTGAGTTTATTAAGATCTCCGGAGTCAAACCACCATACATCTAACCCAATCTGTGCATGTAAATCTTATAAAATATAAATATGCAAAAACGACAGAACTTCCCACATTTTACAACTTCACTGACATGTGGACAGATTATTAAAATTAAAATTACATTTCATAAGAACGTAATTTTGTATTTGGCTGAAAATGAGGATAATGAAAATTACGTTCTTGAGAAATGTACTTTTGATTTTAAAATAATCTGTCCACATGGCAATGAAGTTGTAACATGTAGGAAGTTCTATCGTTTTTGCATAAATTTATATTTACAAGATTTATGGGCAAAAATTGGGTTAGGTGTATGATGGGTTGCTTAGCAACTAAGAAGCGCTCTTAAGGTTGAAAATAGAAAGTACGAATTTTTTTTACAGAAATTAATTTCATAAATTAACGGTAGTAACTTCGTGCCTGGCTGTATGGACAATTTACTAATGCCAGAAAAATTTCGAAATATTCAAAAGCCAATTTTCTTCATCCAGATGATGCTAACTTTGTTGGTAAAACTCACCTCGAGTAGAGTATTAGGTGATTTTGTGTTTAAAGGAAAATGTTACTGTCACATCAAGAGTGCTAACCTAATTAATGTTAATAAATTGTTGAATCGATTAGCGATGAACTTGGAGGAAGATACAATAGTTTAAGAGCTAGTAAATGGCCGCGACAACATACGAATTTCGACAAAGCTGGAAATATGCAAAAATGTTAGTTTAGATCGCCTCAAAGAAGGAATGGTCGGTATAGCTAAAGGACGTCGCGTCGGTGGTGTGAGCACCCTTGAATTTTTAAAAATAGGGAAAAAACTAAAATTTGCAGTAATGATAGCTAGTACCATCCTATTAATGAAACAAAAATTTCCATACCGTTTGGTTGGTGGAAACTACCTGCTATGCCAGGTCAAAGGCTGCCGTTTTGAGGTGAAATTTACTTATTCCGACAAGGCTGAAATTTGAACAGTACCCTCGAAAAATAAGTAAAAGACAGTATGCAAAGAGACATACCGATTAGGTGGTGGGGGTGCCGTACCATAAAGTTGATTTGAATGAGTGCGAATGGGAGGGCTTTATGCAGTCCTGGGCGTACGAGAGAGAGCATTAATGGGAACTCCGCCGCGCGCGTTATATTGAAACGCCCATACCCAAGTGTTGTTTGCAATTTTCGAAATTTTTATTAAACTTTCGTATTTTTTTATTATAATCATAGGTGGGATTTACCGATCGGATACGTCGTAAACCCAGGGTTGGCTTTAGATGGTTGTGTCAGATTTTCATGCATATATGAAACGATATCTTAACTTGAAATTTTTTTGCGAATGCCGTATATTCCAAAGTTGATAAGTCAATTTATTATAAACACCCACTCGAAGAGGACTGGAAGTATAGCGGGATGTACTTAACACTAAACTAACACACATCAGTATTTTTCATTGCCGGTGACAAGAATAGAAGTAATATATTATTATCTGCTCTAAATGTTTTGGAGACAAACTTCGGCGCCTTTCGTTGAAAATCCATTTATATTGCAAGAAGGATCGCTCGACGTCGACAGATGTAACTGGGGCATACTTAAAATATGTAAACTTTTGCAAAGTCGCCACATTTATGCCCAATTTCAATTTAATCATTTATTACCTAATAAGTACATATCTAAATAAGGTTAAGTATTCAATTTATCTCACATACATACATTGTTGGTGTTGTTGGTGGTGGTCAGGGCACTTTCCTGTACAAACAGTGCGTTTAAGTACACAAATATTGAAAAAATTTATGAAAATTGAATGAAAACGGCTACAGAGAATGTGGTTATTGTGATTTGTGCTGGAAAAATTACAAAAAAACCTGCTTAACATGACTAAAATTTTAATTAAAAAATTAAAATTGTATTTAAGTCCGCGGTGGTTTGAAGTAGGAAAGTGAGGATATCATGGCTACGTACATACCCACAAATTACTCCACGAAAATCTCCCCTTGTACTTCGACGAACATTGAGCAAAAGTAAACACGCACAATGACAGACACGCTCTAAAACACATCCTACGCCAAAACACACCTCCCATCCTATCCACATCTCCTTACAAGGCGTAGACACGCCTTCTTACTTCAAACTCCACCGCGGACTTAAATACAATTTTAATTTTCAAATTAAAATTTTAATCATCTTAAGCAGATTTTTTGTAATTTTTCCCGCATAATTCACAATAGCCACATTCTTTTTAACCGTTTTCATTCAATTTTCATAACTGTTTTCAATATTTGTTTACTTAAACGCACTTGAAAATTGCAAACAATACTTGGGTGTGGGCGTTTCAATACAACGCGCACGAAGGTTCTCTCATTAATGCTCTCTCTCGTACACGCAGAACTGCATAAGGCCGTCTCTCTCTCAGTCATCAAAATCAATTTTATGGTATGCCACCCCCTTTCCACCACCATCAGTATGGCTCTTTGCATATCGCCTTTTACTTATTTTTCGAAGGTATTCTTCAAATTTCAGCCTTGTCGGAATAAGTTAATTTTACCTCAAAACGCCAACCTTTGACCTGGTATGGCAGGTAGTTTCCATCAACCAAACAGTATGGCAATTTTTGTTTCATTAATAGGATGGTATTAACTATCATTACTGCAAATTTCAGCTTTGTCGAAATAAATAAAATTTTACTTTTCCCTATTTTTAAAAATTTAAGGGTGCTCACCCCACCCACGTCCTTTAACCATACCGGCCATTTCTTGTTTGTGGCGATCAGCTAACATTTTTGCATATTTCCAGCCTTGTCGAAATTCGTATGTTGTCGAGGCCACTAGCTCTTGAACTACAATTAGTGCTCCTTGAATTTTTTGATTTTCAGTTATGGAGGGCGGTTTTTGTACTGCAGATGCTGTGGATTTTAGCACATTCAATTACAGTAAACAAGGAATATTTACAATATTCAGATTTCTCTATTTTGAGACAAAAATGTATCTAGTTAAACAATTCTAAATTTGGAATAGAGCTGAAATTTGCATTAAAGATATTTTGGTAGGTCCATGGATGTGGCCTCGTATGTCTTGCGACATTTTATAACCACAAGATTGGGTAAGTTACAAATAACAAACAGCTACTTCATTTCTGTAAATTTATAAGCTACCTAAACACCGAGTAAATATGTTTCAATAATAAATTGAGGAATATGCTACTGTTATCATCAGTTCACGTAAGGTTTTAAGAAGCTAATTAAAAAGACAATTAAATAAAATAAATAAAGTATTAAAAATGCAAATGTATTCCTTCACGTAGCTTTAAGATAACAATTTTCTTAATGTTAAGTCAAATATACCATAAATCTGTTTATCAACTGATTAATATAAATACGAGTAATAATTAACCAATCAAACTACAATTCTTGTGCGAATGCCACTGCATCCTTAATTTTAAATATATTCACAAAATTCATTTCAAAAAAGTTCTAAAACGAAACTTATTTATTTTATTTCAAACAATGTAAAACGAACTTTAGTATGAAAGCTTACAGAGATCGTTTCCCGTCGTTCCGCTATCTATAAAAAATATACACGCATCATTTTATTACCTAAAGTATCTACTTTGATAGATATACAGGGTGGGGCAATAGTGCGTCGGACCTCGATATCTCGAGTTCTACGATAGCTAGAAATTTTTTAAAAAATTGCAAGTAAACTAGATAAAAAAGTCTATAACTGGAAATTATTTTCGAACATACAGGGCGAGCCAAGACGAAATTACAGGACCAAGTGCCTTTTTTTTATTGTAATGCTATGTATATCAGTACATTTTTTGAAGCCTCTTTCTAGGCTCTATTCATTCCTATGGTTATCTCCCAACCACTTTGATGTAATGAATTGTTTTGTTGAAATAATGTCATCTGCAGATGGATATTAAAAAAATCACCACAGTCACAATTATGGGTTTTAAGAAAAACTATGTGAATACCAGTTACGAGACATCTTATTAATGTTTTTGAATCATTTTTATCTCCTAAAAATGTACAGGGTGGCCAAAATTAGTATTCAATTAAGAACTTTTTAAATTGAATTTTCTCATTTTTTTCAAATGGAACACCCTGTATATTTTTCAACGATGTGATGTAAAAATGAAAAACGAACACTTTTTGTAAGTACTTCCCTATGGCTAATTGCAACCATTTTCGTTTTATTGAGCAATAATTACAACATTCAAAAATAAACTTAAAAAAGAGGTTTCTTCAAATAACTCAGTAGAAAAAATTATAATAAATGTTCCACATGTTGACCATTTTGATTGACACACATCTCTATGCGCTTTTGAAATGAGGTTCCCACTGTTCCTAAAATGCCGGTGTGATAGATCTAAAAGCAGTTATTATTCTTTCCTTCATATTTTGTACTGTTGTTGGTGAGTCTCTATAAACAATTTCCTTCACGTATCCCCATAAAAATAAATCCATTTTTGTAAGATCTGGGGATCTAGCAGGCCATTTAGTGGGTCCATTCCTTCCAATCCATTGATGAGGGTAGGTATTATTTAAGTGGTCTCTAACTGCATTTAAATAATGTGGTGGAGCACCATCTTGCTGAAACCACATCCTATTTCGAATTCTTCCAGGGAGATTTACCAATAATTGTGGCAGATAGTTTTCCAAAAATGAAGATAAATAGCTCCAGTCAACGGTCAATGTACCATCAAAGAAATGTGGCCCTATTACATGTTCTCCAATAATTCCTCCCAAACGTTTATAGACCATCTGTGTTGGTTATTAACTTACATAAAAAAGTGACGATTTTCCGAAGCATAATAATGGAAACTGTGCCTATCAACAAATCCATTTTTATGAAAAGTTGCCTCATCAGTGAATAAAACATTATTGAAGAAGTTGACATCAACTTGCATTTTACCTCTGGCCCAATTACAAAATTGTAGGCGCTTTTGAAAATCGTCATCAGATAATTCCTGGTGCATTTGATTATGATATGCATGCAACTTATTTATTTTTTAAGATTCGACCCACAGATCGTCTACTTATTCCTACTAATGTGGTCACTTCTCTTGGACTAACATAGGAATTCTCAACCGTTGCCAGCACCACAGAAAACTCATTTTCTTCGTTCACAACACGTTTTATTCTTTCACTTTTTTATATTCGACATTTCCAGCTTCCAGAAATCTATCGAGATGGTTTGGAAGCTGCTAACATCAGGAAGCCTTCTTTCAGGATAACGTTGGTGATAAATTCTATTGGCAAGTAAACAATTTCTGTCTGACTCGCCCGAAACAAAAATCATGTCTACAAGTTCCGCTTTATTAAAATTCAAATTGTAAAATTCCAAATATTTTAAATTCAATACAAATTGTAACTAACGACCGATAAGTGTGACAAATGCTCCTTTGTACACGACAATTTATACCAAACTGAGGTTTTATTGCTTGTCGAATAACGAAAACAGCAAAAAAATTTACAAAAAAACATTACAGTAAAGGACTGGTTAAATACTATTTACTCATTTCAATGGAAATGGTCCCACTCAATGGCCTCATTTCAAAATTGCATAAAGACGTGTGTCAATCAAAATGGGCAACACGTCGAACACCTATTATAGTGCAGTCAATATGGTGTAAAAATTCCCTTGACCTGGGCAAAATTGCAACACAAATGATTCTTTTTGCATTCTATTGTGAAAAGTGTCTATTTTAACATATTCAAGATCCTCATTAATCCTGGCGCAGGAAATCAGTCAAAATCCAAGATGGCGGCTGAATTTTGTATTTTTCATTTCAAAATTTATAACTGTGTATAACTTTGTATTTATAATGTGTAACTTGGCAAAAATTTTTAAAATACAAGATAAAAGCATAAAATAGATATTGAATAGGTAAGATAGGTATTGAATCACTCAAATTGTCTATTATACATTAGAGAAAACTTTATTACACATTAGACTTACAAGAACAAAAAACCATTATTTCAAAGTATGGGTTATTTTCCTTTAATGAACAAAAATTAAAATGATTTGGCTGTTTTTTCACAATTCATCATAATCTTCATCTTTACTTTCCATTTCTTCATCTTCTATTCGCTGCGGACTATTTTCACAATTTGTTTCTTGACAGTGACCACATGAACTGGTACATTCCAAACCATTCTTTCGGCAACTACATTTCATGGCACCACAGCCGGTTTTGCAGTTACATCTTACTATGCGTAATATACTTTCAGATGCTGGTGGCAAATCCATTTTTTTCGGTACATACATATTATCATGTATACTACATCCCCACTCTGTTGGGTTCAAGCCTTCTTGCATTTGCTTCCATATACAAATTTGCAAATATGCACGGAGGCTATGGTTCTTGACAGCTGATTCCGTTGGGGGAAGGTTCTGTGGCTGAACGAAACATTCTGCCTTCGATACTTTATCAATAATAGTTCTATACCTAAGTGTATTTAGTGTATCATCTGGATTTCCACCAAAAATACATACAATTATCTTCTTTCCAAATTCTTCAACCTGACTGGGATTAAGGTTTGTTGAGCTGAACGATAGTGCAAGTTCACGAAAGTATTGATATTCAACAACACGTTTGAAAACTGATTGCTTTCCAATATGGAATATTCTGGAGGTGCTGTCACATCCTGTATACGAATGTATAAAGAATAGACTGTTCGCTAAGTCATTTTCGAGCGAATATCTAATGGCATTGATATCATAAATGTTATTCTGTTTGGAAGGTTTTTTATCACTTCTGAAAACAGCTTGTGGTATGCTTGATTACACCAATAAATCAGGAATACCAATAGGTCAGTGTCTTCTCCTATCACTGTTGTATTTTTAATTTTTGAAGATTCCACTGCAGTTTTAACAATGTCAACATCAGCATCATCAACTGCATGAATTACTGAACATCCCTATTGTTGTATTTCTTCAGCGATTAGAGTAATTATTTTCTGCTTGTTTCCCTTATTAGTGAGAAATATTTCCTTACTTCCTGTGAATGTCATATCTGGTGTGAAGTTCACGGAGGGGAAAATTGTATTTGTTCGGTAATACAAAAGTACAATGTAAATGGCATGCTTTAGTACATAATAAGATCTATTTTGAGTGCACATTTTTTTCCAAAATGGTGGCCTTTAAATATTTGAAAACTAAATACCTAATTATTTAAATGGCCGCCATTTTGAAAAGAAATTAAGTAAAGTCAATGGTTATTTTTTTATACTTTTATCTTTGTATTTTAAACATTTTTGCCAAGTTATACATTATAAATACAAAGTTATACAAAGTTATAAATTTTTAATAAAAAAAAAAAAATCAGCCGCCATCTTGGATTTTCACTGACTTCCTGAGCCGGCATTAATGGGGATTTTGAATATATTAAAAAAGACACTTCACACAGTATAATGCAAAAAAGAATCATTTGTGTTGCAATTTTGCCCAGGTCATAATTTATTTTTACTGCACTATTATAAATTTTTCTAATGAATTATTTGAGGGAACCTCTTTTTTTAAGATTATTCTTGAATATGACACTTATTTATTTATAAAACGAAAATTAGCCATAGGGAAGTACTTACAAAAAATGTTCTTTTTTTCATTTTTACATCTCATCGTTGAAAAATATACAGGGTGTTCTATTTGGAAAAAATAGAGAAAATTCAATTTAAAAAGTTCTTAATTGAATACTAATTTTTGGCCACCCTGTACATTTTTAGGAAATGAAAATGATTCAGCAACATCAATTAGATGTTTCGTGACTGGTATTCACATAAGTTTTTCTTAAAACCCATAATTGTGACTGGTGATTTTTTAATATCCATCTGCAGATGGCATTATTTCAAAAAAATTCATTACATCAAAGTGGTTGGGAGATAACCAATAATAATATAGGAATGAATGGAGCATAGAAAGAGGCTTCAAAAAATGTACTGATATACATAGCATTCCATTTAAAAAAAAGGCACTTGGTCCTGTAATTTCGTCTTGGCTTGCCCTGTATGTTCAAAATAATTTCCAGTTATAGACTTTTTTATCAAGTTTACTTGCAATTTTTTTAAAAATTTCTAGCTATCGTAGAACTCGAGATATCGAGGTCCGACGCACAATTGTCAAACCCTGTATTATGCGCTTTTTTACGCAATTTTATAATTGAGAAATGTTAGTTTCTTTTCTTCGTTAGTTCCTACTAAGTAGGTTTATAAATCCTTTTATTCGAATTGTGATAGTTTTGAGAATTATGCATTTCATTATTTCTGATTCCATTATCTTTGCAACTGTTTTTCTTCTTCTACTTGGCTCTCTGATTTACTGACCCAGTAGAGATGTATCCAAAAAGAGAAATTGTTGATTCTATTTCAGAAAGTGGCAATATAGCCTCAGCTGTTATTTTCATTTTTTCGAAACTGGAATGTGACATGGTCAATGCAGATTGTGAAGAGTTAGAACGCATTCGAGTCGCAATCAGAATTCTTAGATTTAAAAGAAAATCAAGCTTGAGGCAGCAAGTAGAAACAAGGACAAGCTTGAATACAGGCTGGCCTAACCCGGAATTTAGGACTTCACCTAATTTGTTTAACAAGACTGACGAAAAAGTTAATTCCAGTAGAGTTGTGTCGTCCGTGTCGAAGAAAATCTGACAGATCAAAACGTCGCGAAGTTGTTAAAATACGTGGTTGCCAAACAAGATTGCAACGCATTATTCATGTGTAACTGAGCAATTTTATTTCGAATAATAATAAGCCGCAATAGAAGTTATTAACGAGAACCTGAAGATGGCAGATGTAACTCTGCTGAAACATAGTTTGAGCAACTACGGTCCCACTAGGCGCCTATCAGCATCAGCTACGTGGGTCTACACCCACAAATCTAAAAAATCATTACACCTGCGTACACCTAAGTAATAACTAGAGCCCGTATCCGAGGGTACCCCTTGCGAATATTGTCGTGGAATATTTTAAAAATGTCGCGTTCACTTTCCTTTCCAAGTATTTACTGTAGAACGATGAATAAACGATTTCCCCGAGTTACAGTTTGATGGCACAAAAGTTCGGTGAAATATTTGTAAAAAAACATCGTCATATACCCCTCAATTAAATTCAATCCAAACAATTTATTCTTAAATTAATAATAAGCAAGCTATGTTTTTGTCCGTTCTGGACACCCGCACCCAGCGCCAGCCAAACATCCACGTGCCGAACTGCACCATGGCAGTTGAGAGGTTGGCTGGAGCAGGGTCAGTTCGGACATAATAATTAATTTATAAAAATTATAATTCTAAACGTAAAAAACCCGCTAAAAACAAATATGGAAACGAGCGGGAATGTTAGCACCGCTTAATCTTTTACTTAAACAAAAAAAAAGTTTTGTTTGGTCCTCTATTTGAAATTATGCGGTTACCAAAATTTTCCTGCAATATCCGTTTAATATTATTAGTATTACGTGCAGGACAGCCACCTTGATGGAACCACAATTCGTTTATTTCTTGTTCTGTCATATCTCGGGTAAAACCTGATTTTCTAAAAGTTCACGATTCGCCGCTCCCGTTAAATTGTTATGAAAATGAATGTACCAATTAAATGGCGATCTAAAAATAATAATTAAGGAAAGGGTTATAGGCTGATCATAGGAGTAGAATAGGAAGAGAAAAGATTATACCTATTCATGCCGCACCAAACATTGCATCCAAACCTAGTTTGGAATCTTTTCGTAGTTACATGCGGATTTTCTGTGGCCCAGTCACCGTATAACAAGTAGGTTATTTCTCCTTGTTTCTAGGCCTCGCCGCCGGGAACCTTCATAGTGCACCGTAAAACGGGGAAAAAGTAGCTTCCTTCTTGAAAAAAAATTTTTTAAGGTACAACCACTTGGGACCTTCACAGCATGATAGCCTAGGTCCTTGGCCATCTGTAATGGCCAATTACAACATTTTTTTTGGAGGTCAAACTTTTTTTATTACGAAGAATGTCATAAATTTGTCAAAATTAATTTTTCTTACTTTTTCACACATCCCTCATGATATCTCCGGAACCAATCGAGATAATTATAGGTATTTTTTTTTTAATTGATAAAGGAAATGTGGGCGAAGGTCACTGCTTTAATTTCGTTTTTATGGAAAATTTAATTTTTTTGTAAAACTAGGTAAAACTGGAACGTTTACCTTCCTTGCTGCATTTTTTTCGGTAAGCGAAAAACTTTTTTATTTTAAGGAATTTTGTCATACCATATGCGTATGAAATAAAGCTTACACTTCAAGGAAGTTTTTTTAAAAAAAAAGTCAGTTCTCTACGACTTATAGTTTTCGAGATTTTATTTTTTAAAGTTACGAGTTTTTCGATCCTAGATGCGCCTCACTGCGGCGCCACTCAAGTGTGTAGAGTGTAGACTATTGAATACAAGTAATCTTATATTATACATATATTGTCAGTTAGAAACAAACTTTTCTTTGTGTAATGTGAATGCGAATGAGTATTATTTTTATTGAGTTTTTACATATTATTTAATGCTTAACAATGGAATGTTTATTTTATGTTATCAGAATTAAAATCAGGTAATACAATTCTGGTAAAATCTGTTGATACTGATGTCCTGATTTTGCTTTTACATTATTACTGCGAAACACCAGATATGTCCCAAAGGAATATATTTATACAATTAGGACATAGTAAGAATATACATTTTTTGTCAATTAACAATATTGTGGCAAATTTAGGAGAGGAAATTTGCAAGAAAGTATTAACGATTCATTGCCTAACTGGTTGTGATACAGCTAATGCCATGTATAAAATAGGGAAGAAAACGGCATTCTATGTTTTATATAAAAATTTAAATAATTTAAAAGATTTAGAAAACCTTCCTTTTCTGTCAGAGGATAAAGCGATGGAATAAGGGGTAAAATATACGCTTTATTTATATAAGAATAAAAACAAAGATATAAAATCCCTAAATGAACTGCGATGGGACTTAACAACAAGTACAAATCGGCCAGCTTCTGAGCTGCCTCCTACTGACCATGCTTTTAGACAACATTTAAAAAAGGTAATAATTATTTTTCTAGATCGCCCATACCTATTAAAAAAAGAAACAAAACACCTACATGTAATTATTCTCTTTTTAGGTATAATAATATAATAATAATAACACCACATGAAATTACAACCCTCTTTGTCCCTGAAGGTCTGGAATGACCTTGTGTGGGAGAGGGCTACACATTTAGTGACAATGGACACACACCCAATGTCCGAGTATACTACGATTAATCTCTCTCACAGAAAAATCCCAGTTCCTCGACCGGGAATCGAACCCGGGACCCCGAAGTTTTGAGGCAAGTACATTACCTCTAGACCACGGAGCCAGGTGTCTGTATCAATTAAAAAATTTAGTACAATAGCCATATACAATACATGCAGATGGAAGATCCAACTCGATACGGTTGGACATTTGAAGAAAATGTTTGGAAGGCAACTTTTTCTAGTCAAAAATCTGTGCCCGATATTGTAAGGCAAAGTTTGTCAATAAGATGTTCCGACAGGGTCTGTAACAACAGATGTACCTGTTTTGCTCAAGGTTTGAAATGCTGCAGTGAGTGCAATTATGCAAACTGCTGCAACCAAGGAACTGTCTAGATATTTTTAGATTCCGACGTTGACGATTTTTAAAATATTTTTATAACAAGTTTTAAATTTATGTTTTAAAATAAATAATTAATTCGTATTTTTTTTAATTCAATTTTAGGTTTTAATGTATAAATATAATGGATTTTAAATAATGTGCAATGTAAATAATGATAAGTAAAACCAAAGTGCTTATGAAAATAAAATTTATATTAAAGATATGTCAAAAATAATACTTAATAGTATGCACCCACAACACGCATAGCACACTGATTAAAGCACAGTAGAACCGGGGGAAATATCCTGCCCGCAGAAACTTAATTTCAAATAACAATAACTTGAAACGTACAAGTCGTAGAGTATTGCGCTTTTTTTTAAAAACTTCCTTGATGTGTTAATTTTATTCCGTATGCATATACTGTGGCAAAATTCCTTAAAACAAAAAAAGTTTTTCGCTTACTGAAAAAAATACTGCAAGAAAAGTAAATGTTAAAGTATTACCTAATTTTATAAAAAAACTAGGTTTTCCATAAAGACTAAATTAATTCAGTCACCTCCGCTCACGTTTCCTTTATCGACCAAAAAAAAAAAAACTTGATTATCTCAATTGGTTCCGGAGATATCGTGAGGGATGTGTGAAAAAGTACGAAAAATTAATTTTGACAGATTTGTGACATTTTTCATAATAAAAAAAGTTGGACCTCCCAAAAAAATGTTGTAATTGGCCATTTTAGATGGCCAAGGGCCTAATCTATTATTCTGTGAAGGTCCCATGTGGTTGTACCTTAAAAAAATTTTTTGAAACGTTTTTCTCAGTTTTTCAGTGTACTATCAAGAGTTATACTGACCCGTTATTCGTTAAATATCACTAGCATCAGTGTAGTAGTGGCCGTCAGAGCGGCGTGTATGTTATCAGCGAAATAAAAAATAACTAGTGGTGTAGGTGTTTTATGCGTAATTGGTTTACTGTGACAATTGTATACATTTTATTTTATTTTAAAATGAGGAACGATAAGAAAAAGAGGGGGGTTGGTTTGCTCATGTAAAGGGTGTACAAATAAAAGTTATTGTAGTAATGAAAAGCTTCATTCATTTCCTCGTGATGTCGAAAGGTAACTGTTATATTATGCAAACATACAACATTGAATTTGATATATGAGTTAGATACTGCTTTACAAAAACAGGAACCATTAATGAAGTAATTTTAAGAATATAAATTGAAAGTATAAATGAAATAGGAAATAGAATAAAAAAAAATAAAATCTTTAGTTTTGTATTTACAATTTGACGAATGCTCTTCTGCATCTATTTTGAATAATTTTTAAAGATATTACAGAATACATTTTAAAATATGTGTATATTGTAGAAAATTACAAATTAGTCATTTTATGAAAAGTTTAGTCATTTTCTAAATGATTATTGTTACTTTCGTTTTGTAAATCCATATTTTTAATTCAACACTTATATTTCAGCCAGGCGGCGACGGATTATTACATTTATGTAAAGCAATATATAGACGATTATTTTTAACACAACGTATCTTGGGGTTTTATTATTTGCGGATCATTTACAGAGTGAGAGTTAAATAAAGTTAAGGCATATACAGGGTGTCCCATAATTAAGTTCCTTCTTTCAAAGGGGTAATAGGACTATAGAAAATAAGTCGGGTTTTGTATATAAACATCTGCCTTAAGTCAGTTCATAAGGGAGCTACAATCTCTTAAAGAGGGTAAGTACAACATAGTTATATGCCAATAATTTCCAAACGTCTTAAGTTGCAAAAATTAAATTTGGACCATGATTAATTTCATAATGTTATATATCTCGTTAATTTTTTTCTACATATTGTTGGGGTAATTACCATAACTTTCTGTCTCATTTTTTTTCACATTTATAGCGGAAAGAAACGCTAGTGTTAAAAACTACAAAAAAACAGTCCTCTTACCAAATGTAAAATATAAGCTATCGTTTTGAAGTTATTTGTACTTAAATATTGCAATGCAGGATGGATATACAATAATCGATAGGAAACTACATCCCTACAAAAACAATTCAGCCCTTTTATTTATAAACTGATTTAAGACAAATGTTTATATAAAAAAACTCAATTTATTTTTTATAGTTCTATTAACCTCTTGAATATGGGCACTTAATGATGGGACACTCTGTATATAAATTATTTAGAATCCTTAAATTTATGTTGACCATCCGTTAAGTTAAATTGAAAGTATAATATTTTACTTCCACACCACATCACGTGAGTAAAGGCGCTGTGTATCGGCAGAGAATAAGTGCTTTAAGAAAAAAATACGAACATATTTTACAGCCTTCAATTTATTAATAGAAATTTTAAAACTGGCACACAAAATACAAATATAATAATTTAGAAACCACAATAATTTATTTGTTCTTTTCTATACCTAGCTATTTTATTTTGTAACCTAAGAAATGTTTAGCATTCATTATTCAATTATTAATAATAAAATATTATGCATATTGTGTATTTTATTTCATTTATCTAGATAATCTACAGATTTTTTCATTTTAAACATATAAAATGTTAAAAAATGAAATATATACACCTGGCTGAACAAACATTAAAAACCCGTGGTCTCTTTCCTAACTAATAATTATTTATTTTATTAATTAATCAACAATGCTAAATTTGTTTCGTACACCCATGGTATCCTTGTAAATTACTACGCCTGTGACGCAACCACCTGCATTCGAGGTCCCAGAGCGCTCAGTGGATTTCTGAATGAAATGTAGCTGAAATAATCTACTGATTATACTGTGGCCCAGTGGTGACAATTGTGCTTATTAAAGACTCCACAATTTGTAAAACGACTTTCATCGCTCCATATAACTCTTGATTGAAAATCAGGTTGTTCTTCGCATTTATGATTAAACCAACGACAAAATTCAAGTCTTCTACCAAAATCATTATTCATGATAAATCAAATAGAAAAATTATCATAAAATTCCTTTATTAATGTGACCGGTTTCGTGAACAAGTAATTACTTCACATCGTTATTGTTTAATGCTTGGACAATCGTAGATTTGTACGGATATTTCCTTTGTTTTAACGTCCTATGTACGTACATAGTTTGTTTAGGAATATATGTTTCGCCTACAATTTGTCGCACCGATATGCGCGGATTATTTTAACAGCTTCGAGAATATTATTTGTGCGATCAACATTATCAATATAATACTAGCCTCTTTCATTATCAAAACTCCCGTAATTTAACAAATTGCTTACAATTCTTCAAAAACTGTTCTATGTGGTTGCATTCTGTCCGGAAATGTTTCTAGAAAGCCGAGGTGTTTTGCGAATTTCTATTTACTTTTAAATAACACTCTAACATATCAAATTTTTTTCATTGGAGAATTTGTGCGCCATTTTGCAATAATCACGCTCTTGAACAGTAATAATAAGTATTCTTGAACAATTTACAATAATGCCACTACTATTTAATGAACAACCGTCAACTAACAGTATGCTTATTATTTGTTTTAAACCACAGCCTACTAAATTTTACTGAGTTATGTGTGAATTTAGTCGTTTATAGGAAAGCATTTTCAAAATTTACTAATTACTTTGCATGCAAGAATGCCCTTGATGAGAAGAATTTCTTTGTTCAAATTTTGAACACTTTACTGAACATTTTATGACAAATAAAACCTTAATGATCATCTAAAAATTGATAATTTTAGAAAATTGTACAAATAAAGCAATTTACTGTAGATTTTAAGTACATAGATAATAATTAGTCGCCGTTTGATTAAGCAACTTCCTTCTCTCTGGCTTTACAAAAACTTATTGATTTTTCATGGCCTACTATTTTGTTTCGTTAAGCAATGGATAACTTTTCTAAAATTAGTCCCTTGAAAAACTATTTTTCCTCGGCATGTGCGACATCATCTGAGAGCTCTTTTTAAATGCAATCTGAAAAATGAAAAATCCCATATGGTTGTCTTAAGAAAAACCAAAGTTACCTCCGATATCTCGAAAACAAGACTCTCGAGCATTCGTTTCTGGACCAAAATATTAGTCTCCAAAGAGTGTCCTAATAATGCAAAAGTCTAGAACCTGTCTCACCAAGGATTACTTGGCTACAGCCAAAAGGAGAAATCCCAAAATTTTAATTTTTTTGGAAAATCTCAAAATGTTTCAGTTAGCCGTGATTTCCTAACGGATTTGGAATCAGCATTAAATTTGCTAAAACTTATCCCATTTAACCGACCTTGTAGCTCTTACCGTTTGCGAGATGGCAATGGTGAGCATCGAATTTGGGACACACGGTATAAATCCTTTTTTTTTTTGATTTATTAAAAACAGAACTTTTTCTCTTTAAAATTCGTCAGATATGTTTTTAGAAACTGCACCTATATTTTTTTAACACTGCAGCGCCAAAAAATAGTTATTAGTAATATCTATATGAAGTAAATGACACTTCCAGAGAATATAAAATGTTTCATGAACTATTTTCCATAAAAAATTGCATATCAGAATTTCATAATTACTTGGCGTTGTTTGTTATATTACTATTGCAGCTATAACAGGATCTGTTAACAGACAGTTTTCTGCTCGTAAACGTATCAAACTTTTACTAGAAATATTATTAATCAAGGTCGTCTGAATAATATTTCATTAGAATCAATAAAAACTTAGGTATTTGAAACAGAGTAATACATTTTAGCATATCACAAAAATCGTGAGATATTATTATTTTGCAGAAATCGCTCGAAATTTTCTATATTTCATTATTGCGAAAATATACATATGTACATTCGTTACGTTAGCGTCCACCTGTCCGCAAATTAATTTTATCTATTATTTGTTATGATAATCACATTAATCACTAACAATAATTTACATTAATTTTTATGTACCTTAGTTCTTATCATGTTATTTGAAAGAATATTTTACATTCTTTCTTCTTCCCAAATTTCTCTTACAATAATTATTTGTTGTAACGATAATTAATTTTATAGAATTAATAATTTCGTTTTGGACTTATTAATTTTCAATTATGTGGATTAACAACTCCATTAGAATATCAGTTTCAGTTTATTGAAATATTTGCTTTTTATTATACAGGAAGCGCGTAAAAGTTGGAAATAAATAAAATAAATTCAATAAATTTGTTACAAAGCGACCTCGGAGAGGTCGATTTTAAATACATTTATCTATTTTTTTTCATTTAAAAAAAAATATATGAAAAGTTATGACGTAATCGACAATTTATTTAAATTGCAACCTTCATTTTTTGATAGTGTCATTTGAAAGAATTTTTTTTTTAAATATGAAGCACCAGAAATAGTATATTACACACAACAACAATATTTTCGAGAATATCACCCCTAAACACAATAACAATTGTGTCGTGTGAATTAGTTTTAAATTGATAAATTAATTACAGTCCTTCCTTGGTTCTAGAGACATTTTTGAGTATGTCCCATTGGGTCTAACTCCCACGAGAACTAAATTGTTCCGAAATTATTTTCCCACGAGATCTAACGTACATACTTACAAACACAGATTTCAAAATTCCGTGCGATCTAAAAAGTCTGAGTAGAAAACCCATGAGATCTAAATCCCGCGAGATCTAATTTCAACTAGTTTTCTGATCACGCTTTATGTGTCCGGCTTTCTGAATAGACTAATTTAAAAGTCTCACGAGATCTAAAATCCCGAAATGAAAATCCTACCAGATCTAATTTTCATGAGAACTAATTGTGACGTCAGCTCACACATACCATCCAGAGGCGTACGCATATTTTATTATATTCAATTTTAAATTTTCAGTATGATATTTCACCAAAACTTTCCGTATCGAAAGACGAGTATTGTTAAAGCAGATTTACGCTCGCACCTTTTACATATTACTACTATATATGTATATTTAAGAAAACGTGAGCTAAAATTTTATATTAACATCTCAAATTGTTTCATGTAAATAAAATGTTTCTGCTGATAAATCAATTCAAGTCTGTACAATCACCATAAAAAATAGGTAGATATATTTACCAAGGTTTTCAAAATCCACATTTACTATTAGATGCATACGGATTTCAATTTAATGAACTGCACACGTAATATATTACTTCTGTGTGTAAGGCAATGTCACATTTTTAAATCTCGTGGGAATTAGCTCTCGTGGGGTTTTTAAATATCACGCGGGAAAATGACATTGGAGTTTTAGATCACGTGGGAATTAGATTTCGTTGAACTTAGATCTCACGGAACTTTTATATCGGTCTATATAAAACTCATTCGAAAATCCGAACAAATATGCAAAATTTGAATTAGATCTCGTGGGAATTAGATGTCGTGGGAATTCGATCTCATGGAACATCCCCACCTTTTTTTGTAAACTCTACTTTTTACGCTTACATTATTTTTCTTTTCTTTGTATTTACTTAACAAAACGCATCAGGATACAAGCTGACATTTATATGTCGGTTCTGAAAGTTCTTGTCTACTCGTAAATTGTCGGAATAATGCACATTTAAATGAGAGGGAACGAATTGAAATTTAGTTATGATTGGATATGGAGACAGGACACAAATGGACGTCTGAGAATTATTTAATAAAAAGTACCCAGATGAACCACCTATTACGCAGTCAATTAAAAGATTGAAAAAAAAATCAGAGATCTTGGTCATGTAAGGCATTGTTATGAAAAAGGTCGTCCTGCAGTTGAAGAAAAAATTCAATTAAACGTTTTGTTGACAGAAAAATTCTCATAAACTCAGTCGAGAAGCTACGTCAGAGATGGAAATTAGTTGACCTCGACTTTGAAATATTAAAACTTGTTCGGAATCGCCTTAAAACCCCAATTTCCTAGTTTAGTTAAAAAAAGTTTAATCAGGATTGCCATGATTTAATTAACAATACCAAATTATCATGAGATCTGCCACATAAAACATTGATGTCATTGTGTCAAACTGTTAAAATATTAGTGATATTTATTGTTTAAATAATTTAATCATGGCTGCAGAATGGCTGATTACTCTTTTTTGTGAACTTGGGAATCGGGGTTTTCCCAATCAACTTTTTCGAAAAAAAATCCCTAATATATTTTTTAATTTTTTTCGCTTTATTTTTTATCATAATAGGCTACTATTTTCATTAGGTTAAAATGTTGTTTAACCGTTAAAAAGACCGTTAAAAGCTACATATAAAGAAAAAAAAATTTTTTGAAATTCAACTAAAAATAGAAAAGTTATTGGGGTGTTACCATTTCAAGTGAAACATACTGCATATGTATATTTTCGATATATTTATACTCATAAAATAATAAATATTTGTTGTGATTAAATTCTTAATACATCATGTGTGATTAATATATGTATTTTTTTTATTCACTTAATTATTAATAATTTTTTACAGGAAATGAAGGTTTAAGTAATGCAAATATTGCAAACAGTGGGACTTCAACGTCTTCAAACATCAATTTTCCTCAAAATTGTCAAAAACAAGCGCCAAGCACACTTTCGTCTGCAAGTTTGTCAACATCTACTGATTCATTAGTTATCCCTAAAATAAGTAAAACAGACGCACCAACTAATTTACAGAACTTTGTTGTTCGAACATCTGCAGATAAAAAGCAAGAAATCGACAAACAAATCGCAAAAACTGTATTTGCAACTAATAGTAGTTTTAGGTGTATGGACAATCCGCAAGTGAAAAAGGTAATCGAATTATTAAGACCTGGTTATAGACCCCTTCAGGAAAAACAATATCTACAATCCTTTTACAAAAAATTTATGAAGAAAAAAGAAGTCTTTCTGGACAAAGAGTAAACATATCTATCCATGGTTGGTCTAATGTCCACAATGAACCTGTAGTTTGTGCCACAATAACCACTGAAGAAGGACATTCTTATATGAAACAATAGACACATCTGAAAATCCTCACACAATCGATTATTTAACTGAGATTGGACGCTCAGTTCACCTTCTGCAAATATTTAGAAATAAAAGATATCAAAGAACATATTACACAAATTGGAAAAGGCTAATGAAAATGAAAATTTCATCAAGAATATTCTATTCACTGATGAAACATCTTTTTCCATACATGGCCGGCATAATCTTTCTGCAGGTCGATATTGGTACAGGGAAAATAATCATTTGAATGTGCTATTATGTACTCAATATTCACAACAAATAAATGTTTAAGTCGGCATTTTAGGTGATCATCTCATTGGTCCTATTTTCATTGACGGTAACTTAAATGCCGACAAATATTTAAATATTTTGCAGAATCTGATTATTCCGGTTGTTCAAGCTCTTGACGTCAACTTCGGGGAGATTTAGTACTAGCAAGACGGCTGTCCTGCTCATAATGTAAGAAGGGTAGAAGAGTATTAGACGACACTTTTCCCGATCGTCTTATAAGTGGAAGTGGCATAATAAAATGGTCACCAAGATCCCTCGACTTGGCGCCTAACGATTTTTTTTGTGGAGATATGCAACCTCGTAAATTTATAAACATGATCACGAGCGAGCTCGTGACTTGCAAGAGTTACGTGCTAAAATTGTTGCCACCCTATAGAGTGTGACCCCTGACATTCTTTTAAATGTCAGGAACGAATTTTATCACCGATTAGGGTATTGCCAGGCACAACAGGGCGACATTTTTGAGCCCCTTACATAACATTTAGAAAACAGTTGTTTTGTTTCATTTTTAATACGTTTTTTTAAATCTATTTCATTTTAGATCTTTTTATTTTATTTTCGTTAGAATATTTGTTAATTCATTTTTATTTAATAGTAGAATGCTAATTTACTTTCACGCCAAATGGCCAAAAATTACTCAAAGAAATGCCACTGAGTTTTATTTATACATTTTATAAACTAACCAACGTACTAAGTAATGTATTAACCAAAACACCATCAACAGTGGCATCGACTACCTGCTATGATCTGATGAAGGTCGGGCCATCGCAGCGCATGACCTAAAGATGAATACTTTATTGGCTACTACTTGCCCCGCCACTAATTACGCATACCAATGGTCATGCTCGCAACTTCGTTGTTTTTGAGGGGGTTAGGAGAATTTACCCGAGTAGCCTTTTCACTATCTCTGTCTTTGTTATTCTTATAGGTTTAGATAAAGAGAATATTTGCAAATCGCTAGAATTTTCCTAAACACCTAATATTTGTACAATAAACTGTATGTGAAAAGAAGGAAAATCAGGGGGCGTACCCTCTTTACTTCACAAACCCAACACACAATGAGGCAACATTGATGCATAATACGTTTTCTGTCCCATGTCTGACTTTGCTATTTTTATTCTTTATGCACACACAAAGCAGGCACTTTAATTACACATTTTCCAATACTATATAATATTATTTTTCTAAGTTAAAAATGAAACAAAAAAAAGAGGGTGAACTATTATACCTCAGTGACACCCGGCATATTATAGTTTTAGTAGAAATTACACTTTTTGTGTGTAGGGTGAGTATTACGTCAACCTATTTATAGAAAATATCTCGGCCAATATAGACAAAAAAAGCGTTTAAAATCAACTTTTTTTCGATTAACTGGTCTCACTTATTTTAATTTTAACATTTAACATTATCAAAGGAATCTAAATATCTATCTAAAATGGGTAAAATCAGGATTAAATATAGTAGAGAAAAGAAACGATTTAGTAGAAACTTATTTTGTTAATAATAAAAACTCTTGCGGCACTGACTCGTAGTAGGTATACATGTACAGGGTGTCTCACCGGGAACTGCATCCAGCGATATAGGGAACAGTATGTAAGAGAAAATTCTAAAAAATTTAGGGAATTACTAATGACAATGTGGTCAATCCAACAAAAATAATCACAAACGTGCTGGAATTTTTTTGATATAAGAGAATGACTGACATTGTTGATTGTGTCTAATCATGGCTAAATGAATAACAATTTTTATAGAAAATTCTTGAAAATCTAAAAAAAATCGTAAATATTTCAAAAAAGTTGTAACTTTAACCCTTACAATGCCTATGCTAGAAAAAAAGAGAATTTCATTTTACACAACTTGATGTAAAAAAATAGTTTAGTTCCATTTGAACTAAAAAACTTTTCGCGATTTGAAGTTGACAAAATGTAACGTGAAACATAGAACACTTGGTATACTATTATTAAATTTATTTTAACTGTAGAGTAGTTCACTTTATGTCCTTTCTACACACCAAAAAGCAAATGAAGATCTTCTACACGAAGAAAATTATAAAGGTTCTTGCAGACCGTTGCACCTGTTAAATTTTTTATAAAATGTCAAATATCTCCGAACAGCTGTGTCTAGGTACAGAGTATGATACGTTTTCAAATCAGAATTTTGTGCTCTTTTCAAAAAATCAGAAATATACAGGGTGTACCGTATAAAATGAAAAAGTTGGGATCGACTTTCGGTATAACCGGAAGTACCAAATGCTTGTAATTATTTGTTGTGTTGGCTACAAGACATTATTAATTCCCTAAATTCTCAAAATGTTCTGTTACGTATTTTTCTCGATATCGATTGATGCAGTTGCCGGTGAGACACACTGTATAACATAATGCATACTATCCTGACAAGCAAATACCACATTATTGGCCTAATTTTAAAATTGCATATACACGAGTTAGAGTACAGAATCAGTGCATAATAAAGGAAATGTAACAAATGAAGAATTATGTTAATAAAAGACAACTTTGATTTGTCAAGTGGTGCTTGAAACTTACGTCAGTTCAAAAAAATTATAAAAACAAACATCATTATAATCCATACAAACTACAGCCAGTTCAAATGTTACTTGGAAATATAAAAAAAATACGCATAGAATATTATTGTTCGGTATATTATTTAAACAAATTTGTTTTGGACAAATATACGTTATGGAGTGATTGACATAGAAGGTCGAGCAGGTAGGTCCACATTCAAAAGAAAAAAATTACTTTCAGTAGAAGACCCATATCAAATAAATGTCTTACAATTCCAGAACTGTGTGATGCAGTAAAGTAAATAATAAAGTTGTACATTCTTAAATGGAAGATATTTTAATTGATTAAAAGAGGAACATATTAATAAAGTAGTGCCTGTAGATTCGAGGGTATATTGTTTATAATTTTGTTTAGTGTCAAGTTGATAATAATATTATAAAATCGAAATTATTTAAATAATAATACCTACAATGGATGGATTGGAAGAAATGGAATGTGTCGTAAATAGTGCTGGCAAAAATCTGAAAAAAGTGAATCCGGTTAATCGGTTTCCTCAAAAACCGAGTATCCAAATATAGATCAAAAGCGGTTATTCGGGTAACCGGATAATCAAATAATCGGTTATCTGAAAACCGGGTAATCGAATACTTGAAAAACTCATTAATAAGAAAACAGATTAGATTAAACCCCAACATGGTGTCTTCTATAAGAACATAGAAACACTGGGTTTATCGACCAGGCTGACATTAGTCATTCTAAGATCAGCCGGGCTATAGTCGGAGACCGAGGGATTCATTATGGCTGCCTACCGCAACCACGTGTGGCATGTAGAGGTTCCTGACATCAACTGCAGGACCTGCCGTTAGGCGCCAGAATCGCTCGAGCACATATTATCTGCATGCCTCGTATACGCGATTTCGGCCTACATCCACCGACATAACGCGGCGTTTCGAGTGCTATACTACCATCTAAGGCACTCGTACGGGGTAAACCAGACACCAGTGCTGCCTTAGGTTCCCGGAGATATTGAGTCCGTTGTCGAGAATGAGAAATGCCGGATTTACTGGAACTATTCGTTCCCGACGGTCAGACTAATCCACGCCAACAAGTCTGACATAGTCCTTCTCGACCATTAACTCTTGCGGAGGAAAACATCACCTTGAAGGAGGAGGATAAACGGATCATATATCACAATCTCCGGTACGAGCTCCAAGTGCTGTACCCGGGCTACTCGGTCAAAATGATCGTCCTAATTATCGGTGTACTCGGAGGGATAACGCTGCTCTTGGAACTGAAGACCATACCGACCTGCCAAAAATCAGCTGAGTGGCTGCGAGGCCAAATGCAGAAGGCGGTCATTGTGGGGTCTCTCCGTCTCCTTAGGGCACACGATTCTGTTGTCTATAGTCACTAACCTGGCCGAATGTGGGGAGCGGCTGTGGTTAATGTGCTGGCGCGACTCTCGAGGTATCGGAGGACACGGGAGGACTGTCCAGCGACGGGCAACCGAAGAAAAAATAATAATAAACGTCTCGATTTATGGGCGAAGTTTTGTACAAATGTACTACTATTACACTTAACCAAATTACCACTAGGGTCAAGAAAGTAATCCGGAGTCCAGACAGTAGCTACTCCTGCCTCATATGGCTGACATACTCGTACGTAGACAAATAAAAGGAAACGTATAAAATGAATAATGAAATACATTTCGCTTGATACAATTTATTATTCAGAATGACCGAAGTCTGCCATCGCATTAGCATACATTGTCGCAACTAATATTTGTTCTGCATTCATGGCCGTTAAATTTGAGCGATTTGGTCTGTACATATGTTTGTACAAGGAAAATGAATGTTCTACATCTACCGAGGTTAATAATGCATATTCTGAATGGTTCACATAGGCAAGCACTGAAAAAACGGGCAGATAATTTTTACAAATTTTACACATTGTTTTGTATCCCAGGTTCTTGTGTAAAATATTTTTTTAGTTTAATGTTTATAACCCGACTTTTGCTATCTGATAGAGACGAAGTATTCTGAACACTCCAAATGTTTAGTATAACATTAACAACGTTATTACACCGAAAGTGAGTTGTTGCACCCACTATCACCCACAAAAGTTCACGCCCTCTATAATTATTGCCCAAAACAATTTTATACACACTTTGTAGATATGTTTTACGCAATGTATGGTTACTAGGTAAAGGAAAACTAGGTGCACAGAACATGATACAAAAATCATAAAAAAATTCCTCTTTTGCAGCCGTACCAGCAATATTTTGTGGATGGATAGCCGAATTTAAATGCATTTCAAAATCACGGCGTGTATGAAATATGTAACATCGATTGCATGGAGTACACAGAATATGTGAACCATCTGTTGTTATCGTAGTTTTCAATCAATTATTGTAGTTTATGCACAAACGGTAGTAACTGCGCCATTGCTAAGAGCGTTTTATGCGAGAACCAAACACCACCATAAACCGCACGTTTTCATATTGCTAAGATAACTGACATGAGGACACCAACGGACAAACTGCCAAGCTGTCTATAAAATTACATGGAAGAGTCTTAGTTCCCCTCACCTTTCTGACTCGATACTAGTTATACTGGTTGCATATATTACAAGTATATAAATAAACACTACATGAATTTTTATGTAGTGTGTTTCTATTAATGTTTTTATAAGTGCCGGCGCTGAAAAATTGAAAACATTTCCGGCCCCTGATTATCACATACATTATTGCTTTTTTCTAGTGGGCGGTGAGGAAGGTTAACTGGTGAAATTTGTTTAAATTTTATTGGAGACATTTTGCCAAATTTATTACACATCAGTACTATGAGTATGTGGTTTCAACACGATGGTACTAGACCACATTTTGATGTACTGATCAGAGACCATCTGAATCAGCACTACATTTTAAGATGGCTTGGTCGAGGATTTCCAGTTAACTGGCCACCGAGGTTTCCTGATCTTACACCTGTGGACAATTTTTATGGAGCCACCTCAAGTCAGAGGTGTACAACGTAGAATTTGATATACGGGAATAGTTACTAGAAAATTATTAATGTACGTGATAGCATTAGAAATAACCCGGAAATAATTGACAGATTAATGAAAAACATTTTAAAATGTTTCCAAAATCTGTTGTAATATTAATTAAATGCATCGTTCTGTTAATTAATTTGTTTTTCTTAGTTGTGCTTAAGTTGTTGCTTAATAAGTCCTTTGACTAGAAAAAAAATAAAATAGTTATTGGGTATTACATAAGTATCGTTTTAAACCTAACATGATAACAATAATAAATACTCATAATTTTTTATATTTTATACTGTAATTCTTCCTTGGTGCGCTAGCATAAAAGTTTCAGGTAGATAATAATATTCAAAAACAACTTCTCAATTTTGAAGCAAGATTGCATTGGATTAAATAACAGTAGTAGTGTTTGTATTAGAAGCAAAAAAAGTATTAAGATTAAAAAATATTGCTCACCAAAAAAGAACATTTCCACTTAATGTCGGTTTGACCATAGAATGAATAGAGCGCGCTGTTAGTTTAACAGGCGGTAATTATGAATTGTTTTGATAATAATAATAACAAATTTTTTTTATAGCACTAAAAAATTTAAAACAGCAGCTTATATTGATTACACAATATGATACAGATTCATATACTCAACGATCCTAGCTTCGCACTTTGGCAGCACAGAGAGAGAAACAATATTGTTAGTGTGGGACAGAGATGATCCAAACCGCTCTACATTGAAAGGGCGAGGTTTAGACCATTGCGCATCCAAGCTGAAGTACCAAGCTATGATAGTTTATTTGTACAATAATCCAACTTACAATTATTGGGATATTCTCATAGTTTTTTGTTTGCATTTTCAGAATTATTGGAAAACACGTTCATGAAGATAAATTCAAAAATTGGGGGTAAGTACGTTATGAGAATGATAAATCCTAGATCAACAAATTCATAAATATTTTTGATTTAAAAAATACAAACACCGCGGGGCATACCCAGATTTATGCTCATTCGGTACACATGCGAGACATGTGATACCTTTGATAAGTTTTTAATACCTGTACGCATCCGTATCATCAAAATTTTTAACAATATAATAGATATATGGAGACAAATTTATTGTTAATCTGAACATGTCAGCTTTATTTTTCTAGTATTTTTTGGTGTTTGAAATAATGAAGCACCCCAGTCCTGGGCTGCTTCATCGCGGATAAATTTCCTATATTTTTACATAAAGCTAAATTATTTCCAAGCATTTATCTCATCAAATTCCAAATTAATTATTACATAAAAATGTTAAACCATTTTCTTATAATTTTGGCAGAAAACGTATGTACTCAAACTATAAAGTCTAAATTATTCATCCTGTAAAAGAACACACAGTATTCATTTAATATTTTAAAACGTTGACAAAATTGTACAAAATCTCAAAGCGTTTTCCAGCCGGGGGATGTGTAACATAATCAAACCGACATGAACACGTAGGGTTGTAAAAGATTTACTAAAAATAGGGTCAAAAGCTAATAAAGATAGTCATTATGTCACTTTTCGCTATAAGTACCGCGAGTTATATTTTCGTTGGCTGAAGACAAGTTAGCGTTTGGCTATCCTCGTCAAGCTTGCGGGCTTGAACAACGAACTTACTCACGGGAAATCATATAAATACGCGACATTTCGTCAATCGTGGTCACATCTCTGACAGCCTTAGGCAATACGCCTTGATTCTTAGGAATTAGGAAAGAAGGGATTGTCCAACTCTCCGTGGCTTAGTTGTACTTCAGGTCACATCTCTGACAGTCCTAGACTATACGCCGTGATTCTTCGGAATCGGGAACTGCGAGTATGATCCTGCCTCCGACCTAGAGAGCCGCGGCGCTTCATTAGCGTGCAAGCACCACCGACGCCGCCGTCGACATGGAGACGAGTAACGCAGGTGTTACTCAACAACCCGCTGAACTCTCCGTGTATACAAGAGTTGGTAAGGATGGCATTTAAATAAATTTTATACCGCGTTGCATGCTCGACGTACACGAACTCACTAAATTTCATTTACTCAACCAATTTCTTTTATTACGAGCGAAATGGCAACGGTAATCAAAGTACGACTCTATATGCCTGGGTTTCGTGGTTTTTGTTGACCAGTGGCACCAACTGATTTACAGATAGGCCTTTTTCTTTTATAATGCATTTCTGAATACATTTTTTTTAGTAATAATTAGTACATTCCATATTAACACTGACAAGAACAGGTATCGTTAACAGTCGTGCATTTGCCCGCATCAGTTTAGCTCAGTTTTAAGAATAAGATAATATAATGAATGCATGAGGTCCAGTTGAATCTGAAATGTAGGTAACTTTATCAAATCTCACCCCCTGTAAGAGGGGCTCGAGCGTCCGCCTTTCAGATCGGGACTACCAGGTGACGATAACAAAACATGCAGATCATCCAACCCGCTGAGGCCTTGATCTGGACCTTGCCTCTCGACAATGAGTCCAGTGTTGGGCACTCAGTGAGTATCGTTTAATGTTTTATGACCACAGCCGCCGTACGCGTGGCGTAAGTGCGGCTAACGCCTGCCAACCAGTGCACACAACTCTACGGGGTAGTTCGGTTCATCTTGGTTTAAGCCTTTGGGCGGGATGAATTCGCGTATTATCACAAACGCGGACAATTGTCTGCCATATGTCGGGGTTCCACATATACATCGAATATAAATTGGCAGCGTTAGTTGTATTTATGGTACTGTTGTACTGTAGCAACGAGTCCGTGAGTTCAAGTAAAGCATGGTTATCGGCGTCTGTCCATCTTATGTGACAGGGGATGTTCTGGTATCCCATACAAGGGAAGTTTCTCTTGCACCCATATGTAAGGTTTTACATGTTATTTAAACTACGAAGCGGAAGTTTCCGCACGTATAACCACTTTTGATTGCATTGCAGGTCCAACTAGGTCATGTAGTTCTTGCGACAATTGTCTGCTATATGTAGGGTTCTACATATGACATTTACACTACGAAGCGGGAGTTCCCGCGCAGTCAACAAGGTTTTGTTGCACTGCATGTTCAATAAAATGTAATAACTTTCTTATAGACAGTTGTCTAAGCACAGAAATAAAAGGTGTGAAAACGTTATTTGAGTTTCCTTGACTTATTTCTTCTACTTTCAGGTACAAAAGTGAATTTTAAGTAAATCAGTAATAATAAATCTAAAGCCAATTCTTACTTATATTAATCATTCTTTAAAACATATATCAGGGAAGTGCAAATTAAGGTTCATATTAACTGGTAAAATTATGTAATCAAATTAAAGTAAATTAAATCTCATAAACAAAACAAAGTAATACCAAACTTTATAAACGTATCTGAAAAGGTTACAGTTACACAGCAAATTTGGGATCCTACCACTAAAACTAGAGGATCACGAAAAAAGGCCAATTAATTAAGTATTACCTGTCGCTTCACGACAAGGTAAGACTTCTAAAAAAGGGGAATCGAGTAAATAATCAATTTAATAAAAGCAGAGTATATACGAGAGTAAATACTCGACACAATATAACAATAAAATAATAGGGGGGGGGGGGCAATAACATCATGTGAATCTCGGTTAATTTAACAGATACAAAGCTGCACAATCCATAGTATGAGTTCCATAGTATGATATTTAGATATCAGAAATATCTTTTATTTACTTATTTATTTTACACTATTCAACAGGTCGAAAAACCCAATTACAGAATAGAAACAAAACGAAAAAAAAATATATAAGTATCCACTTAATCCATAAACATTGATATTTGACAAGATATATATTAAATGTAAGTATACACAGAGACAAATAGAATAAAGCCAAAGAAAAAAGAGAAAAAATATCAGGAAAAGTATAATAACATGGACCAACCAAAAGAAGCGAAGAAATAAGGCAACTATAAATTCAACTTTTTAACTGACTGGATATTGCAGGATATAATTTTGATTGCGCAATTTAGAGAGTTATAATTATTACACATATTGTGCAGAGAATATTTTTTTATATTCGTTCGTACAGTTGATAAATAAAAGATATTTCTCTGTCTTGTCCCAACTCTAGGAGTATGAAAATTTAATATACCTAAAATTTGGAAACAGTTTATATTGGTATGAATGATCTTGTGCAAAAAAAATCAGATATGATTTTATGCGTCTATGCTCAAGTGAGTCGAAACCAAAATTTGCGAGAAGTTTGTGTTGAGGTAAACCAATAGCAGGATATTCCCCATCTGTTCTAAATCTGGCATATTTTAAAAATCTGCGCTGAATTCCTTCCAAATTATCAATATATGTAGCGTAATTAGGACACCATATGGTTGACGTATATTCTGATTTATGACAGACAAAGGTGGTATATAGTAGTTTCAGTTCTGATAATAAATAATAGAGCTTTGTAAGTCTTTGTGACAATATAAGTAATGTGACTATAAAAGGACAACTTTTTATCAAACATGACTCCTAAATCACAGAAAGTCAGATCTTCAGAGTATGTTATTACCAACAGAATAAAAAGAAATGTATCAAAGATTTTTGGTGGAATATGACACTGCGTTACATTTTTTGATATTTAAAGGTAAATTATTTTTATGCAGTAGTCCTTGACAAAAATTAAATTTTGTTGTAGTTCGAGACAGTCATCAATACTTGCAACTCCGCAAAAATTTTCAAATCATCTACATATAATAGGCATGAAACTGTTAGGCTATCAACAATATAAATAAATAAAACAAAAAATAGGTCCTTATATGGATTCCTGGAGAACGTCCGAAGTAGCAGATACTTCGACAGAATTGCAACCACGATATACTACATGTTGGATCCTATTTGAAAAATAATATTTTAGAAACGTCAGAAATTCTTGAGAGAAACAAAAATTTATCAACTTATTTAATAGTATATCATGGTCAATTCTGTTAAAGGTCTTCAAGAAATCAGTATAAATCACGTCAATTTAAAATCCCTCATCGATGGCATCATACAAAATAAGTTTGTTATAGTTGATATAACTTTAACAAAACCATGTTGAGCCTCTGTGATCAAGTGTTTGCAATGATAAAAAACTTATCTTAGATAATTTCCATTGCGAGGGAAAAGTATTAAATTTTAAGGATAAATTAAAAAGTTTGAAAGCGGTTCTGCAATATTAACGCACAGTCACGTAATAAGAAAGCTTGAATTTAATCTATCCGCTTGTCAGCTTGGGCCTGAATTTTTTTTTAAACAAATGAGAACATTATTTTCAGTTATTACAGATGAATTTAGTTGATCATAGTTATTAAAATTTGTAACAAAGTGGTCATTATTGTTAGTAGGAGTATTATAGGATTGGTGAAAAAAGTGTGCAAATGCATTGCATATTTTTTCTGGATCGGAAACATAACGGTAAAATTATTAGATATACCAGCACAAGCGTTCTTTTTATTAATAATTATCCAGAAATTAGAGAGATCTTGTACTATATTATTATCTAAGTTAGCTACATATTCTTTAAATGACTTTCGGAGTCAGTTTTGAATTTACTCGTAAGTTGTTTAAAATCATTATAGAAAGTGATATCATGAGAAATTTTGTACTTTTTCCAGAGTGAGTGCTTTCTCTTAATCCAGAGTGGATTGCTTTCTCTTAACGTCTTTCATTGGGGAATAACTTCTTTTATGATTTAAGGATTTTTTTTGAAGTGTATATTTGAATTTTTGTTTTTATTTTTAATGGAGACATTTCAATGAACAGTGAAACACTAAAACCACTACTTCGTTGGCTCTTTTATGGTTCGCGTTAAAAAAAATAAAATAAAATGAAATTCGCTGCAAATTAAAATTTTCTTAGCAAAAAAAAAATCCTGAGACAAGGAATTGTGCAGATCAAGTCCATATTTTATATGTCGTCGTATTATACAGAGTGGGGCAATAGTATTTTCGAATATACAGGGCGAGTCAAGATGAAATTACAGGATCAGGTGCCTTTTTTTTAAATGGAATGCTATGTATATCTGTATATTTTTTGAAGCCTCTTTCTAGACTCTATTCATTCCTATATTATTATTGACTATCTCCCAACCAATTGGATGTAATGAATTTTTTTGTTGAAATAATGTCATCTGCAGATGCATATTGAAAAAATCACCAGTCACAATTATGGGTTTTAAGAAAAACTTATCTGAATACTAATTACGGGACATCTAATTCATGTTTTTGAATCATTTTTACTTCCTAAAAATGTACAGGGTGGCAAAAAATTATTTTTCAATTATGAACTTTTTAAATTGAATTTTCTCAATTTTTTCAAATGAAATACCCTGTACATTTTTCAACGCTGTGATATAGAAATGAAAAACGAACATTTTTTGTAAGTACTTCCTTATGGCTAATTGCAACCATTTTCGTTTTATTGAGCAATAAGTACAAAATCAAGAATAAACTTAAAAAATTGATTTTCTTCAAATAAATCATTAGAAAAATTTATAATAAGTGCTCCACATGTTGCCAATTTTGATTGACACACGTCTCTATGAGCTTTTGAAATGAGGTTTCTACTGTTCCTAAAATTGCCGGTGTGATAGATCTAAAAGCAGTTATTATCCTATCCTTCATATTTTGTACTGTTGTGGATGATGTGGATGATATGGATGATGTGTTGAAGCTGATGTATGTCATCGAATTTTCCACCCCAGCGGACCAAATATCGCGATCTCCGGTACGAGCTCCAATTGCAGTACCCAGGCTACTACGTCAAGATGGTTGTCCTAATATCGGTGTACTTTAAGGAACAAAGCCTACGCTGCTCTCGAAATAGAAGACCATATCGAAAATCGTTAAAAAAAATTAAACCTTAAATTACACACCTTACACGTTTATCAATTTTTGGCTCTCCTGTAAGATAACACACCGTCGATATTTTCTTTCTTAAACAGTATTGTAACAGCTAACAGTTGTTGCATAAATTTTGATTTGATCTGATTTGAATTTTGATTTTATTTTAAATTTACCACGAAATTTACTATATATTTTCGTTGTATAATAGGAAATAAATTGCCGTTTTACGGCATATTGTACGAGTGGGAACATTAACCTTTGTGAATAGCACGTTGAAATAAATATGGATAGGATGGAAAAAGCTACTTTATGCACTTAACATAATTTTCATTAAAACTGTGACTTACGAGTATCAGCTCCGGCATTGTCAAATCTTTGCGATCATGTTTATGTTCATCCTTATATAATGCTATGATGTCAGAGTAATAAAAAACATCTAAATATTTTTTATATTGAACATTTTCTTTGTATTAATTTTGATGGGAAGAAAACATTTTGCATTTTGCCTCCGCTCCCCCTAAATACACCAGCGTGTCTGCATAAAGACCGTCACTAGCAACCGATACCTCCGTCTTAGCTCTAGTCATAATACAGTGCATATTTGTTCCATAACTCAGTAACTATTACAGATAGAAAAAAATATGAAAACAAAAGTTGGTCAGCATTCACCATTGCATACTCTAAAGACATTTTTAGTCATACAGGGTATTTCGTTTTGTCTGGGTAATAGTCAACCTTGTTCAATTAAATGAAACACCCTATATGCATATTTGGTTAGTGAACGTCAAGAGCTTTTCGATGAACTACCATAATATGGACTTTCTTTGAGATGTTCAGTAGTTATTTGAAATTATATAGAAATTTTGACGCATGTACACCTTTACAAGAAACGTTGTGTTCTTTTAATTTCAAATGTTTTCATATGTTTCGATGCGGTAGTGAATAACCACAGAAAAGGGCTTTCAAACCATGTGTCCGGTTTTAGATCTTTTTCTACAAGATGTCTATAATTTTATGTCAAACCTAAAGATTTAAAAACCTCAATAACTTTGTTATTTCAAATGGAACACCCTGTATGTTATTTCATATTCGATTAGAAAATTACAAGATCTTTCTGACGACCTATCATAGGTACTTGATATTTATTTTCAATGGTTTTGAGGATATGATCATTTAAGTCCAAATTTTGAAAAAAAAAACCACTATTTTTGATAAATTTTATGCAAATTCTAAATATCCAATAAATGAAGAGGTTAACTATTTTAAACTTTTTTATAAAATAACTCGTTCATTAATAAATAATAAATCAGCAACTTTCTCTTATAAAATACAATAAAAAGATAAATAAAAAATAAGTGTCAATATTGATCTAGTTAGCTATAGATGCCTACCGATGCACGTACATTCGTACATGAAGGTGCGTTCATGTGCTAAGACATTCACGTGTGTGTAGACACCTTATGAGGAATTAAAGAGAAACAGGAATAACAAAATAAACTTAAAAAAAAAAAAACTTATTTTAAAGGTTTTTATTTATATATTTATTAAGGGGCAAAACAACAAATTTAAGATATTTTCTTATTTATTCGCCCTATTATTAAAAATAGTAAGTTCAATTTCAAATTAACCGTGAAAACAAAAGATAGGAGACTGCCAGAAGTCATAATTTATTGTGACAGTTGTGACAATTATCAGTTGTATTTTTTTTATTGTACAGGGTTATTCATTATAAATTACCCAACTCTTATCATCGTTATTACTGTCTATAGAAAAAAAAGTTTTAAATAAAAATTCTGTGGTTATGACTGAATTTTGTTAAAATGCTATCAAAAGTACAGTAGCGTGCAGATTTCAGGGGATACAAAAAAATAATATTTTTTTAAAATGGGATACCCTGTATTTTATTAAATTTTTAAAATGATCCTTTGTTCCTGATTTCAAAAATATATCATATGTTACCCATACCATATACCGTTTTTGAGTTATTAAACGTCGAATATCTTAATTAAACTAGTTACTGTAAATATGGAAAAGTTAACATTATTAAAGTGAGCTATGAAAATGACAACTATTATGTTTGATAGGTGACATTTCTTTAATGAAATAATCAAAATGGTTTACAGTGGGAAGAAAAAAAGCAAATATTTATACAAAATAGATAACAAAGATTTATTTAGGAAATTTAAATATAAATAAATGATAACTCATAAAAGATGTTCGATGTGTTCACCATTACTGTCAATGCATAATTGATAACGTCTTCTTATATTTATAATTGCACCGGAAATGGATTCATTATTTACATTCAGATTGTTTATTTTAAGTCGAATCCTGTCTTTAATGACTTGAATACTATTATTATTATTATTGACAATGTGTTTTAGAAATCCCCAAAAAAATGAATCCGTAGGGGTCAAATCCGGACTGTTAGGTGGCCATTTAATAGGTCCATTATTCCCTATCCATATTGGGAATACATTATTCAAACGATCTCCAACGGGTAGAACACTATGCGTAGTTGCCCCATCCTGAATCCAAATCATACCATCAAGTTTGGTTTCCGGAAAATACTGCAAAAGAATATTTTCTGCTTCTGGGATAATTATTACCAGATAGGTAACTCCAATTAAAGTGTAATCATAAAATATATGCCCAACAATTTTGTTTCTGAAAATTCCACACCAAACGCTAAGAGTTTTTCTTCCTGATTTTTTTATTTGTAATACCAATCTGTTTCTGTTGTGCTTGTTTTCCCACGACCATCGATTTTTCCTATTTAAAACTCCTGCCGTAGAAAAGGATGATTCATCAGTCCATAATATTATAGTAAAAAAATCGGGATCTTTATCCAACTTTTGAATCATCTGGCGGGAAAAGTCCAGGCTTTTCCTTTTATGAGTCTCTATTAAAACTTGCACTGGTAGAATTTTATATGGGCTGTAATTGTTATTTTTTAACGTACGATGGATTTTGGAATAACTTTTACCTAATTGATCGATTGCATTATTTATACTACCATCAGAATTTTCTAAAAAAATAATACAATGTTTCAAAAAAAGTCTATTCGTGAATAAATATGGATGGGCTTACCTTCGAAATGAAGCAGTATATCTAGCTGTTCTTCTTGATTTGCTTGAACTACACGCTTTTTTCTACTAAAACTGGAGGTATTATTCACCTTTCGGTAAATATTTTTGAAAGTATTTTCTAATGGTGTTGGACGATTTGGATACAACACCCTATATGCTCTTTTTGCTGCACGTTTATTTTTGTTATTTTGTATATAACAAGTAAATATTTGGACTTTTTCTTCCTCACTGTAAACCATTTTGATTATTTCATTAAAAAAATGTCACTTATCAAACATAATAGTTTTCATTTTGCATAGTTCACTTTAATAATGTTAACTTTTCCATATTTACAGTAACTAGTTAAGATATTCGACGTTTAATAACTCAAAAACGGTATATGGTAGGGGTAACATATGGTATATTTTTGAAATCAGGAATAGAGGATCATTCCAAAAATTTAATAATATACAGGGTATCCCTTTTAAAAAATATATTATTTTTCTGTATTCCCTGAAATCTGCATTCTACTGTACTTTTGATGGCATTTTAACAAAATTCAATCATAACCACACAACTTTTATTTAAAACTTTGTTTCTATAGGCAATAATACCGATGATAAGGGGTGGGTAATTTATAATGAATAACCCTGTACGTACGTATGTCGATGCATTAATAAAACTAGAATAATTATCAAAAAAAAAAAAATTATTTTCACGATAATGAATTAGTTGATATGCTTTATATGAAATGCAATAAAAATTCTTTATTAGCATCTACAATGAACGATGTTACATATCCAGGTAGAAGACACCCATAACAGAGTGCTTTTGAAATGCTGAAATTTATACGTTTGTCACTTAACCCTCATGCCCATTGCGCTACCGAACTACATGTTTATTTTAAAATTTTACTTAAGAAAATCAGTAAATTCTCCCTATTAATAAAAAATAATAAATAAATTAATCAAAAATGGAGAACTTTTCTTTTTTTGTTTCTCAAAATCTGATCATATCCTCAAAACAATTGAAAATACATATCAAGTATGGTAGGTCGTCGGAAAGCTCTTGTAATTCTCCTATCGAATATGAAATAACATACTGGGTGTCCCATTTGAAATAACAGAGTTATTGAGGTTTTTAAATCTTCAAGTTTGACATAAAATTATAGACATCCTGTAGAAGAACATCTAAAACAGGATACATGGTTTGAAAGCCCTTTTCTATGATAATACACTACCTCATCGAAACATTTGAAAGCACTTGAAATTTAAAGAACACAAGGTTTCTTGTAAAGGTGTACGTGCGTCAAGATTTCTATATAATTTCAAATAACTACTGAACAGCTCAAAGAAAGCCCATATTATAGTAGTTCATCGAAAAGATCTTGACGTTCACCAACCAAATATGCAATAATATATAGGATGTTTCATTTAACTTAACAAAGTTGGCTACTACCCAGCCAAAACGAAATACCCTGTTTGACTTTAAATATTTTTAGATTATGCATTGGTGAATGCTGACCAACTTTTGTTTTCAATTTTTTTTCTAAATATAACAGTTACAGAGTTATGTACCAAATACGCACTAGGTGGACACCCTGTATACCAGGGGAACATGCCGTTTTGTTTCACTAAATAAAAACACCCTGTAGAGTATTTATTTGTGCCATGCTGGTCAAGTTCCAACATGCTTCATATCCAAGCCACATCTATTTTTAACATATTTTTTGAATCATCCCAATATCTGTATTTTCGTAGGAGATACACATTTTCAAAAAACGCTGACAGTTTTACAGTATTATTACTTATGAATTTATGATTTATGACAATAAATATAGGAAACTACACTCGTAGCATGAATGACAAATGACTTCATTTAAAAAAAAATACAAGAGAAAAACTCGTAACGTGTATTTTCCTCGCGAGTATGAATTACGGCCTTGGCATCCCTTCAATCAACCCAATTTTGGTAGTTGTTCAGAATTAAAAACTGAGTGATGATCCAAAGTTTCAGATTATACCGACCGGACTAGTATGCAAAAAAATTTAAAAACATTTTAAAATATCTGATGTGGCTAACACATAACTTTCTTATACCACTATATATCATCCTGATCTAAAGAAATTATTTTATTTAATCCTTCACTTACCTCAATTAAATTTTAATATCATACCTTGAAATGTTTCATTAAAATTTTTAAATAATTAATTATCATTCGATACTGTTAATAATATTTCATGTCATATATTTTAATAATTTTTTGTTATTGACACTGACATTTTTGTAACTAAATTACACTTTTCAAATGTCAAACCGTTAAATTTATCCCAACCCCATTTTATGAGGCCAAATGTGTAATATATTTCAGTTTACATCAGGTTTATTTTAATACTTGGAAAACATATTTAATTTGCTTGATATAGTAGACATGATTTATAATCTTTCATCAAGAATATATTTTTTGTAAAGTCAAATACAAAAAAGTTTGGGTCCCAATTTTGCTCAACACCGAATTTTTCATTCTCTTTGGCCTTTAGAACAAGTGTACCAAATTTGAAAGCTTTATCTCAAAAACTGCAGCTGTTATCACGATACTACAGACATGTGGACAGACTTCTTTTCATGAAAGTTATGTTTTTTTCATCACAATTCATCGAGATTCGTCCAGAAATGCAATAAAATTTATTTAATTTTTTTCCCGAAATTGTACCTTTTCTCTTTCATTCATTATGTCTGTTCTGGTGGGACCACATTCACCTAATTTAATGTGTAACCTAAAATGTTGTTGACAATCTTAACTGCCAAATTTGAGAAGTCTCCCATTAGTATTTGAGTTATCGCGGATACACACATAAACTCATACGCACATACGCACCGACAGACATCATTGGGAAAATAGTCAGATTGGATTCAGGAGGGTTCAAAACGTAGATATCAATCAAAATCTCGAGGTCGAGAAAAAATCATGATTACTATACTTCCTTATATTAGGTATAAGAAAGTAAAAAGGTGTGCCGCGACTTTTCACCCAAAACGCTGAGAGAACAGGTTCGTCCAAATTTTATAGGACCAAAGTTGTAGAGGACAAAATTCTACAAAAAAAAGTCTGCGACGGTATATATTTATCTTTTATAGTTTATCCGTGATCTGCGCTCAAAGTTGTGTAATCAAAACCCATGGCGCGCGGGAGCAGCTGTATTGACGCTCTTAGTTGTTTATGTAATTTATATGTACATTTTGTAACTATTGAAACGTGTCAAATTTCATGCATGTTCTCCGCATTGTGGAGAAGCTTTCCGCAACGGAAAAAAAATTTTTCGACCAAAAAATTCAAATTGACAGCTCCCCGAAAAAAAATTCTCAATTTTATCGGGATTTCAGCAAATTAAAGTTAACATATCTTGGAGATTATTTATCGTAAACCAAAAAATTATACAAAATGAGGGTCTTTAAATAACTGATAAATCTGATCCCTTAATATTTTATTGTAAAATCTGTAGTTTCGCCGTAAAAAATTCATAACTAAACAAAAGTACCATTTTTATCAATCCCTTGCATGAAAAATGTTTAACAATGTTGATATCAAAAACTGTGTCAACTTGTTTGAAAACTTGGTAACAAAGAGTAATATAATATACTTTTTTCAGATTTGTTCCATTATAATTTACAATTTCTTTTAAATAAACAATTTTATAAACAATTTGAAAAAATCGTAATATTTGCAAAAAAAATCCTTATATTTTCCTGAAACCGATTCATATGAAAAGATTTAAAAAAAATTTTTTATCTTTTCATTTGTCACTTTTAACTTAAATATAAGTATCACTTTCTCATGTAGATTTATTTTAAACTAACTTATTTGGAACCACACGGCTTTATATTTTTTTTGGCGCAAAAAAAAGCTTTATAAAGTTTATCTAATTGGGAGCCTAGGTCTAGCCTAAGCTTTTAAGAATTCATTCGAAGATAAAACGTTAAATAATCTTACATATTATAAATTAAGAAATAATTAAGTGTACGTAAAAAACAATATTTAAATGTGCAGTTACTAACCTCACATAAATATGAAGTATTTGTAGGATCCCAATTTTACTTTCGTACTTTGACGGCTTGTTCCTTTCTTCTCTGAGAATCTCGTGGGAAAACTTTCCTTTTAAAGCCTTTTTTGTCATTCTTGGTAGAATACACAGCACTACAGCCCGGTATGTTTACTGAGTAACACCGCGTACTAACTAATAAAAGTACGCGATTCTACTGTTATCTATTAAAATCTATACTAAACGACTTTTAAACACTAATTGTTAACAATATCCCATACCTTTAAACTACTTATTTAAAATAAGCAACAACCCTTCAGTGAAACCGTGAATGCGATAAATATGGACGTCGCGTACCATGTGACCGTCCGAGCAAATGAAAAAGATGACATACCTAACCGATGGCCAGACTTACTTGAGGGACTCTGCTTCGATAAGGTGTCGATACTCGATTTCTCATGCTTTTTTGTACAAAAAGAAGAGAAAACTTCCACAGCCTTCTAGGATATGACAACTATTGAGATGATTCAAAACAGAGAATGTTGAGAATAGATGTAACTTGGATATGAAGCATGTTGGAATATGACCATGCTGCCTAAATACAGGGTGTTTTTACCTTAGTGAAAAAAACTGCGTATTTCCCCTCGTAGGTACTACTAGGTGTTTCCAATACACGAAAGCACACTACCATATAGGTACTTAGCTTAAACAATTTTTGAGATACCTACGTTCAAGCTTTTAATATACCTTAACTTAATATAAAATGAATCATTTTATTTGCCTCAATGGATAACGTAGTTTTTTTTATTGAAAAATTAATGACGCATTTCCGCTTAACTCGGAAGTACGAGTTGAGCGCAGAGTATATTAAACTGATTATAGTGCAGTCTGCCTATTTTTGGCCCCATGTTAATTTGTCACTTCGGAGATACAGTCAACAAAAATATGTAAAAAATCGGAAATTTTCCGTAGAATTCAATAAACCAAAATACAAACAACTAGCACCTCGGGGGCCCATAGTAAATTGGGCCCAAAGTTGGCCAAAAACGGTTTTTTCCATTTTACTCTGTCATGGTGCCATAAAATGAAAAAAAGTTTTATACAAAAGTTGTAGAACTATTAAATACGGATCGATCTGTGGAAATCCGATGTCAAAAAATTCAAAAATAAATTATTTATTTGAAAGAAACCGTTAAAAATCGCGTTTTTTTGAAACGCTCATATCTTCGTGAAAACAAATCATTTTTTCACGAAACTTGGTAAAAGTGTAGCTCCCTACTAACTAAAAAAGATCGTTTTCAAAAAAATTTAAAAATATTATAAACATTTTGCAAAAATTGATTTTTTTCGAAAAAAATCACGTTTTTTTAAAATCTCGATAGCTCATACACGCTTTCATATTTCTAGTCAATTTTGAGCTTAAAATTTGCTTGAAATGTTGTACTAACATGGTTATTTATTGCGCGCTTTTTAAATTGATCGGTAATATGCGAAAAATCGGTTGAAAATCGGTTTTTTTTTAACAACAAAAAAAATCGATTTTTTTTCAAGAAAAGGTAGCAGCGGCTCAACATGCCTACCGCTCCTATTTGCAGTTGCAAACGTGGCTCGGAAGTTCGCTAGAGCCAGAACAATGGGGTTGGACTTCCGACGGCACTAATATGCTTCCCACGTACAGCTCGGATCAGCTGGTTCCAGACGAAATCGTTAAAACGATAGCCTGCAGATGCGGAAGCGGATGTAAAACGAAGATCTGTAGCTGCAGGAGGCATGGTTTGAAGTGTTCAAGCATGTGCTTGACATGCGATCAAGAAAATTGCACTAATATAGAAATAACTACGATGGAGGCAGATGCTCTTGATGACGACTTGGACGAAGATATATTTAATGAGTCTTGCGTGGTGATGGATGAATCACAGACCAATGTCCATGATGATGATGAGATCGAAAGCGAAGCCGACTCTTCCGTACTCGCTGCATACAGCGAAGAACGTACCAGTGACAACGAGGAGGGGGGGTCTCCGATAAAAAAACTACGGATCAATTAAGTACTGTACACGTTTATATTCACTGTCAATATTTTGAACGTTAATGTGAAATAAATATTTTATTTTTATACTAAAAATGTTGCTTAACAATTATTATTTACCTGTCAACTCATATGTCTTTAAGAATCAACATAACGTTCAAGAGACATAATCGTATGAACGCTCTGTGTGCAGTTGAAACTACGATACGGTACGTATGATAAGAGCATACAGTTTTACAGATGTATCCACGTTAACACCGTCCCGCACCCCCACGACACCGCTCGAGCGAACGAACGTATGAGCCGGGGTGTGCTCCGCTTGCCATTAAATTTCCAAAGAATAGAGAGCGAATATGTCATTGTAGTATTTTTTTATGTAAAATACAAGTATTGTACTACAAACTCTGTAAATTTCAGCCCTTAATATTAAAAGATAGCGTCACTAGATTTTTTTTCAAAAAAAAAAATTATCTCGGCTCCAAAGGGTCAAAGAATTGTAAATTTATAAAAAAAATACCAGCTATTCAATGCTGCTAACAATAAAGAAAAAAAATTTTTCTTGAAAAAAAAATCGATTTTTTTGTTGTTAAAAAAAAAACCGATTTTTCAACCGATTTTTCGCATATTACCGATCAATTTAAAAGCGCGCAATAAATAACCATGTTAGTACAACATTTCAAGCAAATTTTAAGCTCAAAATTGACTAGAAATATGAAAGCGTGTATGAGCTATCGAGATTTTAAAAAAACGTGATTTTTTTCGAAAAAAATCAATTTTTGCAAAATGTTTATATTTTTAAATTTTTTGAAAACGATCTTTTTTAGTTAGTAGGGAGCTACACTTTTACCAAGTTTCGTGAAAAAAATGATTTGTTTTCACGAAGATATGAGCGTTTCAAAAAAACGCGATTTTTAACGGTTTCTTTCAAATAAATAATTTATTTTTGACATCGGATTTCCACAGATCGATCCGTATTTAATAGTTCTACAACTTTTTGTATAAAACTTTCTTTCATTTTATGGCACCATGACAGAGTAAAATGGAAAAAACCGTTTTTGGCCAACTTTGGGCCCAATTTACTATGGGCCCCCGAGGTGCTAGTTGTTTGTATTTTGGTTTATTGAATTCTACGGAAAATTTCCGATTTTTTGCATATTTTTGTTTACTGTATCTTCACTTAAGGGTCCAAATCCGTAGGCAGACCGCGCTATTAATCATTTTTACAAATGTGCAATAAGAAACGGCAATTAATTATTGGTATATAACAGCCTTCATTTCATTTGACCCTCAATTGTATTTATATTTCCTTGAGAAAAAAATGTATAATTTTTTTTAGATTTTTGACGATAGTATAAAAATAAAACGAAGTTATCTGGTGAAACATTTGATGACAGATTAAACAATTGAATGCAGATATCTCAATAACGGTTAAACACATAAAGCAGGTATTAAATATTGTTGAATTCGAAAAGAAGTCGAATATCTAAATCTAAAAAAGTTTCCTTCATTTCGAGAAAAATAAGTAAGAATGGTATTATGTCCGTCGGGATCGGAAGTAAGGAATTAACCTTAATTGGTCCTCTTGTACTTCTGAGCATTAAAAATAAAATTTATTTACTAAAAACCGAGTTAAAAACCAAGACATTTTTTGCATTTAATTGTTTAATAAATATTTTATTAAAACTCTACACTTGTTTTGGCTTTTTAGGCCTTTCTCAAAAGTCCATTTGTACTAAGTTCTGACTGGTGTTCCTATCACATTTTTAATTTCTAATATTTCTAATAAATCTAATTTTTTGCCATATATAAGTCGATATAATCCAAATCTATGAAATGATTATTTTCTATACAGTGTGTTGACATGCCAGTGCTATACTGTTTATTAAAAAAGATTCGTTTGTGTTCCACAACCCGTTTGTTTACACTTCGACCAGTTTGTCCAATATACGGGGTGTCTCAGATTTAAACTGGCATAGTGTAATGGGAGATAGAGCACACTTAGCTGAGTTCAAAATACCCCCAAACTTACCCTTGAATATTAACCGTTTTTGAGATACTGAGCATTTTATGGTTTTTGACTAAAACTCTAGTCGGCCATATTTCTGGAACAGCTTCAAATATTTGAATAAAATTTGGTAAAAATATTATACTCTTTTAATCCAATCAAAATCATAATTCATTTTGGAAAAATTCCAGGACCGGATCTTTATAACGTTGCTCTCACTGCCGATAACACCTCCCTGTGTATCATTTTTTTGGTAAATATCAGTAAACGTTTAAAAAGTCAATTGATCAATGTATAACATAATGTCATAATATTTGATGGCACGTTTAAGGTTATTCTCTAATAATATTCAAAGATATTGATTGACCAAATATTATATTCTACAAATTAGGCAATCAACTAAATAACGTCACTATCTTATTAATTTTACTTAAATAGCCTGCACTAAAACATCTTAATTTTTTTGGACAAAAATTACCCATTTATTAAAAAATTAATGATCCGCGCAGAGCTGGACTCGCTTGAAATTCCATGAATAAGTACATTTTATTTAAATTTGTTATTCACGGAAAAAATCATGATGATGATTGTTTATAGCTACGAAACGTTTAGTAACATAAAAGTTTAATACATCAGTGAAATCTGACGTTCAAATGCTACAAAAAAAATTAATAAAAAATATAGGTCCGTACATACTTAAAATACTTAACTTATTTCATGATGGTCGTGAAAAAACGAAATTTGTTATAAAAACTTTTTACGCTAAATTATAAGAGATACAAAACGCTAATGAAGAAGTGTTTTTAGTTTTTCGATATCTCTTCAAACAACGCCAGAAAAAAAAAAAAACGAAAATTCAAAATTTTCCCTTTTACAAAAATTTCAAGAACAGCAAGAGATATTTTCGATTTCTCAACGGCATATTCCTGATCGCCAAATTCTGCACCTTTGCTCCAATTTAACCGATTCTGTATCTCTTTCCGTTTCCGAGATCACAGTGGTGAGAAGCGAATTTGTTACAGCCTGTATACTCCAGTTTTTCGCAATTGATCTGATTTATCTTTATTATTTAATAGCATTCTTCCAATACTACTTTTATTTATGGAGATTGGGAGTGGGAAAAACCTATTTGTTTAAATAATTTTGCTAGGACGTAAAACACCAACATTTATTAAAGCCCCTATTTTTAATTTTTTAGAGTACCTATTGCATTAATTGCACTGTAGTGATTAAGCATAAAAAGCATTATATTAATTGGAAGATCAAATCCATGGATTCTCTTTTCAGAAATTAAAGAACTGTATTTAATTTATTTTTTTTATCAATACCAACATATATTTTTATAATACAATACTTTTTGCAGGTATCTTTTCCCTTGAATATTATTTTGTTATTATTATTAAATTAATTAGTAGCAAGGAAACCATCATTTTAAATAATAAAGTTATTTACTCGGTTATTTAAAGGTCACTTCCACAACTTTTTAATGAATAACAAGCATTAAATAAAAATCAGAAAATATAAAACTATTAAATACTGATAAACATATTTACAACTAAATACAAAATTTATAGGAATAATTCAGACATAATCCCTATAGGGGTTTTAAGTGTATACTATTTGTGGTCAGCCTAGCTACAGTAGAATAGGATTAAACCACTGTGTTGTCTAGTTCCCTAAAGTTAAATAGTGAAACTATCCCTCAAATAAATCATAGTCAAAAATGAAAATTAATATTATGTGGACCTTCTTTTACAAAATTAAATTTAAAATCGCAAAAATTAATGTGATCAAAGATGGAACACAATTTTAGACCCTCTAATATACATCTGATCAGATACTAGCTTAGTATTATTATTTTTTATAAAGTTAGCAAATTAAACCATCAAACTAATTTTCTAAAATCAAAGAAGTGTATTTAGCCTTATCCCCTATGATCAATAATTGCTTCTTTTTGGGAAACATTATTACTTCCTCACCCCTCAAAGTGGTTATGTATTCGTGAAAAAAAATTTGAAAATTTTTATTGCATTTCTGGACGAATCTCGACGAATTATGACGATACACAACATTTCAGACAGAAAAATTTTTCTGTCTGTGTGTCTGTCTGTATGGTTTGCGATAGGAGCTACAGTTTTTGCGATAAAGCTTTCAAATTTGGTACACACATTCTAGAGGTCAAGGAAGAGATTGAGTTCGCTGATGAGCAAAATCGGTCTAAAAAAAAAAAAATTAATGACATTCCACCAATGTGACTTTTTTGAAACGGCAAAATGCGACTTTTTTTGAAACGTCAATAAATGTGACTTTTTTCGAAACGTCAAAGTGACTTTTTTGGGAAACGACAAATTGTGACTTTTTGAAATGTCAAAAAATGTGACTTTTTTGAAACATCAAAAATTACTTTTATTATAAACTCCACCACACGTCGAGTTTTACTACGGTGAGGAAGTTCTGATCCCCAAGTAATTGGCAGCGGTTTTTTGTATATAATGGTACGTCCTAAGTAAATTTATTATTATTATTATTATTATTATTATTTATTAAGTATTTGAAGATATTGCCAACATAGGTAGAATATTAATTGATTTTTTTCACAAAAGTTGTCTTATTTTAAACCCTGTAGTACAAATATTTACTTCTGTATAAATAAGAAATTAAATATGAAAGATTAGTCATTCTTAAAAACCATAAAAGCATAGGTACATATTTCCCTTTTGAATTATTCATTTAAATTGTTTAATAGCTGTAGGTACTTTAATTAAAAAGACAACAATCTGACATTTCATAGGTATTTAAAAAAGTACCTAAGTAGGTATTTACATAAAAAAAATGAAATTATTACTTTATTAATTTTCATCATATTTTTATATGCCTTGGAATAAACAGAAGCAAATATTGTATAATGCCAGCCAGATATCTGCTTTTAAAACATGTGTTAACGATATACAACTTACCCCTTCTACGCTGAAGAACTGTGTTTCCCATTTCATTAAACCCATCTATGGCAGTCGAGTCAGGCGATGACATGTGAGAATCACGTCTAGCACTACTACGTCTACTGTCTTTACGATTACTTGTGGCATGTAAAGCTAAAAACACAATGCATTAATATAATAGGCATGCGATCACTCACACAACTTTATTTTATATATAGAATTATTATCAATTATCCATGTTAAACCCCAAAAAGTTTGGCAATATTACACTTATTATTTCCAACCCTTATTTTATAACATAACTTTTAGTTTTATTTTAAAATTGAATCCAGATACTGTTTATGCTGCATAATTCATTGCAGATTTTATTAGTGGGTACTGAATCAATCAACTTTTGGAATACTGAACACTACGTTTTTATGTACTTTATTATATTATAATGAAAATCACGTGTACCTAGCATCATGTTTGGTGAATGCACTCCTAACACTGTTATTAATTTATCTGCTCCATATACAAAAAAGGCACCTAAGAGGAATCCAAACGCTGCAGGCAGAAAGGCGTATTCTCCATTTTCACCATAAAGTTTAGATACACTAGCTAGCTCGATTGCTGGGGATAAAAGTGACCAAAAGGACGCTGCCGTCATAACACCGGCAGCAAAACCCAAACTGGCATCCAAGAGTTTCCTCTAAAAATGAATAGGTTTTTATTTTTTGTTTACATGTTGAGGTTATGTTCTAACCTGAGATCCTTTGATAACAATGACCAATGCAGCTCCAGCAGCAGTAAGGCCCCAAGTGAATAATGTGCCCAAAAAGGCCTGCATTACTGGTCCATAACCCTCAATCATTTTGATAATTTTATTATTCACCAACAATGCTATAACATGCCAAAGTCAACAAAACCACGCACTAACACCGACTGCCATGTTAGCGCGAATTCTTGAATATATAATTCGAAACGTGTCAACAATAATCCTTATCAGACCATGCGCGTATAGTTAAATGATTATGGGGATATAATAAAACAAACTTCGCTAAATAAATATGGTTATTTGTAGTTTTAGACAAGACAAGGCTCATCTAAGTTTAAACTATTTTCGCCAGTATGACAATCTGGACGAGGTAAAATTTAGGGTGGTTTAGTTGGTAATAACAATAAAGCTAGGTACATGTTAACTGCACCTACTAAAGTAGGTAAAATGTTAACGGTGCGTACTCATCGTTTTTTTTTTCATTCATACTTAATTATTTATCAATCATTCAACAAAATTTTATATCAATCACGCTGTCATATATCTAGGGACTGATAACAATGTAACACACGTAAGAAGATAAGTACCTATGTGTATTTAAAATGTCAAATAAATATCTAATACAATGAAATAGGTATACAAATTATTAGAGACAGTAGTAATAAATAATAGTATATTATAATAGACACGAAAATTCCTGGCATCACACAGTGGCGTATATATAAGGTGGTTTATCGGGTACCCAGTTCCGATGCATCTCGATTTTGGTGCCCCTATAGCACTTTTCACAAAAGATTACATATATTTTAAACAAATCAGCCATTTTTTCACGAACTATTGTGCCTTATTTCCTCAGTTATTCTTTTAAATGAATAAAAGATCAATCACCATAATCACTCTTCTATTCATATTAGACACAATCAACTTTTAGCTCGTTTGTAAATATTGATAATATAACTATTCAAAACTGGCACTTAGTACAAATTGAAAATTAAATTAAGTTCCACCACAGAAGTCTCTGATTCTGTGGTTACACATGCTGCTATCAACGGCTTATCCAGTGGCGGATTTAGGGCAGGGGCGCGAGGGGCGCGGAGCGCGTGCTCCCCTCCTAAGGTTGTATTTTGTTCAATATTAATATATTACGTAATAATACATTGTTGTTTTATTTCACCACAAATGTTACTTTCGATGTCTAACAAAATCCAAATTTTGCAGCCCATTGGTGCCAGGATATTGTTTTGGGGAGGCGTATAACTTAACCACACCTTAGAAAGAAGGGAAAACTCGATGTCTTCACAAGCAACATTTTAACTTTGTATCAAACATCGCCAACCGCGTCATAACGTTACTGAATAACGTCAAGACAACGATTATTCGGCTCGCTATTGCATCAATTTAGTGGATAAAATCACGGTCGCTACAACGTTAGCATGCGACTGATAGTGATGTGATGACCAACACCAACGACCTCGTTTTAACATTGCCCGAAAAACCAAGTTTTGCACCGAATTAGCGAAGGTTCAAAGTATGTTTTTCTAACTAAAAACATTACTTCCCAGTAAGCATGCGAGGTTACAAACGTTCTAAAGAAATCTAAAATAGATCGGCATAAGAACTATTTATGTAAACGTATATAAGTTCTCTTCAAGACGCTATTTTCGGATGTCAGGTCGCCAAAAAAAGGCTAATGATATAGTTTACAAAGGACGTTACGGAGAGGTTTATAAAATTAATACTTGCATAAATGAGAGTACATATGAAATGTTTTATCGAATGCTGGGAGAAGTTGCAAAAAGAGGTTTTATTGTTTCTAAAAAATGAAATAATCGATGAGATATTTATATCACAAAAATCGTGCAATTAGTGGTGCAAAAAGTATCTGTATATTGTATTTATTACTCTATGAATAAGATTCAAGTTATATTAGTTTCATAAACCTCAAAATAAATGTCTTTTGTCAACAATGTATTTAGCCTTTTTTTAGCCATCTGATATTGGAAAATAACGTCTTGAAGATAATATACGTTCCATAAATAGTTCTTATACCGATCTATTTTAGAATTCTCCCCAGAACAACAGAGGTTGTTTTCCACAACTTCGAACATTTTTTTAAAACCAGCTTGAAGATGAGGGTACTTCCTGTCACCGCCATTGTGATGCTGACAAACATAAAATGAGAAAAAATGTGATCTAGGAGATATTGGTCAATCTAATTATGCTACTTTAAGTTTGAAATCACTAATAAAGTAATCACCTTATGTGTTGACAGGTTAAATCACTCAAATTTATGAATCCAAGAAAAGGAAGAAAAAAGAATTTTTTTTTCTAAAAAGTCATTATTTTATTTTGGCCGCGCTTGTTTCTGCGGCCTACTGTGTCCATATTTTACCATGAACTGGTCTGCATTGACAAATTTTGGTACCACAATGCTCATAAAATCTATTGAAATATTCACAATATTAAGGCCCGGTTTTTCGATGCCTAGTTAGCCAAATTATCTATCGGTTACTGTGAAATGGGTGAATTCTATTGGCCGAAAAGTCACTAACAGGAGGATAATTTAACTAACCAAGCATTGATAATCCTGCCCTAAAAGAACTAAAGTGTGAAAGCCTGACCCCTACACTTCGTATAAATATGCAAAGTGCATGAGAATTAAAAATCATGTCATTGGCAGGCAGTGAAACTCCCTGCGTTAGGAGCTCCATCAGGAGAACATAAGAAGCAAGAGCTGTTATCCATAAGGACTGCAACAGATTATCATGAAATACATTGCGTACACCGTACACCGCCATAAAAAATGTATAAAAAAAGTATTCATTGTGATATCTATAAGAGGTAATAATCAACCTCTTAAAAAGTGCTTAAGTGTAGTGATATAACGCCATTATTTTAGAAATGAACAGTTACTTCTGGACGTCATATCTAAAAGTTATTTTATGGCTGACATTCATAAATCTAACAGAAGTTAATAATCCTCACACAAGAAGTCACAAAAGAAGTTTTAACTATCGAAAAAAATTCTTTAACAATACTTAAGAAGTAACATGTTAACTGGGTTTAGACTACTGCACCACTTGTGTTTACTAAAATCAACACCACAGATGTTCCCACCCAAATTTAGAGAGATAGAAAGTAGAACTTCAACTTCTGTGTTTTATTGTGATATTTTCAGTGGATTTTAAGGGCTTTGTGCTACCACAATTTTTCAACGCGTTCATGGTAAAATATGGACATTGTAGGCCGAAAAATCATATGTGGGAGCGCACACTGATGAGTTTTTAGAAAAAAATAATTCTTTTAAAAGTCAAAAGAAGTCTTTACCGAATCCTTATGTAAAGTGACATAAGGGATTGGTGAAGACTTTATCGATCGGTAAGGTCTTTTTCTACAAGCGTGCGGAAAAGTTTACTTTTCCGCACGCATTATTATTTCGAAAGTTGCACAATATTTTCCTATTTTATAAAAATTTAGTAAAATTAAAGCAATTCTTATTTTCGCTAACCCTTTTGAAGTAGCCCCTATAACTTTAAAAAATCAAACAATTATGTAGCCATGACTATCAAACATTTTATCTTATTCATTAATTATGTAGCCATGACTGTCTGATTTTGATGTTTCTTAGTCACATAACAATTAACAAATGTCAGAATCTCTTTAAAGTAGAGCCTAGAAATGTTCATGTTATTTATTTCTTATTTTCATTACGCCTGTAGAAAAAATTTTGCTCCTAACACATGCGAAAACTGTCTTATCCGTACTCGACTACTTGACCGAAACTCTGCTTCGCGTCGTTAAATCATGTGCCAGTTGAATTTTATGAATTTTGTTTGCAAAAGATTTCAAGTTAAAAAGTTTTTGAGACTAGCAAGAACGGTTGCAGAAAAAATATTATATGCAACCCACCCGGAAAGTATCTTTACTTCTGGGCTCACCGGAGGAAATTCATTTTTTTTTCTATTTTTAAGAATCTAAATACCTATGTTTATGTGTTTAGATTAATTTTGTTACTATAGCTAGTTTGTTATTCCAGAAAAATGAAAAAACATTCAGTGTAAAGAGCATAGTGTTGTATGATTAGAATATTAGACGAATGTAATGAAAATGGTTTAGCTGCAACTAGGCGTTATGCAGAACAAATTTCCAAACCGTCGATTCCATGATAGGCTCACATTTCTTGCAGTCGATCGTCGTGCACTGGAAACTGGAAGTCTATAAAATGATCGTGTTGGGAAATGTGACAAATCTAGGGAAAGTAGTAGCTTTCCAAATAGGTGTACCATACTATTCGGTATGGAAAACATTAAAAGAAGAATAATTGCTTTTGCCATTTCGTATACTGTTCAAGCATTTGAGCCCGAAGGTCATAGTTCCCGAGTGATATTTTGCAACTTGCTCTTGGCATTCTTGGGGAAGAAATACAAGAAATGTAAGGTAGTCAAGAAATGTTTATCATTGCGTTTTCTAGGATGTTGGATAGGCCGAGGAGCAGATGCCCCAATCAGTTGGCCTACACGATCTCCTGATTTCATCTCAATTGAGTTCTGTTTTTGGGGAGCTGTGAAGGAAAAAATTGTAGCAATCAAAATGCTACTGTTTAAATTTACAATTTAATATTTTTTATAAGGGTTGTATCATTCAGCTCTAAGAGAACAAATTATTAAGGTTAATTAAATATTAAATATGACTCCCAAAACACCTTGTGTGTATTGTTGGTTGTTGTTAAATTATTAACGAAATGGAAGTTGTTTAATAAAAAGAAGAAACGTTTCTTTTATTTTTTTATTATCACTACTACAGATATTTAATTAATATAAATAACATGAAAGGAAAACATTAAATCATCAACTTTGCAAACTGGTATGGTAATACATTTAAATAATACTGACTTCTAATTACGATTTAGTCATCTTGAGATCCAAACCGTGATTTCTATCAGTGATTGATTTATGGATTAATTGTTTAAACAGAACGTCCTCCCAATTAAAACACATGTAGATTAATGGAGACGCATCCATTAGGACCGTAGCACAGTGCGCTGAGTGTAGGGGATTTGTGGACAAAAATCAAATTTCTTGTTTTTTCAATTTTTTTAAATAATTTGTTCATATACAGGGTCTTGCAACAGTGCACCGGTCTTCCATGGCGTGGCCATACAAGTTAGGAATTTCTTTCAAGTACAGTTCTTAACTACATATGAAGGGCCACCCTAAGAAAATATTTTCGGACGTACAGAGTATCACAAAAAACTGTGACACCATAAGGTAATTTTTTTTTAAATGGATTGCCCTTTATATTTTTGCATATTTTTAATGCTCTTGATGTTTTTCATGCTCACCTATAATATGAGCGCAATCCAATGGTTCCCTTAGTAGCAATAAATTAAAAATTAAAAAAAATTCCATTTACATCACTAACGATAAACGGTCCCTCATTTTTCCAAATAGGGATTTGAAAACAAAACAAGGTTAAAACCTCTTTAATGAAGGTGGTAAGATACTGTAACTTTAATTATTTGAAATCCACACGAAATAAATTTTCAAATTTTGAGAATTTTAAATAGATTTTTCTCACTATTTTTAAATGGAACACCCTCTATATTTTTTCATAGTAATATGCAGAATTTAAATGCAAACAATTTTCGTAGTTACTGTAGGAATTCATAGCCGTCTTTGAAATAATTGACAAAATTTTAACGCATCAAACAGCCCAATAGATAAACTTATATCGAAAACGTAGTTGGTTTTAGTGCAAAATATTTTATGACAAATGTCATTCAAATTAGCATTTTTTATTCGCTGCGTTATCAGTTTTAAAGAATTCTCAGTAATATAATATGAATTTTAACAAAAATGAGCTAGTAGATATGATTTCTTTATTAGACGAAAGTGAAACAAATTGTTTGTTGACTAGAAGGCTTTATGTGACGCGTTATCCAGAAAGATGTCACACAGTGGACGGAAACGCCAAAAAGCTGGCCAAAATTTAAAAAATGAAGATTTTTTGAAATGGAAACGTTTTAAATCGTTGTAGTGGTACCCCTAGCATTAGAAACGACCGTTAATACCGGTCCGGGTTCACTACCTGAGCGAAGAAATTACTTATTGTGCGACCGTGCAGCACGTCACCTCGGCAGCTCGCAACGCTTCAAAAATCGATAAATTTTGTCTACAGCGTAAACATTCTCAAAGTGCAGTTTTCTGTGTCATAAAAATGGATTCTGCATCAGAAAGTAAGTACAATTAAAATATCTCAGTATCAGATCAGTTTATTTATATGGTAATTAGTAAATAATTATCGAAGTGGAGTGCATTTTTGTACATGCAACGATTCTTAAACTCCACAAAAAAAGCCATAAGTTACGCGGTTGGTGATGGTTGGTCTTGAAACTTATTCGAATGTGTTCAATGAACATTTTTTCGAAAGTGTCTAAAAAATTATCTGCATCTTTTTGCATCTTTGCGAGATATTGACCAAATTGTACGGGAATGCATGGATGCATACACATTCGTGCACCATAAAGTGGGCTCCTTTTGAATGCGTTCTCATGAAATGAGAACGTCATGCGTTTTCAACTCATGCGTTCAAAGTCATTACACATTTTTATTCCATTCCCCAGATCCCAATTTTCCCGAAACAAATGAAAGACATGAATTCGCTTCAATTCGATAATAATTTTTGTACTATGTATATATTTTTGACCTGTATGGGATTCTTCATCAGCGACCCAAAAAAACTGTATACAAAGTTTTATAAAAATGCAGCGATAATTGGCGATTTTTGGTATATTTTGGGGGGATTTTATGGCCGCCATTTTGTTTTTTTCAAAATTCAACTTCGGATTCTTGATCAGCGACACAAAAAATCCTTGTATGCACAATTTCAGTAAAATAGCTCAATGCCTTTATATTTTGGCCAGCTTTTCGGCGTTTCCGTCCACTGTGCTTCACCCAGAAGAAATAAGTTTTAAAAGGTTACTGTCAAACATAGATTTATCGTGACAGACGATGTAAAGTACCAAAAGTATGAAAGAGCAAAACCTATCACTAATGAAGAAAACGAATTGTCGGTACTCCTAACGGTTACCGAACATCCACATATAAGCCAACAGGCGAAACAACAGGCGTAAGCGAGAGGTCTGTGTAATGGATTTTAAAGGAGCACTGTTTTCACGCTTACTATATCTAATTGCATCAAGCGCTTAGTGTGAATGATTTTGAGAAACACACCGAATTTTTTCTATGGGAAAGACTGAGAATGCAAGGAGATCCCGAGCTTTCCAGAAACATCTTGTTTACGGATGAAGCGACATTTCATAACAGTGGTAGTAATCTAAGAGCTAGTGGCCTCGACAACATACGAATTTCGACAAAACTGGAAATATGCAAAAATGTTAGTTTAGATCGCCTCAAAGAAGGAATGGCCAGTATGGCTAAAGGACATTGGTTAGGTAAGCACCCTTGAATTTTTAAAAATTTCGACAAAACTAAAATTTGTAGTAATGATAGCCAGTGCCATATATCTCCTGCGATTAGGTCACTGCTATCGTAGAAGGTCAGCAAGTCGTCCTTTAGTTCTCGCGTCCACCTAAAGCGTCCAGGTACAATTGCATTGTCAGCATCGATCGGACCGTCTGGTGAGGCCCCTTCCATCTGTTGTTGACCTCCATCCGACTGTGGTCGATTGTGAGGGGCCTGTCCTCTGTTGCTTGGAACCAGAAGTAGAAGGGGTACCAGGTGGGTAGCCTTGGTACCCTCGGCCGACATCTATCAGGCAGAGGTGCCAGGGTGCACCGCGTGGAGATTGCCGATCCCTTGCACCCCTTCTTATAGCATTTTTTTTAATAGATAGTAAGTGTGCGAAGAATTCAGCAGTCAGCCGAGAAATTTAGGAACAGTCCTTGCGCTTTTCGAGACATTAGATTTCCTCTTTTAAAAAGAACGAAATATCGTATATAAGGAAATGAAAACCCTATTTTGCCTCTCTACCGCGATAAATGTATTGAATTTGCATAACCAAAGAGAACCATAGTAATGGTTCTGTATTACTTATTTTATTAGTGTGTTTCTAGTGTTGTGGAGAACTAGATCTTATTACAGAAGAAAAACCATTGTACTTGAGAGTGGAATTCAAGATTTTTTCTGCAACAGTCTAGAAAGTTTTTGGTCAAATTTTTTGAGTGGAAAATACATACTAACTGGTCTAGCCCGGTAAAGTAACATAAGTGATCGGGAAGTTTTTACTGATCTTTTATGTTACATTTGGATGACATTAGTATCTGATAACAATTTAAATGATTAATGCATTTCTTTTTGAAAGTATGCTTCTCACCTCTGTCAGTTGAATTTTATGAATTTTGTTTGCAAAAGATTTCAAGTTAAAAAATAATTGTAAATATAAATATTGTATGCGACATACCCGGAAAGTGGATTTACTGGGCTCCCCGACTGGAAATTGCCCAGTAAAGAATCGCCTTCCGGTTTTGTTACGTAAATAACTATTACTTCATGTTTTACTTTGTTATTTTATATATAGTTTCTGTGTCTTTTATGAATTATTCTCGTTAACTTTAATTGTCAACAGAAAACAACTAAACGAAGACAAAACATAATAATTTATTTTATTATTTTTTTCTGTTTTAAAGATTCTAAATACCTATGTTTATGTGTTTAGATTTATTTTCTTATTAAGGCTAGTGTATTATTCCAGCAAAATGCAAACATATTCAGAATAAAGAGCATGGTGCTGTTTTCATTGTTATTATTAGAATAATATTGTTGCATGTTTGCTGTCCTTACAAACATCTTAAACCGTGGATTCGTTGATTGAAAGTCCTGGTACCACTTATTACTTACTACTTTATTAACTAATTAACAATTAACAACAATAACTTAATGAAGGACTTAACTAATATCATAATTAAACATTTTAGTCCATACTTTACTACTACTTTATTCTCCAACTTATTTCTTCTGTACTCGTAAGATATCAAATTAAAACTGAACTCCTGGACCCATTGTATGCCTTATTTATCCATCCAGTATGGTCTAGAACTTTTTGAACATTTCCAAACCTTCTCGAGTCCATTGCCGTAACAATATACTGGTCTATGTTATGTTCATATTTTGTGAACCTAATAGTTGCAAAACGAAATAGACAAAAAAGGAAACAAACGATTTTTCTATTGCGTTATTAAAGTTTTATTCTTTGTTCTGATAGAAGACATATCTGGTTTATTCTTTACTTTGAATATAAATTACAAAAAAAGTTGCACAATTATTTTTTTGCGTTCTCCAAATTTAAAAGTATCTAAATAATTTTAAACGCCATTTTCGACAAGCTGAGGCTTTGGCCGTTGATTCCTTATTGCATAATGGGGTCCAATTAGCAGTGCATCCTCAACTTCATGCTAATATACTATAATTTTTAAAATTTGTATGCTTTACATTCTATTTTATATAATATTTAAAGTCTGGATCCGCGGGAACCATTCCAGTGACAAACTGAATTCGAGCACAAAAATGTTAATTAATGTAATTCTAATAACAAATATTGTTAAATTTATTAAATTAAACAGTTTCATACAAAGACAATAAAATGTAAAGGAATAAACAAGGCAATAAACGTATGTAAGTTAAATAGCTGCAGGTACGTCGAAGTAAAGGTGTCGCACCTATTCTACCTCGCAGTCACCTGTTTGAATCTCCGTTTTTCAGTTGGAGTGTAACTATCCAGCGAGCATCACATTACATCGATAAACTAGATCATTCTTTTGGAGTATTTTAAGTGCGATTGTCGCGGAAGCTTCCATCTCGACGTACTGTAAAGCGTTGGATAAACGATTATCCGGAACTAGAATTCGATGACACCGAACTAAGACGCACAATTTGTGATTAGAGCACGTTGTACGGCATATGAACAGCGGAAGACATAAAACAATTGTACATGGTGATATTAGTGTCAGTGATAGAGAGATAATTTAGATAATTTCTACAAAACTGTATTAGTGGAAAATATATTGGTGTTAGTGTGTCAGTGGAGTCAATAGTACGAAAAAAATTATTTGCCGACAGTGTGCGACAAAAGAGAAATCTATTCTGAGTTGCACGAGAAACATATTTGGGTTAGTGTCGACGAAGCCACTAAGGTTAGAGGCCAGAAGGTCGCAAATGAGAGGTAGACCTTATGGAACCTAATATGCATGCCCTCTGTGAAAAATTTCATATACTTTAAATATAACCCTATCACACCTGTAGACTCTGAGAGATCGTTTTCCGCATATAAGTGTATATTAAGTAGTAAACGTCACAATTTAACTCCAGACCACAGAACAGTTGTTAATAATGTATTTTAATTCCAGTAACACACATAAATTGTTGTAGAGAATTATTGTACCGTCGCAGTTTAGGCCACTGTGCAGTGTGTCTTGTGAAATATTTAACTCCTCCGGCATTTTGAATACCATAAATATTAGTAATCAGTTACATTTATAAGGTAAGAAACCGTTTATCATTTTTGTATCAGTGTTTACATGAGTGTAGTACCACTCTTTCCTGGATCCGTCTCTGATATTGACATCAGGTACCCCACGGAACCGGACTCCAATAATATCATTAGGTGACGTTTTAATGAATATTATAAATGATAACCAACCTTATACATAAATCTCTAGATATATTTTAAATTTATTCTATTGATAAACAAAAAAAAATTATCGTATTTTAAATAAAATTCATTGTTTTATGAAATGACAGTAGGAAGTACTGAAAGTACCTAACTTTCGTGAAACGGTGTTATTTTGAACGAATAAAAATAAGCATTCGTTTTGCTTGTAACTCCACCCATAATGCCTGCATACATTACATTATAAATAATAAGATATTAGTAGTTTTAGGTATTCGTTTTCATGAATAGAACAAGTTAAGAGTGATTTACATATTTATGTTGGTCACATGATGAAAACTCCGTATTAATGTATTAATATAGATAATGCGTTAAACCATTTTTATGAAAATGCGGTTGATTATCCTCATTGGTATTCTACAAGGTCAAATAATTTTTAATCATCAGTTTCAAATTAAATAAGAATTAATATAGCAGAAGCAACTTCTGTATATTTGAATAATTGCTCAAATGAGAATAATTCTAACATATATGGTTGCATATCTAACGTGGCAATATTTGTATTTAATGAGTACAGTAGTTCGAATGTCTACTAGGTAGTGGTAGACAGCCAAACTTAATTTTTAGAAAAAACACTTTCATAATTATTTAAATAATTGCCTACTGTTTGGTAATATTTTTAAATTATCATGTTTAAAACTATTATAAATTTTTAATTTATGATGCTGCCTTCTTTATTAGTAAAAAGTGATATATGTACCTAGTTATGACAATTATTTTCGTATTATTACTACATTTTTAACTTTTTTCTCAATTTTAAAAGTTTGATAAAATGACAAATTTAAGATTTTGAACGATATTGTCTTGAAGACACTTACTAATAAAATATATAAAATTTTAGATCACTTTGTACTTTTTATCTTTTTAATTATTTTTTTTTGTGTGGCTAGGGACATACTTCCAAGACATCTTAGAGTGCGTGAAATGTGATTCAATCAAAACTATAAGAAATGATATTTACTCAAGGCATTTATTCACCTCCGAAATCAAAAAATAACACATCGGGAAGCCTCTGAGGTATATGAAGTTCCAACTTTGCCGTCACTTGCGTTAAGGGAAGAACCTTAAATCGGTGGGAGCATAAACTTTGATGTCAGAACACGGGGAGAAAAGAAAGCATAAGGACGTTGTGCTGAGCAAGGTAGGGATATTCCGAGTGTTCTAATATTAAGGAATGTCTCTACAGACTCTAGGACAGACGTCTCCAAAATTTGAGACAATTTGCCTAGTGACGGTTGACTTCATTTATTCGACATCAGTCGACATCAGGAACTGTCTATCCAAATGGCTCAAAACATAAAGAAAGCAGGAGCTTATGTCTGTCCTCAATCAATTAATGAATACTTCGATAATTTGGTCGCTAATATTGAAGGAGTAAACCCCACAAATATCATCAACTACTATGAAACGAACTTTCTAGATGTCCTTGACAGAAATAAGGTGATTGAAGAGTCAGAAAATATGCAGAAAAAATAATCTGTCATATTTGTTGAAAGTGCTTCTGGAGAACTTTTGTACTCTTATGTCATATACAAAAGCAAAAACACGTATGAAAACTGGATGGCCAATGAACCAATAGCCTGTCGGTGTGCAAGAAGCAAAAGTGGCTAGTTCGACGAAGCCTGATAAGAATATTGATTTATGCAGTAAGAATAAAATGAAATTCCTCTTTTTTTCCATAACACCACTCACCTCCCACACAGCACAGGTTGTCCACGGGATATCCTATAATGATCCAGATGTCCCACGACGGGATTGTTCATTAGGGATGTTCAGTGGATGTCCAATGGTTGTCCTTTGATCCTAATAACGACCAGATCAGGGACATCCTGTGGATGACCTATGCTGATATCCATAGGATAACCCTTAGGGATATAGAGGTCCTAACAATGACGAAAACGGGATATCCCATGGATAACCCTGGATGATATCCATAGGATATCCGTTTGGGGTTATAAAGGTCCTAATAATGGCCAAAACGGGCATCCTATGGATGACCTATATTAATATCCATAGGATTCCCATTGGGGACATAGGTGGTCCTCATAATGACCGAAACGAGATATCCCACGGATGACCAGAGCTGATATTAATAGGACACCCCTTGGGGGTTATAAAGTTCCCAATAATGACCAGAGCGGAATATTCCATGGATGGCCTGTGCTGATATCCATAGGATAACCCTGCTTGGGGTTAAACGGTTCTAATAATGACCAAAACGGGGATATTCCATATCGTAGTCTTCCGGGCTATGGAGCTGTATAATACAAGAATAGCCAAATAAAGCTTTCCCTGATGGGGGTCATCTAGGGCAACTCATCTTATAGGTTGTTTACTACAAAATTAAAATTAATAATAATTAAAAAAAAGGGTACCTACCTAATTATTTATTAAAAATAAATAGTTACATAAAACTATTTATGTTGAAAGCACGATAACATTATTAGTTAAATTATTTGGAAATACAGGTTTTTATAAAAATTGTTCTTCTGGCGGTAAGTAATTTAAATGTAAAATCAAAAGGAACCTACCTTATCGGTTAGTTTATGATTATGAATGTCAAGTAAGTATGTAACTACTCTATTTTCTTTAAATATGCAGTGCTCACTACAAAAATAAAGATATACAACTCTTTTCTGATTGCCATATTTTTAATGATAATATATTGATACTGGAAGTAATAATATAAATTATTATACTATAAATTTTATTAAAAGTTGAAATAATATCCTGCCTTACCCACTACGGTGTTGCCAGGCCGAAATAAGTGTCATATTATGGTCTTATTATAAATTATAAATTCTCTTAAGTTGATAATATTCATTACTTATTAGGTATTCGAATAACTTAAAAATTTACTAAGCATTCTTAAATAACGTTTAATGAACAATGTTACGCTGAAAATTAAGAAAGCGCCTAGAATAAGACATGCCTTGACGGAGAACTCAGATATAAAGACAATTTGGCAATACGGGCTTATTCGAGTCCATCGCGCAGTCTCGACTCGATTCGCCCGCCCAGTCGCCATTGCTAAAAAGCAGAAGCCGTTCGTTGTTGTTTTATTCTGGACACTTATCCACATTTATAGATTAGAATATAAAATATCCATATTTATATTCAATTTTGATTGTATGTAAATGGGCAATGTTGTACGTGTGTATTCCTATATTGTGTGGAGTGTATTTAGGTGTATTGTTTAGTTTGTGTAGCTGCTGTTTTAAGGTAAGTACAAAAAGATGCCGAAAATTTCTAGTAACAGAAAAACTACTTTCTACAGAAACGTAAGAAAAGATATTACAAATTTAACGTCAGCGTGTAAAGGATCATCATCAAATGACATAGAACTAACAAATTTCGATTCTGAAAGTGCCATGGAGCACAATGATTTTATTTGCGAGGTATTTTCATCCGAGTTAAATTTACAGCGTACCTGTGACAGTTCTGAAGATCATGTATTTGCACAGAATAAAAATCCTTTGAAAAATACCCCTGCAATGTTAGATATAGATGAATTTTGTGAACTTGATTTTATAATTTCATATACAAAGAAAAATATACCTAAATAAATAATTTTTTAATTTTTACAGTATGATTATTTCCTTAACATAGCCCAGTGAACTAGTTATTTATTTATTTATTTCCATACATTATCCTACAGAATTATTCCATTTAGGGCAAGTGAAGTACTTACTTATCTTAACTAATTTTTTTTTATTTAAACGTAGTTAAACATAATTAGATACCAGGATCGAGATAACCTCATCAGTTAAATATGGTAAAAGTTGAAATTGATAAACCTAAATCTGGAGATGTTGCCAAACTCCTACTAGTGGGAGCAACATTTAAAATACTTCAATCAGATACACAGATTTCACAGAGGTACATCTCTTTCGAAAAGTGATGCATGTGGAAGTCAGTTCTATCTCCTATCATGACTTGATATAACCAAGTTATTGTGGACCCCCACCCTCACCCCAAGTCGGTTAAGTGCGTGTAATAAGTTGAATTCGTTAATGACTTATATCTGATTTATGTTAAGATTTAAGGGGTCTAAGGTCTTTCTTAAAGAAAACGACCAACATATTTCGATGCTTTATTGTATTATCTTCAGGGCTCTACAAAATATTTATAGTTATATTACGAGTTATTTGGAAATTTTTTTTTTACTTATTTATGTAGGTATCACTAATAGTTAAACAATTTTTTCCAAATAACTCAATATTGTAAATGTTTTGTGGAACCTTGAAGATAATACCATAAAGTATCGAAATGTTGGCAGTTTTTTTTTAAGAGCCAGACCCATAAAAACTAGCATAAATTAAGTATAGGTCGTAAACGATTCAACTTATCTACTACACTTAATCAACTTGGGGGGTCACAATAACTAAGGCCAAGTCATCCTATCATTAGCCGATAAGGATGACCATAGGTTGTCCCAAACTTTACCCAATTTGGTCCCTTTAGGTTCCTGTGGATTACCATGAGTTATCCTTTTCTGACAACCAGGGGCATCGTGACTAGTGCCAAAAGGTTATCCACAGGAGGTCTCAAATCTGGAGGAACCCAAAAAAGAAAAACAAGGGGCGTATCCCCAAACAATTATTTCCCAGTTTGTTAAATAAGTGCCTCACAAAAGTCAGTACTAGCTATACACATAAAAAGTTGGCTTCACGCCACAGGCATAATACTCCTTGCATAAATAAAGCATTAAAGATACTGTCCTAGGCTCTGCTATGATGGACATCTTCACCAATACCATCAATAATATGCTAGGTGATGTTCAAGATGTGCAAGCACCCACGGTGACAAACAAGAAAAATCCTCAAGCTGCTTCTGAGACTAGTGTGTGGATTGCAGATGTAGAGGTTGCTGCTAGTACAGCTGCAAAGAAGACAACAAAGACAACGGGAAAAAGACATTATTAGTATCGATCGCTACTATCAGAAATTGTTCTGCGTGGACAGCATTCAGCTTGGACCGATTTGGCGATACACTACATTGCATAGGAAAAAGGGACATTCTACGTCGACATATGTCACCGATGCAAATTTAAAGTGGTTCCTCCACAACAAATCCCGATGCGCCAGTTTAATTGTATACAAGCGAGATACAATATGAAATTAATAGCTGTTTATTTATACATAATTCTTGTTCTTTTGCTATGCAAATATTTGAATAGCCTTTGTGATTAGTCTGGTTTTATTTATATGTTTGATTTATTACAACTATTTGACATAAAATAATATATTTTTTAAATTGTATTAAGATAGTTGTTATGAAATGTACAGGTATTTTTCAAATTAGTATATAGGTTATTTAGTACACCACAATATTCATAACATAATTTTAAAAAAATATTAATATTTAACGTAACTGTAATCCTCCATAGTAAAACGGTGTACCGACCGCCCGGACTGGCAATCGTTTCCGAATAAAACCATTTCTAAAAACCGTGCCACAAGTCAGATAACCAGAGGTCGGATTTACCAATCTGACGTAAAACCAGGGTTGGCTTTAGCTGGTTATGTGTCAGATATGCATGCATAAATATATGAAACGATATCTTACCTTGAATTATTTTTAGCGAATTCTGTATTATACCAAGTTGATAAAGTCAATTTATTATAAACACTCACTCGAAGAGAACTGGAGGTATAAGGGGATGTGCTTAAGACTAAACTAACATACACAATTATTTTTCACTGCTGATTACAAGAATAAACGTATACTATTAACATCTGTTCTAAATCTTTTGCAGTTAAACTTTGGTGCCTTTCGCTGAAAATCCATTTATATTGTGAGAAGGACCATTCGACGCCGACAGATGAACTAGGGCAAACTTAAAATATATAAACTTTCGCAAAGTCACCATATTTTGCCCGGTAGCGGTGTAGCAAAGTCTACTTCTTTGCCGATTAAAAGGTCTATTACACCTGTCATCGTAACAAATCAGCGATTTTTTTTAAACAGTTGGGAATTTTGTTTGTACATTGTGAAGGTATCGCAGCAATTTCTCCCTGTAATTGAAAAATATATTGTCGAAGATCGAACACAACGTTTACTGTATCAAGTGCAGTAAATTCTGATGTTGGCTGATATTGAAGGTCCCGTATGGCTAGAGGAATTCGTGAAAAACTTCCGTGTATGGTCTCCAGATTTTTTTGAACAGTTGGATCCATTAAATGTCTGGTGCGCATTTTGAAATAGCAACCGCGTCATTCGGATTTAACTGCATATTAGAGATTTCACATGTTCAATATGACAGTAATAATACGAAGCTGCCTCTAGCAAAGTTCCCCATCGTGTTGTAATGAGCTCTGGAGATAATGGAGTATTTGGAAGAATTCCATAAAATAACCGTCACGATCTGGTGCTTTACACTAGATATCAAATTATCAACATTATGGTAGCACCCCTAATAGTTTCAGCAATCCTATGAAGCCCATGTGCTAAACATGTTACATGAAGTATATTCTGACATGTTTCCTTCAAAATTCTTCCAGCAGCTTTCATATAATTCACTCCATCGGTAAGAAATAATGAGAACATGTCCTTATTTTCTGCGTATTTGTCACCCCAAAATTCTTGTAGACTTGAATTCACTACCTCCACTATAGTGCGAGAATTTGTAGCTTCTAAAACTATAGAGGCGATCAAGTGTCCGTTCAATGATTAATTTTCCTCCAATGCATCCACTAAAACATTCGCTACCTTAAACCCAAAAACATTGGTGGTTTCGTCCACGCTAAGCCATGTATATCTTCCCATTAAGCTCAGAAGAAATTTTCTGGCTAATATTTTCACACTTCGTTGATAAATATTTTTTTCTTAGTATAGACTCCGAAGGCACGTTAACATTGTCATATTTGCCACTAATACATTTTTCCAAAAATTGTCTAGAAAGTGGATTGTCTACTTTCGACCACGGTATGTTACATCCTATCATAAATTTTATTAAATCTAAGTTAAAATTACGTTGTATGTTACTGTAAGTAAAACCACCTACGCCCCGCCCCGTTTATGGTTTTCTGAGGAAATATGTCTATTAATATTTGTATTACATGACCACGAAATTGATTTCACATCTAGTGCAATACAATGGTATACCATCAAATTGTAAATCGGCAATATCGCGAATCCAAGAATTTACTATAGCTTCCATCGGTTTAGTAAGTTGTGACATTTTATCGCCACGTTTTTAGTACCTATGTCCGAATAAATCTACGTTATGCAAAATACTCTTTGATCGTGTTATGGTTTCTCCCCTCCACTCAGTAAAGTAAATTACCAACATACTGCAATTTAAAAGAATCTATTACGTATTACATTTTTATTTAAAATAGTAATCCCCAACAAAACTAAGTTACGTATTAACATTGCAAAATTAAATAAAATGCACGTAATATATTGCATGACTTTCTGTTTATAATTTGTGAATATTTCAGTGGGTATTTACAGTATATTATATCATCTGTAAAAGTCATCCCTGGAATCCGATCTGTAAATCCGACCTCTGACAATGTTTATTCTCAGACACGACATTAAAGAAGCTGTAGTATTACCAAAGACCAAGGGATAACTGCAGCATGACTTGTTTCTCGGTTTTTTGAAAAGGACCTTATTCGTAAATAATAATTGCCGGTCGGTACCTCGTTTTACTATGAAGGGTCACAATTATTCAAAATATTACCGAATAACTGACATTGGCCGGTACGTGTGTAAACACTTTCTATTTAACGTTCAATAATTTTCGGGCTGATATTTTCTAATTCGATATAAATTCAATACTTTGGGAGGCCCCTAAAATTGGATACCATTGTACTCAGAAAACAATAAGGAATCCAATTTTATCAAAGAAGGAGGAATAGCAATTAAAAAAAAGAAATTATGACGTCACAGCTCAAAAAAACTATATATAAAAACATGTTTACATCAACCAGTCCCCTTTTTAAAAAATAAGATTGACGAGCTTCAGCGTTTTGCAAAAAATCATTTAATAACAATATAATGAATATCGTGCGAAACTGAATCACCATATTGTATAAAATAAAAAATGCTGAAATTTGACAGTGTATTTTACATTGCTGTTAATAATGCCAATTTATTTGCATTCAACCAACAAATAAAAAAACTAGATATACTTACCCATTTTAATTTATTTTGTAGAAAAATACATTTGTAATGAGCGCCCTAATAACCACTTGGCTATAATTGTAATAATGAACAAAACAATATGCAGAAATCGCATGGAAACATGCTATACGCAGGTTGGTTTGATATGTTTTGTACTTTATTACAACGATGAACTTTTGATTCAAGATGCCGTTTGGCGTCATTAGTGTGGTGAAACATTAGCTTTCTGTTACATACGGTATAGTACACAGCATATCTATCGACCAGAAAGTTATCAAACCGATAAATAATTTTCTGCAGGTCAACTGTCGACAAACACGAACGAAAATGCTACATATTTGTTACTATTTACTTTTATGCTTGCGCCGTCTACCTACTGCGACGATTGTAGGTAAACTGAATAGTAAATAAACACAGTCTAGGTCTCACTGTGCGTAAGCATGTACAGCAGGATTTAGCAAACTACAGTGAGTACTATTAGGGATGCTAGTATCGAACGAAAGTATCGATATTGCTAAGTTTCGATATTCGATATTATCGATTTTATATGGATGCCAATCAAAGCATCGAGGTTCGGTAGCGATGTCAAAATTTTGATATTTTGACCCGTAAATATCGATACCTTGAAAGTATCGAAGTATCGGTGGCATCCCTAAGCACTGCACTGTCTTCTGGAAGCTCGGACAGGTAAGTTGGGAAGTCGGTCCAGGATTTACAGAAATTGTCAAGGGTCTAGATGAATGTTAGGCGGCATCCACATGGCAAGTATCGAGGACGGAACGAAAAGCTTTCTCGTTATTTGATTGGTTACAACTTTTTCCGGAATGACCTTCCGGATCAGTCAAATAACGAACAAGCTTTCCGTTCTATCCTCGATACTTGCTATGCGGATGTCCATTACGGCGACTCTCTTTTACGTGGGTGTCTGAAATTTGAGTTTTTCTATTTATTCCAGTAAACGAATGGAAGAAATTAAATAAAATACTTTCATTCAAGTGAAGATTTATTAATTCGATAACAAGTTTTGCAATTTATATTTAAACTTGATAACCACAAATTTAAATTAGATATTGTCGGGATGTAAAAATATTTTCTACAAGAATTACATTATGTACAAGCATATACTAAATAACAAAGAATAACTTTAAAATCTGAAAATTTTAAAAATGTCAGCCAAAATATCAGGAATCACTTAATTAAGTGCTTAATTGAATAGGTGATGAATATTGATTAATTTAATTATACTATGTCTTCATCATAATGAGGCACAATCTTTACGCAGTTTACTTTCACATTCCACTTATCTATCTTATCTATTTACTTATATTAAAATTCAGTATTCTACACTATCACGCATCTACATTAATAACTATGTATTTACAATTAAAAAACTAGAAAAACATTTTCTAATTTATCCATTTTTTTCTTAAGCAAACATTTACCAAAATGATTTCACAGTATGATCATAGCATACAACTGTCTATTGCTATTTGCAGATGAAAGTAACATGTACTTTTAAGTACTGATTTATGTGTATTACAATCCTTTTCTATAATGAAATATAAATTGTTTATTTAGAAGTAATATGAATACTCAGTATTAAATAAACTATTTATCTTCGTTTAGATATGCACCGGAGAGTTTATTGTAATTTTGGTACTTAGTCTAATTAAGAATAAATTCATATCTCTGTCAATATGAAGTCAATGTCCATATAAATGTAAGATATCTATCATGTATGTTCTTTTCTTACATGAAATTATTTACAGCTTAATTTTAACTACCCTACGTATTAAAAAATATATACATAGCTCTTTCACCTCTACTCAAGTATGAATCTCCCATAATTTCATAATTTAATTTGATTTTAGCTTCCATCCCAACTTTCTGATTTAAAATGGTTATTTTTGTTCATCTGTGTTATCGGAGCTTGATGAACCTTCACAGTTTCCTATTTTTCATATTTTGTCAAAAAAAATATTTCTTTATCCATATTAGCTCCCAGAACTATTTTAAATATTTTTACGAAACTTTAAAAATATCTGTGTATGTATGCTTTCTTAAAAATTTCAAAGGGAGGTATTTACTTAACTATGTAGTAGGAAATCTAAAACTATGTCGCTTTGTCAAAAAAGATAATTAGTTACTTATACAGGGTTTGACAATAGGTACTCAGGGTTTCAGCACACTGAGGTAAGAGTTTACGCAATATATTGTACTAGGTAATAAAGGAAAAAATAATATGCTATTTACTAGTAAGAACATTGTTTTTAAAAATAATTTGTTTTATTTGGCCCTACAGTGATGTGATGCACTGGTACGTGCAAGATAAAGAGGGTAGAAGAAGACCTAAAACAAACAACATAACCTATACATTTTTGTTTTATGTTATTCTATTATTCTAATTTTCTTTGTAGGTTTCCCGTCTCACTATCAATGGTACGAAGGCGTAGAAGGGCCACAATAAATTTTATTTTTTCTTAAATTCCGACTTTAATTTAGTTTTGTTATATTCCGACTTTAAAGTCGGAATTTTGTTAAATTCCGACTTCAAACTCGGAATTTTGTTAAATTCCGACTTTAAAGTCGGAATTTTGTTAATTTCCGACTTTAAACTCGGAATTTTGTTATATTCCGACTTTAAAGTCGGAATTTTGTTAAATTCCGACTTTAAACTCGGAATTTTGTTAAATTCCGACTTTAAACTCGGAATTTTGTTAATTTAAGAAAGACTAAAATAAAATTTATTGTGGCCCTTCTACGCCTTCGTACAATGGAGAGAGAGACCAGTTATTAAATATTCCATCCACATTTTACCGTCGAAGAAAAAAGTAAAACTAGAAAAAAATTCAAAATTTGGTGCCTTTTAACATGGAATCTTTTCTAGACCACACACTATCAAACCCTGGGCTCAAATTTGAGACAGCTTACTGTTATTGACCTAGATAATAGTATGAAAGAAAACTGTCTTGAAGATTTCACCAACTCAAGCTTAGACGCAAATTTAGATGTGGGTATTCTCAGATTCATCCTCACTCCAAAAGACAGTTTTGGAGTGAGTTAAGAAATTCCTTCCAGAGAGGACAGTAAGTAGGTAACAAGTCGTACTAATCGACTATTGTTATTTTTATCTGGTTAAACTGATCGGAACATAAAGGTCGTCTTGCTTTAAATTTGGTAGCAGTTTACAACTAAGCAGTCGTATATGGTGCATATTTTAGAAGGATTTGTGTATAAATACAGCCGAGGTTGCTCTTTACAAATCAATCATTAATTCAATACCAGCTCGAGGACGATACATATTGTTGTTAGTGTTGTTCTCCATTATGATAACACTGACGTAGTTTTCCACGAAAACAAAAACTATATACTGCACTCGACGCGCGTTTCGCCAACCAAGTTGGCATCATCTGGAGATGATTAAAACTGAGTTTTAATCATCCACAGATGATGCCAACTTAGCTGGCGAAACGGGCCTCGAGTGTATATAGTGTTTTGGTGTTTCGAAGAAACTACGTCAGTGTTATCTTCACATCAAAGGTTCCAACCCACTCCAGGACGCCATTATGATGTTGACAAAGCGAAAAAAATGTGAATTTAGGAGTCAATCTAATTATGCTACGTTAAGTTTAAAACCATTGAAGCATAAAAGTATTACATTGTGTGTGGGCACCTAAAACACTCAAATTTGTGTTGTGTACTTATCCAAGAAAAAAGTTAAATTTATTTTTCTAAAATCTCATGGGGGCTTGCTTGATTTTTCAACCTACAGTGTCCATATTTTAGCATGTAATTGTCACGTTGAAAAATGCCATAAAGCTCTCAAACCTACCAAAAATATCACAATAATATGCAGAAGGTAAAGCTGTACTTTCCATCATTCCTTTAGGTGTTTTTTTTCCAAATCTAACTGTAATGTCTTTAGTTAGAAAAACATACTTTAAAACTTCCGACAGTTTTGGTGTAGAAGCTGTTTTTTCGCACAACGTTAAAACGACGGCGCTTGTCATCACTGTCAGTCATTCACTAACGTTGTAGCGACCCTGATTTTATCCAACGTATTGATGCAAAAGCGGGTCGGATAATCGTTGTTACGACTTCATTCGGCAACGTCAACATGCTTTGGGCGAAGTTGATACAACGTTAAAATACTACTTAGGTTGCGATGGGTTCGGTAAAAGTAAGTATTAAAATACAACTCTTTAGGCCTTAAAATAACGTATTATGAGAATAATTTAAATGTTTAAAATGAGACATTGAACTTTTCAATAGCGCTTGTTTTTATTTTATTTTTTCGGACTAGAAATATGACACCCTTAAATTTAAGGTATTCAAAAGTAAACCACCGAATATATTTGCAGAATTAAAAATTCATGTCCGGGAAAGTGTACAGCAATTGGTCAGGAATTATTGCAACCGTGGCTGCACATTTTCATTAACTGGTTTAAATAATGTACAAAAGTGCAAGAAAAATTATTTAAAAATACGTATAAATTGCACATTAAACCTTAACTTAATTTTCTTTTCTCTCATTTTAAAATAATACATAGGCTTATACTACAGAGTGTTGAAAACTACCTGTATCTATTACCAGACCCTGTTTTAATTAATTTAACAAAATTTGTCATTATAACTTTATCATAGGCAAATAATAGACCTTTTCCATTGACGTCACAAAAACATCTGCAGTAGAGATAAAATTGGTAAACAAAATGCTAAACCTATGCACAAAAAAAGTAATTTATTTATCGGTGGCCTATTTCCATTACCAAAGCCAATAACCAATCCACTGGCAAACCTAACCTGAAAATGAAGGAAGAAGGAATATGGCCCCTTCTTCCGTGAGAGGAGTAGGGATCATTAACGTGGTCACATCGCAAATATATAGAAAACCACAGTCTTATATCCATTTCGAAAAATGAATCCGTTTATTCATTATACTTCATAGATTTGATCAGGCTTGAACACAGGTGGTATACAAAACATGGTTTCGTCATTTTCATTGATAATATTTTTTTATACAGATAAAACCACCAAGGGGCGAACACAGTCATGCGTCAGCTGTTCTGAGCCACGCTTACAGATTCGCGATTGCTAAGGATCAAACGTAAATTGCACATACCAATGGCCGTGTTCGCAACTTTGTGGTTTTATCTGTATAGATTATTATTACATAGTGACAGCATAGGTGACGGTGATATTTGTTTACTGTCTCCAGAGAATGACGTCATGTGAAAAAGGTCTACAGAGCATCTGCGTCTGATGTCACATATTTATCTAAAACATGTATTGTTCTGTAATGTGGATGACTTGCTTACAGTTACACTGCTTTTAGTTTTTAAAATACCTACCACAAATATACACCATTTAATCAGTTTCGCCAATTTGTATACACTATATAGATTATGTTTATTGTTTACACTCCTAACAGAAAGGATCACGTGACTGATGCATACACCCTATCAGCTAATTTTTTAAATCGTCATCTAACTGCGATTCCAAATGTTTTATGTATTTGGTATCAATCTTGTCGTTACTTTTGTCAAAGTATTAACTTTGGTCAATCTCTTTTATTAAAAAGACAGTTTTTATAATATCTTACCTACGTACCTCCTACTTTGTGTTTAACTAACTACAAAAATATAAATTCTTGCTATACTTATATGTATTCTTATGACTACTGGTGAATAAATTAAAAAATGCTTTGAAATTAAATTTAATACTTAATATTACGACTAATTCTAACAATAACATTTACAATTATTATTGACTAACTGCCTAAACTCTTATCGATTTATATTCGCAAAACAAGTAAGAGCACCTTAATATTTCAGATATAATACAAATGGTACAGAATAAGTAAACTACTAGAAAAATAACATATCTGGGGTTTTCTATTGTGAATTTTTTGTATCTTGTGTCTGATGGGAGTATTGGTAATGGTGATATTATGTTCCTTGTGTAGTGTAGAAATATAAAAGTGATGATGGCAACTCAGATGGCCTTAAATTAAAACTGCTGTTTTAGTCTCGGATTTAGTTAAAACAAGTTCTCCTGTAATTTTTTGGGAAAAACTTTTCTACCATGTTAGATCCAATTTGAACGATTTACTGGGACAGAAATATAATATAATCTAAGAAATAATAAAGCGTTAAAACCAATCCTATTTATATAAAAGAATTTGGGCGAGCTAAATCCATAGTCGCGAGCCCAATATGGCTACCGACATTTTTCTACAAGGAAGAAACAACTCTCAATACTCTCTCACAAAATTGCACAAGAGACATATTTACTGAATCTACTAAATTTTATTATTTCCTTTGGATGATTATATTCTGAGATAATTTGCTGGTAGAGATATATTCCTCAGCAAAATCTTAGGCTAATTTTTATATTATTGCACTTTTCAATTCTTATAAGTAAAGCCGGCCCATTTGAATGCAATTTACTTAGCGGCGATTGAGGTCGGACGTACAGCATGCACTGAGAACTTGGCATACAACAGGTTTCCAGCGACCAGTCAAACACAGACGCTATTGAGACACGTACGTACGGACGGAGATTATATTTTCGTTCTTTACCCTTTGCTCCTCAAACATACAAATTTATCTCCCAGTTTCCGGACCTAAAATATACCGGATCGCTTATATACTGCCGTGTTTACGAAAAACACTTGATAAGCTGATGCAGACAACATGCGAGTCGTATAGATGTAAAACTCGCCAAGTAAAAATAAATAAATAAATAAATAACGAGTTATAACCATCCGTGGACCTTTCTTGAGCTTAGAATCTAGTCGATGGTAACTTGTTTTCAAAACCCGCTAGTTATATTTTTTATTTCACTTTAAATTTCACTGCAGCAATGCTTCAAGTATGTACCTACATACTGCGCCAAACAATACATGCGCTGCAGAGTATTGGGTGATCTGTTAATTGCGAGGTTTGTTCGTTCTAAAGACACATGGTTTTGTTTTAGTATCATCTAGGTTTTGACTTGGTGTAGTTGCAAAATGTAATTGTTTACATTGTTTTTCTAGCAGAACTGAATGTCTTGTATGAATGTTTCTCTTTGTCTTAAGAATAAACGTATTATACAAAATAAGTACCATTTATTTTTGAATTTAATTGCAAAATCCACCAAGTCACTTTTTAGATATTTAATATTGATACACAGAGGTGTCCAAAATTGACCAAAACAACTTTTTTTTGCTTAAAAACAATCTTATCATACCCAAAAACCTCCAATTACATAATAATATGTAACTATGCTTCCTGGAGGTTTTTCTTGATTATCTCAAAACCAGCTAGGTGACTTGGAAGATTTTGCATTTATACGACTCATGTTGCAAGTGCAAGCCATAAACAAAATCGTACCCAAAAATATCCGTACTGGGAATTTATCTGACTTAATTTTCATGTTAAGCGTGTGTTGAATGCTTCAGTGGGTAACAGACAAAGAACACTTTCGTCTATTCTGAAAAAAATATAATTCGGACTGACCGTTGCCTACTGGGAAACAAATACGACGACAATTTCCCCGTGTTAGAGATTTAATTGAAAATTTCACTCTTGTGTTTTTTAACCAATAAAATGTGTTTTCTCTAGTGTCGCCATGGTAACCAACGCATTTTTTTGAGAATTTCTTTGTACTGGGTACCCTGGAAGAATTATGTGAAAATTTTTTGCCATCATATAATAATTTTTTTGATTTTAAACGTGACTTGATTAATAATTACAATTAATCAGTGTTTATTTGCTTTATAAATTTAACATATTTGAATAAAAGTGAACAAATACCTAATAAAATTATTTATATCTTTTACATTAAAAAATATAATTTTCAGTTACAAATTTCAAATATTTCTGATATTCTTCTAATAATACTACAAATTAATTTTAATGTATATTACTTAGTTATTAAATTTTTAGATTTTTTTAATGTATTGTTGTTTTTAAATAATGATCAATTGACTAAAAACTTTGTATAATACCAACTCTAGTTAAACAGATATATCATTTTAAGATTTATCATAGTTAATTCTTTCATATTATGTCGACTTTAAATTACTACAATTGGTAGAAAATTATAGTTTAGCAATTTTTGTTGTATCCAGTAATGATTATTTCTATTGAGCTATAAATTCTATATTTTACTAACTGTAGTCGCGCAGATATATTATTAACTTAGTGTGAAATTTTCTTACCAAATACCACTCGAGTTGCAAAACCAAAAATTTTTCTTCGGTCATGAATATTTTAAAAAAATTATTACTTTTCAAAATATTCATGATTTCGAAAAAATTTTCGGAAATAATTTAACCTTGAATTATATTATATGTGAGAATAAAATAAAGCGTGCAGTGCGTAATAAACACGTATCCACTGTTGACGAAACCACAGATACAAAAACCAAAAAAAGTTGAAAATGTGTTTTATTGCGTCTTTTAAATCCAAACAACCCCAACCCGTCGAGTAATTTGAAACCAGTAAAAGATTGGAAAAAAATAATTTTGACCATCTTATACTGACAGCAAAGAATAAATTTAATACTAATAAAAGTATAAGTAATAAAAATTATAATACCGAAGTATTCCAACAGAGAGGGTAAAAGTTAATTTACAAAATAGTAATAAATACTAGAAATAATTCCTATAGGTATCAAAGTCGAAATCCTCTCAAATTTAGTTAATTGAAGATTAAATAAAAATGCCAACACACACTTCTTGATGATTTATAAATTTTTATCATACTAAGAGAAGCGATTAAACTTTCATTGCGATTGCCTACTAGTAAAGGATTTTTACCAAATGGAAATCCCTCTAGATACCGTCATGCAGTATTTATAACTATGTTGTAAATAAACTTTTACCTTTACTGTTGGAATACATTGTTTATTATACCTTTATTAGTAGATATCGCTTGTCGGGCATTTTTCAATATATATTACATTACGACTGACACTGGTAGATGGGGTTGAAGCCGACTCATTTGTACTCTGTCTTCATGTAGATACTAGTAATTATTACTATTTTGTAAATGAATAAATTTAATATACAGAAGCATAACGTTTCGACATGATATAAAAGGTAAGTCTATGTAAGTTACACCATTCCCCTCACCGACGCCAGTCAATTTCTTAAAATGAGCTGGATTTACTTATAAGATACATGAAACGGGGATCGAATTCCTACTAATATCTCGTTTAATATCAATAGTGACAAAATATTGTTTTTACAAAAAATGTGTCTTTATTCATAACTCATAAGATAAGCTACATGATTCAGTTAATTTAATATCCATGGCCTACTTTACGAGTCATGAAATATTGCTAAGGTGAACGTCTTTGTCATTTGAAGAGATACCGACTGAAAAACTTTTAGATGAAAATTGATGAAATGAAGTTCTATCTAAATTTACACAAAATTGAATTTTTAGATTTATTCTTGAGATACAATAAAAATTAAACAAGGGAAATAATGCCATTATATAGAGGATTTTTCTTCTCTTCAGTGATATTTATTCATTTGAATTATTTAAAAACTTAGAAAAATATTTTGTAAAACCATTAAGAGATACTTTTGGACTATGACATCGCATTTTTATGTTCTCATGAAAAAAGACACATTGTAAAAACAATATTTTAATACCACTGAATGCGACTGATGGTGCGTTCATAAAGCACTAATCACTAAAGCAGAAACCACGGTCTTCAAAATTTTACATGACTACCTTGGAATGACATTTTATGGAAAAATGAAATGAATATTTTTACAATGGATTAGACATGTTATTGAAACGGCGTAATACCTGTATTCAAATGCAAGGGAACTATAATGAAAAATGAATTTTTTTTGCCCAGGCTGAGATATAAAAGCAACCCCTCGTAGATATAAAACTAATATACGAATCTGTACTGGTATGCAATGCTGACGAAGTAAAAGAAGACGAAAATTTGGGTATATTGCTTCAGAGACTTTACTCTCTGACATTAGTAGTAGTTTAGTTAACATTTTCTAATATCTGATGCAAATATTCTACACAATATATTTTGAAATACTTTAGGAATTACTCAAATTTCCCATATCTGAATTTCGAGTAAAAAAGTGTGGACACAGAGAAACTAACTAATTTGATAGTTTATCTCACACAAGGAAGAGTTTATCCTTTCCAAAAATAAAATAAAATTTAAGTACACATGTGTTCGAGAATCGTCTTTAGTTGATTACAAGTTACAATTTTGACGAACAGATAACACAAAAAAGATTATTTTTAAAGAAAACTTTGTTACACTAAAGTTGAATTAATTTCTTAATGGAAATATATGCCTTGAGTGGCAAAAGTCATTTTTAAGGTTAATCGTTTATAGTTAATCCTGCTTTTTTTCTTACTTAATGAGGAGGCTGCATAAAGCTATTGATATTATAAATGATGTTATATCTTTAAATAGTTTTATTTTTTAAAATATATTTTTCCTAATACCAGGCACTTCAACCTGCAACAGTAAGTTGATATTAATCAAGATCAAATATGTAGCAAAACTGACTTAAGACCTAAGAATATCTTGTAATAAAATATGAAAAATATATGGCCTCATAGGCTATTTTCAACTTACAGAAGAGTCGGTACACAAAACAATACCAGAACAAAACTTACGGAGGATTAAGACATTGATACTTAAGGTATTATTTTAAGTATTCATTACTATTTGCAAATAAGTCTCACCTCTTTATTAGAATTTTTTTGATATTTTAATTTTTATTATACCTTTATTAATAAAGAACGTTCGATTGATCCATTACTCCAATTTATTACATTGCGATTGAGACTGGTAGATGGAGTTACCGTCGACTCGTTGGTGCTTTCACATAGAGAGAGACTTATTATGATTTTGAAATACTCCTTGACGTTGCGTATAACGTTAAATCAATGGATCTTGGCGTGACGTCACAACGTATAAGCTGCCGAAATAATTAAAACAGATAGCAACGTGTGCCAGGGTTGCCAATGGTACGGTAATTATCGTACTTTTACGATAATTTGATTAAAAATACGATATACGATCCAACTCCATTACCGTACCCCAAATGTACGGTAATTTGACCAATTCTGACAAGTGGAATTACCTATTTTTCTTTCTCAAGAATTATTTATCATCGATATTTCTTCAATCTTTATCAATACAATGTCTGATGTGTCGACATCTATATGTCGATGGTCTGATGTACGTTATGCACTTGTATTTCTAACGTCATCTAACTGCTGTTAGCTGTACTAGGAAAAGTAAATCTTCACATTCTCCGCGTCTCGCACTACCTCTCTGAGGTTTAGATGTTGGCTGGCTGGGCTTTCTAGGGGAAATATTTTTTTAAAGGTACTTTGTAAAGAAATTAAAAACAGATTCGATTTCGAGGATTCCATTTTGTCACAACTGCGTATTTTTAGTCCAAGAAATGCCCTTTCTTTTGAAACAGAAGCAGTACCTGCATCATCAGATGATAGTGATTTTGAAATATTAGTATAATCATAGTTCTTTAGTTTGTTTAAAGGTTACTTTTAATAAAAAAATTGTTCAAAATTTTCTGTTTATTTCTAGCCCCTACCTATGCATTTTTCGAAGTACGATCCTGGAAGCTAAAATACGGTAATTTGAAACTGACAGTACGGTAATTCCGTTTCAACTAGTTGGCAACACTGGTGTGCTCAAGTGACATCACTGCCAATGTCGTTTCATACTGAAAAGGTATATCACTGTTTAGATTCATACAGAAAAAAGATATACAATAATACAAAGGCAACGAATTATTTTATCGTTTCGAATTGCAGCTGTGATGACGTGCACGCCAAAATCCGTTGATTCTCGTATATCTACTTCGCACTAAAGATGGTAAAAGCCAGAGACTGGTCTGCGAATGGTATCCACGACGGCCTCAACAGGGATTTCCATTTATTTTGTAAAAAAAATTGTACTCACTCATGGGCAATCGCAATTTTAAAGCTTAAACAGTAAACACTTCTCTTTCTATGATATAATTTTTTTAATCAGCTAGAAGTGTGGGTGGATGCCTTACTTAATTTTTAATTAAATAAAACGAGAGGATTACGACTTTGGTACCTTTTTAGTTATAGTTTTTAGTATTCATTACTATTTGCAAAAAACATATTTTGGACATTTTGGAATAGTTTTTTTACAAATTTTTAACGCAGAAATTAAAACTGGACTTAGTACGAATACTAAGAAAACATTAATCTCCAAAAATGATTAAATATTCATGATTTCAAGGTACTCAGTAGAGGGCACTGTTCAAATTTATGTACAAATTAAAAATGTGCATACATTTTTAAAACATTTTAAAAAATCAGACCGCAATATCGTATAATGGTTCTAGATGGTCAAAGTAAGCCACTTTAAAATGTTATACTTTTTCAGACGTCATTTTTGTAAATGACCGCCATTGTTGTGTGCATAAATCTCAAAAATTCTTCCTCTTTTAAAAAGATTTGTTTTGGTATTGATGTGCAAAGTAACACTTTCCTATTACAAAGTGTAGGCTTTTTTTAAAAGTTTGTTGTACGAACCCTACTTTTAACTGATATACCGAGTTACCCAAAAGCCGCACACCAGTTTGACGGTACGTTTTCTAGGGATGTAGAAGACGCAACACTCTTCTCATGAAGTTTTCGTGCACATGCAGGACTCATATGGTGGCAGCCATATTCTAATTGTTGAAATGAAAATTTTGTTCATGATTCGAAGCAATAATTCTCTCAGTTTTTTTTCATTTCAAACTTTTCAATGCAATGAGTAATGAGTTATACATACAAAACAATCCTTTTGTATGAAATAACCCTGGTGACTCTTAAATTTATGACTGCCACTGTACCCCCTTTAAAACTCAAAATATAAACGACATAATTTTTTTAAATATTTTTTTCGCTATTTCAAATATTATCTTATAACGTGCCTACAAAGTGGTGCTCGAGTTTTGAGACACCCTGTATATATATGAATAACATTTTAAATTATTTTAAGTTAGCATCTTTAAACGTGAGTTTCTTTGAAATAGAAGAGTATTTAATTTGTAAAAAGTTATTTACATTTTTACTTAATAGTGAAATAGGTAACACCTTTTCAACTGAATTAGGTTTATATCAGAAACCGGATTTCATAAGACATTCCACATCCTCATCTTCGGCTGAACTTTCTGATGATGATTGTGAAGGTGTGGAAACGTTGTCCATTAAGGACACTCCTAAAGATCGTTGTCTGGGAATACTCAGGCGTCTCTGACAAGATTGAGACAGCCACGCGGGCCTTTTTAATGAGGAAGTTCCAAATGATTCCTCAGGAATTGTATCTCGGGTAATAGATCTAGAAAAATGTAATACAATTTAATCATCGTTATACGATATGTAATATATAATATTAGCCCTTATGTTAACAATGTAAGAGGTGTACTAAAAATATTAGATTAAAAAATACATTCAGTTTTTAAGTGACTGAAATGTGAGCCGGTTATCTATTCTTTCGAAAAATTTATTTACTTCCTTAAACATGGACATAACATAAATATTTTGTGATTATAATATAACGTGGTCACTCTTTCAAAAAAAGAATAATCTCTAATTTAGTTCACCTAATTAAAAACCAGATTTAAAGCAGAAAATGTATAACTTTAACAATCCTTTTATGCATTTTTATATTATGCATTGAAGTCATTTAAAAAAAAATAATAATACAAATATAGATCGGGAGATAGCGACAAATTCCAGAGACGACTTTTACTTATATATGTATGTAGATAAAATATTATATTGTAAATACCTGATGAAACATTTCCAAAAAATATTGAATGATGAAATATTCTTATGTAGGTGTTATCCAATAAATTTGTCTCCTTTATAAAAAAGTGTCTTATTTAATCAAAATGCAGTAATACAAAAATATTCCGTTTTATTTACTCAACTTGAATATTATAGATTTTACGCCTCTGTACCGGAAGTCAGCCATTACGAGAGGTAACTTTTTCTCTACAGCTCCACTTCCATTACATTCACGCCTTATATCTTTTTGCTTAAAGATATAGGCAAATCGCGCCCGCTTGCGAAGTCGCTTGTTTAACACGTTTACGCCCACTGCCGCTTGTTGAACATAAATAAATACCCCTAAATAAATGGTATTTATAAAACGTCTATGTGGATAACACGTACATAGATACGTAAACAGTGCGAAATTAAAGACAACGAAGGATAACTTTCTAAATATGTCTTGCTCAATTCTTTCAGACGATAAAGTGAACTTGTGGATTAGTGGTTTCCTAAAGTTGCAATTTAACGGCATAGAATTATATTGCACAAGCTGTAAAAAATTACTTTCTAGTAACCATAAAAAAAAAACTTTGAGAGACACATTTCCTCAGACAGTCATAAGAAGTGTGTGGTGGTAGTGTTATTCATAGTGACAGTCAAGCTAATTTTAACTTAGATTGTGGAAATGATAGTTGGGTGTAATATATCGTGTACAAAATCAGACAATCCACTATTTAGACAAATTTTGCAAAAATGTATTAGTGGGCAGTATAGCCAATGTTCAGGTGCCATCAGAAACTACACTAAGAAAAAAATATTTATCACAAAAAATGTGACAGTATTAAACAAGAAATGTATGCTCGACTGAATGATAAATATCTGAATTAGCATGAATGAAACCACCAATGCTTGCAGGTGGGAGGTGGAAAATGTTTTAGTGGATGCATTGGAAGAAAATTGTTTAATGCGCGGACACCAGATTTCATCTAAAGTACTAGAAACTACAAATTCTAGCATTATAGCAGATGCAGTGTACTACACTCTAGTGTACATTTTTCAATTATCGGGAAACATTGGTGAGGCAATAAAACAGAAATTCAAAACTGTTTTGAGAAACAATCAATTCTTACAATGTCAAGTACATATGTATAATTTAAATGGCAAAGAAGTAGACTATTCTACACAAAATATGAAATATGAAAATTTTCAAATATTTTAAATATTCGCGAATTACATCTGTCGACGTTGAACAGTCCTTCTCACAATACAAATGGATTTTTAATTAGAGTCGCCAGATATTAACTCCGGAAAATGTACAAAATATTAGTAGTATGTTTTTACACTTGTGATAGCTAGTTAAAAACATGTGTGTTAGTACTTGTAATCCTCATCGTATTAACTTTGGATGTTATGAGACTCGCCAAAATAACCACAAGGTAAGATAAATGAATGAACATTGTACGCGGTAACACATCACCCAGAAGCAACCCTGGAATTGACGTAATTTAATTTATCGCTGCCTCTCCATCTTTAAATATAACAAAAAATTTACATACTTTGATTTTAATTAGGTATTTATTATCATTATATTAATTGTTACAAAGTTAAAAGGCTCTCATTATTCAATTAGGAGAAAATGCCTATTATTCTTAAAATTTACTAGAAAACGTCGTTTTGAGACTTCTTTTAAAGGATAAGTTATACTACCTGCTTTGATACTAAAAGCCTTTATTGTATTTATTTGCACACAAAAAAAGACTAACCGTTCCCTGCGGCGCATCGATATAATGTGAAATTTTAAATAGATTGCTGCATTCTACGAAAGCACACTTTAGGATACATAATATATTTCTTTTCAAGGTTCTAATGTATCTCACAACGTTCGGGATATTTGCCAAAAAGCATTAGAAACGCAAACAATTCCCTAATTTTTTTACTTTACCTTAGGGCGAGGTAATCGCCATGTGCCACATATGATACGGATTCGTGAAAATTCTGCTCTTTAGTCTAAAATTATATCAGTTTCTTTTTTTAATTCTTTTAACTCTTTCTGACATTTCGTTTACAATTTTTTAAATAACCATAATTTACACCTTGATAATCAGGATGCGTTTTTATTATTAATTTTTCTTAAAGTATCTTTTTTTTTAAGTTAAAATAATGACTTGTTGTACGAATATACATCTACTTCTGGTTAAATCTTAAGTTTTTGCACAGAACATTAAATACTAATATTTGTAGTACACCTTTAAATAAGTATTAGCGTACGGTCTGTATTATGAACAACAATTGATATTGTACATGTAGAAATTTATAAACATAGTGTGCCGGAACATATTCTGATATTTTTTTTATGTATGTACAGGGTTATTCATTATAAATTACCCACCCCTTATCATCGTTATTATTGCCTATAGAAAAAAAAAGTTTTAAATAAAAGTTGTGTGGTTATGACTGGATTTTGCTATCAAAAGTACAGTAGCGTGCAGATTTCAGGGGATACAAAAAAATAGTATTTTTTTTAAATGGGATATCCTGTATATTATTAATTTTTTTGAATGATCCTTTGTTCCTGATTTCAAAAATATACCATATGTTACCCCTACTATATACCGTTTTTTGAGTTATTAAACGTCGAAAATCTTAGTTAAACTAGTTACCGTAAATATGGAAAAGTTAACATTATTAAAGTGATCTATGAAAATGACAACTATTATTTCTTACATTTCTTTAATGAAATAATCAAAATGGTTTACAGTGAGGGAGGAAAACACCAAATATTTATATAAAATATATAACAAAGATTTATTTAGGAAATTTAAATATAAATAAATGATAACTAATGAAAGATGTTCTATGCGTTCACCATTATTGTCAATGCATAATTGATAACGTCTTATATTTATAATTGCACCGGAAATGGCTTCATTATTTACATTCAGATTGTCTATTTCAAGTCGAATCCTATCTTTACTGACTTGAATACATTACTATTATTATTATTATTGACCATGTCTTTTAGAACTCCCCAACAAAATTAATCCATAGGGGTCAAATCCGGACTATTAGGTGGCCATTTGATAGGTCCATTATTCCCTATCCATATTGGGAATACATTATTCAAATGATCTCGAACACTATGCGGAGTTGCCTCATCCTGCATCCAAATCATATCATCAAGTTCGGCTTCCGAAAAATTCTACGAAAGAATATTTTCTGCTTATGGGATAATTATTTCCAGATAGGTAATTCCAGTTAAAGTATAATCATAAAATATAGGCCCAACAATATTTTTCTGAAAATTCCACACCAAACGCTAACAGTTTTTCTTCCTGATTTTTTTATTTGTTTTACCAATCTTTTTCTGTTGTGCTAGTTTTCCCACGACCTTCGATTTTCCTATTAAAAACTCCTGCTGTAGAAAAGGATGATTCATCAGTCTATAATATTTTAGTAAAAAAATCGGGATCTTCATCCAACTGTTGAATCATCAGGCGGCAAAAGTCCAGCCTTTTCCTTTTATGAGCCTCTATTAAAACTTGTACGGGTACAATTTTATATGGTCTGCAGCTGTTATTTTTTAACGTACGTTGGATTTTGGAATAACTTTTACCTAATTGATCGACTGCATTGTTTATACTACATTCAGAATTTTCTAAAAAATAATTCAATGTTTCAAAAAAGTCTATTCGCGAATAAATATGGATGGGCTTACCTTCGAAATGAAGCAGTATATCTAGCTGCTCTTCCAGGTTTGCTTGAACTACACGTTTTTTTCTACTAAAACTGGAGGTATTATTTACCTTTCGGTAAATATTTTTGAACGTATTTTCTGATGGTGTTAGACGATTTGGCTATAACACCCTATATGCTCTTTTTGCTGCACGTTTATTTTTGTTATTTTGTATATAACAAGTAAATATCTGGACTTTTTCTTCCTTACTGAAAACCATTTTGATTATTTCATTAAAGCGTTCCTAAAACAACTCCAAAAGATATATCATATCCCCCATGGTTCACTGGAACAATTATAAGAGATATTAAGCAGAAATCCCGTCTATGGAATATATATAAGGATAATAATGAGGAGCACTACCTCAACCAATTCAAAGCTCTGCATTCCAAGATAAAAAGAGACGTTGAACATGCTCACAAAAGATACATTCAATACACAGAAACAAACATTAAAACTAACCCGAGCAACTTCTGGCCATTTCTTAACACTATGAGAAATGCAACCAGTATACCGAACTCGATGCGCTTTAAGAATAAATCATTAAACGACACTCAGAGCATTATCGATGCATTTGCCCAATACTTCCAATCGTCCTTTATGACATCATCCACGTACAACTTAATGGAACAGGAAAACACAGGCAATGTTCCCCAACTTAATATTCCAACCATTACCGAAAATGATGTTTTAAAGGCACTAAAAAAATTTCAAAAATAAACTCACAACGGGTGCCGATGGTATACTAGCTTTCTTATTAAGAGACTGTGCCTCTATCTTTGCTTTACCACTCTCTATCATTTTTAATTTAGCACTGCGCATCACTACATTTCCCCAATTATGGACTCAATCAAAAATCTGTCCTGTTTTCAAAAAAAGGTGATAAGACCGATATTAAAAACTACAGACCTATAGTTATCCTGTGTAATTTTGGCAAACTTTTTTGAAATTGTCTTATACGATATAATCTCCTTTCATGCTAAATCTTAAATCTCTTATGGTCACCACGGGTTTTTGGCAGGTAGATCTACAATTACCAACTTGGTATGTGTTACACATGCCATCGCAAATTCACTGGATCATGGTGGTCAAACAGACATAATTTATACAGACTTGTCTAAAGCATTTGACAGATTAGACCATGGGCTCCTATTGCAGAAGTTGTCAGCTTTTGGTCTAAGTCTTGAATTTCTAAGCTTCTTTGAGTCATATCTGGGCAACAGAACATTAAACATGAAGTATCATGGGTTTTCATCCATTGAAGTATTAGCGACGTCAGGAGTTCCGCAGGGCTCTGTTTTGGACTCACTATTATTTATAATGTTCATCAACGATATCTGCCAAGATATACAAAGTAATGTCCTCCTATATGCTGATGATCTTATTGCATCTATTAATTCCGAAGAAGACTGCCATCGATTACAGCATGACCTCTCAAAAATAAATTCATGGTGTGAAAATAATAGATTACCTTTAAATATATCAAAATGTAACGCGATGACTTTTACGAGGAGAAATAACTCGATAAAATTTTCCTACAAAATAGGCAATGAAATAGTTACGAGATGCACTCAATTCAAGGATATCGGAGTCATCTTTGACTCTAAACTAACCTTTACTGCCCACATAGATCACATAACTGCTAATGCCTACAGAAATCTAGGCTTTATCATGCGAAATTCAAGGCATTTTAAAGATATTTCCACTCTTTCTCTCCTGTTCAATGCTTTTGTACGGCCAAAACTGGAATACGGTGGTATTGTCTGGAACCCACATTACAATATTCATATCCTTAATTTGGAACGGGTTCAGAGAAGGCACGTTAAACATCTTTTATTCAAAGCGGATAATTTATCCTTCCAGAGGCACGCAACAATCTGACTTACTAGCCAAATTTAATCTAAATGACTTAGCAACACGTAGGAACTACTTTTCTGTGTTGTTCCTACACAAACTATTAACAAGTCAGACTGACTGCCCGGATATTCTTAGTTCCATACATTTCAAAGTTCCATGTTTTCAAACTCGCTCACACGACATCTTCTACTTAGCTACACCAAGAACACATGTACTAAAATCGTCGCCTATTCACAATATGTGTTCAAATTACTTAAGCTATCAGTCGAACCTTGATATTTTTAATTGTAGTGTTAATAGTATAAAGCAATGTATTTTGAATCGCTCTTAAGTAAACCTCTAGCTCATACCAAACCACTGTTTAATCTATCTTCTCATAAAATATTGCATTCTCTTTTTAGTTTAATAGTAATTATTTATCTGTAAAACATTTAGTATTAAGTCTTTTACTCTGTACTGTGCACATATTTCTTTGTATATTTCCTGCCCTGTAATTGGATGCATATCTGTCTGGGCAGCTGTATTCATAAAATAAATTAAAAAATAAAATAAAAATTAAAGAAATGTCACATCAAATATAATAATTTTCATAGCTCACTTTAATAATGTTAACTTTTCCAGATTTACAGTAACTAGTTTAACCAAGATATTCGACGTTTAATAACTCAAAACCGGTATATATTAGGGGTAACATATGGTATATTTTTGAAATCAGGAGCAAAGAATCATTCCCGAGTATCCCATTTAAAAAAAAAACATTATTTTTTTTGTATTCCCTGAAATCTGCACGCTACTGTACTTTTCATAGCATTTTAACAAAATTCAGTCATAACCACACAACTTTTATTTAAAACTTTTTTTCTATAGGCAATAATAACGATGATAAGGGGTGGGTAATTTATAATGAATAACCCTGTACATACAGTACCATAAAAAATGTGTAGAATTTGTATTCATTCACAGTTACGAAAAATTTACTTATGGATTAACCAGCAATTTATACAGATCATATGCCATTGAAATTTAATTTCTACATTGTTCCTGGGTTAAATTATTATGAAAATGTAAGATTAATCAACACGTATATTAGCATGCTGTATTATCACAATAAACAAAAAGGAAGTCATGCTAGTTATTATTGTTACGTTGAATACGACACGTATAGATATATCGTTAATTCGTATTATATTTGAGACTTTATTTACTTTGACGATATACCTAGGAATAGGCGGTACCTTCTAAGATAGATAAATTAATATCTAAAATATACAGTGTGTCCACGGACTGACGCAACAATTAGAGGCGTAATAGACCAACAATTTTCCAGTTTAATTTTCGTTGTTGTTAAAGAAAGTTGCTTAGAATCGAAACTTATGCTTTTGTGAAAAATTTAAGATCAGCCTACTTTGATTTTGTCAGTTAACGACCATTTCTCTTTTTATATAAAATGTCTTTTCTGATAAATACAAGCAAATATTGTTAATAAAAGTTGTTCAAAATAAAAAAGTTCCTTTGTACAAAATTTAAAAATGATTTGGTTTTTTAAGGCAATTTTTTTCAGATTTTTTTTGAGATACATAAACTGGTTTTTAAAAAAAGTTGTTGCATAGAAAACCATTTTTATGCATATTTAAACTCGCTTCCAATTCTTTTTAATATGTCTTCTTGAATATAAACTACTTTTTTTCATGATAATATACTTTTTTTTAGTAACGTATTCAATGTAATATTTAGGTTTATGTCACAAAAAAAAGTATAACTTCAGAGTTTTCAAAGCCCTATGTTTTTACAAGTGAAAATTTACTTGTTCAATGTTATGGTTTCAGCGACCGGTCATTTGCAGCAGTAAAAGCGTTGTTTAATATAAAATCCCCCAGACCACCATTTTAAGACTGATCAAAATATGTTTACAAGCTGGCTGGCTAAAATTTTTTTAGTTTACATCAGCTTTATTTAAGTACTTGGAAAATATATTTTATTCGTTTGATATAGTACTTAGACATGATTTATAATCTTTCATCAAGAATATATTTTTTTGTAAAATCCAATACAAAAAAAGTTTGGGTCCTGTGGACCTCCTTTCAGTTGGCCAATTTTGCTCATCACCAAATTTTTCATTGTCTTTGGTCTTTAGAACAAGTGTACCAAATTTGAAAGCTTTATCTGAAACACTGTGGCTACTGTCGCGATACTACAGACATGCAGACAGATTCTTTTTCATAAAGTTATATTTTTTTATTATAATTCGTCGAGATTCGTCCAGAAAAGCAATAAAAAAATTTTATTTTTTTTTCTCCGAAATTGTACCTTTTTTTCTTCTTTCATTTATTGTCTCTTTTAATGGTACCACATTCACCAAATTTTATGTGTCACTTAAAATGTTTTTGACAATCTTAACTGCCAAATTTTGGAAGTTTCCCATTAGTATTTTTTGAGTTATCGCGGAAACACACACACACGCACACGCACATGCACACGCACACGCACTCGCACACGCACACACACAACAACTTTCGGAGAATAGTTAGAATGGATTCAGGAGGGTTCAAAACTTATATATCAATCAAAATCTCGAAGTTGAAAAAAAATCACGATTACTGTACTTCCTTATATTAGGTGAAAGTAAAAATTAATGTCGCTTGCCTTTAAAGAGTTTGCTGCCCATTTTTAAATTTTCCGTTTTCCAGCGCAACTTTATTTTGAATGACTTTTACTACAACAATTTGCTTGTATTTGGTACAGAAGCATTTTATTTGAAGAGAGAAAAATAATATTCGTTAACAGAAAAAAATCAAAACACGATCATTCTTAAATTTTCCAAAAGGGTATAAGTTTCTTGGAAAGAAGGCACTTTGCCTGAAGAATAAATGTTTTCAACTTAGTTGTCAAAGCCTACTTGATTTTGAAAACGTACAATTATGCTAAAAATTAGTTTTTACTTAAACGGTGCTTGCTTTCCGAATACGAAAACTGAACTCGAAAATTGTTGGTCTATTGTTGAGTCAATCAATTGACATACTCCATATACATAGTGATTATATACATTTATGTATGTAATGTTCAGACCTCACTATTACAGAGATATAGGGTGTCGAAAATAAAAAAAAATAAATGCTGTTTTGAAATATATGAAGAACCGTTAAAGATAAATTTTTTATGCAGTAATCAACTATAATAGGTATTGTTTATAGCTTTTCTAAGTTAGCATTATTAAGCAGCGGCATATAATTTGGATTCCATGGTCCTCTATATTTAAAAATATTAGTTGCGATAGTGAATGTTTTGGCATATATGATCACTTTTTGATTTCTACGTTAATTTTCACGAAAAAAGTGCTGTTGGTCAATTAACATAACATTTGTCATTTTCCAGCAAATAAACTTTAAGGTACGTATTTTAATGGTTGAGAGGATCAAAACAAAAAAACATATATGTAAACTTTTTAATTTTGTTCGATAGTGCATTAAGAGGCTCAAGATCATGTGCTTCAAAAACCTTGAAGCGTATTTCCATTCTATACTATTATACAGATTGATGTAAGTGTGCAACTTGGTAGGATATACAGTTGCAATGGCCACATTCTTGCACTACGATGTATACTGTGTTACAGACCGCACTCAACATTATGCAGTACCTAGTATACCTACATTGGATTACGAAGTTCAGCGTAATTTAACTACATTGTATACTGTTACATAGATGGATGTCAGTCTGCAAGGTGGTAGAGTATGAAGTTGCAAAACTGCGGTGTTGTACTACGTTTCAGAGCTCACTTACCATTGGAATGCGATACGCAGGCAGTGCATTTTTAACTAATGAAGTGGGCGACACTAATGTCGCCCACTTAAAAAAATTAGTCGCCCAGTGATTGAAATTTTGATGTACTAGGCGACAATGATTTTGATCAATTGTGTTATATTTTGCTTCGAAATAGAAATGGGTCCGATACCGCTTTCCGCGAAATCAAACACCAAACCAATAACAAATATAAAATAAAATAGTGAAAGTGTGCCTACAAGTAAAGTCTGAATTTTAAAAACGGTCGTAAAATTTTACCCCAGTACCTAGTACAGGAAGATACCTAAGTTCCAAGAACGAGCAATAGAAAGTGGGTGACGTGACATGCACATATTTTGCTTGCAACTCGGCAACTCGTAAAATTCGATTGTGTAAATTGGATTCGCTTAATTTTGTCGAAGTGAAGCTACAGTGTACACAGCGTTCAAAATAAGTTACCTACTAACTGCAGAAATCGTATTTTTTTCAGTTATAGTTTAGAACAGTGTTTTTATAATAGTGTCAAGTGCGACAAGTGCGTTATCGTCACCTCTCAGAAGCAAAGAAATTTTCTCATAATGGACAGGTACCAATGGCCAATGGTGTAAGAGCTGATGTTACAAAAGAATTACAAAGGATTGTTGACCATTTAAGTAGCGCTGTACATCAAGCTGCAGTTAGTCTCGACGAAGCTCAGCGTCTGTGGTTATCACATTCTAATAAACATCCATGGATCAGAATTTTGAAATTTCACGAAGGTCGAAATTGGGTCTATGTTATTTAAATTGGCTGTTGATGTTCACAATGATAGTAAGACAATGACTTTGTCTGCACACTCTTGGCTTTCTCGATCACTTGCAAACATGCATGCCAACAACCAAATTTCTACCTACCGTGAACATGGACTATCTAGTCTTTCGCAGCTTTTAATCCCCCTGCATCAGCATTTCACTATAGAGACCACAATATCTACCGAGCTATGTTAGATATAGTTGCAGAAGTAGTTATGGAAACTGTTGTTCAAAATCTACAGCATGCACATTGTTTCTCAATTCAAGTTGATGGATCTGTTGATAAATATTCAATTGACAATAAATTTATTACCGCTCGTTATATAAATAACGAAAAAGCGAGAGTCAACATTTTTCTGGGCGAGAGTCATTCCGACATGCGTGGTGCTGAGGGATTATTGGATTCAGTTGTTCTTATTTTCCGAAAACTTGGCATCGAAGGAATTGCTAAAGAGAAGTTAACTGGATTCACAACTGATGGTGAAAGTGCTAACACGGGAAGAAAAGGGGGACTCTGAGCAAAATTAAAAGAATATCTGCAGAAAGATGTACTTTGTATATGGTGCGTGGCACATAGATCTGATCTAGCATTTTCTGATGTAGAAGCAAGGGTAGCAGAGGTTAGACAATGGAGGACAAATGTGAAATCGGTTACTTCGTTTTATAGGAGTTCAGCAGTTCGAACAGACGAACTTAAAAAAATTGTAGACGAATCTAATACGAAATTCTATCGATTTCCAGAATATTTCGAAGTTCGTTTTGTTAAGCATTTTGTAAATATTTATGAAGCAGTCTTAAAAAATTTATCATATATTAGAAAACACTGGAACTCCATAATTCAATCGGAACATAGCAACCGTAATGAAAAAGCCACAGTACGAAGATTCCGAAAAATATGGGAAGAAAGTAGTGATCAAGTCTATTACACAACTCCTATGTTGGATGTTCTTCGACTGTTTTGTAAATTACAAAAAGAGAATCAAAAAGATATGGTAACCTTATGTGACAGAAATATCTAAAACTGCAGTTCTTGCCTCACTGACTTTAATGGAATATGCTCCATTCCCCGCGAGGCAAGGGGAAAAAGTAGCGTTCAGTGCAGTTACTAGTTAGAGTAGACACAAAAGAAATATTCATAATTCGTTGGTTACAACAATAAGGTGCAGAAACAGTGTTACAAAAGAAATTATTTTAAGTACAAAAGCGTTCATATCCCAAAGGCGTTCAGACGATCAAAATGATATCTATAGAAAAATAAAGATGTTCCTCGAGGCTCCAAGTGTTTCAGATTTTACTGAGGCAACAAGAGAGGTGGTTGAGAAACAGATTATTTGCAACAATTCATTGATGAAGTGATTGGACACTGCTTCGGATAATCTTCCTGTGTTACTGACAATACAGGCCGATTGTTTCACTTGTTAAAAATATGAATTCCTGGAACTGTGTTTTCAAAATTGGTGCAAGTCTATTATATAATCCTTACTTCTCATAGTTGTGGACCAGAACGTGTTGTTTCCTGCCATACTATTTTGAAGAGTCAAAAGCAAAGTTGCTTATCAGGAGATGCCATCAACAGCCGCATGTATATTGCCCTTAATATTGCAGGAACTGCCCATTTTAATCCACGACCGGCTGTGGCAAAATTTTTGGAAAAAAAGGAGCGCCGATATACTGTTCCGGATACTGAACTATATAGAAATAGGGAATTTATAAAAGAGTTTTTTCCACTGATATGTAACACAAAAATTTAAATGTTAAGTGAATGCATTTTTTCTTAAAAATATTATAATTGAAAATCATTTTCCTTTTATTAGATAAAATTACTAACAAATCGTTAACAGTAAAATCGGGTTAGACTCGAAATATTTTGGGCTTTGTCGCCCAGTGATTTTGGCTTAAGAAATGCACTGTACGCAGAGGTACTTTATCCAATAACTCAATAATCAAAAAGTATGCACACGTTGTACTCTGTTCTCTCATTTGTCTTAATGTGAATTCACATTTAATGGTACACACGCAGTAATTTGAAATGGAAGCAAGTGTTCTCAAAAGTATTATTCACAAAATCCAAGAAGCTATCGTCATTCCAATAGAAACAATCAAAAGTCGCTTAAATGTTAATAAAACAATGTTACTTTAAATGATTGAATAATTTCTGTTTAATATTATATCATATATCACCTATTTCAATGCGTACTACTGCTATAACATTAAGCGCGCTCTGTAATGCATTATAATGTCAGAACGCGCTCATTGCAAGTCCATATCTCACCACGTTACAGACTAAGGTCCATCTGTATAATAGTATAGAACGAAAATACGAAACCTGGAAGCACCTGAATAATTTCGTTACATTTTATCATATCCAAAAATTTTCTTCTATGGGTTGTAGGATCCTAAAATATATATGGTCTCATAAGTTTTGATATATTCAAATAATGCAAAAGGTTACTATAATTATAAAATAACGCACATAATTCAAAAAATCATATTAGTCATTTTTCTTCAAAATCGTTTTAATAAGAAAATTTATTTGAAATCCATCCAAAAGGTCATCAAAATTTGATCAAAAACTAAAAATAAAAATTGTATCGAGAAAATTTCAAGTTAAATAACTTTTATCGCATAAGATTGCCATGATTTGATAGTAACTGCGACGAGAAAAATATGTGTTTCGTAAAATATCGTGAATAAATTTGATACACCCGTTTAATGTGGAAAGCTCCTTTAGTACCATATAATTTTTCAAGCTGAAAGCCATTGTATTATAAAATCTGTCACGGGTATGAGTAAACTATCACCTTTCCTTATTAAAAATTTCCACAACTAAGAGCAAAGTTATACTTTTGAAATATTATGAAGATGAAGATGGTCATTATAAAATTAGTAATTTTCAAGTTAGATTAGACTAAATTTTTTTCCTATTATTCATCTCCTATAACGATCTCCTTATAATCAGTTTTTAGTTATCATTTTCTGAAACGGATTTTTATAGATACCTAGCACCACCTGTCTGTGTCTGAAGCTTTACTAACAACTAGCATAATACCATAAGTCGTGAAATAAAGACATTACTTAACATCCAATGTTCTGCTTAAAAATAACATATCAACATATGCGGATGACAGTTAGTGCGCATATTAGATGACGTTATCAAAGAAGGCGTGCGGGATGACAAACCGAACATCCAGTAAATAAAATTTTATTTCTTACATTTTCATCGGCTACATGTTCACATATGACTAATGTAGGATTCTTTAACACACCCGCTAAGCTCTAACATGGAGCCTCGTCGGGCTTGCCTTCGTTGTCCCGGTGTTTGAGGAGGCTGTGGAAGTGGTGGTATTGATACTTGCTTTTGCAGTACTCCTAATGGATCGGTTTCTCCGTCTTCTATAAGTATAACTGCATTTCGACCTGTTGAACCTCTCCTCTCCTTTTGGGGTGTGGATTCAGTACTACTTAAATGTTCAGAACCTATACTCTCTCGGCGAAATAGACCTATTACGGACGATCGAGGATTTTCTAATCCACCTGTAAAAAGAAAGTTGTATTAGTAATAAAACTGGTGACAGAAAAAAAGTTACTGAGATGAAGTCCTAGAAAAAATTAGAAACATGAAAGCATTTTATTGTTCAACTCTTCAAGTTGCAAGTTTTTATTTTCTAATCACGTGGTGACGACGAGAAATACATAACATTAGAACCATCATGGGAATAATATTAACAGTCCAAAATTCATTTAATATTATATTCGCTCATGTTGACTTTTTATAATTATTTCAGACAGTGTCATATTTTAGAGTGGTGACGGATAGCAATATCCGCTGTACCTAGGGTAAACGATCATTTAATATCTTGTAAAATAGTAACATGTCTCGAAGTTATTGATACAGATAGTACAATGCCATTATGTCAGCATAGAGAAATGTGCTGCATACACGGGGTATTCAGTCAACACTGCCTAGTTGGGTTATACCTAAAGAATCAAACATACATGAAACAACACAGGAATTTCTTAGAAACCATTGATTAATGTTTAAATCTTTAAATAAATTAAAAGTAGCTCTAGGGTTTAGGTAGGTTAAGTTTAAACTGAGGATATATCACTTTTTCAATCAAAGATGTTATAAGATTCAATTGTTTTTTTTTCACTGCATTAATTTTGCCAGAACCACTAGTAATATAACAAATGATGATGATATTGCTGATTATTCTTCTAGTAATCCATTTAGACGAGTTCTTATTACCTATGGAACTACAATGAAAGCTTTCTTAATTATAGATATAATTTCTTTCTTGTTGTCCATTTTGATATGGAATTTATTCCAATAAGTATAATTGTATACCAAATGACGCTGTCATTTCTATTCCATTTGGGGGTTGGAGTTCAAAATAAGTGGTCGGATATTATATACATTGCACGTCATTCCATCGTATTGTGGAATAGTGCAGATATCCTGATCTGCATTATTTTGTCAATTACCTTCCATATAAGACTTGGATTCACTTTGATTTGTTTTGTTAAAAATAGGATTATATTCTTATCATCCTGTTCAAATGCTAAAGTTGTCGTTTTCAATATAGAAAAAATTAACTTTCGCTTTTGTATCTTCACTTCGTCCTATGGCTAATTCTTTAGATGCTATGAAATAAAATTTCTTTTTATAATCCTTTGTAGTGTTTTATTTAAAATTTAATATATAAAAACATCTGAACTTCTTTTTCTCTTATTTGGAATTCCTTACGCTTTGCATCTCTTGCAGCAAAGGCAGCTTTAAAATTCTGTATTCGAAAAAAGGATCCATTTTACAACTATTACCTACATTCGTTAAAACTTTATTTTGCAAAAATTAGATTTTACATTGCAATTAAATATTATCACTATTTTTTTTATATACCTTCAGTGCCATCCCATTTTTTTATCATAAATGCAGAATTCTTTAGAAAACTGCAAAGTTGGGTACGGGTCATTTTCTCAACAACTATAATTACATACATTACTCGTCAAAATTGACGCAGAAATTAAAATATACTTTAAGTTTGATATTCAGTATTTTCTGAATCACTTTTCCGGTTAGGATGGTATTTTTTTTGCACTGCAGAGTGAATCCACAGGAATTTTACTATGCTACTAATTTTCATTCGTAATACTGTTTTTCTGATATACCGAATATGTTTTTTCCAGGAAATTTAAAACGTTCTGTGAAATGCACTAACAACTTCAGCATTTGATTTTAGTGTCATCGTTTGTTAACATTTCCGTTTTTTAGAGTATACATATTTTTATATCCCTATGTCTTTATTGACTAATCTTTCTACCCATCATATACAGTCATCATAGAAGATTAAGAACCACGTGATTAATTGGTACCTTTTAATTCGTGATTTTGTGCCGCTCATATTACGGCAGTATATGATGATTTTTGCACATACGTATCTGTCCAAGGAATCATTTTCAGCCATTTCATGCTGATGGCATAAGTCGACGAGGCTGTGAAAAGGAACTAATTGGTCACGTAGTTTTCGATCATTTATGAATGCCCATTACAATAGATGTTCTATTAGGTTTAGGTCAGGGCTCCTTTCTGTCTAACTAAATTTTTCAGTAGCGACCTCTTGAAGATACTGTTGCTTTGTCATGGCAATATGAGGAATTGATTTATCATGCATTGTTTACTAGTCACATTTGTCAAACGGTCACAAATTGTGTCATTTAATTTGAGTCCCTTTCTATAAAGTCTACTAGGTATTTGATCATTTTCAAATATGTGCATAAAAGGGAAGTCAATAAAGATATAATGAGATAAAACAGTGTGCATCTCCTTTAATAAGAGTGATAAAGAGGTAAATCAGAAAAGGCAGTCTTAATGAGACTAAAGTGTGATTTTTGTTGGGAGTTGCTAAAGTTGAATACACTCCACAGGATATTTTAATTTCAAGCAGTATTATGAATGAAAATCAGTAGCATAGCAAGATTTTTGAGGACTCACTCTAGCAAGCGAAGAAGGATATCCAAATTGGAAAAATTAGAAAATATTAAACTTATAAATTGTGAAGTATGCGTTAATTTTATTTTGTATTTTCCGAAAATCCATTAATTGGCTCTAAGTGTATTAATTTGCTTCATTGGTGTTATTTGGGGTATTGAAGGGTGATATAAGCAATAATTTTTTTTGAGCAGTTGAAAATAGAAGACTAAATTTCAATCTCATCGGTTGTTTTTTAGAAAAACCATTAACTTCATTGGTTATTTTACACTAAATTTTAGTTAATACTATAAGTAGTTCCTTTTTATTGGAAGTTCTATACCATAATAAATTCCACAATCTTGTGAGAACCAAATTAAATTAAAACCTTGCAAAGGTTTCCAATTAGGATTAAAAAGAACCATTGAAATGTATATGACTTTTGGTTATTGATTACTAAATTAAAATGGTATAATAACTGCCAATAATTATAAGAACAATAATAAAATAAAAAATGAGTTCACAATTATTTTGTGATATACGCGCATATTTTTAACATTCGCTTACCTAAAAATGTTGCTGAAGGGGAGTTGTAAGCTAGGTATTCTTTGTTTGAAGCCCAGGCTGGAAATTCACTCTGCTGAAGTGGTGCTGAACCCTCTTCTTCATCGCGTTTCCAGGGCAACATGATTTCAGTGGCAGTTGGCGTTGTAACACGCATTAAGTCTCCAGCTGAATGAATTATAAATTAATGTTAGAAAGATGAATTTACTACACATGTATTACAATAATATTTTGTCAAGGAATACAAAATCAGTATCAATATATTACAATAAATACACATTTAAGAACAGATTCTAGGGTGTAAAATAGTTGTACTGTAAAGTTAGATAAATATTTGTTGAAAGCAAATACCATATGACATAGACAATCCACGCCTAAATGTGGACCTAAAAATTTTTGTATCGTTGTAAGCCTATTTAGGATTTTGTTGGTTTTGAAACTGTAAATACGTTATAACTGGCCAACTGTACTGGTTTACTATTTTAAAGTTAACAATATCGTCAACAGGCGTTGCTAATTTCAATATAAGAATTTTGGAGTCCAGGATTTTGAGCGATAAATATTTACACAAGGATGGACTATCTATAAATTTAATCTATGTTGAAAGTAAACAAAAATTAGCAGAAGCAAGAAATTTGGTAAAACTGTTGTATTTGCTTTCCTATTGAACAAAAAATACAAAAAATCGCCTAGCGGTTATTATTGTTTTTTGCTCATAGGTCATTAACCGTTGCAAACTAGAAAAATTTGTTAAGCAACAATGTTCTGCATGATAAAATAAGGGTTTTTTTTATTACAATTTGTTCTGTAAATCTAACAAATTTCAAGTTGTGATGTCTGGAATGTTACAGGTTTTTCTTTTAATTTCCAAATTGGAACTAAAGTCACACAAGATTTGTTTGTCATGATAACAAAAATATTAATAATACCACAGAAATTAGACAACCCCACGAAACCAAAGCCGAAGCTGCATTGGTGAGGGTTACACTTTTCAAAAACCCGGACACACAACTATTCCCACCGACACTGCCACTGCCGGTAGCGGGACTCGAACCTGCAGGACAATGGAGAGATTATCTAGTGGTCACTCTTGTCAATGCACGCTCTAGATAACTACTCCACCGCGCCAGTGATTTATTAATGAACCATGATTTATTTGTAACCTAATGATGGGTGATTGTAACTGTGATTGTAATAATTGGAGGGTTAGGGTGAAGAAATAGCTTGGAGCTGTTTTTTTAATTATCATAATTTTTTTAAAGACTACAATTTTAATATCGTTTAACCAAAATAGAGATATTTGGTTAAAAACATATAATTTATAAATAATGCATCAATTTTATTGTTACTCAAGTGAACTCGTCATGTACAGTACGTTCACAATGAAAGGAACAACTTCGAGTTATACCATTTCTTTTTTGGAAAAACGTTGGGATACGTCGATTTGTTTTTTTAATTGGCACTTTTTGGCCTAAACATTAATTGAATATCATTTCTGTTTTTCCCAGAAGTGACACTAACTTTGTTATTTTAAATGTAACATCCTGTATATCTCTGCGGGTTTGGATAAACGAAAAAAATTTGTTTTTAATCAACCCCATATAGACATATTTATGGATAGTTCCCAAAATGTTTACAAAAAAAAGTGAGATAACAAATTCCATAAAACCATACCGATTTTGTTCTTTTTGCAACAATGGGCCTGTCGATTTACATTTTTTAATTGGCAATTTTTGGCCTACATGGCAACTTAATATCACTTCCGGTTTTCTCGGAAGTGAGACCAACTTCCGTATTTTAAATACAACACCCTATATGTTTCTATATATTACAGGGTGTTTATACAATCCCTTTATCCTGACCTCAATTATTGTTGCTAGTAATAGTAATAGTAATAGTAATTTGTATTAATCCCATTTGACCTTACAAATTTGATACAGGACAGGTCACATGGCACATATATCACAATACGTAGATAAAATTTGTATAAATACAAAAACATATTATGTACTTAGTTTAAAATAATTCTAAAGTAGATCATACAATAAAAATCAGTAATTAAAATATTCAGTTGTAATATAAAAACACTGTTTTATAAGAAAATCTGTAATCCTTGTCTTACATGATTTAATATTTTGGACATTTTTAATGTATTCAGGAAATTTGTTATATATATGTATACCCATATATACAGGATGATGTTCAGAAACAGTGAGGTTATGCAATGGCAAACAGTAGTTTAGCCCACCCCTTGTAGTGTAGTTGTGGTAAAAGTTATTTGTTTTAAATTTATCTTGATATTATCTGACAAACAGTAAAATCTCTAAAATATGTATACATGGTGTCCCAGCCTCGCGTCGGCCAAATGTCCTAGCTCTCTTATAAGAGATCGAAAAATTTCAAAAACGAGGTGATAGAGGGCGCAAAGATACATAGTATAAAAATATTTTGAAATATACATTGTGATCCATTTAGGCGTGACGACATAAACTTATGTTTTTTTAAATGGAACACTAGGTATATTATTACATATTTGATTTCTCCTTTTAAAGACGATTCAAACGATATGCCACTTGATGGGTCTGCGATGGGTCTGTACCATGATATGGGTGAGTTTGTACCAAAAAACATACCAATTTTGTGAGCTCACTGTGACGTAATGGAAGAACATTTTGAGATGTATATTGTGTCAAAAATTGTCAAATACCCTGTAGTTTACGCTACTGTTATCGGATCTAACGAAATCGGTAATTTTATACCGGGTGAGTCAGGAAACGCCAAAACTACTTTTTCTCATTTTTTTTTCAAATGGACATATATATTATGACACCAAAGGAAAGCCCTTTGAAAAAGTTTTCCACTGATATAAAGGTTCAAGGGTCTATCTATCATGGGTGCCAGGAATTTGATCGCAAAGTGGCACAATTCGAGGTTTATTAAAAAATTACGCTAAATTTTCAATTGTTCTGTGAATTTTCGAATGAGGTATAAAATGACCGATTTCGTTAGATCCGATAACAGTAGCGTAAACTACAGGGTATTTGACAATTTTTGACACAATCTAGATCTCAAAATGTTCTTCCATTACGTCACAGTGAGCTCACAAAGTTGGCATGTTTTTGGTACAAACTCACCCATATCATGGTACCGACCCAACGCAGACCCATCAAGTGGCATATCGTTTGAGTGTTCTGTGAAAGGATAATTCAAATATGTAATAATATACCTAGTGTTCCATTTAAAAAACATAAGTTTATGTCGTCACGCCTAAATGGATCACCCTGTATATTTCAAAATATTTTTCAACTATGCACCTTTGCGCCCTTTTTTTGAAATTTTTCGATATCTCTTATAAGACAGCCAGGACCTTTGGCCGACGCGAGGTTGGAACACCCTTTATATACATGGTAAACACAACAATTTCAGATTTTTAATTAAATTTCTACAAAAAGTAAATGGTAGTACGACCATTATCGATCGTACTGCCTTCTTTTGTAATTTAAAAACTCTATTAATACATTGATGAGAACATCCCAAAAATAGTATACCATATCTTAATTTAGAATAGATTTGTGCATAGTAATATGATACCATAATTTCTCTACTACATATTTCTCTCAGCCTGTATCAAGAATAGCAGGCTGGTGTAAGTTTTTTGCACAGTACTTCAACATGTGTATCTCATCCAAGGTTGTTATTTATGTGTATTCCTAGAAATTTAACGATACTAACTTGAACTATGGTTTTCTTATCATTTCTTATTAAGAGTGATTCAGTAATTACTTTAGATCTTGAGGTAAAATTAATGAATACAGTTCTTTCAGTATTTAAAATTAACCTATTGCTATTAAACCACGAAACAAATTTACGTAGCATATTTTGTGCATTTTCTAAACATCGATCATATTATCTCTACAACATAAATAACTATTTTCATCAGCAAACATCACTATATTATTCTCTGACGTTATATTAGATAGGTCATTTACAAATAAAAGAAAAATCAAGGGTCCTAGCGTGAATCCTTGAGGGGCACCATATTCTATTTCTAAAGCTGTTGATCTAATTTTATTTATTCCAACTAATTGTGATCTACCTTTTGAATAACTTTTAATTAAATCATTTATTATGTTACCTCTCAGTCCATAGATATTTACTTTATTTAAGAGTATATCATGATTCATCAGATCCAAAGCTTTACTCAAGTCCATAAATAGTCTATAGTTTTTAATTTTTATCTAGTTTTTCATACAGTTTATCTAAGAAATTATAAATTGCTGTTTGCGTAGATTTTCCTTTAGTAAACCCATGTTGGACATTGTGCAAAATATCGTATTTTATGACAAATGACATTATTTTGTCAAAAATCACCCGTAATAATTTCCACAATTCGGAATAGCTGTTTCACTGTAGAATGCTCAGGCCTAAACTCAAACTTGTACCATCAAGGACGTCCTCGATGCATTTCAGTACATGTTCATGCACCAGCATCTCGATTATTTTGTTAGTGGAAAGAAGACGATGAGACGGTAACTAGATTTACTATTTTTGGGTTTATTAGGTTTAAGGCATGGACATTTTTCTCTATTTTCTAGGGAGAAGGAAAATAGGTATGTTTGAAAGAGGAATTATGTATTTTTGTTATAGGTATAGTATTGAGTTAATAGGAAGAAATTTTAAGGGATTTTTTAGGGATATTATCTATCCCAGGGTTTTTCTGGGATGTAACATTTTTATTTTCATTCTCACTTGAGATGGTGTAAAGAATAATGGATTATCTTTAGTTCTTAGGGTTTTTCGGTTTAGGGTTTGGGCGTATTGTAGGTAAATTTTAACATTGGGATAGTGAATGTGTTTAGGGGTAAATTGCTTAGCATAATAATCAGGCACTGTTGTGACATTACCAAGTCGATGTTATAGTTACTTATTACTTCTCGGACAACTTATCGTGTGACTTTGTGATTTTTTCCGTGTAAAAATACGGGGTAGAAAATAAAGATGCAGAGTGAGATAGGTCGGTCTCGGCAATTTTTTCAGTTCTAAAGTTTTTTATTTATTTAGTTTTTAGTTGGTTGTTCTGCTGCGTCGACATCAGCTTCTACTTGATATACTTATAACAACCTTCTAAAATGTATATGACAAGTAAAACAGAAATGTCACGATAAACAATATAAGCAAAATTAATACTGTGACAAAAGAAACCTTTATTATACCATGTAGAACATTTATTTTTTAACAATTTCTTTTCGTATCTGCAACGATTAGTTACCTATGGGAAGAAACCTAATAACGGCTAAAATTTTCCAATGCAGTGACCAGAGCACATCTTAAATTTTCGAAGAATCTTCTTAGTGTGTTCAACAGAAAGACAATTTAAAACACCTTTACTGAATTCATTGCCCGTCCCAAAGAATTATCTTTGCTGAACTAAAACAAAAAAGTTGATATATGATGTCCAATATCTCGTCCAAAGACACAGAATGTCTGTTTTTATCAATAAAACAATTTTATTACATTTAAAATGCCTTGTATAGTAGTAGGTTGTAATTAAAATGGATGTTCTGTCTCTTTCCGGATGTACGACTATCGGACACTTCTAGAAATAACAATTTACTTTTTGATAGCTGCGTACCTTCGCTTGCATGTTTTTGGCATCGTTTCAAGTAAAACACCGGAAAAAAGCATCTAACTGTAATAATTTTTGGAAAAATCATCAAAAGTATTCTAAAGGACAACTTTTCCATTTCGTAGTAACCTCGAAAATGCTATGTGATTTATTCTCAAAATCATTCTCAAATTCATTTTAAATTATGTCATCCATTTTTTTATCACTTGATTTAATATTTTTATTGTAAATATGCTCGGAGGTGTGGATGGCAGTGGGGCGTGTTTTCGCTCAGACCGAGGTTAAACTTTTAAAAGGCAAGATGCACGCATTTTAAAAATGCATTAATTTATGCTATTTTTATTATACAGTGTGTCTGTAAAGTATGGAATAAATTCATTATTTCTTAAACCAAAAATATTTAGAAAAAATCCTCGGACACGTCGATTTTTAATTTCAATTACGCACCTTGTCCTTGTATTTTTTTGATTATGACGTAATCACTATTTTGGTTATGACATCATCGATATATTTTTTAAATGGAACATCCTGTATATTTCTCCACTTGGATTTTGCTTCAATAGTTGTTTCCAAATATGTATCACACTTAGCGTGGTAACACTGATCACCAGAGGGTCTACACTTATCACTCACTATGCCCGCCTTGCCTAATCTGCTTTAGGCTAGCCTGGTTTGCTATTATTATTTGTCTTTTCCATTACTTATGGCATACTGACGATAACATAACAAGTTCGAAACCGGTCTATGTCTAGTATGGAAGAGACAAATGATCTTAGCTACCAAACAAGACTTGTGGGTTTAATTCAACGCAGGTCGGGGCTTTTGTCCGCTGAGTAGTTGTTTTCTGTAAATCTTATTCAGTGTATAGTTTAGCCCATCAGAGTTAGCGGTCGCAGCTCTTGCTAACTGCTTTGCAGGTCACTATTAGTCGCTAAGACATCAGTGATGTCTGACGGGCAGTAGCACCGACCACCAGAGGGATACACTTACTCTGTCTGTCTTGCTTAGTCTGTTTTAGGCTAGCTTTGTTTGCTATTATTATTTGCCTTTCCATTACTTATGGGATACATCGAGAACATAACAAGTTCGAAACCGGTCTATGTCTATAGCATATAGCTATAGCATAGCACTTCGGCGAATGACAGAAAGCATAGCATTTCACAGCCTGTGCTGGCTAGAAACATCGTAAAAATTTGTCGCTGAGTACTTTGATCTCAGCTGTGAGCAAGGTAGCCGAGCGCGTCATCTTGAGAAGAATAGAAGAGGAAACCGAAGAGCTCCAAATCATCCCGGATGAACAGTTCGCGTACAGGACAGGACATAGTACGGAACTCCAAGTGCTCAGGATCACCGAAGAAGTCACCAAAGGTTTCAACCAAAGACAGGTCACGGCGGCACTACTCCTGGACGTTGCGAAGGCTTTCGACAGGGTCTGGCACGATGGTCTACTAGCTAAAATGATGAGTATGGGTTATCCCATTGCACTCGTCAAACTAGTTAGATCATACCTGCACGGGAGACAGATGCGAGTGAAGATCAGGGACTGTGTGTCCACGTATCGACCGATGGAAGCCGGAGTCCCCCAAGGCTCTGTGCTGTCACCCCATCTGTTCGCTGTCTTCACCTCTGATCTCCCAAGGGCCGAAGGCACCGCAATGGCACTCTACGCGGACGACACGGCCATCACGGCCAGATCCTGGAGTGCGAGAACAGCCACCAGAAGACTCCAAGAGGCAGCCTCTCTTCTGGAAGAATGGTGTATCAAGTGGAAAGTCGCAGTCAACGCGGAGAAAAGCCAGACGATTCTCTTCAGGAAAGGACGCAAGGAAACCCCCACAGGACACGTCTCCATGTTCGGCGAGGACATCCAATGGCACGATTCCGTCAAGTACCTTGGCGTAATCATGGATAAAGGCCTGACATGGAGACAGAACACCGAAGCCATCGTGGTAAAGGCCAAACGGACGAGAGCTCTCATCTACCCAATGGTAGGGAACCAGAGCAGGCTCAGTCTGAGGAACAAGCTTCTGCTAGTCAAAGCACTCATCAGACCACAGCTGACCTACGCCTCCGTAGCATGGGGATACCAAGCGAAGACCTATCTGAAGAAGATCCAAGCCGTGGAAAACGTGGCCATCAGGACAGCGGTGGGCGCACCATGGTACGTTAGAAACGCTGACATCTTCAGGGACCTGGAGTACACACCAGTCACCGAAATCATCCGGGATAGAGCGAAGAAACTGTACACCTTAGCTGAGGAGCACAGGAACCCGCTGATCAGGGAGGCCACCTCCTATGATCCGGCCGACGCACCGAGGCACAAGAGGCCGAAGGTACAGTTACTGGATAACGGGTAAGTATAACTAATCCTTTCCTTACAGATGGACCAAACCCACTGAAAAGACATGACACGACCAACCACCCTCCCACAAACCTTGCGGGCGCCGGTTAGTAAACCGACCAGTGCCCGTTGTCCCCCTGGCTCCGTGAAGGACGAAAGTGCTAAGAAAGCACTTAGGCCTTCACCTCCTAGAGCTACACAGTTCATCCTCACCTTGTCCGATGATCCAGATGACAATGTGTCAATTGCCACTTTGTGTACTGGCAGTCAATCCCTAGTCACAGAATATCCACACAGTCCCTGACAGACAGATGACTACCCCCGGGGGTGACAAGCTGGCGAAGAAAGAAGACGAAGACAGAAGAGCGCCAGAAGAGGCCCTAGCCAGCAGGGTTCATCAGCCAGGACCCAGGGAGGTTGACCGAAATCTTCGGCACCGCTCACATTTGTGAGTGGGGCCGTTCGTAAAGTAAGTTAACCCGCCCTGCACGAGGCCGGTCCAGGTCTACAGCGATGACTAGGGTAAAAAGGCAATAGTCCTGCCTGGCCCTAGCATCCGAGACCGTCATCATGCCAAATGGATATTGGCGGAGTACTTTGAGCAGCAGCTTTCAATTAGCCCATAGTCGACCGCCTCGTTCAACGAAATTCTGCCGGTCAACTTCCCAACAGTTGTGTTCGCTAAATGCGCCCAGTGTAATACTTTGGTATTATAATTTTTATTATACCATTATTAGTAGTGATCGTTTGTCGGACGTTTTTCTAACTTTTTGCATTGCTATTGACGCTGGTAGTAAAGATTTCGATAATTTCACGTTTCGGTCGCCCCGTTTCATAGCAATGCACCATTTCTTTTTAATTTTAAGGACAAAAAAACTTATTTTGAGTTTTTATTGTTGTATTTGTATACTTACAATACAATATTTATCTTTTTTTGTTTTCATTCTTCATTTTCTTAATTTAATTTAGGAACCCTTTTAATTACGTTTTCTCAGTGTGTATCTAACGTGAATATAATGTAACTCAAAATATAAGTATAACATAATTTTCAACATTTAGTCAACATTATTTAAAAATAGTTTTTTAATATTGTATTATTTACATTGTCATATTGTAATAAATTATATGTATCTGTAATATTGATATCGTATTTAATTTATGTTTAAATTCAACATTAAATTAATTCGGCAACAATATAAAATTACAATATACTTTTTTAAATCTGTTGACAATGTAATTATAATGTTCATCAGTAATGTGTCGCATGACATACTGAGTCACGTGATAGAAACCTCGAGATAGGAAAGACGCACGCATTTCGCCATATTTTTATTTTCGCAAAACCATTGCTGACTGACTAATTTAGTTTTTTCTATTTTTAGTTGTTCTGTGTCGTGACAGTATTTTATGTATTTTATGGTGACAGCCATAGCCCACAGCTGTCATGGATAAATCTAATCTAATGGTATTGATACTATTGATAAAGTAAGTACATATTTTTATTTACTTCTAAATCTAGATTGGCCGGTATTGCGGCGAACTTACAAAATTATTTAAAAATTCGATTATTATTTCATAATAAACAAACTTTTATATCCAATTGGGTGTACGACCGCACACATTGTATGTATTTATTTTATTATTTAAAATGAAAGTCCTTTCTCTAAGCCTTCTAACCACTGGCGGTTCTTCTATAGGGTCATTTGGTCAATGACCTCCCACATACAAATAAAAAAATAGAGCTATTCATTTTCTGAAGTTTAAAAATATATAATATATATATTTTTAATATTCTTATAAATATATATATTATATATTTTTATATACAGAAAATGAATAGCTCTATTTTTTTATTTGTATGTGGGAGGTCATTGACAAAATGACCCTATAGATGATCCGCCAGTGCTTCTAACTATACTTTACTCTATCAGTAATTTTAATTGTTAAACTTTGAATTGTCTTAAGAAATGAGTAATCCATTTAGGGCTGGTATATCCACCTCCTGGTAAAGTTACCGAACAGATAAATTTAAGAATAAAATTGTTTAACCGGTAAAATAATAGTTACTATTTATCTATTCTTGCAGAACATTAATTCCATATGAGAATATACTTCGCTGTGAAGTTTTTTGCAAAAGTAGAGACGTAATAATTAATATAAATCAGATTGTTAACTAACGGCCACTCCACCAGAAGATGGATATACCAGGCCTTACACATAGAATAAACTAAAGGGATGAATTTATTTTTGTTTCAGGTTTCAGATCTAATCTCATAAACTAAATTTATTTTGTATTTTTGTATTATAAAGTTGAACTTTGTTCTAGTTTATTATTAAAATATAACTAATATTTATACAATATTAAAAATATATTTATATATAACTATAGACAATTTTTTTTTATTTAAAATTCCTCATATCTTTTAAGAAGGCAGGGTTTTAAAAAAACATTAACTATTTCGATTTTGCCATTTTATTTACTTTCACGTTCATAATTTTTTCAGTGAGGTATGTATGTACCCTATAGATATTTAATTATCAATTAGGGAAAATGAAAGTGGAAAAATTAAAAATTATTTTTTTATCAAGATACTTAATTATTTTTTCTACTTATAGCAGCAGCGGCTTCTGGAATTTTAGGTTGGTGGATCGGGAGATCGGAACCAAACCTTGGGTGGTTTTAAAATTTTTTTGCATGCAATGAAATTTTTTTTAGGTATCATCTCAACATTCCTTGTTTTTTCTAAAACTGATTATTTCAAATTTTTAGAATTAAGAACTCTTAATAAAATATGTTATAATTAATAAATTTTAGCAAAAGAAATATGTAAAAAAATATTTTGTTGTCAGTTCCAGCATCAATCTCAAAATGTGGTTTGGACATTGGTTGCAAGTAGTGTATATCTCAAGATTCAGGTGTGACTATACTATTATAACTAATTTCTTTTTCTTTTTTTATATATATAAAATTTTTCAGGTTTCGTGGGTATTTGGAGAATAAGTATTTATTTAAAATCATATATTCATTTGGTTAAAAACAATGCCTTAATGTAGGCATCTTCGGTAAAAACAAACATTAAAGAAAATACCTATTAGCAGTTGTTGCCTGAGAACAAGCAATACATTATAATATTGATATTGTTATTGATAAAAAGTTTCAATAATTGTATGCCTTCATTTGTCTTCAGCAAGAATTGCTTAGATATGTATTCATTTTAATTTTTTTTTAATTTGAAGATGCTTACATTAAAAGACGAAACGTCATTATTGTTTTTATTCTAAAATGTATATGGTTTTTAAATAAATATGTATTCACCAATCACCCTTGAAACCTGAAATATTCTACTATAATTATAATTTAACATTAGACATTTAAGAGTCTTATATACCCTATTAAATCATAATTCTCGAATATCTCGTTTAAAACTTATCCGATTTGAGTGCGATTTTTACAAGATTTTTCAAAAATATGTATAAAATGTCGGAATGTAATTTTTTTTTTAAAGTCGTCAAAAAATTTTCGCATGCATTTTAAATATTTTGTATACAAATTTTTTAACATTCCGACATTAGTCACTGTTTGTAACGTTTATATTCATGTGACCCAACTCTTGGATTAGTTGAAAATAAATTTATTAGAAAACTAAAAACTGCATATCTGTATTCCGATAATAGCTGCCATCTCGCATGATATTTCGGAAACACGGATGCACTTGCATACACTGGACTCGTTTGCGGGAAGGGGAATCGGGCACTTAGGAACCACGTTGCGATTTGCGTAAACAACAGTGGCGTGTGTATTCTAGAGATATCTCAAATTTACTTATTTGTTATAAAGTGGGTACACTTGATTTCAATAAAAACTGGTACACTTTCTTTTAGCTATGTAAATCATTCGTTCTTTGATTGATATTAATAATCTTACAAATGTTACTTTGACGTTAATCAGTGGCGTCATTATTAAAAATGGTTCGACATCTAACAGATATTCAAAAATTTCGAATTGTTTCTAAAATTGAAGATGGGTGGTCCATAAGAAGACTTGCTGCTGAATACAATGTGAGTAAAACCACGATAATGAGTGTTAAAAAACAATGGGAAACCAACCAAACGGTATCCTGTAAAGTTGGTTCCAGTAGGCCCAGAAAGAGCAATAATCAAGAAGATGAAAATCTTATAAATTACCTAATAGAAAACCCTTTTCAGACTACAGTAAATGCAATTTCAGAGACAAATTTCCCTGCTTCGGTATCTACTGCTTGCAGAAGAATAAAACTACAAAGCAACTTGAAGAGTTGTTCAGCGGCTAAAAAATACAAACTTTCAGAAGAAAAGAAGCAGGGTAGGATTATTTTTGCACTCAACTATATAATCAATGATGAAAACTTCTGGGGACAAGTTGTCTTTTCTGACGAAAAGGTTTTTAAATCCTGTAACGATGGACATGTTCGCTTATATAGGCCTCCTTCCACTAGATACGACGAAAAATATACTTTCGATCCACAAATATTAGGAAGGTTTTCAGTCAATGTCTGGGCTTGGATGAGCCTAAATGGGTTAGGTGTGTGTTGGAACAGTGGTGGTCATCTCAATTCCATTAAATATATTGAAATATTAGACAATATTATGTTGCCGTCAGTAATAGAGGTGTCTCCGGAAAATAATTTTATTTTCCAACAAGACAACTGCTCCATACATACGGCCCATCGTGTCAGGCAATGGTTTCTTAATAAAAACATAGAGTTGTTACCGTGGCCATCTAAAAGTCCGGATTTAAATCCAATTGAAAATGTATGGGGACTAATGGTGAAACATATAAGAAAATTAAATAGCCATCCAAATAATGCCCAAGAATTGGAAGGGATAATTGAAGACGCTTGGGAGAACTTGTCGCAAGAAGTTGACCTTGCAAGAAATCTGATTTTGTCCATGCCTGCAAGACTTCAGGCAGTTTTAGACGCTAATGGAGCAATGACAAAATATTAGTTAATTCTGTATTACGTAATTGAAGTTCATTTATTTTATTTTTTTTATTGTATTTTTATGTTCAGTTTGCATTGTTTACATTTTTTTTAATCTCAAATGGTATTTTTGTGTTCTTATTTTAAAAATAGAATTATCATTATTCAGTTAGTATTTTAATTACAACCATTAGTAGAATTATTCGTAACAAATATTATTTTTTTTAAACAATAATATGGCAGGCTTGAAAATGATTTGAAAAAGTTATTTTCTAAATATTTTTTAAAATTCCATTTGAACAAAATAAAAGAGAAAGGTTTAATAAGTTTAAAACCACAAAGAAAACCGATCTCCCCCCAAAAAACCCAGGTCCGGGGTAAATCACTTCTTCTCCACCCATCTCTCGACATGCCTGGCCAGCCCTATTTACAGACATATGCACACAACTAAACTATTAAGATTTTCGATTACAAGAGTTGTACCAGTTTTTTTTTAAATCAAGTGTACACCTAATAAGACGTGTTATTGAAAGTGATTATTAGTGCAGTGAAAGAACAATATGAAAAATAAAAACATATCATAAGCGTAAATACCCTAGCAGAAAACCGAAAAATCGAACATTAGCCCAAAAGAGAAAATATAAAAAGTAAGTACTAGTGAAAATTGAATTTTTTCGTAAATTAATAAAAGTAATAATTTTCTTTTATTTCCGGTAATTTCTGTAGAGAGACTAATATAAATGAAAGGCTCAATGAAAGGTGAATATGATAATTTTTATTTTTGATTTATTTTAAGCGCAGTAACCTCATGTACAGGGTGATCATTTTAAGTGCACCTTACTCGATTTTTCTGCTGTATTTTTAACATAGGGAAAAAAACTTCAAAAATTATACTTATGTGCTTTTTTCTAAGGAATCCGAAAATTAAAAACAATTGAATGTCAAATAAAAAAGAAAACGCCGAAAAACTGAAAAATAGAAAAATTACACCCCGCATTAATATGCGGAAATGGACATATGACATTCCGAATACTGATTAAATATGCGCGTCACATACATATCTTTTACTTCCGGTTTAACCGGAAATTGCCTTAATTTTTTTTATTCTGAATGATATATCCTGTATATTCGGCTCAATTTAAAAAAATTTCTTTCTAAATTCAGCAATATATGTAACATCATCATAATCTTTCATATTTGATAAAAATATTGGAGTTTAAATTTAAAATAACACAAATATATTTTTCATATTATTTCATCGCCTTTTCCATTCTGAGTTGAATGATATGACACACATTGATACTTCCATTTTATTGGAAAAATTTTTAAAATAATACCATGCATTAATAAGAAACAGTAAAATGGAAATTTTTTTGTAGATTAACGATTTAATTGTTTTGTTGTTTAGTTCTTTAGCTATTTTTAAACAAAGTAAATAAAATAATTTCGGTTTTTTTTTATTGTTTTTACATATTAATTGCAGGACAAGGACGCATGAAGGGTAAGGTTAGCTACTGCTTAGCTTATAAGCTTGGCGCAATACCACTTTTTCATCGGTTTATATCGTAAGAAACCTCTAGTACTCCGCCTCTGATAATTCAACATCTCCCGATCTGAAATGTTCCACTATGCCGTTCTGTAACTAGAACATCGGCCACCTTCGACATTCGCCGCGATAATTTCGGTTTGGCTGTATATATGCACCGTGGCCTGCACGGGGTGTGGTAAAATCGAGACTATATTTCACTTGCATCTGATATAGACTCTTAATAAACATTGATTAAAAAACGTTACATATACATATTGATAGTAATGTAGTAAACTCGTTAAAACAATATTTTATCAATATAAAGTACATTCCATTAGTTGTGGAAATATTTATATCTTATTAATATAATGTAACAAAAAATAACCAAAAAGTTATTTTAATGTTGTATAAATATTTTTGTTATGTTAAACAAATACTATGATGTTATTCTGTTGCCAAAAAAATAATATTATTTAAATATTGTACAAATATTTTTACAGCCTTATATAAATATTAAAATAATATTGTGTTTGTAATTTAACAACTCAACATTTGCTACCCTGACATAATCCGTAACATCAACATTGATGCATCATTTATTATCCTTAAAAAATAACGTAACTATGTAATCCTGATAAATAATTGTCTTATTACCACAATATTTTCATGTTTAGTGGAAATAACATTGTATTTTAATTTGTAAACACAAACCGCGAGTATTATAGTATTCACTTGTAGCAAACTTATGCGGTCTGACGTCACACGCAACTGGCATGAGATATGTATCGTTGAAACGCATTTAAATTCCCGATTAAAGTAAATGATATTTTTATCCATTAATCCAAACAAAAAATAAATAATTGAAAAATGCATGAAAAAGCACATTTTTTTAGAGATCTGTCCATCTACGATATCAAAAAAATTGTGTATCTTGCCTTTAGTACTAGCAAATTGAAAAATATTTATTAATACAACTAATCTATGCCCAGCGTGCCTCTCATGAGTACTTTTTTAAAAAAAACACAGTTGAGCTTCTAAACAAGAAGTAGTACATATATTTTGGTATAATTTTCTTTTTCCATTTCTGAATTACTGGACAATACATTTTTTCATAACCTTTGGACAGTTGTAACTCATTTAATATGCATTATTATCAAATATTTATATAAGAAGTTGTCATTTTATTTTGGGCTCCACTACTTACTATAAGGGTTTGGACGAAATTTTTTAAAACAACCTGTATATTCCAAGAGAGCCACACAACCACTATCTACTTATTAGAAACATATTGTTTTAATACAACTACATAGAGAAGATTTCGCGTATTTCCTCAGATGATATTTTCGTTTATTTTTCAGTATTAATAAACAATATTAATAATACAGGTGTGGCAAGGGCTTCATTGCAAAACGATGCAGGAACACGAGCGCAGCGAGAAGTAACGATTCTTCATTCAATACAAACATGGCATGTGTACAGTTCAAGTGGTAGGGATAAACACGTTTGCACAGATGTCAAAAGAAATTGCAAAATATTTAAAACTTCCCAAACCTGAAAGTTTTACTGGGCACTGCTTTTGGCGAACGTCAGCGACTCTTTTGGATGACGCTGGAGCGAATGTTACTAGTTTGAAAAGACACGGTGAGTGGCGTTCTTCAACAACAGCAGAAGCATATATAGAATATAGTGTTAACAATAAAATAAGTGTCTACAAGAAAGTAATGGGCGACAACGAAAATGCCATAAACATTGGTCTAGATGTAAATATTTCTAGTATTTCTAACAATGTAAATGTTCCAGTTTTTTCCAAGCATTAACTTAAGTAATTGCATTTCCTGTGTAATAAATGTACATTTATAGAATTTAATTGTTATTACCAGTTAAATAATATAATTCTTTAAGCTAAACACACTCTTTTATTCCGGTGTGTGAAGAAGTAATCGAGGAGTGTGGCAAATTCTTTGCCACACTCACGCACAGCGTGCGGCAAAGTGACATTTTCCGCAGTCATTTTGAAGTTAGAAAATTTGACTTTCAACACAATCGTAGAAAAATTTATTTCGTACTCACCATCTATAGAACCTCTTGACAATCTTTTTCCAGGATCAGAGAAAATACTCTCATCTGTAACTAATTATTAAAATTAGAGTACATCTTTTTTAAAATTCGTTTATGTTCAAGTCTACAAAAGCAATGGTCATGCTATAGCAAAATTTCTAGTAGTGCAGTAAAGATTATGTTCTATAACTACATGTTTTACTCAAGCTGCCATTAAAATAACATGGTTTATTTATATATTTATGATCCTTTTTCTTTAATAATTTAAGCAAACTTCTGTGTTATCGTTCTTAAATTAATAAATAGTTATAAGTTAGTGTTCTATAATGCAGCAAGTTTTAAATGAAATTATGTATCAATCATGCAGCCCTACAGATTAAATTCAATTTTGGTATCTCACATCCAACAAAGAGTGTTAGGAAGACGATATAATACTGGTATAAGTATAAAATAAGGATAGAAACGACCACACCCTCCGCCAATTGAGAAGTGTGTGGGTCGTGCTTTTTTGACCGTTTCTATCCTTATCTTATACTTGCAGTTGTGGCATTGTGGTGTCTTCCTCTCACTTATTGCCTAAATCAGTATACCAAAATGAATATATACTCAATCTATATACTAGAGACCAGTGAATATTTTTAGAGATGTTCGGAGAAAAACTGGACTTGCTATGAAAATGTTAACCACGTTTCTAGAGAAAAGATTTAAAAAATTTACTTTTTGCACTTTTGGTACCAGTGAGATAAAATATTACCTTCATATTCTCGATGAGGCAGAGCAAAAATGATGGTGAAAAGGAAAAAAATTAATATCAAATGCAGTGAAGATGATGATTTGAAAGAGCTGCTCCAACAATGCCGTGATTTTTAAATTGAGAACGAAGACCCAGAGCATTAGGGAAAATGATTTCATTTTGTTTTTGTTTGTATATAGTTTTTTTAAATCCAAAATTAAAATATCTTATATATCATATATCATTTTTCTCGGGAATCAATCGAAATCATATAATAACAATATAATAAACAAAAATATAGTTTTATGCAGTTCGTTTTTTCCTAAGGAAGTTTTGGCTAAACTTTTTTGATTTTTGAGTTATTTCACAGAAGTACATTTTTTTAGACTTTTTCGCAAACTCGGCCAACATTTTGGTAGCAATGCCAATTTTTTCTTGGAAACATCTTTTAAAGTATTAACTGAACTTTGCTATACAAAATAAAGCATATTGAGTCCGAGGGAGTGGTGCATGTAGATCAAATCTATCGGCCCTACTACAGAGAAAAGTTTAACATTTCGTTATTGATAATTCTTTATAAGTTTTTAATTTCAGTTGTTATCAAGAAGGTTAGTATATGCATGTACTGAAATCTCAAAACATCAAAATATTTTAGAATTTTCATTATAAATATTATAAACTATAATAAAACAAGGCGAAAACATGTATAAAATACATACGTATTACACTGAAAATTTCGCTAAGCTGGAAAATAAGTAGATCGTACATAGTTGGTTGTAACTTACATTAACCAGATATACACTCAGTTTTATATAAAATACACCACCAAGAAGGAATAAAACTTTGGTAAACATTAATCTGTATTCATTTTGATATTAAATACTTAATTAACTTTTTTTTAATAATAACATTTTTTTTTTTAATTCACGTTATAGAGAGACATACATTCATTCTTGACATGCTTGAAATAAATAGGTCTATATTCTGTTGGGTTTCCCATCCAAAGTTATTTGTAGTGATGACAAAGCGCATTTAAGTTATTGGGTTCACGAGGTCCTAATCACAATTCTCACTCTATTATATCCCACTGTTTAGTAGGATGTAGATCCAGAAATCTGGTGGGCTAGGGCACTATTAGAAAATCAGATTCTTCCAATATTTTTTTGTTAATGTTTGCATTTATGGCCTTGCTGGTCTACTTTGTTCAAACATATGTTTGAACAACGTAGACCAACTCCGACATAAGTACTCCCATTGCCAGGTCCAGGCCTGCCTAAATGTTGAAAGCGTAGACACTATCGAAGAAGATAATGATGTCGCGTCCATGCTGACATATCACAATTTGTTTGATTTTGATTATACCGAACTGAACTCCAGTGGATTAGGCCTAATAGGAGAAAACTTAAAGAAAAATGCGCCAACCACCCTACCTCAAGGGTTCTGCGAAAATGAGCTTAAAATCCGAAATGCACAGTTATAAAAATAATGGAAACTGAGAAGTCATGGGAGTATTGTCGTTCAACGACTTAAGTCATCTTGATTTTTCGTGTAAAATGAGTAGTTTCCGAGTAAATCATTCACAGAAACCGCAATAGGCGCGTATTTAGCAGTGCGCTCCGACTTACCCTCTTCTTCGAGCAGCATTTTCGTGAGAATTATTCATTGGACTCAAAAAATTAATAGAATATTTCTTATTGTAAATTGCATTGCGAACATACTAGCATATTTGCCAAAAATTGACAGGGTCAGCAGATAAATGAACTGAATCGTATTTGGGGGTTCTTCCAATTTTAAAGGATGAACATATCACGGTAGGTGAAGGAACTTATATTTTAATACTAATGCCTTTAGCAATGTTTTTGTCTAGTTCCAACTTTACATTAATGTTTCCATTAATATGGTCATTTCTTGTCTAATTTCCCTGAATTATATTAAGTAGGCAAAATAATAGTCAAATATAATATCTTTCTTTTAGTACAAACAGTAGTTATTAAAACCGCACTAAATGAAAAACACTTTTTGTTTTCTTAACTGCCTCTCAAGTCACCGAAGTAACTACCAGAAAATCCTAGGATTTTGTGTTGAGTAAAGAGAGACGAGGCCCTACAGTTTTTTGTGGAGTTCGAACCACATTTAGGACGTCGACAGTTCTCTCCCATCTAAATCCGTATTTTGAACAAACAAAAAAATACATTAGCCTGTGATTTCGCCTGCTAAATCTGCGTTTTCTTTTTAAATGAGATAAATATTTGCGTTTTTTGTTATCATGAACACAAAGAGTTTAAGAGCGATTTACAAATTTATGTTCGCCACCTGGTGAAAATGCGTCTTAACTGTATTGCAACGCATATGGCTTTGCGATAACGAATAGCGCTTCGCTGATTCTTGGTTTGTTTACATTTACTTTTAAGTGCTTTTTTGGGTTCTTTGTTAAGGTAGAAAAATACATATTATTTATTATTAATCAAAAGCTGATAAATAAATTCAAAAAGTTGCACTATTTTTTTTGCTAATTTGTGAGAGTATCTAATCTAAAAATTTCATAATACCACAACTTGTATTATAATCCGCAGGCTTGAAATGAACACCCATTGCCGAAGTTAATGCTTTCCAATTAATAATGTTTTCTTCTATATTTTTCTTCAATCTACTTTGTCCATGATACAACAGCTATTCGTGATGTAAGCAAACCTCGTTCTTTTTTGGGGAAATGGTGAGAGTGAATTGTCCTATCAACATTTTTGCTTGAGTAATAATTATATCCATCAATATCAAGTCTTTAGGAACAGATCATTAATCCTCAACAATTTTCCGATCTTCGTCCTATTAGTGTTTTACCTACTATTTCAAAGATTTTGGAAAAAGCTGCATACCAACAAATGTATAAATGAATTTATACATTTATGAATTTATAAATCTTCCATACTGTTAAGCAGGTTTTAGGAAAGTCTATAATACCTCAACTGCACTACTTCAGGTAATTGACGACATAGTTCAGAACATCAACAAAAAAAGAGTTGACCGCTTTAACAGTATTAGATTATTCTAAGGCGTTCGACACTATTAACCACAAACTTCTTTCTTAGTGAGTGATAAGTGTCAGACATCATTGATGTCTTAGTGACTGAAAGCAACCTGCAATTCAATGCAGGGAGGGCTTTTGTCCGCTGAGTAGTTGTTTCATATAAATCTTATTCAGTATATAGTTTAACCCACCAGGGTTAGAGGTCACAGCTCTTGGTACATGTATGCAGGTCGCTATCACTAAGACATCAATGATGTCTGACAGGTAGTAGCACTGACCACCAGAGAGATACACTTATCACTCACTATGTCTATCGTGCATAATCTGCTTTAGGCTAGCCTGGTTTGCTATTATTATTTGTCTTTTCCATTACTTATGGCATACTGACGAGAACATAACAAGTTCGAAATCTGTCTATATCTAGTGAGGAATAGACAAATGATCTTAGCTACCAAACAAGTTTAATTCAATGCAGGTCGGGGCTTTTGTCCGCTGAGTAGTTGTTTCCTATAAATCTTATTCAGTACAAACTTCTTTGCACTAAATTGAAATCTTATGGGTTCTCGAGTAGAGCTTGTAGTTTTATTAATTATTACTTAAGTATTCGAACACAAAAGGTGTACCTAAATGACTTTATCATCAGCAAAAAAACTGTTATATCAGACGTGCCTCAAGGGTTAATTCTTGGCCCATTGCTTTTTATTATTTACACTACTGAAATACTAAAATCGATTAAACAGTATAAAGTACAGGCGTATCACATAGATTTACCTAAATTTTAATTTAAATGTAATTACAACTCAATTTAAATAAATGATGATCTGCAATTTATTAACTCCATGTCCTTCTAACATAATTTAAATCTGAACGACAATAAATTTAGGTTAATTATTTTTGGTAGCAAACACACTAAATCTGCTTTAGGAAACAATTTTTCTATTAACAACAATAACTCAAATTTTATTGTTGTTAATTCTGTTAAAAATTTTGGTATTATCTTTGACTCTGGCTTGAAATCTAGTTTACATGTTAATAAGTTATTACAAAAATCATTTGGCACCCTCAAAATAGTATACTCTCACAGAAATAGTCTAACTCAATCCTTTAAAAAACTTTAATCTCATTCATTAATTTTGTCTCGTTTCAATTATGGCTACTATGTTTAAAGCCGCTTTATTGATCTCGATCAACGTCGGTGACAGAAGGTACAAAATTATTCCTGTCGTTTCATTTTTTGGGTTACGCAAATATGATCATGTTTCACAACAAATTATAGAATTATTATTATTATAATGAATGTCAATGGAGAATAGAAGAAAATATAATTTATGGATGTCAATGGAGACTAAAAGGATATATAATTTTTGTAACATTGTTTACAACATTATAAATTCTAAAATTCCTTCTGCTTTATACCAAGTTATTAAAAAGATCAGATTTACATAATATCAGACTAAGGTATCTGGATAGTTTTCATATCCCTCGCCGGCTATGTTTCAAAAATGTTTTTTACTTATAATGCGATTAAGCTATATAATTCTGTATTACATAAATTTATTAATCTCCCATTAAGTTCTCTCAAGAGAAAAATAAAGGAAGTTTTCTCTGAATTATAGGTAATATTTTCATTGAAGTCAAATTTACTCAATATTGTATTATATATTGTTTTTAGTGAAACAAAATTTTACATATGATTTATTTTGAATACACACGCGGGTGCACATTATTTATAATTTTGCTTTCATTTCATCTATGTTCCTATAGTGCTTTGGATTAAGTGTAAGAGTAGCCATGGTTACACTTCGCCCAGAATGCTATATGTCTTACAATTTGTAACATATTTGTAGTTACTTTTTCAATAAAGATGTTTTTATTATTATTATTATTATAAGCAGAAAAATTCGTATTAGGCACTGTTTCCTTCGGCATATTGTGAAAAAAAGTTGATGAAATAAAAAACCGATAGTGAAACCCTAACAAACAAACTATACAAATGTGGTCAAATGAATCTAAACAAAGAGTATTACTCGTTTCGTCAAAGTGGGATTTATAGCCACAAGAGGGCGACGCGTGAAGGCTTTAATTTCCAATAGTTGTTACATTATACCCAGGGTTCTATTTAATAGAATTATATCCGGTCTTTCATGGAAATCTGGCACTACAAAAAACTTGTAACCATTTGAATAATTTATTTATTGTTATTAAAAATAGAGAAATAAACACTAAATTAAATTATATTATTAAAAAAAATTGTTGTTAACTGTTCATTGTTTTATCTTACAAATAATACGGATCTTAGAAAATTATTTATTTAAATAAAATAAAAACACATTAAGAAATAAGGACGCGCATCACTGAAGGCAAAATTATAACATTGAGATAAATCAAATGTGACTGTAGGACAGAGCTTATCAATTAATTAACCGTTTACTAAAAATTCAATAATTCATCAAACGTTTAATATTTAAAAAAACCAAACATAGGAAGACTTTTAATAGTTATTTATGTTGGAAGGAAAATAACGCGAATTGTTATGGTATTAGTCGTGAAGATTATCAGACCAGGACATAACCGGGTCTGAAAACACGATATCTACCATAATAATTAGTTTGATAAAAAAGTTTTGTCTGCTAGCGTAAATTAATGAAGAAACTAGAAATAAATTATTTGGCTTTGGATTAAAAACATTTAGAGCTAAAATGTCAAGTACGCTCTTTTAGCCGTTTTCTGTCAGTTTTTAATTTCGCTAATTTTGCAAGGTACTTTCACTAAAAAATGAGCGATTTGGATGTCAGTTTGCCTTCTGATATAGAAGAAATAGTCGATAATGTGATTTCTTCACTTTTACCGAAAGAATCACCATTAGTATATGAGATTACGTCCAATCGTTTTGCAGAATATTTCATATTCATTCATAAAAATGTGAAGAATATTACCGTCGAGAAAGTGCTGCTCGCATATTTTCCAAAGTTAGCTAAACAGAAAATCTTAGATCCGTGAAGATAGCAGCGCCATGACAACCGATCGATTTAGAAAATTTCCTCCTTGGTCGGATTACTCCATGTTATAAAGCGTTTTATTCATTAAAAAGAACGATGACATTAGCAAATGCATACAGTTGATTTCAAACTTATTTGCAACGTAAAAAACGTAGGTTTCATTGATCCTATTATTACCGTCAAAGAAGCCGACAGTTTTTTATGTTGCAAATAAGTTTGAAGTAAACTATACATCTGATTGCATTTTCGAAGCTGAAGTTATAGGATATAGAGCTAAATTTTCATGAGTGCAGTATTTAGTGTTTTGGTGTTTCATGGAAAACTACGGCAGTGTTATCTTCACATCAAAGGTTCCAACCCAGTCCAAGAAGTTTTTGTCGACGACACGACGCACGGGGAAATTATTGGGTTAGGCGGAGCGGGGCCGATCCACCTAACCCAATGTTCTGTTTGTTTAAAATTTCTTGCTACAGATTATGCCAGTAATAATAAAGATTAAAATGCGAATTACTTAAAATGGTTATAAAAAAGGGTTTAATTAATACTCTAACGGATTATTTGTGAATATCGATATTTCAAAATTATTAATTTCACTACATCACAGTTGGAATATATATCGAGTAGTATCAAGCACGAATTGTTGTTTTAATTATACCACCTCTCCAATTATATTTCATATTTACATAATACAAAAAATGTGTAAAGAAAATACTCACATAAGAATTGACAGATAAAACCATCTCTAGTGAGAAAAAATATATTTTATTTTCCTGCAGAATCACTTTTTTTTTTTTTGGTCATTTTAAAATTTATTTTTGATACATATGTATATCTATTGAAGGTGAAATTATCAATTTGCTAATATTATGTATCAATAGCTATAAACCTATTATACTGGATGTAACAAAAATGTGTGTCAATCTAATGGCAAATTTTCGACAGCAAAAGACAATCTAATTTACTTATATTCAAAAATTCTTCCTTGGGCCCTGAAATTTCAAAATAAAAAATGCGGTATTTGTATTTGATTTTTCTAGATGAACAAATTGTGACCATAGCTTCTCCCTAACAAAAATGTTACAATTCGGAGCCAAGTGAACCTTTTACATGATAAAAAAAATGGACAATTAACATGTTTACATGATTCCCAATTCTAATATTTTAATTTGACAGAAACTAGTCACAGTATGTTAAAATATTGAGCTACTACTAATTTATAGTATCAAATTTAATAAAGATATTTGGACTCTAGCGACAGCAATAACTTTTGTCAAATTTGAAATACCATGACTCTAAGGACCAATTACTGAATCGAGGTAAACTGAGGTATATCGAAATTATTTCCTTCCCAGAAAACTGACATTAAATTTATGACGTCCATTGTTGTTACACCATGTATACATATATTTACGATACAAATATTAAATATTTTTTTAAGTAAATAAACAATACTTAATTTCTACTGTTTTTCTAAAAATCTTGGGGAGTTTATTAATGGAACAGAACTGGGAATAGATTATTCTTTACATGATCACAGTCCTCTTTATTCAAAATGTTTATCTCAGGAAAAATAACACCACTTTCTACTAGGTATTTTTAAATAACAGGTAATCACTACCACTAACTTAGGAACAGCACTACATGGTGAAAAACTAATAAAAAGTAAAGCAAAGCATTAATCATACAATGTATTTATCATAAATATAAGTGGAGATACTCCTATAGCGCTTTGGGAAATAAATGAAAATGGATAAAAGGAAAGTTTCGTTTAAAATTGAGCGTTAACAAAAAACTAAATATGTGTATTAAGTAATTTATCGCCTGATATAACACAAATAAAGAAATAATTATTAATACGGTAAAAGGAAAAGTTATTCCTATTGTCTCTTTTAGATTTACAAAAAAAAAATCTTTTTTTGATTTACTTTTTTTCTGGAAATAAATCTATGAAATAATTAAAAATTTTCCCAAACTTGTTCTCTTATCTAATCTGAATTCTTTGCATTTTCTTTTGCAACATTTTAAGGCAATAAATTTAGTGTCTGTATCTTGATCGAAATACTTTTAGAATCGAAAGTGTAGAAAATAAAATCAAAATTCAAAATTAGTATTAAATTAAATTAATTAAACACCACAGTAATACAACCCCCTGTATCCCTGAAAGTACCTCATGGTACTTTATGTGAAGAGAGGGCTACACATTTACAGACAATGGACACACTCAATATCCGAGATATGCTAGGATTAATTTCTGGTTTAGAAAGAATCCTAGCTCCTCCCCCTGGAGTCCAGGGGATCAAACCCAGTACTCCTTGGCAAGAGTCCTTACCACTCGACCACGAAGCTACGTAAAATCAAACAAAACATTTCAAAAGTTTTGTCTTTTTACATTTGATGAAAAATACTTTCCACAGTAGATTAAATAAATGTTCTTAAATGAACATAAAAAAGTCATTACATATTATTTCGATGATATGACAAGAACACATTTTACTTTGTTTTTATCACTAATTTGTTGTAACTTCATGTTACTGCAGTTTCGGCACTTAACGTGCCATTTTTGAACGATTCTGAAGAGAATGAACAAACAAAAACAATTGCAATATATTCATATTAAAACTATTTATGAATGAATCACTATTCACCACGTTAAAGATGGGAAATTTTAAATTTCGATTTATGACTGCAAATTAGGTTGACAAATGAGGGTGGTGTCGGTGATACTTCATTATAACAATATTGAGGGCTATTTACTATGCTGGGGAATATTTATAAAAACAATTGCATAGATATAATAGGTAAGTTAACAAATACAGAAATTTTGATAAAATTATTATTATACAATTTAAATATCAACAGGTTAGTATAATATAAATTCAACTTGCCGTTTAGTAAGTAATTTCTGGGACTATTGTTTGATATAAACTTTTTTATGATGAGTTTAAAGCTCTTTTCATTTACATAATATAATATATTAAGATTGTTTAAATTCGTAAAACTGTGACCTAACTCTAAGATATGATTTGGAAAAAGTTGAATTTGTTTTTCGAAGTCTAAAGGAACGTAGGTATTCTTTATATCTAATTTCGAACGAGCGACCAGTTTGACCTACATAAAGAACATGGACATGTCAATTTATAAACTTCTCGCTTTTTCAATTTGTTAGTTTGTCTTTAAAATTATACAGGGTGTGTGAAAGATTTGACCCTGATTTAAAACCAACTTTTAGATTATGTTGAGACCTATCAGCAATTTTTTCCAAAATTATGCCAAAATATGATAGATATACATATTTATTAGTATCGTGGTGTTTAATGTACTGGTAAATATTATATCAATCCAATTTAAACCGTTTTTTATTAATTAAATCTATAGTAATTCCCTGAAAACCATTGCTTATTGCTATTGTTTTTATAGTGTTAATTGCAGTAACGTGAACTTATATTAAATTAGTGATAAAAAACTATAAAGTAAAATGTGTTTTTTGTTAGATCATCATGATTGATTATCACAAAGTAACGGCTTACACAATTCTATTTTTGAAACATTATTTCTTTTTTATTTCGGTTTCCAAGAAGAATAGAAAATTTTGCAAATGCATAGTGATCAAAATTATATTTTAATTTTATTTTTCTATTGTAATATGTAGAATGTTCATTTAGTGCATATTTCTGCCATAACTTTATAGCCATTATAGATAAAATAAAAAATGAATAGACAAATTCACCATTCAAAACTGTATGTTCCAAAAACCACCTTTGTTATGTTAATATAAATAGAACACCATACTATTCAAGAGCTTTTTACAATGAATTCTATAACATATTGTAAGAGGTTCATAAGAAATTTAAAATATTGTCGAAATTTTGACGGGTATAAATCCTTGTGAGAAACATATATTATTTTTAATTTAAAATAATTTCTAATTGTTTATTATTGCAGTTGATTAACTCATAAATTAATTTTCAAACGATGTATCCGGCTTTACAATTTTATCTACAAGGTGTTCGTAATTTTCTGAAAAACCGGAAATTTTTAAACATCAATAACAGTTATTTTAAATAGAACATCCTGAATATCGCTTCATATTCGATTAGAGAATTGCGCTTTCCTAGAATCTCCCAAACTTGATATTTATTTTGAATGGTTTAGAAGATGGCAAATGGCAAATTATGTCTATATTTTGATTACAAATTGTATCAAATAGTGCCTATATTTAAAACATTTATGAAATTTATAAAATTAAGAACAAAAAAATAAAAATTGGAATACGGAGTGCTCAAAAATTATAAAAACTTGAATTTCGCTTAAAAGTAAATTGGCCTTATTTTTAATTTTGAAACAAAATGTTAAATAAAGAAGTTGTATAACTGAAAACATTTTTTTAAATATGCATTTTTGAATCGTGATTAAGTTTCTGCTGATTTTTTTTTCAACCTAAACTGGTTAAATAATTATGGAGGAAGTGTGGACTAGGTGGACACAGGTGCATTTTGTAATTTAGTATTACTGTTGATTATTATGTTTTTATTCCTTTCTCAGTTTTCAAAATGTCTCACATACCTGAAGTATATTTGTATATATTGAGAGAATACGGGTTCTAAGGAATAAATGGTCGAACCCATTAAATACAACGTGATAAGAAACTGGCTGTCTTGTACTTGTACGAAACTACACAGCATTTTTCATGCCTATACCCCTTCATAAGAGAACTATTAATAGTGTGACATCGTGCTATTTAAGCTTATTGTTATGTTCTGCAAAATTACTTAATTTTTATTGTCTACACATACTTATCAATGTTCATTAAGCCTTATTTGTACACTACTCTGACCTACGTATGGGGTATAACAATTATCCCATTTTATTTAATTTAAATGATACACCCAAGAATAGCGGTTACATTTATTTTCAAAAAAAAATAATAATAATAATAAATAGTCCTACGCCTGCAGTCGAACCCGAAACCACTGGTCTAGCGAAAGTGCATTTACCTTTCGATCAAGCATGTATAATAAAGTAAAATGAATTTAAAAAGTTGTTAAATAATATTAAATAATAATAAACAAAAATGTTCATATGAGAAAGAAATTGTCCATCTAAACGAAACTTCCCTTGTGAGTGAAGTATTGTCAACAAATTATTGTACCATGTGTTATTAACGAAACAAAATGTTTGTGATACTTTGAAAAATGTATTTGTAAAAGCTCTTGTGAATATGATACATTACATCACATTATATTTTTAGTTAATTGGCGCAGCTGTAGACAACTATTTTACATATTGACTTTCTGACTATATTAAGTTAAGACAGACGACAGTGTAGACTATAAACACATGATACAATTATTAAGCTAAAAGGGTATTGCAAGCGGTACTACTGTGTTCGTACCATTTCGTTCTCGGCGCCAAGGGAGACTACCCTCAGCAGCTGTTGGTTTTTTACTTTTTGGTCCCATCAGGGGAACAATTTGACTAGCGAAACTTCCACTGATATCCGTCCCCGTGCTTGCTAAAAGACAAGCTTGATTAAGAATAAATGAACAATGGAGGTGTATCTTAAGTTCAGTTAATTTGTACTTTAAGCATTATACATTTTTCTACATATTCTAAAAGTGCATGTGAAATATCGCATATACAAAACTGTTTACATCACCTTATGTATTGAAATTAGGTTAAAATAATGTACAGAGATAATACTGAAGTAAATTCTATAAGCATCAAACCACTGTATCTAAAAAATTATTTAACCTTTGATGGTGCCAACTTGGCTTACGAAAGGTGTGAAATACTAAGTGCAATATGCCAAAGTAATGTTTGATATTTACAAAATCTACTTTCTATTCTTTCTTTAAAATGCAAAAAATACATTTGATTAACATTATTTCCAAAACACAATGAGAGTTGGTGTATTCTAAGAATTAACCAAAAAGGAATCGTGTCATACACCCCAAAGTGAAACACAACGCAACTATAAACACCGATCTTTCAAAATAGCCTCTTGTCAGCATAGAGTAACTTAAGGAATGGCGAAGATAGGATATGGTATATACCATGTGCTGCTTTCCAGCTACTGTTTAGTTATTTCTGCTATACTACATTCCATAACTCATTCCTTAAGCTACACTGCCTTCATGAGAAAAATGCAGAGACACAGGTGTCTTTAATGCTTTATGATTCTTTTTGTAGTATATGGCACGATTTGCTTTTACTTATTTTCAAAAGATTTGGCACAAAAAATATTAATATTTCCTTGCCCTTTCGAAAATTTAAATTACAGGTACGTAACTTAAACCAATAAATAGGATTTACGTAGAGAGAAGTATTGAAATAGTGTTGATTACATAATGGAATTTACAAAATAACAACATACAATATATGTCTGTAATTACATAATTAATCCATTTAATTGTCACAATCATATTCTTCTCAGTGTGAGATTCAAAAAATAGTGTAGATGAGGGGGACGAATGCTTCATTGATGATAAATTAACCACGAAATTAGTGTGCTCATGACAAAATTGTAGAGCAAAAAGGTCTAAAAACATGTTGAAAATATGATATTGTCCCTTAAAAAACACACGAAATATTTTTTACTTTAGAAAGGTGACTAAAAGGATATAAAAGGCACGATGCGTTTTATCACTTAACTAAGTTGAGACGAGAGTTCTAAATACCCCATACCATACACCAAAAGTAAGTTCAGCACCCCGAGAAACGTCTAGATCAATACACAAGACGAGATTAAATAGGACGGGTGGAAAATATACATCGGTACTCGGATGTTACGTAAGTGTAGTTTATTTGTTATGAAAAAAATTTTATTGCTCTTAATACGAGATATTTTCAAAAACAAATTTATCTAGATAGCGGTAATATCAGGGATGCAAAAGTAGTGTGTATGTTGTTTCACATCTTAAAACAAAATGTGTCATATTTTTTCTCTTCTTTACTTCCCTACTCAATCCTCTTCTTGACTATTAGCTAATATTTTAATATCATAGCAGAGTAATCATGGGCAGTGTACGATGTTTTTTTTAATATAGAAGTTTCTCAGAAATATATTTGTTGGTTCAGCACAGGAGAAGAGGTGACTAATTATGAACAATTACTATTCATGTTTCAATTAAAATCAATGTTACACTAAACTTATTCACTTGAATTGAAATTCAAGACTTTGAAAGACGGAGGTGCCTATGATTTTTGACCGAAATGAATTAAAAATTAATATACAGATAATGAAACTGACGCCTTGGTGTAGGCTTGAAAAGTACTATTCTCTTGTTACTTTTACCGACCAGTGCTGATCGCTGTCTAAATTCTAAATCTAAAGACAACAACCAAACGAACACACATGGTGGCTAGAAGCAAAATTGTTCGATTCAGCCATTATCACTATGGAGCGGCACTATACACCGCACTTGCGATTTCCTATATCAAGATGTTCATTTTCGTTACCTGTATATACAAAAAATCGCCCTATCGATTTGTGGCACAATGGGACTTACGTAAAATTTAAGTAGACAACTTTGCTACAATTTTGGTTATTTGATTACTGCTACATGAAATGTAGCAGTAATGATTTGATTTTTAATTTCTCTGGCGCTTTAAGAGCATGCTTAAAAAAAATCTATAAGAAATAACGAAAAAGAAAACTACAAAATATCACAGTGTAATATTATTATAAGTTTTTCAGAGAAAATGACAGTAAACGAACGGTTTATTTAAAACTTATTTGCAACATAAAAAACGTCGGCTTCTATGAACCCTTTACCATCGTTAAAGAAGCCAACGTTTTTTATATTGCAAATAAGTGAAATAACCTGGTCTGGTAAACCTTGTAATTTTCTAAAATTCTTTGCGTTTGTGATTTAGAAGAAACTGATTATGCAAATGCAATAACATTACTGGAGCCCGGATTTTTAGTGGATAAGACTTAAATTATCAATATGTCAACAGCGTCCCAACAGGGGTTTTATATCAGCTTCTAACTCATAGCTAAAGCAGTAAAACGCAGGATATAAATAAATAACAATTAAACCGCTATCCCTAGTCTCCAGCCGATCAACTTACTATTGAAGTAAACATTGTGAGAAAAAATGTAAAGAATTCAATACGGCGAATTGTATTTATAATCTGGTTTACAATATACTATCAATCAAATGGTCTAAACTAAATTATAGTGGAGATTTTTTTTAATGCAGAACCAAGTGCAGGCGACTTATCGATAGTGGTGTGAAATTATACCTGAAATCCGGGCACTAGACATTACCAAAAATTTAAAGTATGGGGTTATCATAAAGTAAGGGGTCTATTTCAAATTCTTATATAGTTTTAAGAAATTATGCTAGTAGCAGAAAGTAAACAAAATCTAGTTGCCTCAATAATTGGATTTTAGTGGATCTATAGAAAACAAAAGAACTGTCGTGACAACTATTGATACAAGTGTAAAACGAAATAATCGTAATTTAGAGAATTGTTCTCAAAATAAAACTCGCGTAACGTAAATTGTAACAATTTCAATATGGATATGCAAACAAGAATTGGTTTAGTGCAATGTTATTATGAAGGCGGTAAAAATTACACCACTGGATTACGAAGATTTCGTACGAAAATGGGTTTGAGAGCAGGGCAGTGCAAAATGAAAGCGTATCGTAATTTGACTAGCAAATTTGAAAGAACAGGGTCCGTAAAGACCTTCCGAGGTCAGGAAGACCTAGAATTAGTGATGTTCAACTTGCATAAGTTCTTCAGGAAAATCAAAACGTAGCCAATACTAATTCGCTAGCAGTCAGTAGTGTGAATGCGATATCAAAACGATTACAAATACCATACACCACGGTTTGGAAAATTTTACGGAAAATCCTAAAAATGTATCCCTATAAACTACAACTGTTGTTTGAATTAAAGGACACATATTTTTCTCTCAGGTACGATTTTTTCATTACACGTATTGGCTCAGATGGAAATTAAACCCGAATGGTTATCCCGTATTTTATGGACAGATGAGGCGCATTTCTCTCTTAATAGTGGAATTAATACTCAAAACTGTCGAATATGGTCAACAGAAAATCCACATGAAATCGTTCAGCAAGGCCTTCATGACAAAAAAGTCACCGTTTGGTGCGGTTTCACAGCAAATTTCATCATTGGTCCATACTTTTCGAGGAAATACAGAATGGGGAGGCCGTATCTGTAACTGTTACTGGTGAACGATACCTGCAAATGTTAAGGGATTATGCAATTCCACAGTTGCAAAACGAGCACGAAGGAATTGAAAACATGATTTTTATGCAGGATGGAGCACCTCCGCACATTTACCGACCAGTTAAAGAATTGTTAACTGCGGTTTTTCAAGATCGTGTTATAAGCAGACATTTTGCAAATTCATGGCCACCAAGATCGCCTGATATTAACCCAGCGGATTACTGGCTGTGGGGTTATTTAAAAAATTTGATGTTTAGAACATGGCCAATAACGCTGGAGGAATTAAAGGACAGTATTAGAGAGCAAATTCGTGCAATTGTTGAATAGTGCTGTATACAATTTGGAGGAACGGTTGGTAATTTTACAACAACAAAATGGAGGTCATATCGAGCATTTGCGGTAACTAGTGTTTGACATCAGAAATCCCATTATGTTAACAACTAGATTTTATTTACTTTTTTGTTATTAATTTGATTTGTTAAGAATATATAATAAGTTGAAATATATCCCTTACTTTATAATCACCCGTTATTTCTGTGACATTACCTACCTATTTTATGTTTTCAAAACTATACAAGTATACTTAAGGGCATCAAAATTTTCATTGCACACTCACGCCAAGTGATCTAGTTTTACCACTAATTTGTATAAAGAATAATTTTATTTATTTTGTACATTTAATTAAAATAATTAGTTTTAAAACATATAAGTAATCAGTTTTCTTTCATGTTGGGGAAAAACAACAGCAACAATTGTTTTTTTCGGGGATATAAAAAGTTTCTTGAGTTGCATACTCTTGAAATATATTTCTTACATCCAATAACTTCGGCTTCAAGCGAAATAATATTTTACTTTATCCAGGGTTTCCATCAACAACATTCAGAATTCAAACCACGATCAAAAATGAAAGATTTTGCAACTAATAAAGTGTCGATTTAAGAAAAGATATACATAAATACATGAACAAATGATGAATATAGAAGAGCCTTTATAGTTTTATAAACATTTTATTTAAATAATTACGTCTTTAAAAAAGAGAATATTAAGTTTAAAATGTTATGGGAATTAGAAAAATCAAGATTTATATGAATTTCAAACGAAATTCATATAAAATCCATGACTGTTTCAAGACTTTTAATGTTTCCAGGTTCATGGGAAAACTGAAAAAAGATATACAGTTTTTATTCATTTCCTGATGCTACAAAAATCAGATACATCCTTGTTGCAGCGAGGTCTTCAACTTTGACCTCAATTTTAAATAACAATTAATACAATACCGTGACAAATTAAGTCCCCTGAGGTTAGTCGCAAATTATTATAACAAATGCGTAACTTGACCGTAGGGACTCGGTAATCCCTGTTATTATTACTTATTTACTATTATAAAACCACATCCCAACAATTTACTAAAAAACAACACCAATTTAGTCGATTTAGTAGTAGATAAACTGCTGATTGGAATTATAAACAATGTTCATTGATCAAAAACAAACGAAAGATGGATTAAGCATGTCACTAATATTTATTTATGATGATTGAGTAATTGATATATACCTATAATTAATATGTGATTTAAAATTGTGACAAATTTATGTTACTTATATTAATATACATATATCACAAATATAGGGTCTCTTATATTTTATAACTCATAAGAGTCATAATTGTGAAACAATTTGTGAATGCGGAAATATTAATGCTTATCACAAAATAACTAAACTTGTAGGTATGTTTGATTTTCATAATTTTTTTAATTTTAACATAATAATTGTTTCACCACACAGTGGCTTCATCAGATGTTAGAGATCAAATAGCAGAATTAATACATTAAAAATTTTTGAGACAAAAACGTAAACTTAGAACACTTATTTCCAAGAAACCTAAAAAATTATATGATAACAAACAAAGTAATAGAAAGATATCAGACCATGTTTTCTATGATAGATTTATTAATTTAACAGATACGTTTTTTACACAAGATGAAATGAGATTAGTAGAAAAAGACTTTAATCATGATATTAAACCGAATATAAACACTCATAGTCTAGAATATTTAGGCATGGAAACGGAAATAGCTTTAAGAGATATACCCAATAATTCACCGAGTAAATATTCAACCGCAGAAGTTCTAAAGTTTAAAATTAATAGAAATTATAACAAAAAATATACATCAAACAAAAATAATGTTATAGTTAAAACGATTAATAAAAAGTCACGTGACAATAATATAACTTTTACCAGAGCTGACAAAGGAAAAACTATTCTTGCAATAAAGAACGAAGATTATATAAAGAAAACAACGGATTTTTTAAACTTACCTACTTTCCAAAAACTTAAGACTGACCCCACACAAAAAATTTCAAAAAGAAATCAAACAAGCCATAGATAATTCACCGAGTCTGTTTACTGCTAACGATAAATACAGTGTAATAATAATGAACCCCCAGTTTCCCAAACTTTATTCTTTAATAAAATTACATAAAAATAACATACCTATACGTCCAGTTGCTGCTTATGTAACAGCACCCTCAGAAAAGGTTTCCAACAGACTAATAAACATATTAATAGATACATGTAAATTTAGACCTAATTTTAGTATTAAAAATTCGAATGAGTTAATTAACAAAATAAAAGATATAAAATTACCTAACAATTCAAAATTTCTATCATTCGACGTACAACATTTATTTCCTAGCACACCACCAACAGATATTATAAAAATCATAAAAGACCGACAAAAATAACACAAACCCTGTCGTAAAATCAGAAATCCTAAATTTACTGACCATCTGTTTGAAACAAAATTATTTTCAATTTAATAATGAAATATACACTTCTCAAGATGGCTTAATTCTGGGCAATCACCTTAGTCCTATTTTAGAAGATATTTTCATGGATCATATAGAACAACAAATACATAAAAATAAATTAGTGAAAGTTTCTTATACTGGTATAGGTACGTAGACGATATCCTGGCGAGACCCCTGTATAGAATCTGTTTTTTAAATTTTTTCCTGCCTCAAACTAACGAGTATCCCATATCGTGGGTATATTTATAGATCAATTTTAGAGTCAAATAGCCAAAAGTAGGTTCCTTAACTGTACTGTTTGTGAATATTTTTTTAAACAGTAAAAACATTCTAGGAGTAACTCTTCACATAGTTAACGTATGAATTTTTTTCCCATATATTACAGATTTTAAAATTTATATCAAACCATATTTTATTTAAAAAGCTAAAAACTGGAAATTTGACTTTTTCTAAAAATGTGATAAAATATTTCTTTTTTTGGAAACATGTTTATTAGTTTTATTCAAACCAACCTCGACTTATTTGGGAGATCAATTTTGATTTATAGAGAATATGAACTGCATGTTCTCTTTAGGGTATAAGTGACGTTTGGTGAAATTTAGCTTGTCATGCCTCAGTATTGAAGCATAGAACCCAAGTGGTATTTTAAAACATAGCAGTTAAGTTTAAATGAAGATATTTTGCAGAAAAAAATGGAATTTAAATTTGTGAAAAAAAAGTTCCAAAAATTGTGTGCTTCCGCAAGTTATTTTTAGACAATTAGTAAAATATTGGCAAAGAATGTTTTTTCGAACTAGGTGGAAAATATATCGAGATTTTTAATTTCATTAAAAAAATATTGCTTTTTACTTTATATCTAATATAAGGAAGTATAGTAATCATGATTTTTTTCGTCCAAGAGATTTGACTGATATATACATTTTGAATCCTCCTGATTCCATTCTGACTATTTTCCGAATGATATCTGTCATTTTGTGTGTGTGCGTGAGTGTGGATGTGTAGATGTATGAGTGTATCCGCGATTACTCAAAAAAGACTAATGGGAGAATTCCCAAATTTGACAATTTATATTTTCAACAACATTTTAGGTGACACATTAAATTTGGTGAATGTTGTACTACCAGAAGAGACATCATGAACGAGAGAAGAAAAATGGTACAATTTCGGAATAAAAAATTCAAATTTTTTTATTGTATTTCTGAAAACATCTTTAGTAAAAAAAATTTTTTTCAAATAATGAAACCTGATGTAAACTGAAATTTTTTAGAGATAATTTCTTAAAATGGAGTTAGAATAAATTTGGCAGTTTGACATTTAAAATGTCTAATTTAGTAACAAAAATGTCAACATATCAAAGAAGAAATTATAAAAAAAAATGCTGAATTATTATTAACCGTATCGAAGGACACTGACAATTAATTGTTTCAAATTTTTAATGAAACATTTCAAAGTACGGTTTTAATATTTAATAAAGGTAAGGAAAGAATTGCATTAGAATGACTTTTTTTAGATCAGGATGATATACAATACGGTATAAGAAAGTTATGTGCTGGCCACATCAGATATTTTATAAGGTTACACTGTTTTGAAATTTTATTTTATATTCCTGTTCCACTGTGCAAATTTTAATAAGATATAACTTTATAAAAAAAGTAATATGTTTTAATGAATTTTGATATCTATCAATACATTTTCCACCTGAAAAAATACTTATGATAATGCAGATCATAGCAAAAGATTTTATTTGGTCGGTTTCCGTCAGTGTTTTCTTATATTCAGTTTACCATAGTTTAACATACATAAAAAAACTAATGGGGTGCGATGTAAAGGCTCAGTTCACGACTTGCAACCCAGGAAAGCCCTTACTAAATGCTATAAATAATTTAGTGCTGTTTTTACTCGTTACTGTTTTTGTTCGTTTTAACAGTACTCACGACAAATTGCGCTGGCTCGGCTAAGACTAGCAGTTGTGACATTACACCGTAGCCTAAGGCCTTGTTTTTAGGTGGTAGTGAGATTGCAGATTTTCCATTTAAATTGTTAGGTCATAATTTCCTCATTGCCCCAAAATTGCAGAAACAATTATCACAAGCATTCGAGTGAGTCAGTTGTCAGTTAAAACCATTCGGTCAATAGTTAACTATTAGGTGATGAGCTCTCGATTAGGCTTAACATGTAATCAGCGTTGTGACGTGATCGAATTCTCTTACTGATAGCTTAATACCAGCAGTTTTGAAGAAAAATAAAAGTTAACGAATATATTTCGTACTCTGTTTCTTCACTGTATATGCTTATATATATGTGTACATATCTTATTGGAACATTCTAATTTCATATTTATATACCTGTAATGTTTGTGTAAATTAAAAGTCGTATATCTCAATAGAACTATTTTATAAACTGTATTTTTAATGTTGGTGATTAAAATTAATTTAACAGATATTTATTTCAAGCAGAATAGTACATTCACTGAAGAAAAGCACAAAAAAGATAAGCACCTTAAAAAATGTTACATTAACTTGCGTAAACTCAGAATTATTATATTTTCACACATTTTATTCGTTGAGCATTTTACCATGCGAAATCAATTATTAAACAATAATTGTGCAATAGCCAAATAATTTATAACTACATATATTAATAGCCACTACTCTTCAATAACCAGTTCCCATATTAATATTTAGATGATATATCTTCAGGTCCTAGAAATACAAGCGAAGATTCACAACCAGCCAGTTCAATACATTTTCCTAACCAAAAATATATGAATGATGAGAATACTTACGAGATGATTTTGCAGTAAATGTAATGGGACTGTCCCATTCTTCCTTGCTAGATTTTGGTTCTGTATCATCTTCATTTAAAACTTCACTTATGTAATCTAATGAAAGAAATAATGACAGCTACTAGTGAAAACAAATGACTACGAGGAAATTTTATGAACACTTACCATGACAAAATTGTTTTGCACTACCATTCTGTTGAAATTCTGGAAAACTAACGTGATTTTGTTTTCCATCCTGAAACAGAACCAAAATTTGTATATTTAATATGTGAAATAATATTACTTGGTTTATTTTTTTTGGAATAGGAATAGTTCGAGAATGTGAACTATTTGACTATTGGACCAATTGAGGAATTTATTCGGACAAAAAATAATATTTCGGTATAAGACAAGGTTTTGCAAAATTTTTTTTAATGCATTTGGTGAAATTTCATTATTAAAGGGATAGTTACCCCTTTTTTTATTAATAGTTGTTTGTTTTCTAGGAGAAATATATTGAAAATGAAATTTTTCACATAAAAGCTAAATTGGAGAGCCTTTACTCGAACCTCAGCACCTACTTGCATTTGCCAATAATGTAACCAAAGAAAAGTCAATACTCAGAAACCACCGCAGTATCACACAGTACATAACACACAATACAGGTTTCGCTATAACTAGCCCGATCTATAAGTTGTTGAAACCAACTACAAAAGATTATCTACCACGTGAAAAAGAAACAACAGATAAATAAGCTCATCTTATTTATATATAAGCTTCTATGTAAACACAAAATAAAAACAACATTTAGGACCAGTTGAAAAATCAGCATCATTCTCTTGATTCTAAAGACTAAAACCTTCCCAGAAGTTTAGAATCGAAAGGACTATATGATTCTATTGCAGTATAAACAAACAAGAGTACTTCATCTTTACCATAGCATGTCGAAATCATAGGACATAAAAAACCGTCTACAGGAAGATGTGTAAAATTGTGGCAGTATTTCTAAATATCAACAGAATTCTAAGACTCTGATACTTTCCGGACAATTTGTGTCTAACAAATTGATATATGATTCTCAAACCAGATAAAAATATTATGTTTTTTCCTAGATACAACCCTATTAGTCTGCTCCTAGCAATAAGCAAGGTAGCTGAAAAGATAATCCTCGGTAGATTGAGGGTGCATTTCTAGGAACTGATTGAAATTCATTCTGAAATAGCAGTTCGCCTACGAGAGAAACCACTCCATTGAGTTACAAATACCTTTTGAGATCTTCTCGATCGTTGCTAAAATTTTGACGGTCTAGCATGTCGGATTCTTAGCAAAAAACAGTAGAGTCGCAAAGAATTTTACTCTATCCGCACCTGTCCACCATATTCACCAATGATCTACAAACAACACCTTCCAAGCCCTCTGTGAAGAAAACGCCCCTATCATCACCAGATTCTGACAAACGAGACAGGTCTTCCGCTATTTCCACGAACAGCTTGGAAGAATGATGCAACGGATGGAAGTAGAAGTCAACGTCTAGAAAATTCATACTATTGAAGAGAGTGAGAAAGCAGATCCCGATAGGGTACATGGACTATACTTCGGCTGCTACTAGCCAGCAGGATCCAATAGCCACAATTATCCACATCATTTGCATTTGCTGACCAAATTGATAAAATAGCAGACTTAATTCAAGATAGGGGTAAAAAGCAATAGTATTGCTTAGCTTCAGTCATCTGAGATATTCTTTGAAGCCAAAAGTAATGAATTTATGATTCTCTCATTTATTTGGGAACCAGATAGATTTTACGTTGATGCCCTTCCTACATGTTTGGGGAAATGTATTCTTTGTGGATTAGAATCTAGGGAACATTTAAAAAAATGTCCCACAAAAAGAACTCACCCCCTTTATCAATAACAACTGAGGACACGCACTTTTGTGGAGAATTTTAGTTTTCAAAATAATTAATCAGAAAATTTAGAATTCGCGTTTTTTTATTTAAGAATATTTTTTGCTTATGACTTATCTCACAGGACTAATTGTTGGAAATAAAATGAGATCCTCACAAGGGATAATAACTAGAATAAAGGTTTTTACTTGTCTCGTCATTTACAAAATTTTTGGTCTAAAAAATTAATTTGATTAGCCTTTAATTTCCTTGGGATATTACTGACCTTCATCTATGTAATCTTTCTTTGCACTATTAATTAAATGTAAGTATAAAAAATATACAATAAAAATAAGTTATTATCTTATTCCAATAATTATTTCCTAATAGATATAACAATTTTTTTTGTAATTTATTCATTTCTCACCTTGTTTAACTTTTTGCTGTGTCTTTTGTGGTGGTGTTTTTTATCTGCAACTAGTCTCCTCATATTGTAATGCATCCTATAATTAACTTGAGTTGATAGGTCACGGTCGTTGACTGCGTGTCTACTGTAGCTCAGTTTTCGATGCTGAAAAATAAATTTCTTAAGATATTTCATTCATAACATACTGATTAATTAAGGGCATTAGTCTAATCAGTAGCAAGGTACCCATCAACTGTTGGAATTGCAGCGTCATCAGTTTTGAATTGCATTTAATTTTTTATGTTTAAGTTTACTATTAAAGAAGATTTATACATTTACTAGAATTCATACTTAATGGATGACTCATTAAGAAACTGAATACCTAATGTTAAAATTAAGAAAAAATAACACTGGTTCAATCTCAAGTTTTGCACGTAAAATTCATTTCCTTTCACTGTTGCATACAACTTTTTTGAAAACACATATTTTAACATATTTTGAAATAATAATATACAGGGCATCTTATTATCAATATATATATATATATATATATATATATATATATATATATATATATATATATATATATATATATATATATATATATATATATATATATATACAATATATATATATATATATATATATACACAATATATATATATATATATATATATATATATATATATATATATATATATATATATATATATATATATATATATATACACAAACACACACAGGATGTTCCATTTGAAAAAATTGAGAAAATTCAGCTCAAAAAGTTGTAAATCTAAAAATCCTTTTTGACCACCCTGTATACTTTCAGGAAGTGAAAATGGCTGCGTGTCATCACACAGATGTCTCACAATTGGTACTAACATATTTTTTTCTTAAAATCGATAGTTGTGATTGTAGTGACATTTTTAATTACACGTGTAAATAGTAATTTCAACAAAAAAAAATCATTACATCCAAGAGGTTGGGAGAAAGTCAATAATAGTACAGGAGTGAAAGGAGGCCACAAAGTGGTTTAAAAAAATGTTCTCATAAATATGGCATGTCATTTAATAAAATGATACTTGACCCTGTAAAATCTTCTTGGCTCACCCTGTATATTCGAAAACAATTTCCGGTTATAGACTTTTTTTGTCTAGTTTACTTATGTTTTCAAATCAAGTTTCTAGCTATTATAGAATTCGAGATATCGAAGTTGGGCTATTGCCCCACCCTGTATATATAGCAAAGGCACTTTGGTGGCTCCAAATTATCAATTATTAACGAAACTATCGTCCTTCATTATTACTAAGAAACAGGACGTTTTATTGACTTTGGCAAAATCTTTATTTGGTCATGACTTTTGAACCACTTATATTTCATACTTGTTACATACAGTGTGACTCACTTAAAATCGCAACACCCGTGTACACCCGTTAATTGATGCTTGATTAACTTCAAATTTTGGTGGTAAGCAAAAATCGATAAGGTGATTCTATAAACTTAGTAGTAACATGTGATACATGTCAGTAGCGTACGATTTTATGAGGGCTTGAAAAGTTGATTTCTTAAAAAAATTATTAGCGATTTTTTTATTTGAATTTCGGTTCCATCACCGTAAAGAGCACCATTTAAAACCCCCAGGTATAAATTTTAAGTGGGATCACTTATCTGGTTACTGAGATGTAAGCCACCAAAAATCCAGTTTCTTCGATTTCGCAACACCCCTGCATACCCGTTAATTGATGCCTGATTAACTTCAAATTTTGGTGGTAAGCAAAGATCGATAAGGTGATTCTTTGAACTTAGTAACATGTGATACATGTCAGTAGCATGCGATTTTATGGGGGTTTGAAAAGTCGATTTTTCAAAAAAGTATTAGCGATTTTTTATTTAAATTTTGGTTTCATCATCGTAAAGAGCACCATTTAAAACCCCTAGGTAACAATTTTAAGTGGGATCACTTATCTGGTTACTGAGATGTAAGCCCTCAAAAATCCAATTTCTTCGTAAGTGATTAAGTTGTTTGAATTAAATTTTGGCAAAATTGATTGTGCATTCTTTGAAAATCACGGCATTTCTTTTTTTTGTTCATTACATAATCAGTTTTTAAAAGTATGCCGTATACTACTCGGTAAAGTGACAAAGACTTTTCAATAAATTCACAACGAAGCTGAAATTGTGTCCGATAATTCATTTCTTAAAAAATGTAAAAACATTTGCACATTGAGATTTCCATAAAAAAAAAACTACTATTATTGTCATTCATTATTCCGCACCAACGACGTTAACCTTTTCAGAATATTGCCTTTTAGTTAATAACCCATCGTATATTTTATTATTGGTGCAGACGTCTTAAATTTCATCATTTTCTCTATAAATATTCATGTAATTTTTACTTTGACAGTTTGTTACTGTATAAATGTCAATTTATGCAAATAAGTGATTATAAAACTATGCTAAATTAGTGTTATTAAATAACTAAATCAAATCAAAATCAAAAATTACATTTGAACTTTCGAGAAAGAAAATTAGAAAATTGCTGCAAAATTGTCAGTACAAGAAAAAATTTAAATTACACGTCTTTGTGGAGACAACGATCAGAGTGTAAGAGAAGTATGCAGAATATTTAACGATAGACATAAAGATCGTCCCCCTATCAACAGTATTTCTATTCTTAGAGTTAAAGATGTATTTAATGAAACTGGAGCTGTAAGTAAACACATTTTAAAAGATAATGTAAGAAGAAGGAACAGACGACATGACCGGACTGTGTTACATCACTTTATAAATAATCCGCATACTAGTTTAAGAGTGGCTAGTTTATATTTGAACTTGCTAAGGGAAACTATTCGAAGATGTCTCAAAAAAAATTAAATATAGGCATTTAAACTAAAATTTCTCCATAGCTTAGAAGAGGGCGATGAAGATAAACGTATGGAATTTTGTTTGTGGGCACAAGGCGAGTACCTGAATAATAGAGATTTTTTAAAAAATATTTTATTCACAACAAATGGAGTCGTATCGTTCCAAAACGTTTGGTATTGGGCAAATGAAAACCCAAATTGGATAATTAACTGCAAAAGGCAATATTCAGAAAAGATCAACGTTTGGTGCGGAATAATGAATGATAAAATAACCGGACCATTCTTTTTTTGATGGAAATCTCGATGCACAATTTTTTTTACATTTTTTTACGAAATGAATTATCGGACGCAGTAGATGAACTTCCACTTGTGGTAATACGAAATTTACATTATCAATTAGATGGTTGTTCCGTGCATAATGCAAGAATTATTAAACAATGGCTAAATGAAAATTTTTCGAACCATTGGATAGGCCGCAGTAGTGGTTTAATTCATTGGCCGCCCAGGTCACCCGATCTCACAATTCTTGATTTTTTCCTATGGGGTCTTTTAACTCAATAGGTCTACAAAGCTCGTCCAACAAATCGAACAGATCTTTGCGCAAGAATATGTCAAGCTTGTGCAGAAATTACACCGCAACAGCTAAGGAATGCAGTCAATAATATACGGAAACGATATGATAAATGTGTCGAAATAAATGGAGGTTTGGTAGAAGCCACAACAATTTAAACATTTATTTTTGTAAATTCTGACGAGTTAAAATTATTTACTTTTGTTATTTTTCAATTAAAAATAAATTTAGATACTTCGTTGTGAATTTATTGAAAAGTCTTGGTCACTTTACCGAGTAGTGTACGGCATACTTTTAAAAACTGATTATGTAATGAACAAAAAAAAAATTCCGTGAATTTTCAAAGAATGCACAATCAGTTTTGCCAAAATTTAATTCAAACAACTTAATCACTTACGAAGAAACTGGATTTTTGAGGGCTTACATCTCAGTAACTAGATAAGTGATCCCACTTAAAATTGATACCTAGGGGTTTTAAATAGTGCTCTTTACGATGATGAAACCGAAATTTAAATAAAAAATCGCTAATACTTTTTTTTTTAATCGACTTTTCAAACCCCCATAAAATCGCACGCTACTGACATGTATCACATGTTACTAAGTTCAAAGAATCAACGTATCGATCTTTGCTTACCACCAAAATTTGAAGTTAATCAAGCATCAATTAACGGGTATACAGGTGTGTTGCGATCTTAAGCGGGTCACACTGTATAACAACATTTAACTCGATTTCATGCAAAACCTGCGTTTAGTGTAGTATAGTGATCGAATAATAGAAAACTGGTAGACGACAAAGACAGTTGCTCTGCGCCACATCGGCATAGAACAACGAGAATGAATGTTATTTATTGCGGCGTCTCCGATCCTCGGCTGAAATCGACGTGGCAACGAAGCAGTACACAGTCAACTCTCTCCCGCATATTTAAACTCTAATTCTCTCGATTTTGTCGCATTAAACACAGGTTTTGCTTGAAATCGAGTCCAATAGTGTATTTTATTTATTTTACTTGACAAAGCTCCATCACACTGACGTAGTTCTTAACCATCTCTAGATGATGCCAACCTGGTTGGCGAAACGCGCGTTGACTTCAGTATATGATATTTTGTTGTTTTGTGGAAAACTACGTCAGTGTTATCTTCACATCAAAGGTTCGAACTCGCTTGATATCAAAATCAAAATCTAGGTCCAGATTTAAAAAAATATACGTAGAAAAATAAATCAAGTACTCCGTATGAATATAATTATCTCTTATACTCATTTATAAACATATGCCTTGAATTCAAATAATTTGTTTCATTTCCAAAATATTTCGATTGTAACGTACCCGTCTGTATGGCTTCACTAACTCTTCTGCTAGTAAATGATGAATTTTGGCATCTGTAAGATCCTTTTTAGATGGATTATATTCCAATTCTTGCATATCAATGTTCCACGTACTTGAATCTAATTGACTAAAACTAGAACTGAAAGAGATTTAAATGTAAATCCAATATTAATTTAGGCACACTGACACAATATTCGAAAAAACAAAATTAAAATTTACATTAACATCACTATCACTACCACTGCTATTAAAACAATAACGATCTACTTGTAAACATGATTTATGGATATAAAAGTAAAAATGGAATATGAAAGGGAAATGTGATTATTAAGATTTCTTGGTTACATGAACAAATGTATTTTTCTAAAAGTTTTTCGGTTAAAGCAATGGTAATGAAATTGTTTTATGAGAGTTAACAGGCATAATTTAAAGTAAAGATTCCATTTGCTTGTCTATTCAATTACAGGTTGCTAATCAACAGCATTTGATATATTCAACAGCTAAGTTGGAAACCTGATAAAAATCATCAATATACCAAACTTTTGTCGTACATTACCTTAAAGTTTACTGTACCAGATTTACCTCTTAAGATGTAAGTCCAAATAAAAACTTTATTATCGTATGAAAGTTGTTATATATCAATCGGACTACAAAATAATGTATACAATAAAAGGTACCAATTGATCACGTGGTTTATGATCATTTATCTCTACAGTTACTACGAAAACAATTTTCCCTAACAAGTTTGAAGTCAATAGTTTCAACCATCATTGAGTAATAATTATTTAAAAAGCCTGTTTAATGTTACACTTTCAGAGTATCGTAGAGCGCTTAGGAAGCATTTTAGGAGATAATTTTTTTTTTTTGCTTTTTTTGATGAGGAATCACCCCTTGAAGTTTGACGTCACATCATTAAAACACCCTGTATATTGTTGAATGAGGTATTTTCATTAATCTGAGATGTGGTAATGCTGTTATTTTGCAAATATAATTTTTTTTTTGTATTTTTGGTGCCGAAAAACATATTTTACATCGCATAATATAGTTATGTCAACTTAGTTAAAATTTTTCATAATTACGTCACTAAGCGCAAACTAGAGAAATCACCAAAAATTTTATGGAACACTAGCAACATGGTATTTCTCTTTTGGTTCTTGTATTAGCTTTGTGTATTTGTTTTAAAACATTCTAAAAGCACGGAAATACGGAAAAAATATGTAGAAGGTAGATCAAATGATTTATTACAATAAGAAACAAATAAAAATGAGATTACGTTAGATGTTAAATCTGGGACAATACCATACAACTGAAGATTATAGGTCTGTTCATCCATCAGTGTTGATTCTAACAGAATCAAGCCAATTGGTCTCCTTTCAACTTATGTTAAACCTCTCACCGCCTCTCTTTGCTAAAACCAACACTAATGACCAGGAGCCGAATTTAGTCCATTCTTCAGAGGGGACACTTATAAAACAAATATAAATATTAATAAACATGCCACATAAAAACTCGCCTGGTGTGTTTATTAAAATACCTATAACATATGCAATCAATGATATCCGGGACTTTCCTATATACAATTATATGGAATTTGACAGTTTATCCGCTGCTGACGGTGTTGTCCCTAGTTTAGTAATTTGGCAACCTGAAAGTGTGCAGATGCATGCTGGTGGTGTTTGTCGCATACAATGCTCTTAACAATGACGCCATCTTACTGTTTGTGCATAAACTTCAAAAAATGATAGAAAACTACAATAATAACAACAGAGACTTCTAGAAAATATAATCAAATAATTATTGGATATTGCATAAGCATCCTTTCAAGCTTAACATGTATTGGAGGTACTTGATTTATTATCTACCCAAAACTTTTATACGAGCGCAATCAGATAAGAATGGCAGTATAAAATATAAAAAACTATAGGTATTTATAACTGGTATAATGTTAGGTTTGAAAGGATGCATATGTAATACCCAATAATAGGCTATTTGACTCTTGTTTTTATATTCTCTTAAAATGTTCATATCGTAGTATTAGTTCACATTAATTTTTATTTCGTTAAATAAAATTGCTTTATACAATAAAATAGCATTCAAAATTTCAAATACATAAAATAGCGCGAAAACACGAGCCTCCATGTTACTATCTGCTGTGACGTCATTCTTGCAGTAAACAAGCAAGCGTAAGTAACGCTCAGTATAGTTTTTTATTTATCATATAAAATAATGAGTTCCCATAGTTATAGATGGTGTTTTGTGCCGAACTGCAAGAGTACAAGTGTAAAGACACTGTTTATAAAACTGCAAGATGATACTAAAATGAGAAAGACTTGGTTACAACTTGCCAAGTAAAAGTATACTGTATTTTTGCTAAGATCACTTTGATGTAAGTACTATTTTGTCTTATACTTTCAATAGCTTTGAACTTTACAAATAATATAAACAAGTGAAGTCTTTCACATATGTCATGTTTATAATTTTGAGGTTATGTTGAGGATTATCTAATAAATAATGTTCTAATTACCTACATTATTCACATTTTTATAAACATAAGTACCTAGTTAGCTTTAAAATTAGAAGTAAAGACATATTATATACTTGCACAGATGTTTTAATGTTTCTAAATTCGGCAGAACAGAAATCGGAATTAGTCACAAGGAATTTAGACAACATTATTGTGTCAATTTTTGGCAAATTTGTACTGTCCACTTTTAAAAAACCGCCCTATATGATTAATTATTATAAACATGAAAGAAAGATACGGAGTCAGTCCAAATATTCACAAAGCAGTCACGATAAGGATAACAGTAGGCTTTGCTTACTACAAGAGTGTTTTTGTGAATACAAACCGATAATTTCTGATTTCTTATTCCTTAAATTATCGTATTCATATAATTTAATAATTTATTTTTCAGTGTCGAATACCCTATTATTTTATTATTTTTTCTAGAAATGCATAAAGTAAATAAAATGTCGTATTTTTAAACCAACAGAAATTGTTCACATATTCTGGGTACTCAGTCCTCCACACACCAGCGGATAAATTGGACCGACTTGATCCGCACGGATTTTATCGGCGAATCAGGCTCGGCACATACCAAATCCGTCCTTACTTATACGGTTCGAAGATTTGACCTCCCGATTGGATCTGTCAGTTAAAGTTCGCTCGTTAGTGGTACAAAACTCATCACCTTATAACAGTTTTTACTCGGCTCGTTAAAAATTCTTTTCCCATATAGCGCGTATCTGAAGCCATTATTATTTAGGGTACAAATTTGAAGGTTTAACTCGTGCGTCGCCACTAACTACCACATTGGAACTGTCAAGTTAAGACTTGCAGACTTAGTCGGTGCGATATGGGAATTGGACCGATGTACCTCGGCTTGTCACACTAACGCAAAGTTTTATCCGCTGACTTAGCCCATGCCGCATCAAATCGGTCGGGCCATCCGCTGGTGTGTGGCGGGCTATTGAAATCAACGTTACGTACATATTTGATACACCTCGTGATTGTGAAACATATTTAAATTCGGTTATCCATTGACAAAATATTGCCGGTACAGTTAGAAAAGAGGAATTTTTTTGATTTGCATGTAGTTTTTCTTTACCTATTATAGTAGTCATACATTGCGTAAAAGATGTCTATCAGGCGTATAAAAGAATGTTTTGGAATATAATGGACGTACGAAATAAATTTTTGTGGGTGACAGTGGATCAAACAACTGATTTTCGGTGTAATAAGATTGTTAATGTTATACTAAGAATGTTGAGTGTCCATAAAGGCAAAAAGTCGGGCTTTAAAGAGTAAACTAAAAAATATTTTACACAGGAAACTGGGATATGAAACCATGTATAAAATTCGTAAAAATTATCTGTGCAGTTTGTTAGCGCCTGCCCATGACTTATTTTGAATACTCTTTGTTCACTTTTTAAAAAATGATTTTATTTTTATAAGTACAAATTATGGAAATTATAAAAAACTGTTACAATAATATTATATGTTTACTATATGAATGCTGGCAACTGACTGCCATTAGATGAAATTCTAGGTAGCTTTTTCCCGTGGGATGTGTTACGTCTGCATTTTGTTTATGATAAGAGGGATGACCATTGATGTAATTTATGTGAACTATTTGGAATTTGCACCATTAATCTCGGTAGATGTGGAACGTTAATTTTCCTGGTACAAACGTATGTGCAGACCAAATCGCTCATATTTAACAGTTACGAATGCGGAACGAATATTAGTCATTCTGAATAACACATTGTATCAAGCGATATGTATTTCATTATTCATCCTATACTTTTGCTTTTATTTGTCTACGTATGTCCTTCTGTCAACCATATGAGACAGTAGTAGTTACAGGTCCTAGACTCTGGCGTAATATCCTGACCCTGAAAATGACCAAATCTTGGGAAATACCCCAAAAATAACTACATTTGGCGTTCTATTTGAATTTGCGCTTAGTGACGTCACGAAGTTTTCTTTAATTTTTTTTTTAAGTTTAAATAAAAAGAAAATAATAAAGAAAATACACGTGCTGTTATTTTTATCTCTAGTTTCCGATTTTCAAATAAAATATAATGGAAATATCCCACTCCATTCAGAAAAAATATTTGAATTATTTTTGAGGAAAGAAGCAAGAGTGACGTTGTTTATGTTTAAACTGGAATAAAAAAATAATAACATCAAATTACTCTCAATTAACAGCCTTGTCCGTCTGAGTGATTAAAAAGAAAATTACTGTGATGATGTTCAATTGTTCTTCTATTTGCATGCACAAATTGTTTGTTTGATTAAATATTAGAATTCCCGGAAAAAATATAAGCTGCAATTTTTTTTCTACATTAAACATCGAGAGAGCTACTTAAAATGATCACCCTGTACATGTCATTAATTTTAAATGCTGCGAAATCTGTAAATATCAGCTCTTTGAATGGGTAATGTATAAATAAACTCAAATAATTTTAAATACATATCTTTTATATTTAAGTTGATTAAATAAATCATGTACAGGGTGATCAGATGAAAATTCTACTTTTTTAAACCCATTTTTGGTGCTTAAAAATATAGCTGGAACAAACATTAAAAAATGGATCTATAGCATATTTTACCAAGTTTTCCTATATGCTATGATTTTGCAGTATAAACGATTTTTTAATAATGTTAACAATTTAAATACATATAACAACATACAAGTTAAGCAAAAATTATAACAAATGTTCAAAAATTCCACCATTATTTACCAAACAAAGGATTAATCTGTTTATGTAATTTTTTCTAAACCACTGAAACATTTCTGGATTATTATTTAAAATCCCTACTTCCTTGACAATTTTTTGTTTCAGTTCTTCTAAATTATTCGGTCTATCTTTATATATCCTATTTTTAAGTGTACCCCATAAAAAAGTCGAGAGGTGTTAAATCTGGGCTTCATGGAGGCCATAGTATAGTGCCACTTCTGCCTATCTACGTTTGGTATTTCTGATTTAAAAACTCAATTACCTCCCTAGTTGAGTGACATGGTGCTCCGTCTTGCTGCCAGATTATCTGAGTAGAAATTTGTAAAGGAAGATGATGTATAGAGTGTTCTATTTCATTTTCTAGTAATTATTTATATATTGTTTCATTTAAACCACCTTCGTAAAAAATCGGCCCAAAAATTGTATTGTTCAATAATCCACACCAAACCCTTATAGACTGGCGACCTTGCCGGTGAACTTCATTTACTAGTTGGGGATTTGCAGTAGACCAATAATGTTCATTTCGTCTATTAAATAATCCAAATAAAGTAAAATTTGCCTCGTCTGTGAAAAATATGTTTGCAATGAAACCATCTTGTTCCATTCGTGCTAATATTTCATTGCAAAAATTCATACGCTTTTCGTAATCGTGATCATTCAATTTTTTGAACCACACTAAATTTATATGGTTTACATTTATTTTTCTTATTTGTTCAATAAAAAAAACAGAAAAAACTTTCTTTCCTATTTTTATTTTTAGAGGACTTTCAGCCAGGTACATGAACAATTTCTCCTACGTTTAGTCCGAGTTTTCAGACTTTTTCAATGTTAAAATCTAGTATAAATTTCCTATTTTAATTTCATTGTATGGGCTGGTTTTATTTTGTTTTTATTATTTTTTATTTGGTAGGTATGTGATGTACGTGTAGTTCGACGAGACAGGCAGAGCATTATTGGCTTTAGTTATACTTCCATTGGAAAGAAAATGTACATTTAATATATTATTACGTTCTTCTACAGAATACACGGGTATTTTTATATATTTTTGTACAAAACTCTTTAAAAAGTACTCAAAATAGAAACATAAATGAAACCGACTAAACAAAATTAATTTGATAGGTCAACAATGGGTATTTTAAATCATTATTGTTTTATGCATAGCTATCTATGTTGAAAATAATTTAGTTGTAGGTATCCCAAACTTTTAAGAATATTACTTGTTCATTTGAATAACTCAGTTATTTGAAGATGGAATATAACAATGATATACGTTTATAATGGGGAGGAAAGAAGCTATCCAAATATCCGAAAATATACAGGGTGTTCCGTTTAAAAAAAACTTGACTATGTGGCGTCCCCTTTATATTCTTGAGACAGCGGCAAACTCATAGCATATGAGAAAACTTGGTAAAATATGCTACAGATCCATTTTTTAATTTTTGTTCTAGCTATATTTTTAAGCACAAAAAATGGGTTTAAAAAGTAGAATTTTCAACTAATCACTCTGTACTTCCTTTAAGGGTAACATCTACGCTAGACAAATAAAAAGAATTCACTTTGATAAATTCTCCTAAAATTTACCTGCAAATTTAAATTAATTAAATAGCATAATTATAATTCAAAATGTAGAGTGGTACATTGGAATCACAATAAAACAACGATCATGAAAAATATGAAAATAAACAAGAAAAATTTATGGAATGAAAATATTTAAAAACTTGTATTTCGTTTTACGTATTTTCTTTCATACGAGTAAAATTAATTCACAATAAATTCAAAATTTTATATTTTCTTAGCCTTGGCGTCATCTCTAAAAGAAATAAATGAATATTCAATATACGCTACAAATAAGATAATAGCAGTATTTGTTTAAATTAATTTTACTGGTAACCTCCACTAGCTGATTGAGTTAAAAAAATATTTTTTGTTAAAAATAAATCAATTGTTCTATATATACTTAGTTCACCTTGGTTATATATAGTAGTTTATAAATTATTTCCTCTGGATGAACTTAAATGATATTATAAATAATTACATGAAGGTTGAAATGGTAATGTGAAAAATATCTAATTTACGCACATAATTATAGCTCTAACCACTAACACCTTCAACAACTAAAAAAAAGAAAAGAAAACATGCATAAGGGCTACTTTTAGTAGTATAAGTAGCGGTCAGTGCCGAGTTAGTTTACCAGGTGATTAATTTGGGGGCGCACCTGCCATTGAGGTTACCCGCCGTGTAATTCCTGAAGATCGCGGACATGCTCTCGGTACCGGAAATGTTACCTATGGTGGAGGCGTTCCTACGCATGTATTCCATTGCATCTCTCATGGCCAGTTTTGAATATGTTTCCAGAATTTTCGCCTCAGCTCCTTGGTGGTTTCGAAGAACGTAAGGTCTTATGAATCGATTATCGAACCGTTTAAACCTGCAAAGATAATAATAGCAGTTTTATAAAGGGTGGTTTCATTTTTGGAAATTCGGTAAATTCGGTAAGTTTATCGAAATCTAATAGAATTCGCTAAATTAGAGGAAATTAATTTACAGAATTCTTGTACCGTCTACATTTTTTAAATGTTCTGTATTTCTTTTTGATTCTGGAATTATTTAATAGGTACAGGGTTATTTATTATTAATTACCCACCCCTTATCATCGTTATCATTGCCTATTGAAACAATAGTTTTAAATAAAAGTTTTAGTTATGACTGAATTTCTTTAAAATGCTATCAAAAGTACAGTAGCGTGCAGATTTCAGGGGATGCAAAAAAATATTTTTTTTAATGGGATACCCTGTACATTATTAAATTTTTGGCAAAATGTTATACCATGTGTTACCCCTACCATATACCGTTTTTGAATTATTAAACGTCGAATATCTTAGTTAAACTAGTTACTGTAAATATGGAAAAGTTAACATTATTAAAGTGAGCTATGAAAATGACAACTATTATGTTTGATGTGACATTTCTTTAATGAAATAATCAAAATGGTTTACAATGAAGAAGAAAAAACCAAATATTTATACAAAATAGATAACAAAGATTTATTTAGGAAATTTAAATATAATAACTCATAAAAGATGTTTGATGTGTCCACCATTATTGTCAATGCATAATTGATATGTATTCTTATATTTATAATTGCACCGGAAACGGCTTAATTATTTACATTCAGGTTGTTTATTTCAAGTCGAATCCTGTCTTTAATGACTCGAATACTATTATCAGTATTATTATTATTGATAATGTCTTTTAGAAATGCCCAAAAAAATGAACCCATAGGGATCAAATCTGGACTGATAGGTGGCCATTTAATAGATCCATTATTTCCTATCCATATTGAGAATACATTATTCAAATGATCTCGAAAGGGTAGGATACTATGCGGAGTTGCCCCATCCTGCATCCAAATCATATCGTCAAGGTCAGCTTCCGCAAAATTCTGCAAAAGAATGTTTTCTGCTTCCGGGATAATTATTTCCAGATAAGTAACTTCAGTTAAAGTATAATCATAAAATATAGTCCCAACGATTTTGTTTCTGAAAATTCCACACCCAACGCTAACAGTTTCTCGTCCTGATTTTTTTATTTGTTTTACCAATTTTTTTGTGTTGTGCTTCTTTTCCCACGACCTCGCTTTTTCCTATTAAAAACTCCTGCCCTAGAAAAGGATGATTCATCAGTCCATAATATTTTAGTAAAAAAATCGGGATCTTCATCCCATTTTTGAATCATCTGATGGCAAAAGTCCGGCCTTTTTCTTTTATGAGCCTCTGTTAAATTTATACGAGAAAAATTTTATATGGTCTGTAGCTGTTATTTTTTAACGTACGTTGGATTTTGGAATAACTTTTACCTAATTGATCGACTGCATTATTTATACTACATTCATAATACAATGTTTCAAAAAAATCTATTCGCGAATAAATATGGATGGGCTTTCCTTCTAAATGAAGCAGTATATCTAGCTGTTCTTCCTGGTTTGCTTGAACTACACGCTTTTTTCTACTAAAACTGGAGGTATTATTCACCTTTCGGTAAATATTTTTGGACGTATTTTCTGATGGTGTTGGACGATTTGGATACAACACCTTATATGCTCTTTTTGCTGCACATTTATTTTTGTTATTTTGGATATGACAAGTAAATATTTGGACTTTTTCTTCCTCACTGTAAACCATTTTGATTAGTTGATTAAAGAAATGTCACTTATCAAACATAATAGTTGTCATTTTCATAGCTCACTTTAATAATGTTAATGTTTCCATATTTACAGTAACTAGTTTAACTAAGATATTTGACGTTTAATAACTCAAAAATGGTATATGGTAGGGGTAACATATGTTATATTTTTGAAATCAGGAACAAAGGATCATTTCAAATATTTAATAATATATAGGGTATCACATTTAAAAAAATATTATTTTTTGTATCCCCTGAAATCTGTACGCCACTGTACTTTTGATAGAATTTTAACAAAATTCAATCATAATCACACAAATTTTATTTAAAACTTTTTTTCTATAAGCAATAATAACGATGATAAATGGTGGCTAATTTATAATGAATAACCCTGTACATAAATTTATTAAAAATATAAACATGTGTATTATTATTTCGAACCACAAAATGTCTTTAAAATACATTGGGAGCGATAAGCGTAACAGAAATTTATTGTGTTCGAAGCAAAACACTTTATTGACAATCTACGCGAGCAAACAATAAATACTCGACACGTGCCTAATTTTGCGTCAAACTCAGATGGCATTAGTGATGTGAGAATTGCAAAATTACCTTTGTCCAATATACGACAACAAAAAAAGTAGGTATCAGCGGGTACCACGCAACCTGCAACACGTGGTGTGTTTTCTCAGAATACACAGTGTGTAGGTATAAATTTTACTAAGATTATGAAGATCAGTTCTTTTGTTTAAACAATTAGGTTCATTATTTATATATAACATTTCCATCTTAGTAAAATTTATACCTACATTTTGAAACTTAATAATGATTTAAAAAGACTATCATAATTTTAATTTATTTAACAAAATTTTACTAGTTGTTTATGGTTGCCTTGATATAATTTTATGAAAAATTGTTTAACATCCTTGATAACAGTTTTGTTACTACTTTTATATATATTTGAAATTGTCTAAATTGACCTATTTTACTTTTTTACTTTTTTCCTGATATTTACACATTTTATTTGAAACAATTTGTATGCCATGTTTTCATTTTTATCTTTTTAATCACGTTTGTAAGTATTATAATAATTAATAATAATTTTTTTTTTAATATTAAATTATGCTTTATCATTGTTTACTTACTCACTTTATTTTATTTTGATAACAGTTTTAGTAAACATCATAATAAGTATTGTTAAAAATATTATTGTTATTTAAATTAAAAATTATCAACTGACCCCAAGTCCGATTAGCCAGCATATAAATACTCGCATCGCACTTGTGGCCATTAGAATGTGTTATAAGTCGTTCAAATAAAGAATCTTAGTGAAGATTGCTGTTTTTCTTCTACAAAGAAATCCTCGTATCATATTTGGCGCAGTCGGTAGGATAGTGTCCTTTTGGCAAGTCCGTTCAGTGCATCGAATCACCCCCTGAGCAAATCCTGCATCGAGTAAGAAATCCCAGAGGTACGACGCCAGAAGTCTATTTTAATAGTTGAGACCTATCAAACAAACCTACGTGGAGAAGAAGTAAAAACGTAAGTCAATACTCAGGTCCTTAGAACGCTTTCCTTTCTCACCCCTAATTGAAAGTCACTTAATTGTTTATGTTTAAAACTCTTGTGATCCTTTCAGTTTTAAAATCTTTTTTTAAATTCACTTACTCTTTTACTAGAAATTTGTGTGATATTTTTTAAATTCACTTGCGATAAATTACTAGAAATTTGTGTGATATTTGGAAAGATAAACCACTAGTTTTTAAGCCAGTCTACCTTGACACATTAAATTTAAGTTGCTGTTTATTACACTTTGTAATTTACAGACAGGGAAGAGTCAGATTCTCAACCCTATAATTAAGCGATCAAACATTTATGTCATTCAAAGATTTACTTGAAAGCTTAGAAGAAGCTACTACATTCCCTAGTATTAATAACGAAACCGAAACTACCACCCAAGTACCCATTCAAATCACATTAAGACCTAGCAAATTAACCCCTAGTCTAGAAATGGCCCAAGTTAATTACCAGTTATTAAAAATGTACATCGACGCTATAAGACCTTTTGACGGAAATGTTTTCGCCCTTAACGATTTCATTACTTCCTGCAATGCACTTGAAAATAATTACGCCAAACCCAACGACACCCCTGACAACATAAATTTAAACAATTTTTTACTACAATCGATTAAATCAAAATTAAAGAGACAAGCCCTTACAATAGTTGGATGTCGCTTCGACTTAAATTCCTGGGCAGATATTCGAAAAATCTTAATAGACCATTTTTCAGACCCCAGATCAATCGCGAATCTCGAGCATGACCTAAGACAAACAACTAGACGAAATAACGAATCTTTACACGACTTCGATTTAAGATTACAAAATCTGCAAAGCCTACTATTAGCAAAAGTCTCACAATCTAACAACGGACCCACAGAAAAAACAGCTTATATAAAAATTTACCAGAAACTAACACTGGACACGTATACCCATTGTTTGCCACAAAATTATCAAATTATGATACGTCTAAGTCCCTTCACAGTTCTTGAGGAAGCTATAAACTTAGTAACCCAAGAAGAACAATTTAATAAAACATTAAGACAAACATCGTCACAAAACTTCAACCCAAATAATTTTCACAACAACCAAAATTATAATTTTAAACCCCAATTTCCATCTCAGCCAATAATTCTACACCCACGGCGTAATATACAACCAAATTTTCCTACAAATCAACAGGTATTCGGAAGACAAAATTTACCTCAAAATCAAAACGTCTTCAGACCAGGACTCCGAAATACTCAATTGTTTAAACCCACTCCAATGTCAGGCGTATCAGTCCAACAAAGACAAAATCACGTTCAGAACCTACCGATGAATAGACAAAACTTTACACCCCAATTCCAACCAAAAACGAACTCCCAAATCAGACAACAATTCCCTTGGTTTAAACAGTCAAATCCCCAAAAATTCATAGCACAAGAATTACATACAGCTGAACTCGACCCAACAGTCGATTACGTTTACTACCCTGAAGAATTAACTGAAATTCCTAACCCTCGATTAGCAGACTTAAATATACCCGAAAACAACGATGTAACTCAGAAGAACTAGAGGAGTTCCAAACTCAAAATGAAGAGTATAGTGAAACTGTAAATTTTCGCAACAAGCCTCGGAACAACTCAACATCGAATTAAACTCAGTAATCACCCCTTGTAGTTTACCATATATAGAAATTCAAAATCCCCCCCATGAAACTTCTAATCGACACAGGTTGCTCAAAAACCATTATTAGACCCCACATCATTGAAACGTTCTACCCTAGTTGCATGTACAACACTACGAAAATTAAAACATGCCACGGAGAGACAGACATACAATTTCACGCTGAAATCCCTGCTTTCGACGAATTTTACTCAGACAAGACACTTGATGTTTTAGTATACAATTTTCACGAGTTCTACGACGGTTTAATAGGATTCGAAGATTTATCTCAGTTTAACTTTTTATTAGATTTCAATAATAAAACTTTAATCAAAATGTTTGCCTACCGCTACTCTTGAGAACCCCTAACGACATGTCACGTACTTATGATTTAAACTCACGCGAAATATTAGTAAAAAAAGATACCTGTAGATATTTATAATGGAGAAATCCTAGTCCTATCATTCTCAAACGGCATAGTTACCATCCCTGAAACCATAACCATTGCAGACAACGGCTTAGCCATGGTTGAACTTCATAACATTAACGAATTTTCTACACAAGCCACATTTGATCAGCCCTTAAACGTTTTACCGTTTCAAGACTTCGAGACCTTCACCCCTTACATACGTCCCTTGGAAAAATGGAAACATAAAGCTGATCTAGAGAAACTTATTCGCACAAATCATTTAAATCCAGAAGAAAAAATGCACTTTTTTTCAGTTTTAAGAAAACACCCAAATATACTCTACTTTCCTGATGACCAGATTTCCTTTACTAATCACGTGAAACATGAAATACGTACCAGTGACGATACCCCATGTCCATACTAAATCATATAGATACCCGTTTATACATCAACAAGAAGTACAAACCCAAATAGACAAAATGTTGAAAGACGGAATTATAAGACCCTCGATTTCCCCATGGAGTTCCCCAATATGGATTGTCCCTAAAAAATTAGATGCCTCCGGAAAAAAGAAATGGCGAATAGTCGTTGATTTCCGTAAGGTTAACGAGAAAATCATCACCGATAGGTATCCCTTACCAAACATTACTGACATTCTAGATAAACTTGGCAGATATCAATACTTTAGCACACTCGACCTTGCATCGGGTTTTCACCAAATCGAAATGCATCCGAATAGTATCGAAAAAACCGCTTTCAATGTCGAAAAAGGACACTATGAGTACGTACGAATGCCATTTGGTCTCAAAAATGCCCCTAGTACCTTTCAACGAGTCATGGATAACGTCCTAAGAGACTTCCAAAACAAAATCTGTCTCGTATATATGGACGATATAATAATTTTCTCTACTTCTCTTCAGGAACACATACAAAACCTACACCTTGTCTTCACAGCCCTTGAAAATTCAAACCTCAAAATACAACTTGACAAGTCAGAATTTTTATGTAAATCTGTTGAATTCCTATGTAATAACTCCTGACGGTATAAAGCCAAACCCGAAAAAAATAGAAGCTATTAAATCATTCCATATTCCCAAAACACCCAAGGAAATTAAATCATTTCTAGGACTTCTTGGTTATTATCGTCGTTTTATTCCAAACTTTGCCAAAATTATAAAACCCCTTACTCAATGTTTGAAAAAAAGATCAAAAAAATTACCCTCACGGAAGAATACATCTCTTGTTTTAAAGAATGCAAAAATCTCCTTTGCAACGAACCAGTTTAGCTTATCCCGATTTCTCATAACCTTTCACCTTGGAATGTGATGCTAGTAAGTATGCAATAGGTTTGATCCTCAGTCAAAACGGACACCCTATCTCATATTACTCTCGAACTTTAAATCCTGCGGATATCAACTACAGCGTAATAGAGAAAGTATTATTAAGTGTTGCTGATAGTTGTAAATTTTACCGGCTCTATGTATTTGGCCACCATTTCACCATCATCACGGACCATCAATCATTACAATGGTTGTACAACTTGAAAAACCCAAATTCCTAATTAGATGGAGATTACGTCTCGACGAATACGATTATACCATCAAATACAAAAAAGGCAAACATAACGTAAATGCCGATTGCCTCTCACGACCCCCTATACAAGAACTAAACGCTATCGACAACGATGACACAAATTCTATGATTGCAAATCCCTCGGATCTGCAATCAATTCTAGACGCACTACCCGAAATAGACCCCCCAAACTGCAAATGATTTAATAAATGACATAGACGAACAAACCTTCGATAACAACACTGTACATACAGCCCTCTCAAATCCCACGTTTTCAATGCCATATCAAAATCAGCCATTAACATCTATAAAAATCAAATCTTCATAAAAGAAAACGATAATGCAGTCACTAATACTCATATTCTAGAAACACCTTTCCCCGGTTATAAAAGATATCGAATTATCCTAAAATCACGTAAGTCTGATGAAGAGATATTCAATTTCATAAAACAATTTTTACGTCCTACCCAAAACACCCAAAATTGTTTCTACTTCGATGATGAAAGTATTAAACATAAAATAATTAGAATATTCCAGATTCTTAGACTCTAATAACTCAATGAGTTGTATAATTTCAAATAAAGTACTCGAAGATGTTCCCCAAGAAGACAAACAAAACCAAATAATAAAATATATGCACGAAGGAAAAACTATACACCATGGAACTAAAGTCACCACAAACTTAATAATGAGAACATACTATTGGCCTAATATTAATTACCAAGTTGCCCGACATATAAAAAATTGTCACACATGTAACACCTGTAAATACGACCGACACCCTCAAAAGATTAAATTTCAAAATACTCCAATTCCTAAAAACCTTTAGATGTTATTCATATAGACCTTTTTTCATTTTTCAAACGAATGTTATCTCACTGTTTTCGACCCCTTCTCAAAAATTGGACAAAGTTATCTCCTAAAATCTAAAACAGGATTAGAAGTACAAAAAAGCCTCCTAACCTTTATACAACACTATGGGAAACCTTACAAAATAATCTGTGATAAAGAAAAAGAATTCAATAACACCATGATTATCGACTACTGTGACTTACATAAAATATCCCTACATTTTACAAGCACTGATAGTCACACCTCCAACAGCCCTGTTGAACGCTTTCATAGTTCACTAATAAATAGTATGAGATGTTTGATTTCAGAAAACCCTAATTTTCCTAATCAATATCTAATAAAACTAGCCACTATAGGATACAATGTGTCAATACACTCCCTTACTAAACATACCCCCTTCGAAGTTCTTTTCGGACACTTAGACAAACCCTCACCCTTTGAAATATCCGACGAAATTATCACTTCAGATTATATACAAGAACATAAAGATCTTACACAAAACCTGTACGAACAATTTAAGATAAATCAAGGCCTAAACAAGGAAACTATAATGTCAAAGATCAATGAAAAACGCAAAGAACCTAAAGTTTACAACCTAAACGATACTGTCTATATTAGAAACTCCCAAGCTACGCGTGCAAAGAATTTACCTAAATTCATATCAGCAAAAGTTATTAAAGATGACGGACCAGTTGTCGCGACTAACAGAGGACGATTTACAAAAAATCAAATACGTAACAACATCATCAAAGATACCCTAGACAATGACTCTGACGATGAACCTTTGTTTCAGGTAAAGCAAAGACTAATCAAAGAAAAGATCGACAAACATGTCACCACTCCCATTGCTACTACTTCTGATCTTGAAGACATACTGTCTAAAAATAAAATCCATTTCCAACCCCATCTATCTAATGACATATCAACCAACTAAACTTATTAGTAACTACCACTCCTTCTCTTACATTATTGACCTGAACGTAATCGAAAACCTTATCCAAGAGACTACCGAAAATCGGTTAGAATTTCCAAATAAATGTACCAACCACTCGAACAATCGTTTAATCTAACTCTCAAAACTAACTCACTCGAAATTCCTAAATTTTCAACCTTTAAATCGAAACAAACGAGGACTAATTAACGCTATTGGGAAAATTGATAAATTCTTATTCGGTACTGCCGATGCAGATGACCTAGAAGACATATATTCAAAACTAGACACTCTCATGAGAAACCAACATTCCATAACTACTCAAGTAAATCTGAGAATGTCTCTCTATACACAATTAATGGATAAAATGAACAAAACCTTTAAAGTTATTGAAACAAATGAAAAATCAATTACACATCATTTAAATATAACAATGATCCAGCTCAATAACTTAGGGCCAGTTGTACAAATGTGGTTCAGCCAAAGCTCAGGTGAATTTAAATCCAAGGATACCATTGTTGAAACAATCGTAACCTTGGATTTAAAATCAAGTTCAACGGAGCTTTGGCTGAACTGCATTGGTACAACTGGCCCTAGAAAAGATGTATACTGTCAAAGTTTAGCCAACCAGATATCACAGAACGTTCTAATCATGTTAAATCATTTAGAAAATTTAGAAAATGCTCTAGTAAGCTCTTATTCAGGAATCATACACCACTTTTTCATGTCCCACTCAGACTTATTACATATTTTAGATACTCTAACAAAACTCTACGATGTTAGAAATCTTTTAAATTTAGATACTGATGAGTACTATAGATTATTTCATATTCAAACTAAAGTCAAAGAGAATTTAATTTATATTCAATTAACCGCCCCACTCTTTGATATTAAGGATTTTCAATTAGTCCACCTAATTCCTGTCCCTTTTAACAATATAATCCTTATACCACCAAAACCTTACCTAGTATTGAATACTGATCACACGACTCACCTATGGAGAGATGTCCCCTGCCAGACGATCAACAAATATCATATATGTGATGGAGAACTCCTACCTTGGACTTCCAATTGTCTCCTCGACTTGCTAGAAGGACAACAAACTGCCCACTGTACCTTGCAAAAGATCACAGTAAATACAGATCTTTTATTGAGGATCTCAAACGACAAAATTATCTGCTTCCCCTTAGAAGAGGTTATAATCAAGACTTCCTGTCCAGACCAAGAAATAATTCGAGTAAATACCCTCAGCGAAGTAACACTCGAACCCAATTGTAGTATACTTATTAAAAATACTACTTATTCAATAGACGATACCGAGATTAAAGGACGTCCATTCTACTTACCAAAGATTGTAGGATACAACCTGTCCCCACTACCAAATCTTCACTTCGAGGAATTTCCTTCAGACTTGAGTAGACTGTCTGATTCATTGAAACAACTACAGCCACTAGAGATCGAAGACTTCAGGAAGCCTAACCATCATACCTGGATTCTTTATTTTCTCATTCTTGTGATTATTCTCATAATTATAATCTACCTGTTCTTTAAACTTCACAAAGCGAAACCATTTAATATAAAAATTGTAAATAAAGGCAAACCGCCCATTAGAGCAATTGAACTCCAAGATTCAAACCTTCCTGTAAAGGATATGAATCCATTTTAAGAAGGGAGGAATTATGCTTTATCATTGTTTACTCACTTTATTTTATTTTGATAACAGTTTTAGTAAACATCATAATAAGTATTGTTAAAAATATTATTGTTATTTAAATTAAAAATTATCAACTGACCCCAAGTCCGATTAGCCAGCATATAAATACTCGCATCGCACTTGTGGCCATTACAATGTGTTATAAGTCGTTCAAATAAAGAAGCTTAGTCCAGATTGCTGTTTTTCTTCTACAAAGAAATCCTCGTATCATATTTATTATAATGTACACTTTTAGATATCTTTAGTAGAAAGGAATAAAATTTTCCGAAAGCTTGATGAAAAACAGAGATTTTTAATTGAATTTAGCCACCTATTAACTGCGATTTATGTATATATTTTTATATACATATTTAAACATTACTTTGTATTCTGAGACAGTTACAAATAACTTATTTCATTGTTTATATATTATATATATATATATATATATATATATATATATATATATATATATATATATATATATATATATATATATATATATATATATGTTGTTTTTCAGGTTTCAATATATATATATATATATATATATATATATATATATATATATATATATATATATATATATATATATATATATGATTAAATATGATTTGAAGGAAACAACTACTCAGCGGGCAAATACCCCGACCTGCATTGAATTACACCTTCAAATCATGATAGATCGATAGCCAATATCATTTGTCAATTCCTAACCAGACATAGATCGATTTCGAACTTATTTGTTCTCATCAGTATGCCATAGGTTATGGAACAGACAAATGATAGTACCTAACCTAGTTATATACTAACTATGGTGAAGTGAATAGTGGTGAGAGGTATGAAACTTCTCATATGGTCTGAATGCTACTATCCGACCGACATCCTCGATGTCTCTGTGGCGAATAGCGACTTGCATCACAGCAAGTACCGAGAGCGGCGACCCCTAGCCCAGGTGGACTAAACTAATGTGATTAAATATGATTTGAAGGAAACAACTACTCAGCGGGCAAATACCCCGACCTGCATTGAATTACACCTTCAAATCATGATAGATCGATAGCCAATATCATTTGTCAATTCCTAACCAGACATAGATCGATTTCGAACAAATAAGTTCGAAAATCGATCTATGTCTGGTTAGGAATTGACAAATGATATTGGCTATCAATCTATCATGATTTGAAGGTGTAATTCAATGCAGGTCCGCTATTTGCCCGTGATAAGTTGTTTCCCTTCAAATCATATTTAATCACATTAGTTTAGTCCACCTGGCTAGGGGTCGCCGCTCTCGGTACTTGCTGTGATGCAAGTCGCTATTCGCCACAGAGACATCGAGGATGTCAGTCGGATAGTAGCATTCAGACCATATGAGTAGTTTCATACCTCTCTATATTCATATATATATATATATATATATATATATATATATATATATATATATATATATATATATATATATATATATATATATATATATATATATATATATATATATATATATATATATATATATGTATATATATACTCTGATTGAGGTGAGAAATTTCTAATTTTTGCTTCCGGTTATAAAAAAAATAGAATTTTAATATTCTCAACTTAAAAAAAATGAAAATGTTTGCTTTATCTAGATGTTGCTATGCAAATGATACATCTGAACTGTACCATATCCTTTTCATTGACTTCAGATTTCAGTGCTATTATATTAGTTTTTACACTTCTTCAAATGACTTATTTACCTTTAATTTTGAAATTGAGAGAACTAATACTATGGTTGTTGCACCAAAGTATTGTAACAGATTACAAAATTGCAATGATCAATGTTGTTAATCATTAATTTTTCGAATACCAGGCATCATAGGTGCCCAGTTTTGAAAATATCTCCGAGTGCTCATCGATTCAACATAATGCCCCGTATGCGAAATTTTTTTCTTGAAAAAAGAGAGCGGCTTGTGAAAAATGCATTTTGTGGTACCTCAGGCAATTTTAAAATAAAAATTGTATTCCAATGTTTTCTTAATTTTTGTTACGAAAATTTTTGTCTAGATAGATACCAAATTAAATTCACATTCATAATGTATAAACAAAAAAAATAAAAAACTTATACATATCCCGAGGGTAAACTTGACGACAAAAATATGTACACCAAACTTCTACTTCCGAAGTAAATCCATTAGCTTGGCTAAGAATTCCAAAGCAATCCACGGAATGCCAAGTAATTCCCAAAGAAGTCCAAGGAATTCCATAGATTCTAGGTAATTCCAAAGGTATTGTATTTTTCTTAGACGGAAATAAACAATAATTTTTTATCATTTAGTGTACAAAAACAGTTTATAAGAACATTTGTAAACGACATTATGTAAACTTAAAAATATATTCTAAAAAATAAAATATGATAATATAAAAACCATATTTTCAATACATATTATTATGTTAGGATGAAAATGGTTACTATTCTTAAAATAAAAGACGGAGAAACAACTTTATAAGCACATTTATAAAAAATTCAAATAACAGATTCTAAAAATAAAATATACAAAATAAAATCAACGTTTCTTATAAATAAAACTGCATCCAAATTGCTTTCAAAAACGGCTTTCAACATCAAAATCAAATTTAAAATAACCTTTTTCTCGACGATCTTATATGAATATAGGTTTTGGTAAAAGTCGAATGTCACAAAATATATCTAGTATTGAAAATGATTCCACTGGTAGTATATATGTTTCCTGATGAAGAAGGAAATAGTGATAAATGTGAAATTCCTGAGAAAATTTTGAAAAACTTGTAAATGAAGAGTTATAAGACATAACAAATGAGTACCTTGAAAATAATATCTACTACGGACTAAGAATATATAAAAACAGCTAGCACTATCCATGGAATAAAAATCATCATGAAATGTTTTTCTATACCTCATCTTAATTATAACTCAAAGATATAAAATGTACATTAAATAATACGTGGACAAAATCTTTCTGACAATTTTATGGTGAAACTTTCCTCATGTGTTAATATTTTTCTACGAAGTCAGCTTTTCTTTTCGGCATCCGAAAAATAATACTAGACAAAATATTGATGAGGATACAGAAAATTACAAAGCAGATTTTGAGGCTCAACGACAAAATAGAGAAAAGCATTTTTGTTAATAAAAATAAGTGGTATATGACTTTAGATTTACAGCAAACAATGTCACTTCCGAACCTCAAGTCTTTTTATTTGACACAAGCGTTGCTACATAATTACGATGTGCACAATTTAACTTCTACCGGAAATAGACCTTACCTTTTCTAGTTTGGTTGGATAAATAAATGGCAAATAGAGAATGCTGTAACCTAGCAAGTTGGTCGTATAGGTTTGGCCCTTGCTCAGAGAAACGGATGAAGATATTGATCATCTTGTGTCGGAATAATGTGTCGGCGAAAATAAAAATTTTGTAATTGTTTGTTACTTACTACCAACTTACTTTGAATAGATTGTTCAAGGTTATTGATCACAAATACATAGAGGTTTGTCATAGTTACCTAGATTTCAACAGAGATTTTGGTCGGATTGAAAAGGTAATCAGAGAAGTGTAAAATGTTTACGTGCCTGAGCAATACCACGACCTAATTAAATCAGCAAGTCCAAAAAAACAACACTGTGTGTTGATGTGAAAAATTACTTTTATAATTTTGAAGAGCTTTCAGTAAGATTAAACTTGTTCAATAAAAGAGAATAGTCTAGACGAAAAAAATAAACTTCAGGGACTACATTAAATGAATTAGGGTTGAGTAGTACGGACACTACTTATACAAAGATAACCTCGATAAGTACACACCACGGACTTATTAAAGAAATAAAGCTGAGGAGGCCAGAAAGAAGAAGTTGCTCCTAACAGATTTTGAGAAAAATGAGGACTAACAGCTGAAAAATTGATAAATGTTTGTGAACAAATAAATTTCATAAAAAAAAATACAAATGAAGGAATCTGAACGAAATGAAGAAAATCCGAAGTAAAAAAAAAGGACTCTAGCTAGTTTTAAGAATAAGTTTGTTTTATATTAATTTTTAATGTTAAAATATATTTGAAATCATAACACTTTTTTTCAGTATTGCTAATTTACGTGTGTAAGTATTATCTGTGGTGTTTATTATTATTATATTAAGTGCATTATTACAAATAATAAAGATGCAGAAATATCCATAGGACTATCCGATAGTACAAGATTCAATCTACTGCATGTTTAATTGTTTGTTGAGAAAACAAAATATATAAAAAATTCTGAAACAATACTTTTAATTCGTTTGTGCAAAAAAAATGATTTTGGTACATAATACTCATATGTGTCTACAATTCGTATATGTATTTAAAGTAACTACATGTTATTTCTGTTTAAAAATATAATACAAGAATAGTGTAGAATAAATGATGCTATAATATGTCATAAAAAGAATTCCAAAGAACTTCATATGCTTGTACAGCAAATTTCCAAACAGCTTTACACCTCGACACATCCTGTACGAATATTTGTACCTGTTCTGTATACTCATGGATATACTAAGTAATAAAAAAATAAAAATCATAGTCAAAAACAAAACAAGGAAACACTTAGAAAGAACGCGGGCAGACAATCATTCCCTTCGATTTTTTCAGCGTCGAAGCCGGGATTTGAACCCGGGTGTAGGCAGGCAATAAACTAGCTACGTTTGTCACTTAGCACTCTAGTCCACTACGATACCGAGCTGGGGAATAAATCAGTAAGTAATACTATTTAAAATAAGAATATTACTCTATCGCACAATTAGGGATAATAGTCCCCTAGCAAGAAGATACATAACGAAAACGGCTAGAAAAGTATTACTGTTTAAAATAAAAAGTGTCATATATTTTGGGATGATGATTTCAAAGCAAAGCTGCTCATCCTTACAATAAAAAGAATAAAGATCTAAGAATAAATGTTATAAACGATGAACCTAAGCGACTAACAAAACCGAGCTAAGCTAGGTGCATAAGATAATTTATAGTCATGATAAAAATAACTACTTTGCGCCGAGTTCAGCTCTGTTAGTTTAGGGTAAAAATAAATACAGTGAATCAAATCAAATCAAATCAAAATAAATATTATTGAGCGTAAAGGTTACACACAATAGGAATATGATTAGCGCAAGCTATCTACCACCATCTCCCTTGAATTTTACCGTAAACTAATCTAGTGAAATACAAGATAAGAGATATAAATAATTAACGATTTTATTAACAGTAAAATAATGGTAAAATATAGAAAAAGAAGAACATTTAAAGTCGGAATTTAATATAACAAAACTAAATTCCGACTTTAAAGTCGGAATTTTGTTAAATTCCGACTTTAAAGTCGGAATTTTGTTAATTTCCGAGTTTAAAGTCAGAATTTAAGAAAAAATAAAATAAAATTTATTGTGGCCCTTCTACGCCTTCGTATGATTTAGCCCATACCTTAATAATCTAGATTCGAAACATTGACTTTAATTTACTTTTAAATCTATACAGGGTATGTCAAGGTTATTAACTTCATTTAGTAAAAGAGGGGCGATGTATGAAAAACATCCTTCAAATTTTTTAGATACATGTTGAGATATTGTAAATGTATTCGTTCTTATATTTAAATTGTGTGTATCTGATCTTTTTGAACTTGAGTAGATAACTTGGAGATTTAAAATTTAATAATTTATATAAGAATATTGTAATAAATGTTCAATTCTGTATTGAATGTTTAATTCATTTACCTGAATTAGATAGGGTGTATATGTTCCCGATATGGCACACAGCAGACGAACCGCTTTTAGGCATTTTGTATTCGTTGTAGTTTAGTCTGGTTGTATTGAGGGAGAAAATGGTAATATACTGAACAGTAATATTCTGTGGATAGATTAGTAATTTGACTAATCTTTATTTTGACTGTCTGACTTAGCTGATATTTGAATTTGTAGACAGCTTTTAGTTTTAAAAATGAACATTTAAAAATATGACCAATACCTATGATTACTGAAAGACAAGGATCCTTCAACTATGACACCAAGACCTTTTGCCGATTTCTCCCAATTAATAGTTTTGTTAATTATAATTAATTGATGATCGATTCTACGATGGACCTATGTCTTTCAGAACCTACACTTAATGCCTTTGTCTGGATTTAATCGCAGCCCGTAATTTTCAAAAATATTGTGTAAATCTTTGATAGCGATTTCTGATCCATCTAATGAGATTGAATAATACATCTGAATGGCATCGACATATGGATGAATCCTATAATGCGAAATTACCTTGAGAAGATCGAAAAAGAACACCGAAAAAAGTATGGGTCCCAATATGCTACCCTGTGGCACCCCCGAAGGCGTCGCTCTTATTGAGGAACACAACATACTAGTATTAATGGTAACTTTTTGACTTCTGATTAAGTAGCTTACTATCCATACAGCGCAGATTCTTGAAAACCTATATATTTTAATTTTGCTTCAAGCAACTTGAAATTTACAAGATCATATGACTTGCTCTGTGAAAGAAATGTTTATTGTTATGACTAATATAATATGGTTATTTGAACCGGCGCGGCGCCGGCGACGCAATTCAGGCTGACAAAGGTTTTGCAGTATTATTATGTTTAAAGAAACACGTAGGCATATGAAACAGACGGTCGAGCGGATGATTGGCTTATGTCAAAAAAATGTACACAAAATGGAATTGTTCATAATTATTTTTTGCTAAATAAATTGCATAAACAAAGTCTTACATCTGATCCATCTAAACAAGGACAGATGTTAAATTTTTGCCCATTGCACAGGCTGTCATTTACTTAATAAAGCTGTTTGGGTGCTGTGTTTTTGCCTAAAACCAGATTGGACTACTGATAAAATAGCGTTATTATCTAAGTAATATTAAATTTGAGATGACACAATTTTTTCTAATAATAAATGTAGGTAATATATTTATAGATCGCAAATCGTCTAGGCTGGATAGAACCATTATTTATGGAACTCGAATAATAATCGCTATTTTCCATAATTCTGGAAAAATACCTTGCTTAAGAGATTCATTAAATATATTTTTAACAACTTCGAGACAATATGGCATAACTATAGTAATAATTATTATATTAATATTGTCAATAATTAGTGCTTGAGATTTTATAGTTTTTAATGCTTATATCCTCGTCTGTTATTTGACTGAAAGTAAATTTAAAGTTATCATTTAATGAATTGTTATCATAAAATAATAAAAGATTATTGTCTATTTGAGACTAACCGACGATATTTAAAAAAGTGTTCATTTATATCTTCTGGCTTACACAACTTATTTGGTAAATTATTTATGCAGTTGGATTTAATACTGATACCCCACTCAGACAAGTTTGTCGACATTAGTTTAGGATTGTTAATGACCCATTTTATTTTATTAATAACTTTTTATTGGTTCAACATAAGAAAATAACAAAAAATACATTCAAAAGGAGAAAAATGGGAGTTTTTTAGTGAAATATTGGTCGATCAACATTTCCCATTCATTGCAATACATTCCTTCAAACGTGTGACAAAATTTCCCATGACTCTTGAAAGCATAACCTCTGCGATAGCTTCAATTTCATTACTGAAACTTCTTTTCAGTTCTTCCAAAGGTCGGGGCTTTTGTATGTACACCCGCTCTTCAGCCAGCCCCAAAGGAAAAAGTCTGCAACCGTAATATATCGGACAAGGCGTGCCAAGTAAGTTTTATTTCTTTTTGTAGTGTGTGTTAATTAATAAGAAAATTTAAACATTAAAGTTGTATTTTATTTAATTTTTTTTAGTAGAACTCAAATATATCATTGAAACTTAAGTAGAGTCTAAAATATAGGGGTCAGCAAAATGCTTGTTTACACTATACATTTTTTTGTATTTAAGTTAGTCTCAATTTATCGACTTTAAAACTGGTATACTTGATTCAGTAATAAAATGGCTATTTATGTAACAAGAAGTAAAAGTGATATTTTTACGCTAGACGTGTGGATTGTTTATCAAGAAGCCACTGAAAGGAACAACACGCTGTGTGATGAGAAGATACTTCGTGCTTCATATCCATTTTCATTATACAACATCATACAAATTTGATTCAGTTGTATGCAGAAAAATATTCTGATTTTAAAAAGAAATAAATAAAAATAAAAAAAACATAGTGTACCCTTGAAAAAACAAAAGTTAATTTAGAGTGATATGAAAAATAATAACGCTGAACATATTTTTGCTAATTATTATTTTCTAAATTTTACAAAACTTATCACAGATAAGTATAACATATATCTTTTTAAACAATTATTTTCCCGGATATTTGCCAAGACGCTGAAACCTCGATTACAAAAAAAAAATATGTACATTATGTTTAGTGTGACTGAAAGTTAATTGTAACAGCAACGAGACTATAGCAGACAAAAAAATTTCAAGCTCACTAGAATATGTAAACGCATCGGCATCCTATCTAGAAACATGTCTGGAGAGAATGCAACAACATGAAACAGTTTTTGTAAGCAATTTGTTAAATTACGGGATGTTTGATAATAAAAGAAACCGGTATGATATTGATAATATTGACCGCACAAATAATATTCTCAAAGCTGTTAACAATAATTCCCTCATATCAGTGCGACAAATTGCAGGCAAAACAAATATTCTTAAGGCAACTATAGACAAGACATTAAAACAAAGGAAATATCATCCGTATAAACTTACGATTGTTCAAGCTTTAAACAATAATGATTCTGGTAGAAGACTTGAATTTTGTCGTTGGTTTAACAGAATTGCGAAGAACAACGTGATTTTCAATTGAGGGTTATATGGACCGATGAAGGTCGTTTTACAAATTGTCTTTAACAAGCACAAGTATCACCACTGGGTCACAGAAAATCCGCATATAACTACGCAAAGAAGATTCCAAACTAGGTTTGGATTCAATGATTGGTACGGCATGATAGGTATTACCTTTTCTCTTCCTATTATACTCCTATGATCTGCCTATAACCCTTTCCTTAATTATTATTTTTAGATCGCCATTTAATTGGTCCATTCATTTTTCACAACCATTTAACGGGTGCAGTCTTTCGTAAACTTTTAGAAAATCAAGTTTTACCCAAGATAAGACAGCTTTCTACAGAAGAAGAAATAGACGAATTGTGGTTCCAACAAGATGGCTGTCCTACACATAATACAAATAATGTTTGACGGATATTGCAGGAAAATTTTGGTGACCGCATAATTTCAAATAGAGGACCAGTATTGTGGTCTCCTCGCTCGCCTGATATAACCTCATTTTTATTCGTGGAGTACGGTGAAAAATGTGTAAGATTTTGAAAGCCCAGAAACTATTGATATTTTGGATGACAGAGTTAGGGATGTTTTCGGCACAATAAATTTCAATACTCTCGGAAGAGTAATCATTTCAGTTAAGCGGAGATACCAAAAATGTTCAACTAAATGGAGGTTATATTGAACAGTTTTCTTTCTTCTTCACTATCATTTCTCCTATTATGTTAATTTTCTCCATATCGATATGTTCAGGATTTTAACAGAAAATTAAAATTATGTAAACATGTCAAATTGGTAACCTTAATATTACTGTTATTTTTTATGATGTATTAGGTATATCCATAAAATCAAAATAACTTTTTGATTTTCCATGGCCTATTCTTAAATTAGTCCCTTGAAAAATAATTTTTTCCTTGGCATGTAATACATCATTTGAAAGCACATTTTAAGCGCAATCTGAAAACCGAAAAAACTAATATGGCTGCTATAAGAAAAATAAAAGTTACCTCTGATGTCCCGAAAACAAAAGAATATCGAACATTCGTTTCTACACCAAAATATTAGTTTTCAGAAAGTGTCCTAATAATGTAAAAATCTAAAACCTGTCTGACCAAGGATTACTTGGCTACAAACAAGAAGAGAAATCACAATATTTATATATATATACAGGGTGAGTCTTAAGTGCGTAGTTATATTTAAACCACCGATTCTTGACATCTGTAGAAACCCACTGACACATTTTTTTCTCTTAATTCCCACGTAAAATTGAGTTATCGACTTTCAAAAAAATAAGATGAAATTGTTTTGGAACTGCTGATTACTAGAAACATTCCTCATTTTATCTGAAATAGTGCATTGACCTTTAGCAGTGTTGCCGTATTTCATATACAATTTAGCAGTAAGTTCGTTCCGGGACATAATTTTGAATGAAATAATTACCTACTTATGCGATTAAGTGCTCCATTTGAAATAATTTTTAAACTTTTTAAAATACCTTTTAATATAAGAAATGTACAAGTTTGCCTTTTTCTTGCATCAATTAAACTTTCTTTCAAGTGTTTCGTAAACTAAAACCAAATTTTCCGGTAAACAGTAAACATGAAATGCTACTGACAATTTTCATTTCGTTTTTTCAAAGTTTGTAAAAGAATTATTAAATTTTAACAAGTAGTGGTTACTTACCCTACGATTATAATAATTTGAAGTAATCCTGTAGTTTATTAATAAATAAATCGTTTTCTAACAGTCATCAGAGACAACCACCTCTGCAGTCATATGTTCGGCTGGTTCATTGACCTGATATGTAGGTCAATGGGCGAGTTACACTAACCTATCTTTTAGGTACATTACATTACCAACCAATTTATGATTCAAATTACAGACATCAAGCATATTCCTATGAATTAAGATGGCAAATCTAGTTCAAATCAGTAACTAAAAGTCACTATATAAAAACAACTAGGTACGTAACTTTATCTGTAAACAAAATCCAAGCTTTGACAAGAACTATTCTAATAACAAAAAGCACTTTTAGGTACTGTTAAAATATCGCAAAACTGAAATAAAAAAAAGCACAAAGAAAACAACACGCACTTAAATCAAAACTAAACTTATTCTCGTTTTACCTAATACTTAATGTCAATGACGCTAAAGACGTTTACGTAAATTCACTCTGAACGATTTCCAATTATTATTCTCTCTATTGCTATAAGAATAACAAAGACAGCGAGAGTGAGTTGGCCTCTCCAGGTATATTTTCGTAAACCGCTATGACCGATACAAAAACAACAATTTGCTTGTTTACATATCAACATAGATTTATGAAAGGGGGAGATAGAACATAGTTCACGGCGCACGCTGCCAATTCCCCCACTGCTGTCACCCACCAATCACAGACAGTGTGTCGGTATCTTTGACAGTTCGATCGCATCCATATTGTATTTCGATGTTCGTTGTGAAAGTGAGGTTTTGATTCAGTGACTATTTTTGTGACTATAGCGTGAAAAATGCCCAGATGCGTTATAAAAAATTGTGTTTACCACAAAACTGCAAACTGTGTGAGGGATAAATCATCTATTCATTTATTTCGGTAAGTTACTTAATAAACATGTTTGTTTTGTAGGCCATATTCGATTGTTTAAGGAGACACAGAGCCGTATTTCCCATTTCCATGTGATTTGCAAAGATAATTATTAATTATTGCAGTAATGTGGATTAATCAAAGAGGATTAATATATTTAATGTTGACAGTAGCACGTTTTATACGATTTTACATAATAGGTACTTTAAGATTGTATTATTTTTAGTGTTCCAAAGGATACTGAGAGAAGAGAGGCTTGGAGAGTACCTTTAAATTTGGAAAAAGAAGATATGTTTGTGAATTCCAATGTATGCCACTTACATTTTACCCAGGAGTCTTATGATTTTGAGAAGTCACCTTTTTTCACTCCATTTAAAACAAAATGCTTTACCTATTATGGACATTATGGTAAGTAGATTCGAAAGAAATATATATTAGTTTATTCAGATCACTAAAATAATTATTATTAAAAATACAGTAGGACCTACTTAAATTATTAAACAAACAGTTAATAGTGTCCAAAAAATTACCTTTTCCGAAGTTCTCAAATATTTACTTACATAAAATTTTATAAAAATTAGAAACGTATTTAAAATTTTGTGCCTGAATTATTTTTACAATAATGTATTTATTCATAACTTTTGTTTATTTACTGTTTCCATATGAGCAGAAAAATTATTTTATAAATACCTATTAAATTTATTCGAATATAATAAAAAAATTGGTGTGTATTATTTAGGTATACTATTATTTTCAAATATATTTTTTCGAGGATTTATTTTTGTGATTTTCTTACAGAAAAACTAATCAATATAGAAAATGTAAAATTTTCCAAGGGCCTTTAATTTTTTTTTAAATTCAGGTGAATGATGTTCAATAAAGCAGAGGGATAGTTCAATTAGAAATTTTACATTCTCAATATTCATTTATTTTTTTCTGATTGCAAATTATGAAAATTGAAAAAAATCCATAAAACTTGATATTTTTCGATAACTCCTAAAATGAAGTCTACAGGGGGCTCGACAGGGGGAGTGTTAATATATGAGGAAAAACCCTGTAGATAAAATATCAAAAGGATTTAAACAATATAAACAATAGCACGTAGGTATAATACATCTTATTTTTTTATAGGATACTAGTAAAAGCTTGACCGAAACTACATCTGTTTCGTCTCAACCATCGACGAGTGCTGCTATATCTTTGTTAAATGAACCACGGCCATCAACAAGTACTGGATTATTAGTACATAGAATGGACAGAATTGCCACAAAGGTCATTTACTAGTTTGGGTTTTGTGGAAAATAAAACACCCCCAAGTTCTCCTATTCGAGGGTATTCTAAAGTAAGTTAACTAAGTAAAATTTATTATTGATTACTATTACTAAGTATTTTAACTTATTGAAAAATAAAGTATACTTATTTAAAAAACATATTAAATAAGTTGTTCAAATTGTTCAGTCAGCATTGCCAGGGCCTTTATTATTTAATATTGGCATTCAGTAAGTAATAGAAGTATGTTAAATTAAAAAAAAAATAAACATCTTACGTAAAGTAAGTCTTCATTCAATCTATAATCAAAAATCAATAATAGTGCCAATATTGTTTATTAATTATGTAAATTTTTTTAAGGTTGAAACACCCCGAAAACGAAAACTGAAGTCTCAGTTGACTAAAGCTCGTAAAAAAATTAAGAGGCTTAGGACAAGTCTTTGCCATTTTAAGAAACGAGTTGCTAGGCTTGCTGAGGTGATTAAATCACTCAGTGGCAAAGTCACCGATGAAACATTAGAAACTTTGTGTAAGATAGGACCTAATGAAGAATTTTTGCAGAGACAGATGTACCATAAACATAAGTATGGCGAACAGCTTAAAGCCTTTTCATTAACTCTTCTTTATTATTCTGTTAAGGCCTACAATTTTGTTCGTAATACTTTTAATTCGGCTCTTCCTCACCCAAAGACTATATCGAGGTGGTACAAAAATATAAATGGCGAGGCCGGATTTACAGCAGAAGTTTTCGACCTAGTAAAAATCAAAGGACAGAATACAGATTATAAACTTATTTGCAGCTTAACTATAGACGAAATGGCAATTCGTCAGCATGTGGAGTGGGATGGAACGAAGTATTACGGATTTGTAGATTTTGGAGTAGAAACTGAAACTGACAGTCATCCTGTAGCCAAGGCTGCACTCGTGTTCATGCTAGTTTGCATTAATGAGTCATGGAAGCTTCCTCTTGGATATTTTTTAATAGATAGTTTAACCGGTCAACAAAAAAAAATTTAGTGCTACAGTGTCTAAAGTTAGTCAATGAAACGGGGCTACTGTTGGTTTCAATATGTTTTGATGGAGCTACGAACAATGCTACGTTGGCCAAACAGTTAGGGTGTAATTTTGATCCCAAAAATATACAATCTACATATGTTGATCCCAGTTGTGGCAGAAGAATTGCAGTCTTTTTTTACCCCTGTCATATGATTAAATTGTTAAGAAATTTGTTAGGAGATAAAAAAAAATATGATTGATTATAACGGTGATATTATTCAGTGGGAATATTTAGTAAAATTAATGAAATTGCAAGATGAAGAGGGTGTTCATTTAGCTAATAAATTGAGAAAATCGCATATATTCTTTAAAAACAAAAAAATGAAAGTTAAATTAGCCACCCAACTATTTAGTACTTCTGTAGCACATGCTTTGGAGTTTTTAAACGAAACTTTAAAATTAGAGCAGTTTAAAGATTGTGAAGCTAGAGTAAAATTTATTAGATGTATCAATAACTTATTTGACATCTTGAATTCCAGAAATATGTATCAGTATGGTTACAAACAGCCTGTTAACAAACAATATTTTGAGGGTTTTAATAAATTTTTGTCAGAAACAGCAGACTATTTAAAATCTTTGGAATCAGCGATTGGCAAACCTGTTTGTGAGAGTGTAAGAAAAATGGGGGTAATAGGATTGTTGTTTTGTATCGAAAGTATAACATTTGTCTATAACAATATTATTGAAGAAAATCAATTATTGTTGTATATTCCTACTTACAAAATTAGCCAGGATCATGTTAAAACTTATTTAAAAACCTAAATAAACTTTGTTTTTTTTAATTATATTGATACATAGGTTTATAGAGTACTATCTATTATTTAAAATACACAATGCATAGGTTAGCTAATATAAAAATTGTTGTTTTTTTTTCAATAAAATCACTTTATTTTCAATACTAATTTTTTTATTTGAATTATATTTTAGAAGCCAAAATAAAAAATGTATAATATATGGTTTTAATAAAAATATTTAAATAGTCTGGATGTTCTTTATTGTGTTATTTAAAGAAATATACCAAAAAAAAACTACAAAAAAAAGCATCTTATATTTGAGACACAAAAGATTACATCTAGTTAAATAAAAAAATAAATATAAAGCTAAAACTTTCTTAAATACCTTATTTTTTAGTTCTTACAAAGAAATTAGGAGTCTAAATGTTTTGTTTCTTGTTGTACCTCTACAATATAATTATATTAATATATTATGTTGTATACATAAAACCGTTTTATGGCATTGTAATGACAAAAAATACCCAGAAGAATACTATATAATTAAAATAATGCTGAAAACTAAAACAAAACTGTTACTGATGCTAACCTCTAAATTGTATCAGTTGTAATTGTAGTTCGTGTTTACAAGTGCAGTGATAACAATTCAGTGGCGGCTGGTGAATTTAGGCTAAACCATATCTCAATATTGGAGCATGGAATCCAAACATTATTTTAAGGCACGACTACCAGTACTGAATGAAAAAGTTTTGCAAAAAAAAATTAAATAAAAATTGAGAAAAGGTTACAAAAAATACTCTGCCGATCCAGATAACTTCTAGACCATTAGTAAAATATTTGCAAACTATTTTTTTTCCTAATCAGAAGGAAAATTTATCACCCCGGTTTTTTGATTTTCGAAAATTGTGATTTTTTTGTAAAGTTATGACATTTTAAAATTTAAATTCTTCATTGTGTAAATTTCAAATTGTCATAACTTTACAAAAAAATCAAAATTTTCGAAAACAAAAAAAAAACGGGATGATAAATTTTCCTTCTGATTACGAAAAAAATAGTTTCCAAATATTTTACTAATGGTCTAGAAATAATCTGGATCGGCAGCGCATTTTTGTAACTTTTTTTTCTATTATTTTTTTCAATTTTTTTTTGCAAAACTTCTTCGTTCAGTAACTGGTAGTCGTGCCTTAAAATATTACTTGGGTTCCATGCTCCAATACTGAGATATGATATAACCTAAATCCACCAACCGCCACTGTAACAATTAATGTTTCATCCGTGGGAAGATTGCAACGAGTAAAGTTGTGACATTGTAAGTGTGATATTTTTATTAGTGATTAGTGTTATTCTCGGAAACTGTAATATTATTTAATAGTTATTAGTGTGTGTTTTAGTCCTGTGTTTTTAATTATTGATTATTATTAGTGATTTATTTTTGCTATGTACCAGGGTATGTGGATTATTTATAGAAGAGATTATTTTATTTCAATTAGGTACGTGCAGAATGCCAATTTTTTATTATTTATTTCAGTAAGTATTAGAATTTTTTTATAGTTTAATTTATTTATTAAGGAGTTTAAGTTTTTGTTTTCAGAATTTATTGTTAATTTTACTAACATAGCCTCACCCAAACTAACACCCCAACCACTTCCTGGTAGGTAAAGCTCATACCTCCACGTGGTACTTACTGGGCAACAATAATAATTTCTTATTTAAAATTTTTTTTGTTGGCTAAACTGGGCAAAAAATAATTCTATTGTGGATGGATTATAGCAATTAATAATTTAAGTGAGTAATTATACTTAATTCATTATTGCAAAAGTATTAAATGATCTTAATACGGTCCTGTCCTACCAGACTTGGACGTTTGATTGATTCATGGAACCAATCAGTTTCTCTCAAAAGTGAGACAGACAACTTATAACCTCGCATTATACGAATTGTCAGCAAGGAACTTGTTAGACGACAGAGAATATACTCGCCTAGTACGCGGGTTCGAATCACAAACTTATTTTGTTTTTTTTTTTTAAATAAGTATTTTTTAGTTCGTTAGTAAGATTTATATGAAGATTACATTTTTTCCTTGCCCTTTATTATAGTTTGTTTATTTTTACTACATTTTTTCCTTGCCCTTTATTATAGTTTGTTTATTTTCACGGACGTCGGGTATGTAGTCCTAAGTCTGCGTTATTTCAATACTCGCAACTGATGTTTCTGTGCCATCCACGTGTTAAGTAAACCAATCTACCTTTCCGTTCCTTAAAGTATATGCTTCTTTATAAAATGATTATTTTCAATTTTGTTTCATTTTTAGTAAAGTGAAACCAAATTACCAGATGTGTACTAATTTAAAATAGATTTGTGCGGAACGCTGACAGTGGCAACACTGCCTTGAGTTACGTAATTTCTATGAACGGTGTTTACACAGATATCCAGTGACCATCAAAATGTCGGTTGCCGGAGGACGAAAAAATTATCAGAAATTCAAAATTTTTTTTTGTTTAAAAAAATTTTTTAACAGTGCCAATCAATTGTACTCGACGAAATATATTGAGGGTTAAAATATAACTACGCATTTAAAACTCACCCTGTATATATATGTATATATATATATATATATATATATATATATATATATATATATATATATATATATATATATATATATATATATATATATATATATATATATATATATATATATATATATATATATATGTATATATATATATATATATATATATATATATATATATATATATATATATATATATATATATATATATATATATATATATATATATATATATATATATATATATATATATATATATATATGTATATATATATATATATATATATATATATATATATATATATATATATATATATAAAATGGGTGATTATAAAGTAAGGGATATATTTCAACTTATTATATATTCTTAACAAATCAAATTAATAAGAAAAAGTAAATGGAATCTAGTTGCTTACATAATGGGATTTCTGATGTCAAACACTGGTTACCGCAAATGCTCGATATGACCTCCATTTTGTTGTTGTAAAATTACCAAACGTTTCTCCATTGTACACAGCACTATTCAATATTTCTGGTTGAATTACACGAATTTGCTCTCTAATACTGTCCTTTAATTCATCCAGCGTTGTTGGCCGTGTTCTAAACACCAAATTTTTTAAAAAACCCCACAGCCAGTAATCCGCTGGGTTAATATCAGGCGATCTTGGTGGCCACGAATTTGCAAAATGTCTGCTTATAACACGATCTTGAAAAACCGCAGTTAACAATTCTTTATCTGGTCGGTAAATGTACGGAGGTGCTCCATCCTGCATAAAAATCATGTTTTCAATTCCTTCGTGCTCGTTTTGTAACTGTGGAATTACATAATCCCTTAACATTTGCAGGTATCGTTCACCAGTAACAGTTACAGAGACGGCCTCCCCGTTCTGTATTTCCTCGAAAAAGTATGGACCAATGATGAAATTAGCTGTGAAACCGCACCAAACGGTGACTTTTTTGTCATGAAGGCCTTGTTGAACGATTTCATGTGGATTTTCTGTTGACCATATTCGACAGCTTTGAGTATTAATTCCACCATTAAGAGAGAAATGGGCCGCATCTGTCCATAAAATACGTGATAACCATTCGGGTTCAATTTCCATCTGAGCCAATACGTGTAATGAAAAATCGTACCTGAGAGCAAAATCTGCGTCCTTCAATTCAAACAGCAGTTGCAGTTTATACATTTTTAGGATATTCCGTAAAATTTTCTAAACCGTAGTGTATGGCATTTGTAATCGTTTTGATATCGCATTCACACTACTGATTGCTAGCGGATTAATATTGGCTACGTTTTGATTTTCCTGAAGAACTTCTGCAACTTGGACATCATTAATTCTAGGTCTTCTTGACCTCGGAAGGTCTTTTAGAGACCCTGTTCTTTCAAACTTGCTAATCAAATTACGATACGCCTTCATTTTGCACAACCCTGCTCTCAAACCCATTTTCGTACGAAATCTTCGTAATCCAGTAGTGTAATTTTTACCGCCTTCATAATAACATTGCACTAAACCAATTCTTGTTTGCAGATCCATATGGAAATTGTTACAATTTACGTTACGCAAGTTTTGAGAACAATTCTCTAAAATACGATTATTTCGTTTGACACTTGTATCAATAGTTGTCACGCCAATTCTTTTGTTTTCCATAGATACACTAAAATCCAATTATTGAGGCAACTAGATTCTGTTTACTTTCTGCTACTAGCATAATTTCTTAAAACTATATAAGAATTTAAAATAGACCCCTTACTTTATGATAACCCCATATATGTAAATTTGTCAGCAAATTGAGTAACTATGTTATAATTTGTGTATTTAGAGTTATACTAGATATTAATCTACTAAAACAAAGCAAATTCTATATAAAAAAATTGATGTATATTTCCTATCCATAATAGAGTAGTTTAGAAATAAAATACACAGTAGAACATAAAGTCAACCAGGAGAAAGTTTTTTCTTATAGCTATTATCTTAATTACAATGCATAATGCAGAAGAACATATGAGAAGAACATTTAAATGTAAAATAAAATAATACAAAACATAAAATTTTTATTTCCTAACGTATTCGCCATAATTTCAAAATTAATATTTTAATTTCATTTATGAGTTATTACTAACTAAAACATTTGCAAAACAAATATAAATGATAAATGATAAATTACTTGTTTCAGAGTAGAGTAGAGTATCGACCAGCGGCAATGCAAACATTACTCAGAGGAATAAGCTTGAACTCTAAACCTCTGGTACTACATTCGATGCGCGTTTCGCCTTTCAAGTTGGTAGAGTTCAACATCTTTCTAGAGATGATTAAAACAGTTATAATTACCTACATGTGATGACAGCTGGATTGGTGAAGCGCGTCGAGTATAGTACCCAATATTTTGGTGTTTCTCAGACGCCGAAAGTGAGAGATCAGCTAGAATAGGCGGTACATCCTCACTAGTTCGAGCAGAGAAGAGTGAGAGGAAAGGAAAATAAAATCCTAGAACAAGGTCGGCTCTTGTTTAGGAGTGTTATTTCTACACTCCTGGCTGGGTTCAAATAGGTAAAACTTGTGTAGGTCTCGGGATATAGTGAGATCTCAGAAAACTAGAAGGCCGACGAATTGGCTGGACTCGGACCAGAGCATATGTTAGACATCACAAGGAAGTAGGTCACGACGGCCCTCACTGAATGGGCTCACGGGACATTGAGGGTGCACTGGAGGATAAGGTCTGGACTCTGTGACTGGGCCAAACAAATCGCGATTGGTCTAGCTACTTGACCAGAGCAAGAAGATTTCTAAACAAATTGATCGGAGTCTTGGCAGGCTGCTGCAATCTTACGGTACATTTACAACCAATTCGCTATAGGCACAATTTACTAACGGATTGTGAATTGTGCCGAGATAAAATTTAGGTCATTTATAATAAGTTAGAAGCTGCCATCTGTTGAGATTTTTTAATATTACGTGTGTGCAAATTCAGTTTGATTAAATAATTACAATTATTTAACATAACTTCTAAAAACATCATATTTTCTAATACCAAAAGATCTAATCTTCCAATTTTAAATCACAAACCGACTTTAAATATAAACAATAAATTTGTGTCGTAGTACGCATGCGCAATTTGAAATTCGTGCCTCAATTGAATTGAATATTTGCGATTTGCAAGCATCCAATTCAAACCTGAAGTGCAATTCAAGGTAGTGCCGACTGAAAATTTTATTGTAAACAAATACATTCAACCAGATATGCTTAAAACCCAATTTACAATCCACCAGCAGATTGTGCCCGTTCCAAATTGGTTGTAAATGTACCCTTAGTCGGCATCTGTCTCTAATAGGTGTGGAGGAAGAGTCTACTTGGCTGAAATGCGGGAGGGACGAAGAAACGTTGTACCACTTCTTGGTGCAGTGTAAAGTGTTAGAGACGCTGAGGCATGAAACACTCGACACTAGGACGCTTCCGGGGGAAGAGGTGACCTCCTTCGAATGAAAAGATATACTGACTTTCATTAGAATTTCAAGGAAGTTTGATGAAGGGCTGGTGGACTAGAGAGTTGAGGGGACAGTAAGTTCAGTAAAATGAGCTCGTCTACGGCCTACTTGCTAGGCGCCAGCCTCCCTCAATTACTATTACCACTACTACTAATAATAAATTTTCCCCCTGGATTGCTACTGCATCATTAATCAACAAGGGTGATATATTCCATTGCAAGTACACTTGATGCATAAATAATATTTTACAAAATTTACCTGTCTCGTATATGATAATTTCCATGTTGACCTAATATATCCTCGATTGCAGCCATTATATGGTCCATCAACTAAAATCAATAAATAAAATTAATCAAATAGTTTTAATATTCAAAATAAGAAAGTATGTCTACTGAACTAAATGGTACAATCAATATACTTTAAAAGAGTTTTTAGAATATTTTAATTTAAAACTAACGTTAATTATTACTGTGAATAATTTATACACTGTAGATAGATACAGGGTATTTCAAATTTAAAGTGATATAGTGTTATTGGAGGTAAAGCACACTTAACTTAGTTCAAAACACCCTCAAACTTACGCTTGATTGTAAACCGTTTTTGAGATACAGAGCGTTTTATGATTTTTTGAATAAAACTACATTTCTGGAATGATTTTAAATATTTGGATAAAATTTAGTACAAATATTATGATCTTTTAGTCCAATCAAAAGTATAATTTACTTTGGAAAATTTTTATAATGTCACCCTGTGTATCATTTTTTTTTGTAAATATTAGTTAATATTTAAAAAGTCAATGAACCAGTGTATAAAATAATGTCATAATATTTGAAGTTTATAGTTATTCTCCAATAAATTTTTCAAAACATTGATAGAGCAAAATTTAAATTCTAAAAATAAGGTAATCAATTTGCTAACATCACTATTTTATTAATTTAACTTAAATGCCCTACATTAATTAAGCTTCCGCATTTCTTTGGACAGGAAATGTACATTTATTGAAAAATTAATGGTTCGTACAGAATCAAGCTCGCTTAAAATTCTATGATTAAGTACATTTTATTTAAATTTGTTATTTTTAACACGCTTTTATTAGCTTCACCTGTATGTTTGCTTGCTTGTTTGCTTGTTTGTTTGTAACCGACTCTTTGGACTCGATTTTGACCCACTTTAAACGGACAGATTTAATTGAAACTTTGTACACTTACGAAGAACCGGTAACAATACAATAATTTGATAAGTTTATATCATTATCCTGATCAGGATCGCCAGTCCTTTCCTCACGTATCCTGTGCGTGAGAGCAAAGGCTTAATATGTAAGTACATTCCATGATTGTCAGTTAAATCGGTGGTCGAGCGGGCTAAGGCAGGCGACGCGAAACGACAGACTCCTCGGGCGTGAGTTCAAATCCCACGGCTGAAATAAAGAAATATTTTTTTTTTTCAGAAATATCTGTTGGATCGTAATATGTTATAATATCAGCATCAATAGGCAATATAAATATAGTTTAAAAAAACTACAAAACACGCTTTCATATCACATCAAACTAAAAAGTGAAAAATAAATATAGTTTAAAAAAACTAAAAACACGCTTTTAAAGCACGTCAAACTAAAAAGTGAAAAATAATTATTAATATAAACTGAAAACAATAATGAACGAAAAATACTAGTATTATTGTGAAAAAAGCGTGGGTTGCTCGATATACGAAAAATATGGCACAAAGCGCCCCACGCTTTTTTCACAATAATACTAGTATTTTTCGTTCATTATTGTTTTCAGTTTATATTAATAATTATTTTTCACTTTTTAGTTTGATGTGCTTTAAAAGCGTGTTTTTTAGTTTTTTTTAAACTATATTTATTATATAATGTATTGGCTATATAACCTAAGGTGTAAGTCCAAATGAAAACTTTACTATCTTAGATACGGAAAAAAGTTTTACACAGAAGTTGTTGTATATTAATCGGACTAATAACGGTATTCAGAATTTTTACAGGCCTTGGCCAAATAGTTTTAGTTTTTGAATAGAATACCCTATACATTATTATATTTTCAGAATCTTTGTGCTTTTCAAAAATATGAACATGTTTAGATGTAATCTCAATGACTCATGAAATACAACTTTCCAAATTTACTCTTCAGATGCCATAGCTAAAGTAAAATTATTAAAGATACGACAAAAAAAAATCTAATAATTTTTGTTGTATATCGACTGGAGCGCAAATTAAAATACTTAAATAGTATACAGTGTGTTTAGAGTTTCCCTGGTCAAATATTTTTTTTATTTTTTATGGAAAACATCTTACAGATTTAAGTGTATTTTTATTGATGACATCCCATCATTTTATATGTTTGAAAAGCATTTTTCTCAAGGACATCAAAAGTATAATAATATAAAGGGTGTTATATAAAAAAAAAACTATGTTTTACCCGGCAAAATTTGAACATACTGTATAAGTTTTGAATACATTCATTCGTAGTCCGATTGATATACAACAACTTTGGTATCAGACTCTTTTTCTGTATCTGAGTTTAAATAACATGTACAAAAGACAATATCTGTAGCTCTTAGGACAAAATATCTGAATCAGGTGTGACAACCAGACATTACTCTTAAAGGATTGAGACTCCCCCTATAGGGCGTAATAACCAACCCCACCTACAAAGGTATCTCATAAGTTTCAATAACGACGAAAAAAGTTCAGGCTTTAGTAGTTTTAGGCAGGGTGAACAAATATGAAGTGGATTCGCTTGAACTACCGATATATGACTATAAACTACCCTTAGAGGGTGATAGAAATCCTTTAAGAGTAATGTCTGGTTGTCACAACAGATTCAGATATTTTGTCCTAAGAGCTACAAGAATCTGTCCTTTCTACATGTTATTTAAACTCAAGTGCGTTATTTGTGTTTCAGGGGTAGTTTTCACTTTGAAGAGAAGGAAATTAACGCGGATTTAAATACATTACAGTAAAAAAGTATATTTCTATCAATTTGTCATATTCTCTTTTCTAGACTGTAAAATATCTACCATTTCTCATACTTTATTAGGATGTCATTACATTATTATTACAGTTTTACTCTACTTCAAGAGATGTTTTTGGCCAAAAAAAACACGATAAATCTTTTTTTAACTACGGATTCGAACTCTGCGTCGAAAAATATATTAGATTCATGTATTTTGGTCTTTACATTATTACTATAGTTTTACCCCATTTCAAGGGGTTTTTTGGCAAAAAAAACTGACACAGCAAATCTTTTTTTTAACTACTACTCGAATTCAGCGTCGAAAAATACACTAGATCCATGTATTTTGGTTCGTGGTAATGAACTTTTTTTTGTGTCGTTGTATTATTTTTTATTGGATCACATCCAGTCAAACGTGTATAACGAAGAATTCCATACACGGAAACAGTAACCAGAAAACATTATTAATGTATGTGATAACATTAGAAATAACTGAAGATGATCAGATCAGATCAGTGAAAAATCTTTAAAAGCGTTCTCAAATTTGTACTGACGCTGGGAGGTGGTTATTTTGAAAATGTTTCATCGTTCTGTTCATTATTTTTTTCTGTTTTTATTTGTATTGCTTAATAAATTCCAAATTATCAACCTTCATCTTTTATTTATTATTTATTTATTTATTTATTTTTATTTTCTATAGGTGTTTAATAACTGATTTTATGTGCTTGTGATCAACATTAATCCTTTTACCATGAAATAATTGGAATATGCGTTATTTAGAATGGGAATTTTAAATTTAAGAGCTTAGAAACGCTGCATATCAAAAAAAAACAATGACAAGCTCTTATTATCGACATCAACTTTCTAGTCGCATGTTATGTATATCAAAAATGATTTATACAATGCAACTAACATGTTTAAATAAAATATACTTATTCATGAAATTTTAATTGAATCCAGCCCTGCACGAGCCATTAATTTTTCAATAAATGTGTATTTCTTGTCCAAAAAAATTAAGGTGCTTAGTTAGTGTAGAGTATTTAAGTAAAATTAATAAAATAGTAACATTAGCTAGTTGATTGCCTTATTGGTAGAATTTAAAATTTGGTCAATCAATATTTTTGAAAATTTATTCGAGAATAGCCTAACATGCCATCAAATATTGCAACATCATTTTATACATTAGTTCATAGACTTTTTAAACGTTAAATAATATTTACCAACAAATGATACACAATGTTATCGGCACTAAAATCAACATTATAAAGAATATGCTTTTGATTAGACTAAAAGAGTATAATATTTATACCAAATTTTATCCAAATATTTAAAGCCATTCTATAATAAATATTGCCAACTACAATTTTAGTCAAAAACGCTAAAACACTTTGTACCTCAAAAATGGTTAATATTGTATTAATAGCTACCACAAAGAGTATGTAATAGTTATTTACGTAACAAGACCGGAAAGTGATTCTTTACTGGGCGAGCTGGCAATTTTCATGGCAAGCCCTAGCGAACCCTGAAAGTCAATGAACCTAGTAAAGGACACTTTCAGAGTGTGTTTAGTACAATATTTTTTCTGCAACCGTTTTTGCTAGTCTCAAAAATCTTTTTAAGTTTAACAAAATTCATAAAATTCAAATGACAAATATCAGACGCTTACTTTCAAAGAAGACTGAATTTATCATTTTTAATTGTTATTAGACACTGTTTTGTCAACCAAAAGTGACACAAGGTATCGGTAAAGACTTTAGCGATCCCTTATGTCATTTTACTAGGCTAGACCAGTAAATATCTATTTATCAAAAATAGTTAACTGTCTTAACTGTTGCAGAAAAAAAAATTTATATGCACAAACATTTTCGAGGTGTGATTCTCTACAATTTTCAATGTGGTTTAAGTATACAAGACTTTTGAGGACATAAGACAGTATCTTATAAAGTGTACCTTTCCGTGAGGGAGATCGGTAAACCGAAGACTCTAAAACTTAATGCACCAACTATACATTTTAATTTGTAAGAGAACATGACTATGAATATTTAGTGCAATTTAGTTGCTGCATTTATTATGTATGATGACTCTGAAGGGCCACAGCAAATAAAAAAAAAACTAGAAATTTCTATTTCAAAACTAGAAATTTCTACTTTAAAACTAAAAATTTCTACTTTTAAAGTAGAAAATTCTACTTTAAAACTAGAAAATTCTACTTTTGAAACTAGAAATTTCTAATTTTAAAGTAGAAATTTCTACTTTTAAAGTAGAACTTTCTTCTTTTAAAGTAGAAATTTTTACCTTAAAACTAGAAATTTTTACTTTTGAAACGAGAGATTTCTAGTTTTAAAGTAGAAATTTCTTGTTTTAAATTTTTGACCTTAAGAGGCGCGGCGCCCAAAACTAAGTAAAAAATGGCCTGCATAAACTTTTTAAGAACATAGAAGTTTTGTCTGAAACATTTTTTTGCAAGTCGAATAGACACCGAGCTATAGAGCCTCAAAGTGGGACAGATCATTGAAAATTCCAAAAACGCTCATTTTAAAACTAAATTTGGATTTTTAGAACATTATGTCCTTAAAAAGTTTGATACCAGCGGCCATGTTTCAAATACATGTATAAAAAGTTTTAAAAAGGAGTGGTGAATTACCCCCCCCCCCCCGTCACACCACTAGTGGATGGAATGAGAAACACAAACTTAATTTTTATTGTAATTTATATCATTATAATTATTCATAATAAAAAATATATTGTCGTTTCTACGATATTAAGAAAAGGTTTTAAAAAATAAATCTCAACACCCTGTATCTCAATAACAAAGCCTTAGCGGATCTATGTTTATAAGAAATTTCCTTGTATACATATACAACGTGTGCGATTTAAGACCGCAACATCTTATTTTTGAACGCGTTGACCGACTTATTATTTTTTTAATTTGGGGCATATTATAACCAAGATATTAGCTCAAACTTTATATACAGGTATTTGAGACATGGCCGTTGGTATAAAACTTCTTGGAACTTTCATTGACCAATCCCACTTTGAAACTTCATAGGTGTCTATTCGACTTGCAAAAAAATGTTTCAGAAAAAACTTCCGTGTTGTTAAAAAGTTTTATACAGGACATTTTTTACCTAGAAGCCACTGGTAAAACCTCAGATTAAGGTAAAGCAGTATTGACAATAAACCCGTTCTGGGCACCGCCGCCCCTCTTAAGGTCAAAAATTTAAAACTAGGAATTTCCAGTTTTAAAGTAGAAATTTCTACTTTAAAAGTAGAAATTTCCAGTTTTAAAATAGACGTTTCTAGTTGTTTTTTATTTGTTGTGGCCCTTCAGAGCCATTCTAAGAATAAATCGTGGTAACATACAATATGACTCGTTTGAGTATAACTACGTCATACTCACCCTTTCATGTATTCGTTCGTTCATTGTCGGTTTTCTTTTTTCGGCCGTTTTGACATTAAGAATTTTTACCAAGGGTTTTATTGTGATGCCTTGGAAGAAAACTGTAAAGTAGACAACTGCAATAGTAGTAGTCATGAACATTGGCTGAAGTTCTACTATATTAGGATCAATAAGAAGAACTAGAGCAAAAGCAACTGCTCCTCTTAAACCTCCATAAGACATAACAAATTTTTCAACGGTACTCAACTGATGAAGACGAAAACGATTCGCTATTGCTGTAAATATTATAACACCTAGAAAAAATATGTTTCATTAGCTATAAAAAATGACGTTCTCCTGAAACCTAAGGCTTAATCCTTAAGTTTATTGATTGTTTAAATCCTTAAGACTATGTTTTTACTAGGCATCCAACATAAAACTGTAACCGCTCTTAAACCTCTTCTACCAATGGTAACCGAAAAGTAAAGCAATGATATAATTTTAAATAAAATGCGGATTTAGTAGGTCGATTTACAGGTAAATTTGATGGTTATATTATTTTTCGCCTAGCATATATGAAAATGAATCATATTAACCCTAAAAATATGACCGAAAGTAATGTTTATCGTCCTTTGGGCCGCTAAACAACACGATTTTGTAGATTTTCACAATCTAGACACCTTTAATTGTCATTTGCATACATTGACGTTTCACATAATTTTTCATTAAATGTCATTTTAAACCAAAATTTGGAATCAAAACAAACAACAAAAGTGTAAAATAAAAATTCTGTGAATGTTAAAATGAATGGTAACTCTGACAGTGACGAAGAATTTACAAATACTCCACCAGACTTGCAAGAGGAAGCTAGCAATGTTTCTCTGAATTTGTTACCTACAAAGTCAAGACAACGATACGAAAAGTACTATGAAATTGTTCAATAACTAGAAAAAGAATAAAAAAGCAAAAAACAACAGAAAATGTACTACTTGTTTATCTATCTGAAAATCAAATATTGTAAATACAGGTACACTATGGTCTTAATTTTCAATATTGAAAAGCACTTTTAAAGTCAAGAAAAATATTAATTTTGATAATTTTCATAAAGTTCGAGCATTTTTGAAACAAAATTGTGTAAATTACTTGCCCAAAAAGTCTAAAACTTTTACTCAAAAACAATGAATTGGATTTTTTAAGGAGGCAGATGATTCGGAATATCTTATGATCAAGGTAAACAAATAAATTAAGATGAATTATTATGTTTTTTTATTAGCATTGCATTGTAGGTTTCTCTTATTATGGGACTATACGGAGCTTGTCGTCGAAATTAGTAGTTGAATATGAAACTTGACCACATAGATAATAGAGGAGACATATTGATTATTACAGTTCCAGAAACAAAAAATAATATTACAAGAACGTTTACAGTCACAAACAAAACAGTTGATGGATTGAATCTACTTACAATATACAACAAATATGTTTCCCTTAGACCTACCCACACTACTCATAATCGCCTATTCATTTATTACAAGAATAATAAATGCTCAGTGCAACCGATCGGAAAAAATGTATTTAGCAAAATTCCAAGCAAAACTGACACTTTTTTAAACTGCGTGAACCTAATACATACACAGGACATTGTTTGCGTCGTACTTCTGCTACCCTACTAGCTGACTCTGGGAGTGATTTGCTAACACTTAAAAAACATGGAGGTTGGTGTTCTTCTGCAGTTGCAGAAGGATATATCGATGACTGCTTATCAAATAAGATTGATATTTCACAAAAAATCCTAACAAACCAAAAACAACAGTCTAGTACTAGAGACAATAGAAAAACTGGTGTTAAATATTTCCAACCAAATAAATGATATACCAGTTAATCTAGACAATTCCAATGAACCATCAACTTCATCTATAGAAATAAGTCATCATGCTACTAGCACTTCAAACACTTACAAATTCTGGTATTACTATCTATAATTGTGCTCAAGGGATAATTAACATTAATTACTAAAGCTGCAAATCGTTTCTGTGTAACATGGTCGTAGAGTACAGATGTACATACTGTAGCCGGCATTCATCTTCACCGCGAAACTTTCTCCAGTCCAGTCTATTATTAGCTTTCGAGTTGTGTACATGTTAAGTCACTTGGGCGTATTGCATATTGTTTATGTGTCTATTTTATTTGTTGTACTGTATTGTTGATATTAATTTAATAATAAAGCATGGCAGACGTACGCAGACATACGGCCATTTACTAACAAAGTGAATAAATTCATAGGTGATTTTCCGGATTTATTCTATGATGGTGCTAAAATAATTTGTAAAGTGTGCGAGAAAGATTTGATGTGATGGGATAAGCGTGATTGTGGACTTCACGTAAATAGTGTACACCAAAAAATTGCGTGCCTTCGACAACACAGTTTGTTTGATTTACTATTAATGCTGATTGCCTGTGATGTTTCGCTGCACATACTCGATAATCAACCATTTCGAGAGTTCTGGAATAAATACAATGTCCAGGTGAAGTTACCAAGTCGCACATCGTTATGTAACTATCTACGAACTGTACACGTAGACATGGTAAATAAGATGAAATGTAAATTAAAAAATACACGGCTGTGGTTATCTGTTGATAAGACAACAGAGTGTAAAAAAAAATCTATTTTAAATGTTATAGCACGAGCACTGCACCCTCTTAAACCGACAGTTCCACAGTTACTAGCTAGCAAAACACTAAGTCAGTGTACTAGCGAAACAATTACCAGGGTAGTGCTGGAGACGTTAGAAAAATTTGAACTATCAAAAAGTCAAGTATTGATGTTTGTGACTGATGGCGCCTTGACAATGCGTTCGATAGGCCGTTCTTTGCAAGAACAAGGTTGTACGTTTATACATGTTACGTGTAAAGTGCATGCTTTACATCTTGTGGCAGAAATTATTGGAAAATTTTTTCCAGAGGTGGATGCATTAATAGCAAGTACACAAAAAGTGTTTCTTAAGTTTCGTAAACATTTCCGTGCATTTCATAGGTCCCGGTATTTCTGAACCACCACAGCCGATTCTTACACGTTGGGGAACATGGTTGCAGGCAGCTTTTTATTATGCTGAATATTTCCAGCAAATAAAAGCTGTGATACTACAATTCAATCCAGATGAGGCTGCAGCTATTAAGGAAAGTCAGACAAAATTGGAAGATATTTCCGTTGAAATAGCTTTAAAAATATTGCGAAGAACTATAAACTATTACAGGAAAGCATAAAAAAATTAGAAAACAGTGCGTTGTCGTTAGCGGTGACACTGCAAATAGTGGACGAAGTAAATCTACTGCTACACGCTATAGGTGATGCAACAAATGAGCGCGTTAAAGAAAAGTTCGCAAGTGTGTTAAATAAAGGCACCGGTTTTACTAAATTAAGACAAATATGTGATGGTGCAGCCCCAGATCCGTTAAGTGCGTTCAAAGACTATTTTACGTATTACATCAGTAGATGTCGAACGGTCGTTTTCAAAATATAAGAATATATTTTCACCAAAGCGAACATCAGTCATGGAGACAACCATAGAAACATACCTGATGCTGCAAAATGACTACACATCTCCAGTTTGTGATAAGCAAGCTAGTTCATCAAGAGGGTAAGTTTTACGTACATTGTTATAAATTGTAACAATTTATTGTTTTTCGTATTAGTTAATTTCGCGTACGCCACTGTACAAAGGAACATTTTTGACAGCCCTGTTAATTAAGATAATAAATAAATTCGCAAATTGTTACTACTTAAGTTTCTTATTAAATTCTGTTTGTATTTATAAAATTAAAGATTTTCGTTACATTTTTTCCTTTTTTTTTGGTTTTATTTAATGCTAGGTGAAAAATAGTTGTGTGTTACACATTCAGAAAATGCATTAGCAGCCCTTAGCAGAGACGGCCGTGCCTTAGCTATCAGCTGCTCTTGCTTCGCTTCGCTCGCTCAGGCAGCTAATATCCGCGGGCTACTAATGCCCATTTCTGCCCTTGTGACACAATATACTATTTATTAGAACAAGAAGTAGGTTTTGTAAAACGGCATTAAATGAAAACACTAAATTCGTATTTTTTTCTAATACAAAGTTATTGACTTGAGATGATACCATTGTTTTCGTTTTTAGTTATCATCGACAAAAAAGTTTAAGATCATTTACAAGTTTATATTGGATACCTGGTAAAAACGCCGCCTTAAGGTCAACTACGTGGATTTTTTTTTGTTGGTTCAAGAGATTCCTTCATTTTTCTATTCAGCAGTTTTGAGACATGTTAAATCGGTTTAGAAAAAACTCAGTTATAGGTATCTTTATTTAATGCCTAATGCTCAAAATTTATATGTCAAATTAAAAGTTTGAAAACGTTTGGAAAAAAAAAATCAAATAAGTATTTCATTAATGTTTATATATTCTCCATTTTTCTCCAGGTTTTGGAATTTCCTATCTGGGAAAAAAGGCATTAAATATTGAATTATCTCAATCACTTTTCAACACGGGATATAAAATCATTTAAACGTTGCGAAATATTATAAAACAAATTTATTTTGTAGGAAATATAAAGAAATTTGTTGTGTTAGGTGTGATTAGTAAGTAATATTTAACTTTAGTAGAATATTTAAAAAGAAGTGTGACAAATTATTTTCTGCCACTTAAAACTACCCCTAACTGTGCACTCCTGGCTAAATTTTAATTTTTCTCCAAAACGTTTTCCTTTACGTAAAAAAAGGCCGGACCCTCTTCTTGTAAAGCATAAAATTATACGTTATACCGGGTGTAACAGGATCATGGTACACTCCTCTTTTCTCCTTTAGTTTTGAAGATAATTGATTGAAATTTGGGATATCCTATATACATAATGAGCGGCACTTTTTGACATATAAATTTTCATTAGTGCGATATCTTATGAAAATAAATACCGCTAAGAATGTTTAGATCAGTTAAAATCAGTACAAAAGACAAACAAGTCTTTCAAGTTCTCAATAAAATTATTTCCAGTTCCAAATGAGGTCAAAGCTAATTTAATATTCTCGTTGGCATTAAAAAAATTTTCTTTAATCAGAGAAAAGAATTCTCTAGATAGATTATGTCTAATGAAAGCAAGAAACTCTATGAATGCTTGCAATTTAAAGAAATATAATTAATTTCTAGAGTCAAAACAAGTAATTAACCTTTTTTTACACCACACAACAAATACTACTTTAGCTGTTATTTCAAGATGGTTTATATAACACCACTACGCTGTTGCTATCTTGTCTTTTAAATAGTAAATCTATGTAAATATAATTTTAATTATAATTGCAATAGTAACAATATGAAATTGAAAATAACTTTGTGTACGACTCTTTATAGTACTAGTAAAATAAAGTACAGTCGAATTTCTCGAATCTCATAAACCTCTCCGAGATGGTTCGAGTTACAGAAAATTTTAGTTATAGAAAATATTTCTAAAACGAAGTACACAGAATGTTTCAGTTAACATTCCCACAGCCGATATCTCGAAAATTAAAATATATATTTTTATTCCGTAAATATTATTAGATTTCTATTGTTAATACCTTCTTCAGGAAGTACAATTTACTATTATAACATTATCACCAGCAGAGCTGTCAGGTACTTCAATTAAAAGAATTGAAATAGTAATTTAATTATTTTAAAGTAATTAAATTACTTTAATTCAATTACTTTTTTGGACGCCTTAAAATAATTGGTATTTGAACTACTTTTGTAAAAGTAATTGGAGTTGGTAATTGTTTTATTGTTTTTGGTAATTGAAGTACTGAACAAATAATTCAATTCCTTTTGGGTAGTTCAATTCCTTTCAGATACTTTAATTACCTTAAAATAATTCAAAATTGTATCGAAAATGTTCCGAGAAAAATCGCAACGCACTCGGCTTTAATAACTTGTCTGAGCCTGTCCTTTGACAGTATTTTCGTTTTCTTTCAGTTATCCAGTGCACTATACAGTATACAGTAGCTGTGATTGCAAGGAAACCATGTTTTTAATTATTTGTGTCCTTGTGTTTTTAATTCTTAAAAAGTTGCCTGGCAAGGTAAGGAAATATTAAATAACAAATTTGTTCTTTACTATTTTTTAAATATTAATATATGTTACACATATATCTCCGATATTGGCAATATCTATTATTTTACCTATTTGATTTAATCAAATACCTATTAATATTAGTTACGCTGACAAAATTTTTTAATAATGATTGTAAAAACAAAATTTTTGCACAGAAATGCGTTTCACGTTGAACTCAAATATCGAATAAAAAAAAGGCTATCTGTAGTATGTCTGTGTGTAGACCACTTCTTGTCAACACAATAATTTCTTATAGACTTGAAAATTTTATTTTAAATTTAGTACCTATACCTATATGTAAAATAGCTTGGTAGAATACTACCTACATACGTGTTTGAATAACCTAATAATTATTTAAAAATACATGCACATTGTGCCTCTTTTTTGGTAGATATTTGAATTTCTTTTATTTTCAGTCAATATTTCAATTATTTTTGGTAATTCAATTACATTCAAAGTAATTCAATTAAATAGAGTAATTGAAGTATAAGGTAAAGTAATTGAATTCCTTTACTTGAAAAAAAAATATTATTTTCGACGAGTAATTGATACTTGAAGTACTGTGTAAAATGAGGAGTAATTGGTAATGGAAATATTTTCTACTTTGATTGATAATTGGTAATTGGTACTTCAATTACTTTTAATGGGTAATTGTGACAGCTCTGACCAGAGATGGCGCTGCAGTTTAAAAATATTTTTCAATCAAGAAAGCTTTAAAACATATGCCAATTGGTTTAGAACTAAATTCTAAGCAAAATTGTCCTTATTCGAAAAAGTAGTAGTTTTTGAGCTATTTTAATTTTATTGTCAAATTTTTTATTGTTGCATTTTTTTGAATTGCTGTAACTTTTTTTAATATTGGTTTTCGGATGTAAGTTCTTGGTAACTTTTTGCCTGCTAAAAGAGAAATATTTATTGATCGTAAATTTTTTTCAATCACTTCCGATTTTACTGGAAATTACTTTAAATTGAGAAATTTAAATTAAGAGAATTGAAAAATTCTTCGTCGGCACTTTCAATTACTTCGATGTATTATTTACATTTTTAATTTTAATTTCCATATTACTTACAAAATAAAAATCGAAAAAGTTGAGCCCCGTCCAAGATTCATTCTCTGAACTCCCGCATTGAAAACGGGAATACTAACCATTTAAGTTCTGACTTTTCACTCTCGTTAGCTATGGAAAAGTTGTAATCGTTTATTTATTAACTGTCAGAAGTTTAATTTTCGTTTGTGTGCATCATTTTAAGAATATTTATAAAATTTGTCCAAAATATGGCCATACCAATGTTGACAAATTTAATGTTATTAATTCATGGAAAAAGCAATAAAAATTCAGCAGCAGCCAAACGTATGTATCAATTACAATTTCCAAACAGACCACAACTCGATCCCAAGATTTTTTCAAATTTGTGTAACAATTTGATAGAATATGGTAGTTTTAAGGGTGTTTCAAAAGAGCGCAATATTTCAAGGTTCAATAAAACATAGTTTTCTATAGCAAAGTATTGAAATATTTATTTAGTTATGATGTAGACATTTGGGAGTTATGTATGAAATGACATATCTGGTAAATGACCGTCACAGCTTTACTGGCACATGCGTACTCTTTTGGCGAAATTTTGATTAACGGTGTTGCATACATGTGGTGGTATCTCATTGATAAAGCGTCTAATTTTGGCTTTCAATGCTTCGGTGGTCGCAGGCTTGTTGGCATAAACCTGTGAATTCAGACAACCCCACAGCCAAAAGTCTAAAGGTGTTAAATCGCAAGAGCGTGGCGGCCAATTCTGGCCACCAAACCGAGAGATTACACGACCAGGAAAAGACTCGTGCAAGACCGTTAATGTTTCACGGGCGGTATGATAAGTAGCACCGTCCTCTGAAACCACATGTCATCGAAAGCAATATCTTCCAATTGAGGCACAAGAAACTGGGTTATTATAGCACGATAACGTTCGTCATTCGCCATTACTGCATTACTTTCCTCGTCTTCGAAGAAAAATGGCCCAATGATTCCTCCAGACCACAATGCCCACCAAACAGTGACACGTTTCAGATGCATTGCTATCTCATGAATCATTCGTGGATTTTCTGAGCTCCAAATGCGGCAGTTTTGCCTATTATCGAAGCCATCAAAGTGAAAATGGGCCCCATCACTGAAAATGATTTTGTCCGCAAAATCGGCATTCACTTCTTGTTGTTCAATTGGTGAATTCTCTTCGCTGTGCATGGTATATTAGCAGAAGTTGTTGAGTGAATTGGACTTTGTAGGCATGGAGATGCAAATCTTTAGTGAAAATACGTTGAAGAGTGACTGTTGTAATGTTCAATTCTTGTGCACGATGACAAATTTACATCCCTGGACTCTCGGCCACGCTCTCGCGAACTACTGTGAAATTTTGTTCTGAATGACCTCTACGAGCTCGTGTCGTATGTTTCACATCACTAACCAAATCAATACTTTTGAATTTTTCGATTATTCTACAGTAGATGAATGAGGAACATTATTTCGACCGAAAATTGGACGCATTTTACGAATCGCCATTCAAACTTTCACCATTTTGATAATAATGTTTTACAATCAGACGCGTTGTTCTATCGTGTAATACTCCATGTTTACTAACTCCCATCTGTCTCCTATCGACCCGGCGTGTCATAATCTTGTGACATCATGACTGCCAAACTGACGCGCAATTCAAATCTTGCGCTCTTATTGCAACACCTTTTACAAACCATTAACAGTGATCCCCACTTATCATTATCATCGTGCCACAGAATCTTAAAAGAAAATAAGTACTTGCCATATAAACCACACTTATTACATCATTTACTGCCTTGGGACTATGACCGTCGCTTACCTTTCTTGCTGATATTCTCAAGGAAATGGAAATTGTAATTTCCTTAAAAATGTGTTTTGGAGTGACGAAAGTAAATTTCATAGTAACGCCACAATTATAAAACATAATTATAGATATTGGTCGGAAAATAAACCAAGATGGATGATTCGAACAAAAAACCAAACTATGTTCAGCGTAAATGTATGGCGTGGTTTTTTAAATGGTTATATTATAGGCCCGTTTCTATACCATGAAAATTTAACCGGTGCACAGTGGACGGAAACGCCAAAAAGCTGGCCAAAATTAAAAAAATTAAGATTTTTTTTTTGAAATGGAAACGTTTTAAATCGTTGTAGAGGTACCCCTAGCATTAGTAACGACCGTTAATACTGGTCCGGGTTCACTACCTGAGCGAGGAAATTACTTATTGTGCGACCGTGCAGCGCGTCACTTCGGCAGCTCGCAACGTTTCAAAAATCGATAAATTTTGTCTGCAGCGTAAAAATTCTCAGTGCAGTTTTCTGTGTCATAAAAATGGATTCTGCATCAGAAAGTAAGTACAATTAAAATATCTCAGTATCAGATCAGTTTATTTATATGGTAATTAGTAAATAATTATCGAAGTGGAGTGCATTTTTGTACATGCAACGATTCATAAACTCCACAAAAAAGCCATAAGTTACGCGGTTGGTGATGGTTGGTCTTGAAACTTATTGGAATGTGTTCAATGAATATTTTTTCGAAAGTGTATAAAAAATTAGCTGCATCTTTTTTGCATCTTTGCGAGATATTGACCAAATTGTGCGCGAGTGCACGGATGCATGCACATTCGTGCACCATAAAGTGGGCTCCTTTTGAATGCGACGATGAATGTAATTCAGATAGTAATTGATTAAAATTAATTTTCAAAGTCACTACACATTTTTATTCCATTCCTCAGATCCTAATTTTCCCGAAACAAATGAAACACATGAATTCGCTTCAATTCAATAATAATTTTTGAACTATGTATATATTTTTGACCGTAATTTTTTTTGGAATTCTATATGTGATTCTTCATCAGCGACCCAAAAAAACTGTATACAAAGTTTTGTAAAAATGCAGCGATAATTGGCGATTTTTGGTATGTTTTGGGGGGATTTCATGGCCGCCATTTTGTTTCTTCAAAATTCAACTTCGGATTCTTGATCAGCGACACAAAAAACCCATGTATGCACAATTTCAGTAAAACAGCTCAATGTCTTTATATTTTGGCCAGCTTTTCGGCGTTTCCGTCCACTGTGCGGTGTGCGTTATTTAAGATTATTAGAAAATGAGTTACCAAGACTTTTACAAAATGCACAATAGAGCTGAAATATGGTTTCAACAAGATGGCACACTACCCGAGAACTCTAATATTGTTGTAAATTATTTCAATAATACGTTTCCAAGGCGCTGAATTGACACCTCAGGACCGGTTAGATGGCCCGCGCGTTCTCCGGACGTGACTCCTCTGGACTTTTTCTTATGGGGATATTGAAAATCTCAAGTATATCAAGATCCAATGGAAGATATGGTAAATTTATACAATACAATCTATGCTTGTGCTGGTGCAATTAATAGACACACATTATTAAGGACATGTAACGAGGAATTGTTATATCGCTTTGATATGTGTATTCAAGCAAGCGGAAGTAAATTCCAGCATCTATTGTAAACATTATTGTCAAGATGTATTTTTCAAAAATAAAAATACCTTATTTGTTGTTTTTCCACTTAAATTTCTCAATTTATAGTAAAATCGGAAGTGTTATTAAAAAAAAAAATTACGACCAGTAAATATTTCTCTTATAGCAGGCAAAAAGTTACCAAGAACCTACATCCGAAAACCAATATTAATTAAATTAAAAAAAATACAACACTAAAAAGTTAAACAATAAAATTAAAATATCTCAAAAACGACTGCAGATCTGACTTTTCGAATAAAGACAGTTTTGTTTAAAATTTAGTTCTTAATCAATTGCCATATGTTTCAAAGCTTCCTTGATCGAAAAATATTTTTAAACTCCAGCGCCATCTCTGAAGCTTCAGAACTGGCAAATAGTACGGTTCAATACAAAGACGTTCAGTTATATTTCAGATTTCAGATTTTCAGATTTCAGATTCATTTGAAAAAATTATAATGTAATACATAATAACAATAATAGGTAACAACAATGAATGAAGATAAATTAAAATAATTTTTTTTGTAACGCCATATCCTAAAATGACATTTATTGGACAGTTTCAATGAATCGAAACAATGTCATTATTGACAAATGAAAAATAGAGAAAAACGTGAAATAAAGAAATTTTATTTGTAGAGTCATATTGTAGAGTTCCTCTCGGCGACAAGCGCCAGCCAATCCCATTATTAATAATACTTTCAACATTAAAAACTTTTCATCTGGTGCTTCTAGTAAAAAATGTTCGACATCTGCTTTGTCAAAAACTTTAGATTTCTTAGCCCTAACCCAGTGGATTGTCTTTTCAAAAAAGCTTTTACTTTTTGATAACTGGATACATCTGCATTATTCTTTACATTCAAAACTGCTTTAAGCATCGAAAACTTGCTTTTTCAGATAGATAAGTCAAAAGAACAGACTCACATAATAATATGTTATTCACAGTTTTCTGCTTACACCAGTGCATAAACAAATCATATTCTTTTTCGTATAATTTTCTAGATTTCGCTGGTAATGAATCTAAAGTTAAAGCAATTGCTTGCTCCCTGATTTCCGGAGGAGTACCAGAAATAAAATCTTCCTCACTATCACTCATTTTGTTCCAAATAATAGAATGTATCAAATGAGACATTTAAATCGTTCAATAATTAGCTGTTTTATTATTGGTTTCTATGGAAACAGCAATAGAATTTAGTCATTACGACAAGATAACTTTGTCAGTTTGCCCTATTTTTACAAAATTATACTGTTTTCTAATTTCGAAGGGCGATACAAAAAATTTTATATATAACTCGAGACTAAAATGTGTATTTTTTTTACTCGTGTGGTTTATACATTATAAACGCCCCATTTGTAAAAAAAAAACACCATTTGAGCCACTGGTTATATAAAATACTATAACGAATTAATATAATATAATATAATAGTTTAGTATTACAAAAATATATTATAATTATCAGCTTACATCTAGTATGTAGTAATGCATCTAGGCAGAGAATGCCTGTTTGTGATTTATGATACATGAGCCAATACAATGTAAATTTACACAAAAAAATAATGTATTTATTAAATTTTTTTTATATATGGAATATATTGATACATATGTTTTTATATAGTACATATATGTAAATATACAGTCACCAGCTATGAAACCCATGGACAAAATTTATATCTACATTTACTTGCAATTTTATGTATTTTTATGCAGTACTAAATTTTAATTGCACTGAAGAGGTAATAAATTTACCGAAACGTCGGCAAGTTGAAAAACTAGTTTTTCTAAACATTGGACCTTTTACCCAAAAAAACCTTTCCAGCTATAATTTATTGGTCCAAAATAACTACGCGTACATTTCTTAGTTTCCGAGATATCGGCTGTGGGAATGTTAACTGAAACACCTTGTATATCAAGGGCATAGAAACATATTCGAGTTACAGAGAATTTCTAGATATAGAAGTTTGACTGTAACTTTATTTTACTAGTACTATATAAAGGTATTTTATGGACGCAAAACTATGTTAAATGCAGTTCAACACAACAACTTGGTAACCAAGCAATAGAAAAAAGCACACTTCGCTCGTCTCTCGTAGAGTAGATGGAGGAAGCTTATTTTCAAAACGTAATTTCTGAAAACGTTTATTGAGATATAGATGGCATTTAACTCGTTTTAGTGACCTCTTTAAAGATGGTATATTTATTTTAGCAAAATGCAATTTCTGTAGTTTAAAATACATGATAAATATATGGGACATATTTTTTTTAGTTATAGAAAATAATGTAATTCCTTCTAAAAAATAAGTTTTTCAGAAATTGCAGCCGAACATAGAGCTTTGTATGCAACTCCTCTATAATTAAGGCTTTATTGAACTCGTCCCCATTATGTTCCTTAGCCTTTATCTTCTTATCTTATATCTATATGTTTATCCTCTATTGAGGAGATTCTATGCACAGAAAACCATGTCGGACAATAATAATTACAATATAGTTAGGCGTACACATATAGGGGTAATTTTAGAAAATTAAAATTCGTTTGTTAGAAATCCAATAAATAAGTACTATCTGTTTTTGTACAACTTTGTCTATTATGATATGTTTTAAAATCAAAATATTACACACGCCCACAGGGAAGGCAAAATTAAATTATTTTTATAAATTCTTTTCTATATCCAACTCGATTTTTTGTAAATGTAAAAAATATACTTGTTTTCTAGTTTTTTGATTAGTAGTTACAATGAAATGTTCTGTTTAGTATTACATTTCAATAAAATTGAATAAAAAAAATTGGTACTTACCTATAACTCTGTACACTGAGCAAAATAGAATTGTGAGTATAACAAACCACGTATTCCAATCATGGCGTCGGTTTACGGTCGCAACTCCCAAAAAACATAAAAATGATGGTCTCAGAAGAGCTACTCAACATCTTCATAGCATATTTTATTGTTGTATGGGACTTGTTAGAAATATTGGCCTCCACATAATTCTGCATTGTAATACCACAAAACGTAATTCTGAAAGTAAAAACAAAATATCCTGTACATACAGAACGGCAATAAAATGAATTGTAAATTTTAAAATATCTTCTCACGCCTTCTTTGGGTACTATTGAACCAGTGTCGTATAAATTATTTAAAAAAAAATAATTTAGATAAACCTCTGCACCAAAGGGATTAGGCAGAGGTTGTTTTTTTTGAAAAATTACGTTTGCCAATCCAAAAATGTGTCAAACCTAAAAAACATTAACCTGAAAATGAAACTTAAATGGCAAATATTTTAGATGTTTAAAAGTTGACGTTTCGGAATACTCTCTGATTCCGTTCTCAAAAGTAAAGGAACACTTCTAGCCTAATATATTGACTTTTGTATTAATGTCAAACTAGAAATTTTCTTTTAGTTTTGAGAACGAAATTAGAGTATTCCGAAACGTCAACTTGTAATCCATGGTTCATAAACAAAACGGTTGTCGCATTTAATAAAATTATGGTGGGGGGACACGTCAATGACGTCACAAAGGTCTTTTTCGCTTTTCGTTCAAAGTGTTTATTTTTTTTAAGTTTTTAATATTGGTTTTTTCTCGATTTCTGAATACCTTACGAATACTTTATAAACAAGGTTAAAAACGTAAAATAACACAAACGTAAAAATAAACACTTCGAACGAAAAGCGAAAATGCCCTTTGTGACGTCATTGATATATTCCCCCACTATAATTTTTTAATCATCTAATATATTTGACATTTAAGTTTCATTTTCAGGTTCATATTTTTTATGTGTGAGACATTTTTTGGATAGGCAAAAGCATTTTTTTCAAAAAAACTAACCTCTTACTAATCCTTTTGACGTAGACATTTTTAAATTTTTTTTTTAATTGATAGGATAACGGCTTAATACAATATAAAAAGAAGGCATGAGAAAATATTATAGTATTCCACAAATAAATAATTATAGTCAATATTTAAAATATCTAATTAAAGAAAAAAATGACGTTAATAAAAGTTGTTTTTGTTTATGTTTCATGGTTCTCTTGACAGCTTACTTTATTATTTCAGATGGCAATGTAATTTCTTTTCAATTATCGGAAAATACATTTTATTCTCCTTATAGAGGTACAATTTTCCCATAGAATTACGAAAATTTTCTTGAATAATCGATTTGGAAATTAATAATTCGAAAACATATTTATAATCAAAGTAAATTTTATTAATGAATGAAAAAATTAATGAAGAAAATAAATTAACAAAATACATATTTACAAAAATAACAATCGTTGAAAAAAATATTGAATTTGTTCATTTTCCCATTCATTAATAAAACTTGGTTATAAAGATATTCATTTTTCTTGAAAATTTAATGTGAAAATATGGTGGGCCTAAAAAATCCGTACTTTTTGTTTTTCCTCGCCAGATTCTTGTTTCTCAGCTAATTTTATCGAACTTGGTGTCAGTAGTTAGCTGAATAAATAGGCTAAAAAAGACCAAATATCAAGATGTCCAAAATGTTAAAATACAAGATGTTGAAGGTAACTGAAAATAGGCCTTCTTTGCGCTCGGTCTTTTAAATTGAAAGTTGTCAAAACGACAGAACTAATGACAGATTTGAAAATAATAAACATTCCTCTACATTTTAAGACTCACATTGAGTTAAATTAGTTCAATAATTTTGGCCCTTTTTAATATTTCGAACAAATAAACTTTATCTTCTTATGCAAGCAATAGAATTGAGTATAAGGAATGACGAACAAATTACCGAAATGCCAAAACACAGGACCCACTTTTTAACAGTACTTTTATTGCTTATACTACTACAACATCTTAGATAATGACATTCAATAATACGAACTAGGGAAATAATTTATAAAAAAAATTTATCTAGGTAAATAACACGACGAGATGGTAAAGAACATTTTACCAGAAATCCGTAATTAGGTGGTAGGCACTAATGAAATTCGCTCTGTAAAACAAATGTAATATTATTGAATCATTAAAAAAGATCAATGCTTTCAAACACTGAAGATTCAACAAATAAGTAGGTAATGAAATCTAGCACATCATACCCCTTGAATTTGATCTTCTCGTGCAACCTCCAGTTCTGTATGGCCAGCTCTATTGAAATTTGAAGCAGTTCTTCCCAATATTGGGTTAAGCCTTGTCATAGCTTCTCAATATTATTAAATTGATGATAAGACAAACAGAAAAATTCTCATAAAATTCCTTTATTGGTGTGACCGGTTTCGTGAACAAGTAAATTTACTTCACATCATCAGACACAGGAATTTTTATAAATAAAACCAGGGTAGTCAAAATTAAAACAGTTTTGAAACATAGTCAAAAGGGGGTAAGTAAATGTAAGATATATAAATTTTTGTATCTAATAAATTAACTTTCTAATAAAAATTATAAAATTAACGTGCTTTTTATTAACACATGCATACACTACAACAGTTTAAAATCTAGATTTTAAACAATCAGCAAATATCCAAATATTTGCTGATTGTTTTGATATTAATTGAGTTGTGTTTTGCCTCAAAATAAGCAACCTAAAATACAAACAATCTACAATACACTGGCTACTTTGCCCACTGTAAATCGGGTTCACTAAATCCAAGCCACCACTGCAAAGTTTAAGTGAATAGAGTTTAGGTAAGATTTCTTATGAATTATTTCTCTACTTCGTATTGTTGATATTTAAAATGTTGTAGTAATATGCACTACAAGTACTAATAGAAAATGAATATTGCATTTTGAATTTTCGATAATTTTTTCGCAGTTCCTTAGAACTAATTCTATTGCCTATAGAACAAGACCAAGTTCATTAAAATCGGTTGAGAAATAAAGAATTGACAGACAAAATATCAAAGTTTGTTTATTGTTCCAAATCTTAAAGATGACAAGTAGTCCTTTTTGAATTCGCTATATCTCCAAAACTAATAAACCGATATAACTCATCGTAGTCTTAAAATGTAGAGGGAAGTTTGTTCTTTCGAAAGCTTTGTCAACTTTCAATTAAAAAGAACGAGCACAAAATTAGGCCTATTTCTAATTGCATCCACCATCTTGAATTTTGATGTTTCGGTCGTCTTAACATTTGACTTTTGTAGTCCATTCAAACAGCTAACATCAAGTTCACTAAAATTAGTTGAGAAACAACAATTTGGCAAAGAAAAATAAAAAATACGGTTTTTTTTTCCATCCACCCACTAAAATGTATGTAATTTCCAAAAATAAAAAGTACACTGATATTTAGAAAAATAAGTTGATGTGCATATTCAAATTATTACAATTCAGGCATTGACATATAGACAAATAAATAAACTACACAATATGCCAAATTATACTGTAACCCATTTTCATCTTTAATAGTGTTTTTATTACTCCATCTATTTCAATGAAATGTTATAATAGATATGATAATTTCAAATTAGCATTTTCAGCCAAAATTTGAAATAACAGTTTCGTAATAGAAAAAGGGTCGTCTTTCTCAAAGGGTGCATATTACTGCGTATGCCATCTATGAAAAAAATAGATTGCTACAAGAAATTTCAAGTTATGGCAAAGTATAGAAAAAGAATGATATTAAAACGCATGATTTAAATAAATTAGAAATATGATAACAGAGCACAAAATACATTTGATTTATATATTAAACTTGTTGCCAATTCTAAAATAAATAAATACGTGCTGAAACAATATATGGATTATATTTTAGAGTTTTGTGTTCCGAGTTTTACAATAGTATGAACGATACATTTAATATTCTCATTACTATTTAAAAATAACATAGGTAGGTTAATCCAATATGAGTAATTATTCATGGTAAGGCAAACAGAAAAATTCTCATAAAATTCCTTTATTAGTGTGACCGGTTTCGTGAACAAGTAAATTACTTCACATCTTCAGACACAGGAATTTTTATAAATAAAAACCAGGGTAGTCAAATATATTTGTTTACGAAACCGGTCACACTAATAAAGGAATTTTATGAGAATTTTTCTGTTTGCCTTACCATATTTAAAAATAGTCAACTATACACAACTATTCGACGAGACATGGTCACAGTAACCAGTAGATTATTTCAGCTACATTTTATTCATAAATCCACTGAGCGCTCTGGGACCTCGAATTAGTGATGTTAAATTACGTGTAATTTATGAAAATGTAATTATACGCGGTAACATTTCACGAAAGTTACAAATTTGCTTGTAATTTATGTAATTTATGAAATTTAAAATTTACTGCTCGTTTTTGTGTACTATGAAAAAAACAATACAGTCCATTACAATCAGTAATTACGGAATGTATACTCACCAACACAAATGAATAAAAAGTAGTGATAACATTATTTGCTGATATTTATGCAAAAAATATATTTTTTATTCAAATAAGTTTATAAGTATGATAAGATTCTATTTAATTAAAATAGCTTTCGTTTTTTTAAGAGTGTCGTCTTTTTATTCTCTGAATTCTTTGATACGGGGCGTTTTAAATAAAACTTCTTGCAATTAACAGTTTCTAGTTCTTCGTTTTTCTTCTCGATTTCCTTTTCGGCTTTTTTTTCTGTAACTTTTTCTGTTAATTCAACCTCTGCGGCGCCAACATAAATTATAATCAAAATTAGCAACCGAAAATACAACAACGAAAAACGAACCTTTTTAAATGAAAAATCTTGCAAAACGACAATACGCTTTTTTCTTTTTCAATACATTCAAATGTTTTACTTCTTTAGATAATACGACCTCATCCAGGTCTTCATCCTTACTCTCACTATTATTATCACGATAATCTTCGGAATCAGAATGAATTATGCTGATGTCATCATCGGAATTACCGTTACTTGAAATTTTAGAATTCCATGATTCATCCTGCAAAAATGAAATATTACATGAAATATTATTATAGCATTCGAAATTCTAATAAAAGACTTACATCAGTTACATCTTCTGAATCGAAGTATTCTGAAATAGCTTGTCCTTGCTCTTGCAAGTCTTGTATGTCTGTTTCTTTTGAGTACGTTTTTTTATGATCAGGTAATGTTATCTCATCATCTACTGAAGAAAAAGGAACAGTTAGATTTGCTTCCACTGATTGTTCCGTTTCTGTAGCAGCTTTAGGTAATTCTTTATTTTTAGAGGTACAGCAGCATTTCGGCTTGGCCTTAATAATTTTATGTTGTGTTGGACATAATTAAAATTTGCAGTTCGTTCAGCAGTGAGTTTGTTCCGTTTTTTTGTGTGAATGTTACTCTGTGAACTAAAGCTTCTTTCCGTTGCAGCTGACGTGCACGGCATTGTTAAGATTCTTACTGCAATTTTTGAAAGAAAAGTGTGTCCACAAAATCCTTTCCACCATGTTACAATATTAGTTTCGTCTAACACATCCCACAAGAAAGATTTAGAGAAAAAACTTGCTTTGGCTAAGTAGTTACCTAGTCTGTCATAGCAATCATAGCACTACCAGTGCTTGTTAAATTCATTTTCTTTTGCTAAATCGCTTATAAATTTCATGGCAGATATTCTTTGATTTGGTAATAGATTTGAACCTATCGATCGAGGGTTCAATAAGTCCGCTGCCAAATGTATAGGCTGTATGGCATATTCCTTCCTCTCCTGGAAAAATTGTTTTGCCTGTTCTTTTTTCAATTTCTGTTAAATTGGTAAATTCCCGGTTACTCGAAAAACTTTTTTCAATACCTTTGAACATTTGACATACCGAATAAATGGTAGGCCTATCCCTCTCTAAGTCGATTATTGCTTGCGTTATGGGTTTTAAAATGTTTGTGAGCGTATCTGTGTTGCTCCAAAACTCCTCATCTAATATGCTCAATTTGACAGATCGTAACTTTTCCTGGATTAGTGGATCTTCACATTTGCTTAACCTTTGCAACACAAACTTACATTTTATAAAGTCTTTTAGGCATTTAACATGAGATCCTCATCTAGTTTTTGCCGGCAAACTTAGAGAAATCATAACCGTCACTTCTTTTTTTATTTATGTGAATTTGACATATAGTAGGTGACTAGCCCTTATGGTCATAACTATATTTTTAATTATAGGCAACTACCGTACGAAATTAAGTGCGGATATTTTGCTGTGCACTGTTTTGTACCTTTTTTCATGTTGCTAGCATTGTCTGTAACTATTGCCATGAATTTTTCCGGACCCTATGCTTCTAAAACGTCTGTAATAATGCTTTCTAGATAATCACCAGTATGTCTTTCCGTCTTTGTTAAAACTGTTTTAACAAATAGAGGATCGGGTGTTGTTATTATAAAATTTATTACGCTTTCATTTCTTAAATTAGACCACCCGTCGCATTGCAACGATAAACTCTCCGATTGTCTTAACTTTTCCTCTACTTGTACTTGCACTCGGTCGTATTCGTCATTTAATAAACGATTGGCAAGTAAATATCTTGTAGGCAACACAAATGATGGCCTGAGTTTTTTTAAAAACGTTTGCCATTCGTTATTTTCGACAATTGAAAATGGAGCGCAGCTTGCATATATGGCTCTGGCAAATAAAACTTTTAATTCAGTACGTTCGTCCTCTTTCATTCCATCAAAAAAAGTTGCCATGATACTGCTGGAATGGCTTTTTGTAGTGGTGGTGTATGATTTTGGGGTTTTGAACAAACCGCCCCTGTCCGATATGGCTGAATCATTTTTCACGGTACTCGTATCAATTTCATTACTTAATTGTGAATGAAGCAGCACCCGTGGTCTCGATTCAATATTATATTGTCTGAATTTTGATTTCACCGCGTCCGGTATATGGATGCAATGTAATAAGTGTGACTTCATACGTGTGGCATTTTTTGCATATTCATTTTTACAAAATTTGCATTTAACACAGGAAGTTTTCTTATTTTCATTCAAGGACTCCTCATAATAGTGCCAAATTTCTGTTTTCAATTTTATCATTGCTGTTAGTTATTATAAATTTAATTTAGTAAATAAAGTTAAAACGTTGTTTTTACAACTTACCTAACTGGTCTGGGTATCTGGTTCACTTTTTAACAACTAAATAGTCTAATAAAAAGGACACTAACCACACGGTACACGTTAACCGCCTTAAGACTCAAAGTAAGAATAAAAGTGAGGTTACTGCCAGGATAAAATTGGCGCGATATTTAAAATTTCGTGTAAATTAACAATAATTACAGTAACTTACGTAATTTACGTAAGTTACAGAGATTTCATAAATGACATAAATTGCACCACAATTCATGAAGTATGTATTATTACGGCAATTTTACAGTAATTTATGTAAGTGACAAATTGTCATTTTACCATTCATATCACTACCTCGAATGCAGGTGGTTGCGTCACAATCGTAGTATTTTACAAGCATACCATGGGTGTACGAGGCAAATTTATCGTTGTTGATAAATTAATAAAATAAATAATTATTAGTTAAGAAAGAGACCACGGGTTTTTAATGTTTGTTTAGCCAGGTGTATATATTTCATTTTTTAACATTTTAAATGGTTAAACTAAAAAATCTGTAGATTATCTAGGTAAATGAAATAAAATACACAATAGGCATAATATTTTATTATTTATTAATAATTGAATAATGAATGCTAAACATTTCTTAGGTTACCAAATAAAATAGCCAGGTATAAAAAAAACAAATGAATTATTGATAATTCCAAATTATTAATTTTGTAACGTAGGTAGGTTAATCCCATATGAGTAATTATTCATTATAAGACAAACAGAAAAATAAAATTAAGGAATTTTATGAGAATTTTTCTGTTTGTCTTATCATATTAATTTTGTGTTTTGTTTGCTAGTTTTCAATTTCTATTAATAAATTTAAGACTGTAAAATATGTTCGTATTTTTTTCTTAAAGCACTAATTTTCAATAATTTCGAAAAACTGCCAATACACAGCGCTTCTACTCACATGATCTGGTGTGGAAGTAAAATATTATACTTTCAATTTTCATTCTTAAAATTATTTTATTAATGGTTCTTGCTTTTGTAAAACAATAACATCTATACTAAAATCAATAGACTAATATAACAGTTTTTTCGCGAAGAAATATGAATAACAGTTTCCATAACTACTGCAATAAATGTTATTTTTTCATTTATTTATTATTTCGCTAACACAGACTCACAAGAAACGTCTAAGGATATTTTTACAAAATTATACAAGACATAAAAAACAAATTTTCTTGTTTTTTTTTGTCCAAATCAATTAAAAAAAAAATAGGTATATTTATAAAAATGTCCCTAGACTTTTCTTGTGAGGACATAAAAGAAATCATTGTTTGTGTAGTTTATCATTCCATACGTGTTATAGGATGTATACAGGCTGTTCTAACATAGGTATTTTACTACCGAATAAGAAACAATCGTAATGGAAGAGAATAGCACTCATTAAAAATGCAAACTACTTAACGGATGATGAACATACATTTAAGGATTCCAAACAATTTATATACAGGGTGTCACATAATTAAGTGCCTCTATTCAAGAGGGTAATAGAACTATAAAAAAAATAAGTTGAGTTTTGTATATAAACATTTGCCTTAAATCAGTTTATAAATAAAAGTGCGGAATTGTTTTTGTAGAGGTATGTAGTTACCTATCGATTATTGTATACTCATCCTTCATTGCAATATTTAAGTACAGATAACTTTAAAGCGATAGCTTATATTGATATTTAGTAAGAGGACCTTTTTTATTCAGTTTTTAACACTATCGTTTCTTTCCGCTGTAAATATATAAAAAGATAAGACAAAAAGTTATGGCGAAAATTCACCCCCACCCCCTTTGTAATTACTCCAACAAATCATGATATGTAGATAAAAATTTAACAAAATATTTAACATTATAAAATTAATCATGGTCCAAATTTAATTTTTGCAACTTACGACGTTCCGAATTTATTGGCAAATAACTATGTTGTACTTACCCCCTTTAAGGCATTGTATTGTTATAAACTGACAAGGCAACTGTTTCTATACAAAACTATACTTATTTTTTAATAGTCTTATTACCCACTTGAAAGAAGGTATTTAATTATGGGACACCCCGTATATGCTTTAACTTTATTTAACTCTTTCACCCTATAAATGACCCGCAAATAATAGAACCCGATGTGTTAAAAATAATCGTCTATATATTGCCTTACATAAATCTAATAACAGCCTGTCGCCGCCTGGCTGAAATTATCAGTATTGAATTAAAAAATATAGATTTACAAAATTAAAACTGACTAAACTTTTTATAAATTGACTAATGTGTAGTTTGTCTACATTGTTATGCAAATACTGGTAACACGCATCAATAGAATTGGATACTGAAAATAACAACCAATATGGAAATATAAAAGCGGGTAATGTGCATTTTCTATGAAGCATTTTATAAACCACATGATCTAAACTAGATTACCGTTGTTTTTCCGAAATTGCTGTAAATTTCTGTAAAAATCAACAAGATAATAATAAGACACCTTATATTTACTTAAAGGTATGTGACAATTTTTGTTTTGTCATATTAAAATTGTGAATAATATCATTTACAACAAACTTACTTCTGTTTAGAAAAACAAGCACACATATCAAAACATAAGTAAGTATTAACACTTTAAAAAGTGTGAAAACATCTCTACTTGTTTGGGTATTTAATATACCTTACAACAAGGTGGCTCTACATTATTAGACGATAAGGTGGAACCACCACAGGAACAAATCCCATATATCAGTATAGAATCCACTTAAGCATGATAAATGCTAATAAATTATTGTTTTGAGAAAACACCTTTCAAGCTTTTGAAAAGATAACACATGGAATGTAAATTAGATACACGTTGAGCACAATGTGCCTTCCAAGCTTAATTTTCATCAATTATGACTCCTAAAAATTTTACAGAATTTTCCTTATGAAAAAGAAGGGTATTATCAAAATTTAGATTCAGTGTTGGGCAGTTTTGTTGGTAATTGTGAAATCTAAGAAACTGAGTTTTATCTACATTAAAATAACGCGAATGATAGAAGTACCAGCTGCTCATAAGATCCAAGATATTACTTGTTCCAATTCTCTATCTAATTTATCAAACGAAAGCTGAGATTTATTATCTATATACATAGTAACATAGGCATGTAATGTCAAGGCATCTAGATCGTATAAAACAAAAAATAGCACCCGCCCCAATATTGAACCCTGAGGGAACTCCCATTTTTTTCACAGAAAAAAGACCTTTGTGCTGGTTGATCTATTGGCTCCAAAGCAGTTAGTTTACTGTTATTGGTGAAGTTACTATGAAAACAAACATACATTTGCAGAGGACAAATTTAAATCGTACATCATTGAAACAGCAATAAATTTGATCTTTTTTGTTATAACAGAAAATGATTAAATTTACATATTTATTTAATATGACCCAACAGAATTTATATTCCTTTTACAGGGTCAGAAATAGAGTACTGACATGAAGTACGTATATATAACAAATAAATCATGAACATTATGCCAACTATGAATTATGAATGAAATAAATTAGATGCAACCTATAGATATGTGTTTATTATTATGCCCAGAAAATACGTAATCTATTAAATAAGGTACGTCCTTATTTCCTACTTTGCGATTTAAAATAATAATTTACAATTCTTATTATGTATGCCATTCTTTTCACTATCACCGATATGAATGACATTCATTTTAAATTTAGATGGATATTTGAATTGTTTTTCATATTATTTTATTATAACACTACATACAAAATAGGTAGCATAGACCTTTTAGATAATTTTGTCTCCCCATTGCCTTGTCCAGAATTTGAATTTATTTACTGTACATGTTTCCTCGCTATAATAAATGAAAATGATTAATATCATCAGTGGCGGATTGACCATGGTCGTCCCCGGTCCAAAACTCGCCCTACTTGATCCCAAAAAGTGTCCTTTTGTTCTTTGGCTAAAGAACAAAATATTCCAAGATTAGGTGCATAAAAAATCTCTTTCATTATTTCAAAATTAAATAAATAACATAAATTAACATAACATTAATATAAGTAAAATAAATTATTAATTTTTACATTTTTTACAAACATTTCAATGTTGGTAAAAATCCTTCATGCATCGAATAAATCGCACATTACACTATTGCGATTACTGCATGTACGACCTACTCTAGTGTCTCGAGTTTTGTTTTTAATACACAATATAGTTTAAACTTTATGCCCCCGGAAAGCACGAACTACAAAACGCTCTTAGGTTGGTCGAAGAATACACGCGGGCAATTGGTATGGAGTTCGGGTTGGACAAATGTGCAGTCGTCCACCTCAAGAGCGGACGATGCGGGGAATTCTCTGAAGATGCGCAGTTTGCAGACGGAAGCATCCTAAGACATCTGGATGCCGGAGAGACCTATACTTATCTGGGTGTGCAATAGAGACACATCCAGGATATAAAACAAATAAAGGATTCTCTCTGTGGCAAGTACAGACACCATCTCAGAAAGATTTGGTCTTCCGAACTATCGGGGAAGAACAAGATGTCTGCGACAAACATGCTTGCCGTTCCGGTTCTACTCTACTCATTTGGAGTAGTGAAATGGACAGTAGACTAGCTACGCCAATTAGACAGAGATACCCGCAAAATGATGAATATTCACAAAAGTATTTATACCAGATCGTCCGTTTCTCGTGTGTACCTCCCACGTCAACGGAGGGCCAATGACTCTTCAGTCTGGAGTGTACGTATAGCAGAATAGTACTGAGTATGGCATGTATATCTTCAGGTGCTCAGATACCCTCTAGCGGTCTGTAAAACATCACGAAACTGTAGGAGTGGGAGCAGGATTGTTCAAGGCAGCAAAAGGAGCAGCAGGTGAACCCGGTCTCGCATTCGACATAAGGCGAGGTGGCCGGCGAGGTGTTGATGTAGAGTCAGTCACTGAACCTCAGCCAAATCGCCTGAAAGCCCAGATTAGAGCTGCCGAACAGAAAAAGCTGTTCCGGCAGCACGTCGCTAAACCCCAGTATGGTGTCTTCTATAAGAACATAGAAACGCTGGGTTTATCGACCAGGCTGACATATGCCTTTCTAAGGTCAGCCGGGCTTAAATCGAAGACCGTCGGATTCATTATGGCCTGCCAAGATGCTATTATCAACACCTAGGTCTACCGTAGCCGCGTGTGGCGTGTAGAGGTTCCTGACATCAACTGCAGGACCTACCGTCAGGTGCCGGAATCACTCATGGACTTACAATCTGCATGCCCTGTATACGCTATTTCAGCCTACATCCACCAATATAACGCGGTGTTACGAATGCTATACTACCATCTAAGGCACTCGTACTGTGTATATCAGACACCCGTGCTGCCTTACATCCGCGGAGATATTGAGTCCGTTGTCGAGAACGAGAAATGACGGATTTACTAGAACTACTCATGCTCGACTGTCAGTCTAATCCAAGCAAACAAGCCTGACATAGTCCTCCTCGACCATCAACTTAAGGCGATGTATATCATCGAGTTCTCTGCACCTGAGAAGAAAAACATCACCTTGAAGGAGGAGAAAAAACGGACCAAATATTGCAATCTCCGGTAGGACCTGCTGTACCCAGGCTACTCAGTAAAAATGGTCGTCCTTATAATCAGTGTACTCGGAGGGATAAAGCCTACGCTGCTCTCGGAACTGAAGATCATACCGACCTGCCAAAAATCAGCCAAGTGCCTGGCAGGCCAAATGCAGAAGGTGGTCATTCTGGGTTCTCTCCGTCTGCTTAGGGCATATGATTCTGGTATCTACAGTCACTAACCCTGCGGGATGTGGGGGGTGGCTGTAGTTGATGCGCCGGCGCGACTCCCGTGAGGCGTCAGTGGCCACAGGAGGACTGACCGGCATCGGGAAACCGAAAATAATAATAATAATATTAATTCTAAGGTGCAAAAGACCGGCAACCTCCGAGCGGTACACCCCGGACAGGCAGGGGCATCTCTGCCTGACAAATGTTGGCCGGGGGGTACCAAGGCTAACTACCTAGTACTCCTTCCACTTCTGGTTCCCTACAATTTCAGAAGAAGGGCCTCTCACGACCGACCCAAATCGGATGGGTGTCAGAGACAGGACGGTCTCAATAATGACGAACGCAATGGACAAGGACGCTTTAATTGGATGAGGGAACTTCGGGATGACTTGCTGACCTGCCGTGAGAGTAGCGAATCTGAGCGAAGAGGATACATTTCGCGATTGCATGCACTTTGGTGCGAAATGCATCCAGAGCATCGCGCCTTCTCTCAACAACACCTGAGAGATCAAATATGCTTCTTGCGCAGGACAGGTTACGTAAGGGCACCCCGTCAGCTAGAAGAACTGCCAGCCGCAGTTACACCGCGGCAATTAGCAGCTGATGGGGAACATCCTCCAGAGTTCACCGATGTAGACTTAAGAACGAGGGTACGCCTTAAAACTAGGGCTAACCTAAAGCCAGAAGACCTGGCTAGAATGAACGCGATGATCGATGAGGAATATCCAGAAGATGCAGACATCTTGCAAATCAACTGTGCCGTGTACAACGCCGCGAAGCAACTCGTCCTCCGTGAGAGGTCAACCAATCACGGGGTCGAGAAAGCCAAGCGGCGTGTACAAAAATCGAGGGCAACATACAGTCGGCCAGACAACACGCTTCTCGGATTCAGAGTGTGGTGGATTACAAGACGAGTGGTAGAGTCTTTACTCCCAGAATCCGGCGCATAGCTGCCGGTTTAAGACGTCAACACCATACTCTAAATCTGACAATGATGCTTACCATCAAGCAGCACTGTCTAGATAGGATCCGAACGCTCATGGCGATAAAGAATACATTGAGCAGGCGGGTGAGGAGTATGGAACAAAACAATTTGTTCCGTACGAATCCTTCCCGCCTCTTTCAAGAGCCACAGCGTATTGTAGATAATCTGTCGAAACCTTCTGGAAGGGAATCTACGAAACGACGCGTCCATTCAATAGCGACACTCCAGCAATTGCACACTTCGAGGCTCTGTGCCACAGACATCTTGAAGAGCCAGAAGAAGTGTGCCCGGCAATCAGTACGGAGGAAGTCCAACAGCTCTTGTTGGTACCAAGAACTTCGCTGCTCCGGGCCCAGACGGTATTAACAACTGGTGTTGGAAGAAATTTCCTTCCACTCACCGCCGTCTGGCGCGAGTTTTCAACTCATGGTTGAACGAGGGGCAGCAGATTCCGGACTGGTTCGGGGACGTACTGTGCTGATCTCCAAAAAGGGGGATCTTTCCGACCTGAGGAATTATAAGCCAATCACTTGCTTCAACTCCTACTACAAGATATTTAGACGTATCTTGTATGCTAGGACACTGAGGTCTGCTGATCCGGTCTTCCAGCAGATACACGAACAGCGTGGTGCCAAGAAGGGCATGGTAGGTTGCAAGAACAGCCTGCTGACCCGCTGTGTTACAAAGGATTCTGTGCAATACAAGCGGAATCTAGCGATGACCTGGATTGATTACCGCAAGGCATTTGATACAACATCGCATGAGCTATTGTTGTACTTAATCGAACGTCTTGCGGTACCAGCACCACTAGTGAGATGCATAGAGCAGCTGCTGCCGCTCTGGAAGACTCGTTTCACCATAACATTAGGTGCACAGCGGGTCACGACAGAGCAGGTGGCATTTAGGAGAGGAGTTTTCCAGGGTGACTCCCTGAGTCTTTCCTCTTCTGCATCTCACTGCTGCCGTTGTCTGTTGGGCTCCGCCAAACCTGCGGATATCAATGTGGACCACCCAGCGACTGGAGGCATAAAGTCACCCATCTATTTTATATGGATGACCCTATACTTTATGTCTCCGGAGAGCGCGAACTACAAAACGCTCTTAGGGTGGTCGAGGAATATACGCGGGCAATTGGTATGGAGTTCGGGTTGGACAAATGTGCAGTCGTCCACCTCAAGAGAGGACGATGCGGGGAATTCCCTGAAGATGCGCAGCTCGCAAACGGAAGTATTCTAAAACATCTGGATGCCGGAAAGACCTATACATATCTGGGTGTGCAACAAAGGCACATCCAGGAAGTAATACAAATAAAGGATTCTCTCCGCGGCAAGTACAGACACCGTCTCCGAAAGATTTGGTCTTCCGAACTTTCGGGGAAGAACAAGATGTCTGCAACTAATATGCTTGCCGTTCCGGTTCTACTCTACTCCTACGGAGTAGTAAAGTGGACGGTAGATGAGCTGCGTCAATTAGACCGAAATACCCGCAAGATGATGAATATTCACAGAAGTATTCATCCTAGATCGTCCGTTCCTCGTGTGTACCTCCCACGTCAACGGGGGGTCGAGGACTCTTGAGCCTGGAGTAGTACTGAGTATGGCATGTAACATCCTCAGGAGCTCAGCAATATTCCGAGTCCATTGTCGAGAACGAGAAATGTCGGATTTACTGGAACTGCTCGTTCCCGACTGTCAGACTAATCCAGGCCAACAAGCCTGACATAGTCCTCCTCGGCCATCAACCCAAGGTGATGTATGTCATCGATTTCTCGGCACCTGCGGAGAAAACATCACCTTGAAGGAGGAGGAGAAACGGACCAAATATCGCGATCCTCGGTACGAGCTCTAAGTACTGTACCCAGGCTACTCGGTAAAAATGGTCGTCCTAATAATCGGTGTACTCGGAGGGATAAAGCCTACGCTGCTCCCGAAACTGGAGACCATACCGGCCTGCCAAAAATCAACCGAGTGGCTGGCAGGCCTAATGCAGAAAGCGGTCATTCTGGTGTTCTCTCTGTCTGCTTAGGGCACACGATTCAGGAATCTACAGTCACTAACCCTGCGGATGTGGGGAGTGGCTGTGATTCATGTGCTGGGGCGACTCCCGTGAGGCGTCGGAGACCACGGGGGGACTGTCCAGCGTCGGGAAACCGAAAAAAAAAAAATTTCTTATTAACTGATTTGATATAATGAATGCCAAGTTTAATTAATTCAGATAATTTACCGGGCATGTCCGTATATTAGTTACATCACGCTGTCTAAATTTTAGTCACATTTTTTGATTATTAAATAATTACATCACAGGGATGCTGTGAATGTGAAAAGATGTATTTATTAACACTGGTTTTAAAGGTCTGAGGAGAGCTGGACACGGGCAAAACATGGCCTGGTTATTTTATTTACATCATCATATTATTATTATTGTTACTATTTAGCATTTTTTATCATTTTGAGAACAAGCTAGAAATCTATTGTGTATACGGCGAGTACAAAGATGTCGTTTATTTATTCGATATTTTCTGTTTAGTGTAGTGTGTTAGTGAACGTAAAGAAATGTGAGGCAGTTTGCGTCTTCAGAAAGTGATGTTTATAAGGTAAATACTGTTTACTGTACTGTTTGCACCTGTTTTGTAGTCTCTTTCTGTTGTTAATGTCATGACAACTAAATTTCGTTTAGTTGCATTGGTTCGAATTGCTTGTGAGGTTATTAGTGGCACAACTTTTGTAGAGAATCTTTATAAAAATAATCTAAAAAAAAAAGATTATAAACTTTATAACGATGTTTTATAGAAATAAGTGAACTCATCAGTGCAGACCCAACATGCATTGCGTCCGGAAAGTAATGTATAAATTCGATAAAGACGCTATAAATTAAATAAAAAAATCATTCATACAGGTTGATTTTAAAATACATTTCTCTGTTTTTCCACATATAAATGTTCAGAAGTCATCGACAAATTTGTACCGAATTATCTATTTTTAAAATCCTCTAAATTTGCACGTTTGTTTATGTAAACTTTGCATTTTAAGTAGTCCCATAGAAAATAATCCAACGGGGTTAGATCCAGAGATCTAACTAGCCATGGATACTCCTTCTTCCTATTCATCTGTTAGGGAATGTAACATTTAAGTAATTTCGAACACGCGCTGCGTAGGAGCACCGATATGTTGAAAAATAATATCGTTAAAAGGGATATCAGGATTTTCTTAATTAACAGGATTACTAGGGCAGGCATTAATTCCTCCTGAAGAAATTGTAAATAAATTTCACGAGTCAGTGTTTTCAAAAGTAAGTACAGACAACTCTGACACCTACGGTACCACACAATACATATTGTGTGTGTAGTTCCATCATCTAGTGTAGATTCTGCATGCCCAGTACTTATAATATTGTCTATTAAGAGTGTAATTTAAACAGAAATTCTATTCGTCGGAAAAAGTATATTTTTAACAATATCTGGATTTTTGTTGTACATTTGTAATAACTGATTCTAGTGATCAAAATCTTCTTCATTTAATTCATGTACCAGGTGAACTTTGAAAGGATGATTTTTTCCTTTATGAATTATTTTTTTGCTGTACTAATTTTGTCATATAGACTGAACCGGTGCACAGTGGCTCCCTCCATATGACAAAAATAAAAAAGCCATGTCAACATTCTTCATATTTTCTTATCGTCATAACACTTACTAGATCTAAGCTTTATGAAACTGTAAATAAATCACAATTTTAAAATTGCATTCGGTCCTTTTTAGTCATCAGAAGTGAATGCGTCGAACAAAGTGACCGCCTTATCAGTCACTCACGTTGTTAATGCAACCTAATTGTTCGCTAATTTATTTTCAGAAATTGGGTATTTGCGTCAAGTGTTTTACGAATGGAGATTAAGGAATAAGGTATATACAACATTTATAATAAATATATGTACCTATTTGTGGGTCATTGTAGTTGTAGTATGACTACTATGATATGCGGTTTTTATGTATTTTTTTTTAGATTCTTCACAGTTTGTTTTAGTGCTTTAGTTATTAATCTTTTATTGCTCCGAAATAAATGTTGCGCTGTAGAGCTTTAGCTTACACTTTACTTTTATTAAAATTTTGAACGGTTTTTTCTAGTTTTTAAAATTTTTCGAGTAATTTAAGTGTTACTAGGCGTACACGTTACGTTGTAAATGCCTACGCGAATGCTACACATGCTGTCTTTGCAAGTTATTGTATGTAGTTTGATTGTTGGTTTACTTGTAGTAATTAGACTTTTTTGTTATAGGTACAAAGCATCAGTGCGTGTTCCCACGCATGTATATATTTGATATTTGGCTTAAATATTCTGGAAAAAAAACGGACACGAAAAGTATATGTGAATGTGATTGCTATTCCACGCGTGTTCACATATTTTTGATTTTTCAAATTCTCCTTTCCTAGGATAATTCGTGTTCAGCGAGTCGTACATTGAAAGATCTAGATGACTGACAGACATGAAAGTTACCGCACAGAATTATGCTAGGAATGAAAATTTGAAAAATGAAACATATGTAAACACGCATATGGGATAGAAATCACATTATAAGTGGGATTTTGTAAAAATTTTGAAAAAGGAAGTAATGAATACAACAAAAACTTAAAGAATTCGCCATTATTTTGTTGAATGGTGATAAACATGTGTCCAATTATTCTGTGGATTTTTTGTACGAACTGGTTGTCAATCCTTAGAGATGAGGTAAATAGACAAAATATCATTATATAACATGATGTCTCACGTATCAATGGAAATATATAAACAGAAAACTGTCATGTTTGACATTGCTAAAAAAAGACAATTTGTTCCTACTTTTGAGAACGGAATCAGAGTATTCCAAAACGTTAACTTTTAATCTAAAATATTTGACATTTACGTTTCATTTTTCAAATTATTTTTTAAGTGTGAGAGGTATTGGATAGGATAAAACATTTTTTTTCAAAAATCAACCTCTGACTTCCTTTTCGCAGAGATTTATTTGACAAAAATTTGTTTTAAATAATTTGTAGGAAAGTAGCTTAACACCCAAAAAAGGTGAGAAGAAACATTATAAGGATGCCATAAATAAAAAAACCATAGACAATAATTTAAATTCTGTTAAAATTCATTAGTATTAATAGATAATTGTATTTCATAGTAATAGCCTATTTTTCCAATTTTATTTAACGTGTACATATTCATTAAGGGGCATGGTAACCGAGTGGGTAAAGCGCTTATAGCTATTTACTCGGTTCGATTCCATCCTGGAGCAAGTTAGAAATTTTGTTTGTAATTTGTTTCGAACTATAATGGGAGAGGAAGGGAATTGTCGATGCCCTAGATGTAGTTCGAATTCCACAATAAATTGTAGAGCCTCGTCTCTCTCCACCCAATACAAAATTCTAGGAGTTTCGGGGAGTTATTTCGGTGACTTGATAGATGGTTAAAAAAACTTTTCATTTAATTTCAAAAACATTTCATGTATATTGTGTGTTGCTTTTTAATTTTTTTATTTTAATAAATATCTCTTATGTCAAATTGCTTTTGTCTTAATCATAAAAACATATCTACTATGCACTTTATATTTTGTTGCACCTTACTATGGATAGGAACCGCTGTGCGGTGTAAGAGTCAAAGCCATAAATAATTTCATTCGTTTCAGTTATCAGCAGACCAGTTGTGTATACGTATACGCATAAGTGACTTATTTACAACTACTTTGCTGGATGATTGTAGCGTAGCTTTGGTAAACAGTGATTCTCAAACAGTAATGGAATATATTTGAATATATTTTATTTTGAAATTCATTTAACTATTTATTCTGTTTTTTATTATTTCTAAAATTAATATTACAAATTAAAATCATGTAACATTATTAAAATTACCTATTTTTAACTAGAAAATATTTTGAGCATGTAATATTTTTCGTCCTTGATGTAAAAAAACAATTTACGTGAACTGGACAAGACCTAAAAAGAAAATTATATATTATTGTCGAAAAACTTATAAATAAATTCCTCATTTTACGTTTTCATTATAGTTCACTTAGAGCAGTCGAAGTGATAACACGTATGCTAACCACAGTTAGCATTAGCAACAGTTAGCAAAATCACAAATTTGTTTATTCGAAAATATTCATATTAAAACAAGTATGAATCGATCGAAAGGAAAACATTTAACTCACCATGAACGTCAGTTTATACTAATGGTGGAACATTATTTTACCCACGAAAAGGAACTGGTGGACTCTTGTCACCTGTTCGAGCAGTACAACAGCGAACAGCTGACCTGTGTGGAATTTCAAAGAGTATTATAAATTATATCATACTGTTTGAGTACCTCTGAAAATTGAACCGAATAACACTATTTGTGACCTTGACTCTTTAAAACCAAAGTTGCACTTTTACAGCGGCCGGTCTATATTAAAATTTCTTATTATTCTCTAACTCTAATGTGAGGGTTATCTTGAACTGACAACAGCAAGTTAACCCGAATATTATTACTTACCGATGGACGTCTGAATTTAAATAAATATCTAACGAGGCCAGATTCCCTAAATTTAAATTCAATTCGGCTTACCATAGTTTGGGAATAATTAAATAACTTTACTAACTCCTACTGACTACGCATCTTGTCTCCGAAATCAATCAGTGTCAGAATTTCAATATTTTATCTTCGATAGGGGCATCATGTTCACTTTTTATTGTATTAGAGCTACACCAGTGATTTGAAACAGGCTAAGGTACTCTTTAAATATCTGATACGGCCAGCACATAACTTTCTTATACCAGTATACATATATCATCCTGATCTAAAAAAATTATTCTATTTAATTCTACACCTACCTCAATTAAATTTTAATAGCGTACCTTGAAATGTTTCATTAAAATTTTTTAATAATTAATTATCAGCGTCCTTCGATACCTACTGTCAATAATAATCATGTCATGTATTTTAATAATTTCTTCTTATTGACATTGGCATTTTTTGTAATTAAATTAGACATTTCAAATGTCAAACTGTTAAATTTATCTGAACCCCATTATATGAGGTCAAATGTGTAAAAATTTCAATTTACATCAGCTTTAATAAAGGATTTGGAAAATATATTTTATTGGCTTGATATAGTAGACATGATTTCTAATCTTTCATCAATAATATATCTTTTTGTAAAGGCAAATACAAAAAAGTTTGGATTTCGTGGACCTCCCTTCAGCTGGCCAATTTTGCTCATTACCAAATTTGTCATTATCATTGGCCTTTAGAACATGTGTACCAAATTTAAAAGCTTTATCTTAAACACTTTGGTTGTTATGGCGATACTAGACATGCCGACAGATTTCTTCCATAAAGTTATGTTTTTTCATTATAATTCGTCGAGATTCGTCCAGAAACGCAATAAAATTTTTTTTCCCCGAAATTGTACCTTTTTTCTTCTTTTAGTCATTATGTCTCTTTTGGTGGTACCACATTCACCAAATTGAATGTGTCGCCTAAAATGTTGTTGAAAATCTTAACTGTCAAATTTGGGAAGTCTCCCATTAGTAATGTTTGGGTTATCGCAGATACACACACACACACACACACACACACACACACACACACACACACACGCACATACGCACGCACGCAAGCACGCACGCTCTCACGCACGAACAGACACACGCACGCGCACACACGTGCACGCACACATGCACACACGCACACACGCACGCACGCACGCACACCGACAGACATCATTCGGAAAATAGTCAAAATGGTTTCAGGAGGGTTCAAAACGTATATATCAATCAAAATCTCGTGGTTGAAAAAAAATCACGATTACTATACTTCCTTATATTAGGTATAAGAAAGTAAAAATGCAAAATGTACAAAAAGTTATACAATGTGTCCGTAAAGTATGGAATAAATTCATTATTTCTTAAACCATATTTAGAAAAAATCCTCAGACGTCGATTTTTAATTTCAATTGCGCATCTTATCCTTTATTTTTTTTGTTATGGCGCCATTACTGTTTCCGTTATGACGTCATTGATGTTTCTTTTAATGGAATACCCCATATATTTATACATTTTTGGATTCTGCTTCAACAACTGATTCCAAATTTATATCACACATAGAACCTAAAATTGATAAGTTGGAAGATACAACCATTAAAAAAAAACAAGTGAAAAAGTAATATAAACACGTTTTTTATTCATTTTTGAAGTAGGCCAGTTTTTGTTTGTTTTTTGTTTTATCATTATCGTCTTTAACAGTGAATCACTTAATAATACCTTACCCCAAGTGGTTTCTCAATAATTGTTAATACGGTAATATAGGACCTTGAAAAAATTGCCGAGCGATTTAACACGTACTTCAGTGGCGTAGGCAGTAGTTTAGAGAATAAAATAAATAAAGCTGATCGCAATTTTTTTTAAAAATTGTTCTAACAAACTATATATATATTGATTATAAAACGAAAGTGAAGTTAAAGAAGCAATAAATCCAATAAAGCACCTAGTTTAGATAATATGAAAGCCGAAACAATAAAATAATGTGTTTATTTATTAAAGCCAATGACTTATATTATCAACAAATGGATAGAACCAGGTGTCTTCCCAAAAGCTTTCAAAGTTGCAGTAATTAAACCACAAGTCTGGGGATAAGCTTGATGTGTCGAATTATAGACCTATATCACTTCTTTCAAACTTCTCTAAAATCTTTGAGAAAATCTTAAAGAGAAGAATTTGTAACTATATAGATAAATATAATTTAATATCTGAAAAGCAATATGGGTTTATGGAGGCTAGATTAGCGCAGGGTGCAATTTCTGAACTAACAAGTGGAGCTATGGATGCAGCCGAGCCTGCAATTTACTCCAGAGAAATAAAACTTCCTCTGCGGAATGAGGCTGAACAAGCTGAATTTTTGCAGAGACCTTCATTTTGATGTTCTAATGAAGCACAAAAAAATCTCATATGCCTACCCTTGTGCGTCTTGAGATATCGAGGGTCAAAGGTCATGAAAATCGGTTTTTCGCGAAAATCTCGCTTCCAGTGCATCTGACGTCATAAGAACTCATAACAGAACTTACGTAAAATAGTATTCTCTACAAAATTGTTCATATACATTTTTTTTTTTTTTTTTTTTTCGTACGACCAACCGTTTTCGAGATATAGCATGATAAAGCGGGAGCGCGCATTCGTAATAGGTAATACTGTATTATTCTGCAGAGCTATAAATATAAAAGCACATTTTTTTTTTTTTTTTTCTTAGTGCGGCGAGGCCCATCGGACAGCGGACTGCAAAAAGAAGCAGGACGTCCCAGCGAGGTGCGCAAACTGCCAGGGAGCGCACCCGGCCAGCTATAAAGGATGTCCCAAATATCCCAAGAAGCCCGCGGGCCCCCAGAAGCAGGCTCCAAGGACCCAACAGCCACCGAGGGTGGCCAAAAGACCCGCCACCAGCGGGCTGAGCTACGCAAGGGTAGCTCAAGGTAACGCAGGGCCGAGCGCCGGCCCTGCCAGGCAACAACGAGCACCCGTGGAGGCCCAAAACCTCACCGCGGTGCTCAAACAGATGCAGCAAATGTGCTCAGCAATGAGCGCATTTTTTGCACAGATGCCAGGCTTTACTAATCTGTAATGTCTTTTCAGGTGAAGCCGAACTTCCTGCAGATCGCCTCATGGAACGTTAACGGGCTACAAGGAAGAAAACTTGAAGTGGAAGAACTCCTAGCCCGGTACGACATAGACGTGTTGGCACTACAGGAAACGAAGATGACGTCGCTGAAGCCAGCCAACTTCCCTGGCTACCATGTCTACAGGAAGGACTACGCTGGACCAAGGCCGATGAGAGGAGTAGCCCTGCTGGTAAAGAAGTCGATCGACCACCATCCAATCGTGCTGCCGGACATGGAAAACCTGGAAGCCACCGCCGTAGTAGTGTCAACGGCACGAAATGGCGAAATTCAAGTGGTATCCTGTTATCAACCGCCCCGATGCCGGATCCTGGACACGGACCTGGATGCAATATTCCAGGACCAGACTCAGGTGCTTGCCATAGGGGGACCTGAACGCCAAGTCACAGGAATGGAACAGCAGAGTCACCAACACTCTAGGACGAGATCTGCTGAGATTCCTGGGACGACACGCTGGCAACATGCAGGCACTAGGACCGGACGAGCCGACGCACGACAATGGGATCCACCGACCGGATGTGCTGGACATCGCTATAATGAAGGAGATGACCCTCAATGCGGAAATCTCTACCAGGACGGAAGGTTCCACCGAGCATAATCCGATCTTCTTGGACCTAGGAGAGAAGGATGATGTGGACACTGGGACCTTCGTCAAAAGGAGGACAGACTGGGAATTGTTCCGTGCAGCACTGCAAAGGAACATTGCACATATTCCCAGGATTGAATCCGAGGAAGATGTGGAGAGGGGCCATCACCTCCCTGGAAAACCAGATCCAGGAAGCGATGGAGGAAAGCACTACAGAGACAGAGACCAGAAGGGCACTAACGCCGATGGCAAACCTCACGGAGGACCTCAGGCAGCTGATTAGGGACAGACGAAGGACGAAGAAAAGGGCCCAAAGGACTAGACTCCCTGAGGACAGGCACGCGTATAACACGCTTAACAGGAGAGTCAAAGCTGCCCTCCAGGAACACCGTCAAGAAGGATGGCAGCGTCACCTGGAATCACTGGACCCACAGGACAGGAGCATCTGGAACACCCAGCGTGCTCTGCGGAACAGGCCGAAACCAATGTCTCCAATCCACGGAGAGAATGGGATTGTCTACACTTGCCAGGAAAAAGCCGAAGCATTCGCGGACAGCTTGGAACTGCAGTGTAGGGAAAACCAACTCGATGATGAGGACGAGGACTGGGTTGATGACGTGGAACGCAGAGTGCGTCGGATGCTCCGCCTGCCAGACGATGATCACATCCGTCCGACCACTCCAGAGGAGGTCAAGGAGATTCTAAGGAGCTTAAAGCCGAGGAAAGCTCCTGGATGTGACAAGATCGGAAACATCGCCCTCAAGAAGCTACCCAGCAAAGGGGTGGCAGCCCTGGTGAATATCATCAACGGGATCTTGAGGCTCAGATACTTTCCGGACAGGTGGAAGAAGGCCGACGTCATAGTCATCCCGAAGCCAGGTAAGGAACTACTCTTTCCCTCCTCTTACAGGCCCATCAGCCTACTCTCAGCTGTGAGCAAGGTAGCCGAGCGCGTCATCTTGAGAAGAATAGAAGAGGAAACCGAAGAACTCCAAATCATCCCGGATGAACAGTTCGCGTACAGGACAGGACATAGTACGGAACTCCAAGTGCTCAGGATCACCGAAGAAGTCACCAAAGGTTTCAACCAAAGACAGGTCACGGCGGCACTACTCCTGGACGTTGCGAAGGCTTTCGACAGGGTCTGGCACGATGGTCTACTAGCTAAAATGATGAGTATGGGTTATCCCATTGCACTCGTCAAACTAGTTAGATCATACCTGCACGGGAGATAGATGCGAGTGAAGATCAGGGACTGTGTGTCCACGTATCGACCGATGGAAGCCGGAGTCCCCCAAGGCTCTGTGCTGTCACCCCATCTGTTCGCTGTCTTCACCTCTGATCTCCCAAGGGCCGAAGGCACCGCAATGGCACTCTACGCGGACGACACGGCCGTCACGGCCAGATCCTGGAGAGCGGAAACAGCCACCAGAAGACTCCAAGAGGCAGCCTCTCTTCTGGAAGAATGGTGTATTAAGTGGAAAGTCGCAGTCAACGCGGAGAAAAGCCAGACGATTCTCTTCAGGAAAGGACGCAAGGAAACCCCCACAGGACACGTCTCCATGTTCGGCGAGGACATCCAATGGCACGATTCCGTCAAGTACCTTGGCGTAATCATGGATAAAGGCCTGACATGGAGACAGAACACCGAAGCCATCGTGGTAAAGGCCAAGCGGACGAGAGCTCTCATCTACCCGATGGTAGGGAACCAGAGCAGGCTCAGTCTGAGAAACAAGCTTCTACTAGTCAAAGCACTCATCAGACCACAGCTGACCTACGCCTCCGTAGCATGGGGATACCAAGCGAAGACCTATCTGAAGAAGATCCAAGCCGTGGAAAACGTGGCCATCAGGACAGCGGTGGGCGCGCCATGGTACGTTAGAAACGCTGACATCTTCAGGGACCTGGAGTACACACCAGTCACCGAAATCATCCGGGATAGAGCGAAGAAACTGTACACCTTAGCTGAGGAGCACAGGAACCCGCTGATCAGGGAGGCCACCTCCTATGATCCGGCCGACGCACCGAGGCACAAGAGGCCGAAGGTACAGTTACTGGATAACGGGTAAGTATAACTAATCCTTTCCTTACAGATGGACCAAACCCACTGAAAAGACATGACACGACCAACCACCCTCCCACAAACCTTGCGGGCGCCGGTCAGTAAACCGACCAGTGCCCGTTGTCCCCCTGGCTCCGTGAAGGACGAAAGTGCTAAGAAAGCACTTAGGCCTTCACCTCCTAGAGCTACACAGTTCATCTTCACCTTGTCCGATGATCCAGATGACAATGTGTCAATTGACACTTTGTGTACTGGCAGTCAATCCCAAGTCACAGAATATCCACACAGTCCCTGACAGACAGATGACTACCCCCGGGGGTGACAAGCTGGCGAAGAAAGAAGACGAAGACAGAAGAGCGCCAGAAGAGGCCCTAGCCAGCAGGGTTCATCAGCCAGGACCCAGGGAGGTTGACCGAAATCTTCGGCACCGCTCACATTTGTGAGTGGGGCCGTTCGTAAAGTAAGTTAACCCGCCCTGCACGAGGCCGGTCCAGGTCTACAGCGATGACTAGGGTAAAAAGGCAATAGTCCTGCCTGGCCCTAGCATCCGAGACCGTCATCATGCCAAATGGATATTGGCGGCGCACATTTCTTAATCTGGAAAATTAAATTCCCATTATTAAAGCCGTTAAAAATTTGTTTATTTATAAAAAAATATATAATAAATAACTAATAACAAAAAAATACATTCTTTTCCACACCACGCCTTATGTTTCCTTGCCTTCCTCCTCGTCTTCGTGGGTTCCACTAGCACCTCGATCAACACATCTTCGTCAGACGCTTCCTCTATATCTGTTGGCTCTATGTCTGTTGGCAAAACCTCTTCAGGCTCAAGGTTACTGAAGTCTTCGATGTTTTGTTTTGTTTTATAGTTTGTAAACCTCGCACAACATTCACTGATTCACGACCATCCGAAACCGGTTGATTGCATATAAAGCACAGACTAGCCATTCCGCGTGGACAAGAACGTCTTTCACAGTCGAGAAACAGCTTTTAACTAACAAACTGGCTTGGATTCGAGACCGACACGACGCGACGCGAAGAGGCGCTTTACAATGCAAGGGGTTTAGGGACTGCGTTTCGGAGAAATACGGTCATGGTCCACTTTTTATACCTGGATGATTATACTTTTCTTGTCTAGAATAAAGAAATGTTTTTAATTTGCATTATAATATATAGAAGCTTTGCATTTCATTACAAAAGTGGTGTGAAAATAATACATTGTTTTGTTATTAATTATTTATATATTTTTTTTATAAATAAACAAATTTTTAACGGTTTTAATGATGGGAATTTAATTTTCCAGTCTAACAGATTAAGAAAAGTGCTTTTATATTTATAGCTCTGCAGTATAATACAATATTACCTATTACGAATGCGCGCTCCCGCTTTATCATGCTATATCTCGAAAACGGTTGGTCGTACGAAAAAAATGTATATGAACAATTTTGTAGAGAATACTATTTTACGTAAGTTTTGTTATGAGTTCTTACGACGTCAGATATATTGGAAGCGAGATTTTCGCGAAAAACCGATTTTCATGACCTTTGACCATCGATATCTCAAGACGCACAAGGGAAGGCATAAGAGATTTTTTTGTGCTTCATTGGAACATCAAAACGAAGGTCTCTGCAAAAATTCAGCTTGTTCGGCCTCATTCCGCAGATGGCCTTTATTTTTACCTTATTTCCCTGGAGTAATTTGCATTTTCATTGATCTGGCAAAAGCATTCGACACAGTAAGTCACCCCGACTTGTTGAATACCTTGGAAGGGATCGGATTCAGAGTAGCTGCTTATAATCATATAGAAAGTTACCTAAATTACCGAGTACAATGTGTAAAACTTGATTCTACAATAAGTAACATGGAGAAAGTTCGTTGTGGAGTTCCACAAGGTACAGTTCTTGGTCCTATTTTATTTACACTCTATGTCAACGATCTTTTCAAACTACCTCTTATAGGGAAAGTTTTAAGCTTTGCTTGACACTGTAGTTTATTATAGGGCCAAGGACTGGCAAATACTAGAAAGAACAATAAAAACTGATTTTCCAATTTTGTTGGACTTCTTTAGTAACAAGTTATTAACTATAAATTAAAAAAAAAACACAAATATCTAGCATTTACTAGTTATTCTTTAAACCTCCCGGATTACACTTTAATTAAATTTAAACACAACAATACTGATATTGACCTGAAATTAGCTAAAACAATAAAATATCTGGAGATTATAATAGTCACCTTAAATGGGATGCACATTGCACATGCAGATAATCTAGTCAAAAAATTACGATGCCTTCTCGCCAAATTTAAATATTTAAAAACTGTTTTGATATCGAACATTTACTAATTATGTATTATGCATTAGTGCAAACCCATTTAACATATGAAATTATTTCCAGGGGGGGGGGTGTAGCGACTTGCTATCTAAGAAAACTAGTGGTGATTCAGAAATGGCTAATAAAGATAATGTATAATAAGTGTTACACCTAATGACCTCAATAGTGAATCCAAAATACTTGATATCAGATAATTATTTTTCCAACAGATAATGTTAGTAAATCCATAGCTAATGACCAACAAGTAAATCACAATTATGACACTAGATATAAAAAGGATTCGATTATAATACCAAGAATGTATAAAACTATTGGGCAACGTTGTAATACTTACTTTGGACCTAAAATATATAATGCCGTACCCAAAAATTTAAAAGGTTTAAATTCTATCAAACTCTTTAAGATTAAATTTAAAAAATGGGTTTTTGATAAACCGAGATCCTCAGTACATGAAATAATTGATTTAAAAAATGCACTCGGACATGTCTAAAATAATCAGATTTTATTTATGTAAGTTTAGTTACATATTATTTTTTAAAATATTATTGTTATTTTCAATAATAAGTAAACCTAGTATTTTACCCAGTAACAGGTTTTCTTTTGTGGGTTTACTTCTTGTTTATTTGTCACTTATTTTAATTGTCAATTGTAACATTTTATTTATATGTAGATACCTGAGACAAATAAACATTATTATTATTATTTATTATTTACTTAATTAAAAGAGAGAATTAGAACAGAAATAAACAACATTTCTCAGGAAACTATAAACAAGGTTCAGCAACACTTTATTCACCGTCTAGGGTACTGTCAGCTACAGCAAGGAGTACAGTTCGAACATTTACTATACATTGTTTTATCATTAACTAACCGTTAGTTCTAGTTATTTGTTCAAACAAAACAAGAAAAATTAGTAAATTCTTATATTCAAAATGGCCGTATCTTTCAACTTATCAATTTTAGACTCTAAGTGTGTTACATTTTTTGAATCAGCTATTAATTCAGAATCCAAAAATGGATAAATATATTGAGTATTCCATTTAAAAAAGTATATCGATGATGTCATAATGGAAACAGCAATGACGTCATAACAAAAAAAATAAAGCATAAAGTGCGCAATTGAAAGTTAAAATCGACGTGTCCCAGGATTTTTCCAAATATTTCTGGTTTAAGAAATAATGAATATATTCCATACTTTATGGACACACTGTATATGTATATACACTCCTCGTCAAAATTAACGTATAATTTAAAATTTATCATAAGTTTGATGTTCAATATTTTCTGAACCATTTTCCCGTTCGTCCGTCCGTCCATCCGTGCGTCCGTCCGCGATAACTCTAAAAATACAAATGGGAGACTTCCCAAATTTGGCAATTCAGATTGTCAACAACATTTTAGGTGAAACAATAAATTTGGTGAATATAGTACCACCAGAAGTGACACAATGAATGAAAGAAGAAAAAAAGATACAATTTCGGGAAAAAAATTAAAAACTTTTATTGCATTTCTGGACGAATCTCGACGAATTATAATGAAAAAATATAAGTTTATGAAAAAAAGATCTGTCCGCATGTCTGTAGTATCGCGATAGCAGCCACAGTTTTTGAGATAAAGCTTTCAAATTTGGTACACATGTTCTAAAAGCCAAAGACAATGATTAATTCGATGAGCAAAATTGGCCAGCTTATAGGAGGCTCACGGTACCCAAACCTGTTCGTATTTAACTTTACAAAACAGTTATTTATGATACAAGTGTTAAAAAAGACTTTCTCTTTTGTGAGTGGAGAAGTTTGCGAAACGAGCGTAAGCGAGTGGAGCAACTCCACGAACAAAATAAAGTCATTTTTAACACGTGTATCATACAATGTTTTTTCTACAAACACCATTAAAAGAACAATAAAGTTTCTTTAAATAGATTTCAAATCCTTTTAATCGTTACCTCATAATTCTAGTAGTTTGTAGGATTTATGAAATAAATCAAGTTTGCCCGTTGTTTGACACATGCTTGTCAAATGTAAAAAACTATATAGTATTTCCTCCACTGCTTCAAGTTCAACTTCAACAATTTCTTCTTGTGAAGTAGCTTCCTCACAAGGGATAAATATTACTAATTGCTCCAATTGTACAATTAATATAAATATTTCTAAATAACTTGTAATTTTTTGTTACTAAATATATAAATGTCATTATGACAAACGACTTGTCATTTTACTTTTTGCACTAGTGTTAAAAGTAAATCATGTGATCATTTTTAACGCGAGTTTATATAATATTACATTTTTAATTCAAGTATGTCGTGTTAAAAATTTAGTTTTGAATGGTGTTTGTAGAAAAAATATATTCTTGATGAAAGATTATAAATCATGTCTACTATATCAAGTGAATAAAATATATTTTCCAAGTACTTAAATAAAGCTGATGGAAACTGAAATATTTTACACATTTGGCCTCATGAAATGGGGTTGGGATAAATTTAACAGTTTGGCGTTTGAACGATCTGATTTAGTTACAAAAATGTCAATGTTAACAACAAAAAATTATTAAAATATATGACATGAATTATTATTGACAAGTATTGAATGACACTGATAATTAATTATTTAAAAAAATTTAATGAAACATTTCAAGGTACGCTATTAAAATTTAATTGAGGTAAGTGAAAAATTAAATAGAATGATTTTTTAGATCAGGATAATATATACTGGTATAAGAAAGTTATGTGCTGGCCATATCAGATATTTTTTCCACGAAATTTATAGCATCTCGTGGAGTGCACCAGCAATCTCAGCAACTCTCAGCAAAAGTCACGATATGTTCTTATCTTTTATTAACATTTCCTTTTTGATTCACTTTCTTATCGCTCTTATACACATTTTTATATCCCTACATGTCTTTATTGACCCTGACCTCCTCTTCTAGTGTTCTTCCCAGTTTCATTATGACGCTACACCACTCTAAAAATGCTTTAATGGGCCACACCACACCGTTAAACTATTTGAGTTTGATTATAACCTTTTTCGTAAAGGACAATTACAGCACATTCAGATTTCGAAAGATTGCGATTTTCTTTTGGAATATGCAGCATTTGAAAAGAAAAACTCGAAATAATGTGCAGAAAGCAACCTGACACAAATCGTCTATTTGTCAGATTTGTCAAATGGTCACAAATTGTGACATTTAATTTCATTTTTCCCAAAGCCTACTAGAGGCACGTGATTCTTTTCAAGTGTGTGCATAAAAAGGACTCAATAAAGACATATAGCAATATAAAAATGTGTATACCTTGTAACAAGCGTGATAAAAAGGTGATGTGATGTGAAATGTTAACAAAAGATGAGACTAAAGTGTGATTTTTGTGGCGAGTTACTGAAGTTACTAGTGCACTCTAGGATTTTTTAAATTTCCTGGAAAAAAAATATCAATATAACATTCGGTATATCAGCAAAACAGTATTAGAATGAAAACCAGTGGCATAGTAAGATTCTTCAGGAATCACTCCACAATTTAAAAAAAGCATCCAAATCGGGAAAATGGTTCAGAAAATATTGAACATCAATCTTGTGGTAAATTTTGAATTATGCGTTAATTTTGACGAGTATATATGTATCACCTTTTTTTCCGGATTACTAAAAATTCTAAAAACTCATAAATTTTTATATATCTGCACTGTTATTAAAAGACAAAAAAACTGTTACTGTTGAAATTACTTTCTCCAATATTGTTTAAAATTTTCCAATATAAAATTATATGGTCTTCGCCCGCTTAATGAATTATTGTAGGCTGAAAAACTTCTTTCTTTCATTCAACATAGGCATTTGATTTGGGTGCGTATTTGAATGTAACTATCTGGATTCACGTTAAATTCACGTTAAAATTGGTAAACGTGTCACCACTAAAAATTGTTGTTATTTAACATGATATTTGAAAGTAACTATTTTAAAAATATGCATAAAATGCATAAAAGCACAAAAAGACGATGCCAAATTTCTTGGACATTTTAAAGAATCTGGTTTCTACTTGTAACATAAACTATTTGACCTCGTCATATGCATACATATATTAATTACATATTCATGGTTACTGTTCGCAAAGAGTACTTTTCCCAGAATATTTCCCGAAATGTTTCAAAGAAATATATAATATCTATATCTACTTTATTAGGTTTCCAGTGAAGTTGCCCGTTATTATATACGCTGACTTTTGCCATTTAAAATAATACTTTGAAATTAAATATAACTGTATTAATCAATACTTAATACATGCATTGAAAATAGTAATTCCTTAACAATAAATCAATAATGGTAAATTTACAGGAGTATACAAATGTGGGAGTAATAATAAAATAAAAGTAAATCATAATTTAATATTTTATGATTATATTTTGCTTTAAGAAACGCGGAAAGAAAAAATAGTTTAAAAGTTAAATCTTTCATTATATATCCATTTGAGATTTCATAATCATATTGTAAAAAAAGATATTGATTAAAGAACATAAACGCTACTTTTTACCCAGCATGTTGTCAAACAAAATTAATGTTATGCTAGGACTCTTCCGTTTTGCTTATACGTTACTTTCTTTTTTTCTAACAGATTTAGGAAAAAAATTATAAGTTTTTTACTTCATTTATCGTCTGGAGTTCACTTATATTTTATTTGGCCTTGTATATATGGGATGTTGGGATGTCATACTTTTATCAGTACCAGAATATTTAATCTGTTTTGTATCGTTCCTCTTTTTTGTTTCCCAGATGATTTCTCATAATACTTGTAAGGCCTGTCTTTGTTAGATTCAGAGGAAGCTGATGTTTCTATTCAACCAGGTTTGATTCTCCTTGAAAATGGTTAAATTTTTTCTGTTTTGGCCTACTTTACTTTAAACTGAAGGAGAATATATTTTTGAATGTTTGTTTTCACTTCAGCAAGTCTCAAATTTGAAGCGTTATGAGAACTCGTTGGTGAAAAATAAAAAGAAAATATTCCACTACAATAAAACACAGGGTTTTAGTTACCAATATCAGTAGCTTTTATACTGTTTCTTAAAATTGACTTTGAGATAATTTAGGTCGTTTTGTCCCGTAGCGTCGCCAATAATTTAGCAATGTCGCACCAGTCGCCAACTAGCTGTTTTCTTGCTTTGTGTTTGAAATAATTTTATTCACTTAACCCATTAAAGCCCGAATTTTTTTTTTTGATTTTTTTTTTTAAAGTTTTGTATTATTTCAGTTATATTTAACGTGGCTTAGCCAAAAATGATAATAAAATGTGATTGAATACACCAGTTTTTTGTAAAACATGCGTTGCCATATGGCAACACTGGGACATTGAGGTATAAGATTGGTTAGATTTGTTAAATAATACTTTTTAATTTTAAACATATTTGAATATAAATTATTTAGTATGAAATATATAGTTACATGGCAGACAAAGTCCGACGTTACATTTTTTGCACATTGTGCGGATAATAGAACAGCAGCCTTCACCAGCACATCTTCTTTTCTTCTTTTCTGGTATCTCCACTAGCAAATGATCTTGTCTATCGTATCTCAAATCATCGCTAATTCTGTTCAAAGTTATACTATTTTTGGAGGTTGATGGTCTTCCCGCTCTTTTGGGAGCATTACCATATCGGGTTAAATAAACATTTACTATTTCACGTCTAAAATCTAGTTGTGAGATAGCTTTTCCACTTTTGCGCTGAATAATCCATGCATTTACAATGGAAACATCAATAAGCCACGTGAAAATGCACCACCACCATTTTTTTGACCTAATTCCAATTCTATAGCAATTTACACCTCCGTCCATCAGATCTGTCCCTCCCATTCCACTATTGTACTCTCCTATGACAAAAGGTCTAGATACTTGAATATGCTTTTTGTCTTTTCTGGAATATCTCTTTACTTGATTCATTGGTGAAATGCCATAACAATTTGATGCAACTGTAACCACACTGTTATCCAGCCATCTAGTAAAGATTATTCCATTAGTTCTTTCAATTATTGAGATATGATCTCCCTTCTTTCCTGTTTTGGCAAAATCTTTCTTCGCTAGTAGAGGGCATTCTTTCGGAACTCTGTTTTCTCTCATTGTTCCAGAGGCTGTGTATCCATTTTCTCTCAAATAAACCAGCAAATTGACTGTTGTAAACAAGTTGTCAAAAAAGAAGTTATATGGAAACTTTTTTTATAGCCTCGGTTTCTGAAAGCATTGTAATAAATGGAGCTGTACATTTACCAAACTGGTTTTCATCTTTTCCTAAGGATTTGGGATCTTTACCCTGATACATATCAAAATTCAATAAATATCCAGAAGTGGAATTTACACACCACATTTTAAATCCGAATCTTATAGGTTTACCACGGATGAACTGCTTACATCCGTGGCGACCGTAATACCTTATCATCGATTCATCGTAGTCTAAGTTCTTTTCTGGTACAAAATTATGCAAGAATTTATGTTTTAGTTTATTCATCAAAGGTCTGAGTTTCCAAACTCTGTCTTGCTCATCAATTTTGTTATTATCAGCGCAATGAATAAACTGCATAATTTGGAAAAAACGATTTATTCGCATTACCTGGCTTACCTTTTTATTTTCATATCATCTTGGGAGTCCCAGTAAAATCTTTTTCCCGGTAGAGAATTGTAGCCAGACAATATAAGAATACCAAAGAAACATTTTATGTCTTCCTCGGTGATATTTTGGTCAGTACAATTTTTGAAAACTGTATAATTTCTTGTTTCATTCACTAACATTTTCATGACTTCAGAGTCGAAAAATAATTCAAATAATTCAACTGGGCTCATGTTTGCATAAGCACTGTAATCAGGAGAGGGAAAGTCTTTCTTTAGTGCTTCAAAATCACCATGGATCCAGGAATAATTTTTGTCAACAGAAACACGAATAGATTTATCAGAAGAGGTTCCTGGACAATTTTTTGTTTCTTCAACTCGATCACCAGCATCGTCCTCACCACCTATCCTTTCACCATCATCGTCCTCAGTTCCTATCCTTTCACTATTACTCAACACTATTTCTGCTCTAGCCGATAGTTGTCTTCCAGAAAGTCTATTTATATCGCACTCATTTTCATCATCACCCGATTCTTCGTCAGTTAAGACATTAGCCTCCGGTGGTTGTATATATACTTGATCTACATCCAGATCATCTGTATATGCAATTTCAAGAGCCTCCTGTAGAGTCAATCCCCCTCTGCAATAAGATATAATGTTTGTAAATTAAAATTCTGTAGGAAGTGTATTGTCCCAGTGTTGCCATATGGCAACACTGAAAAACAATACATTGTGAACGGATCAAATGAAAAGAAATATGAAAAACCTAATAGCCATTGTAATGATGCATCCTTACATAATATATAACTGAATATTCAAGGAAAAATCTGATTTCACTATTGCGTTCTTATACTTACACGAAATGAATGTCCATTTTCACATAAAAAAAAATTTGTATCAAGTTCAAACACACTTAGCACACAGATAAAGAGTTCTAACCTAAATAAGAATAAAACAGGTATTTGTTTAGGTCTCTTGTAAGTAATATCTAGCGCCATCTATATTAAAATAGTTTAAATACATTTACAAACCTTCATTAATAGAGACCTGTTTACTGTTGCCATATGGCAACGGTGGGCTTTAATGGGTAAACATAATTCGTAGAAAATAATAAAATAAACATACTAAATGGCCCCACAGCTTGCTACTGAAGGTGTCACAGTATAGCATAATAATGATGTTTACTACTGTTAGGATATAATTTATAACGAGGATAACATAAATAAAAATGACGGGGTTGTGATATACATAAAAATTCATTCAAATATGTTAGCAATGTTATTAATATTGAAAATTGTCGTGCACTACAAATTAAAAGGAATATTGGTAACGAAAATATTATTACTTTTAACTGCAATATATATGCCGCCGTCAACAAACGTAGAAAGATTTATAATAATTTTAAAAAATTATTTTCAGGAAGTAACAAATAATAATTCAGACAACTACATTCGAGTTGGTAATATATTAATATAAACATATTAGAGGAAAATTACATAAAAGCAGATTACCTAACATCTTAAGTGAAATTAAGTTTACAAGAGAGAAAAAAGTTTCGAAATAGTTAGACCATCCTAAGGCTATTTTTATTTTATAAATTTTCAAGGGATAAAAATGAGATAAAACATTTAAAATTGTAGTTTATTTACCCCCCTTAAAATCGAGTGGGATAAGTGAGAAGCAAATATGAAATATATATTTATTTTCCAACAATGAACCAGCATAGAAAGTTTGAGAAGTCATTTTTAGGACACCCTGTATACCCAATTCCAATTACGATATGCTCCAGATAACGTGTATACAAAACATCATTATCGTATATCATGAACCCGTTAAGAATAACCTATTGAATCCTATTTATTAAATAAGATTTCAATAACTTTACAAAATTTGATTCTATTAAGCCTCTTCGGGTGAGAATCGCGGGTATTATACAAGGTGATTAACTTTTAATACAACAAATTTTAACAGTCGATAGATATCGATGAAAAGGTTACTTTGTGGTATACACATTATTCCCCAGGGTCCTCCTTTTAAGATACAGATAATTTTTTGCGATTTGCATCTTTTTTCTCCTAAACTAAATACGTTGATTTGAATTTTTTGCTGAGATATTTTATCCTCCAAGTTCAGAATGAGCATTTTATCGAACCAGCTATTTGATTTGCGACTAATATTCCTGTACTGAAATTAAAATATGCGATTATTCTCAAAACTAGTTCCTCCTATAAAAACATTGCATGAAATTTATTTTCTTTCGGAAACACTGAACATTTCTAAAAATTTAGTGGTATAGAAATTCTGACTAAAAAAAGGGCGCAGTTGCTACTCTCGGACTCATCTGATTGAACCGTTTCAACAGTTTTTCATAAAGTCAATGCAGTCGAATCATACCTCATACCAAATGTAAAATAAATATCTTACAAAGTTTGGAGAAAGAAAAATTAAAATTTCAAAAAAATTTCTAATATCAACGCCATGTATTTAGAATACGAAAGACCTCGAGAAAAAAAGTTTACACCACAAAAAAACTCATTTCGTCGAGATCGATCGACTGTTTAAATTTTTGGTATTAAAAGTAAATCATCCTGTATAGTGTACCAATTAAATATTAAAAGCGTTTAACATCAATAATTAAAATTAAAATCTTTACAAAGAAATTATAGTATTTTTAACAGTGCAGAATTGTTTTTTATTATATTTATTTAAAATTATTTCTTTCGTTGATGTTGTTAAAAATGACGAGAGACGTAGGTAGGCTTTGATGCAAAAATGCATTTTTACTTTAAAATGTAGTAGAAATACATAGTTATAAATGCTATGTTTTTGCAACATACAGGTTGTAGATATTTTGTGCAGAAAATCAAATAATCACTGGCGCATCCGCCATTAATTTAAAACAGAAATGATAAGAAATATAAAATGAGGCAGAGAAACGTAAAATATTAAAGTTAGTAATAACAATTTTCACTTTAAATTTAAACTAAAAATATTATCATACAATTTGGCAACTAACTAGGCTAACATATCTTGAAAATAATACTACAATTTTTGAATTTCTTCTTAATGCTTCGTGTATCAGGATAATTTCTTATTATCTTATGAACCTACATCTCAACGAGCTACCAGGTTTGATAGTGTAGTGGAATGAGTGACAAACTCCCTAGTTCAAATCTCAGCTTCCAGCCTGACAATGAAAATAAGCGGACACGCAACCAGTGTCCGCGTTTTTTCAACATTGTAACACTCGACTTTGGATTTGAGGATTGTCTAATTTATGTGGTGTATTTTTTTATGTATTGTATTTCTTAAAGCATTCATTTATACTTTTATGAACACAAGTTTTTTAGATGCATTTTTAAAAATATATATTTACAATACTAAATTTAATTAAAACCGGAAAACGTTTATTTATTTTTATTAAATAAAACACTGAAAACGTGCTCCATTTGCAACAATTTGGCAATATCCCAACCGTTACATTGATTTAATTTAAAGCCCTATATTCTTTTTGTGTCATCTCTTATGTGACTTTAAGGACGAGTTGCATTAAATTGCTCAAGATTTCATATTATATAATAAGTAAAGCTGGCATGTCGTGCAGCGGCAAATAGGCGTACGCATCATAATAAGCGTAATAAAAGGAATTAACTAGTAACAAAAGCAATAAACTGTTACAATTTATAACAATGTATGCAAAATTTACCCTCTTAACTAGCTTGATGAACTAGCTTGATTATCACAAACTGGATAAGATTTATAAAAACTTTACAGCATCAGGTATGTTTCTATGGTTGTCTCCGTGAATGATGTTCGCTGTGGTATAAAAATATGCTTATATTTTGAGAACAACTCTTCGACATCAATTGATGTAATACATGCATACTTAAAATAGTTTTTGAACGCATTTAACTGATCTGGATATGCACCATCAGTACCATCACAAATTTGTCTTAATGTGGTAAAGCCGATGTCTTACTTTAACACCCGTGCGAACTTTTCTCTAACGCGCTCATTTTTTGCGTCACCTATAGAGTATAGCAGTCGATTTACGTCATACACTATTTGCAGTGACTCCGCTAACGAGAACACACTGTTTTGTAAGTTTTCCATGGCGTCATGTAATCTTTTATAGTTCTTGTGAATAGTTTTTAAAGATGTTTCAATGGAAATATATTCGAGTTTTGTCTGGCTTTCCTTAATAGCTGCATCCTCGTCAGAATTGAATTGCAATGTCACAGTTTTTATTTCTTGTAAATATTCAGCATAATAAAAAGCTGCCTTCAACCGTGTTCCCCAACGTGTAAGAATCGGCTGTGGTTATGTGTTGACGACAGATTATAAAAAAAAAATTCTACTGTGAATGTTATAGTGAGTACGTGTACTGGACCCTCTTAAACCGACATTTCCACTGTTACTAGGTAAGAAGAGACTGAGTGTACTGGCAAAACAATTACATGGGTGGTGCTGGAGACGTTAAAAAAATTTGACCGATCAACAAGTCATGTGTTGATATTTGTGATCGATGGTGCCACGACAATGCGTTTGATAGGTCGTTCCTTTCAAGACATGGTTGCAGGTTGGTACATGTTACGTGTAAAGTGCATGCTTTACAACTTGTGGCGGAAACTATTCAACAATGTTTTCCAGAGTTAGAAGCATTAATAGCAAGTACAAAAAAAGTGTTTCTTAAATCCCCTAAACATCTTCGCGCATTTCATAGCAAGTATCCCGCTATTCCTGAACCTCCACAGCCGATTCTATAAGTTGGGCAACATAGTTGAAGGCAGCTTCTTATGCTGAATATTTTATCACATTGCTGTAATACTTGTAACGGTCCATTTTTAGATATAATTAACTTGCGTTTTATTTAATACTAATTGCATAAATTGGTTTGAGGTCAACCTTAAAAATTCTAGAACCGACCTAAATAAATTGTAAATCTTTGATATAATCCAAGCGACCACTGGACCTTTAGTGCACCAGCGCGAACACTGCGGTTTGTGGGGACAAGGGGGAACGCTTGTACTAAGATGGTTAGGTTTTTTGAAGTCAGACTCGGCCAAGCCACGGCCGAGAGAGGATGTGTGTCTTCATTGTACGTTATCTTGTGTTTTTTTAAGTTAAAGTACGTTATCTTATTTCTTATGGAGAGACAAGGTCGGGGCTTTGAGTGAGTTAGTTGGTGTACGTTGCTGGCATTACGTTCAAGATTTGTTCTGGCTGAAAGTTATGGTTAAGAAGTTCCTTGGTATGTAGCCTAAGAAAAATATTCTATGAGCTGGTAAGGTTATCTTCCTTCTAATTATTGTCAAATAGGTACCTATTGAGTTGTAAACAGCCAGCTTCCGCTCTGAGTGCGAACTGGAAATTTGAAAGTAAATTTGCATCAACGGGCTGATGTGCCTGTCCACTGAACTAGAGTGGGAAAAAGCCCCCTAGACTTTTTTTAACTTGCTATTGAGCTGTGCGAGACACTTTAGTGAAGAATAACCGTTCTTTCCCCCTTTCATCGGCATTAGTGCGTTTACCCTTTTTTAGACTTTTGAATAGGAACTATTAAAACGAAAAAGAAAGGCGGGTGGCGCCCTTACACAAACTTGTCAAGTGAGATTAAGAATTTCTGTATTTTTAAGATTATGTGGACAAAGTTTATTATTTGCTTACCACGCCCTGAATGAGCCTTTTGTCATTTAAATTATGAATACATGTATTTGTTTTGTATTTTGTTTCATTTCAGGCTAGGTAAACTAAGTGAATTAAAATAGCCAGGGAAAAACCACTCGTTATATACTATAATTCAATCCTGACGAGGCTGCAGCTATTTACGTTGAAACAGCATTAAAAACTATTTACAAGATTACATGACGCCATCAAAAACTTAAAAAATAGTGCGTTGTCGTTAGCAGAGTCACTGCAAATAGTGGACGAAATAAATCGACTGCTACACTCTATAGGTGACGCAAAAAATGAGCGCGTTAGAGAAAAGTTTTCGTGTGTTAAAGCAAAACACTAGTTTTACCAGATTAATACAAATTTCTGATGGTACTGATGGAACATCTCCTGCATACATTGTTATAAATTGTTACACTTTATTTCTTTTGTTACTAGTTAATTTCTTTTATTACGCTTATTATGATGCATACGCTTATGTCCCGCCGCATATTTCTGCTAGCTCTAATAATAAGGGTCGTTGGTATTTGGTGTAAACTTTTACAGCAGATTTATAATAAACTAAGATGGCGTTATGAGGCGGATCAATTCAATAACTTTTAATGCCAAAATAAGTAAAACCGGATTTGAAAGGTTTTTTGACAACCCATTCAACCATCATATTTTGTTGATTCCGTAGATCAGTTAACAAAACACGATAAATTAATTATGCAATAATAATAATATAAAATTTTATATATTTTAAGTATTTTTTTCTAACTTTTCGACAAATAAAGAGACTGTTATGAAATCCTTCACGAACTTCTTGAAAACTCTGTGGAGTTTCATTAAACGATGAATTTTATGAGATGGATATGATAATAGTTCATATTCCGTTAGCTCCTACTATCTATTCTGTTTAGGAAAATTAAGTAATAGTGCGAAATATGATTTATCATCAATGTTGATTAGCTACAGATTTAAATATTCTAAAAGCACTTAAATAAATAATTTTTCATTTTTTTCAGGAGACGACGGCCCTTTTTTTGAAGGCGTACTTTCTAGACCATTATTAATCCTGACGTGGGTTGGAGCCTTTGATGTGAAGATAACACTCATGTAGTCTTCCACAGAACATCAAAACACGATATACTATACTCGATGCACGTTTTGCCAACCAAATTTGCATCATCTGAAGATGTTTAAAATAAACCTTTTGCTAACAATCTACCCTATTTATATCTAAACTATTGTCACGGTTCGGTGAACCGTGACTCACTAACCAATAGAGCGGGCTATTTGGGATTGGCCCTCTGTCACTATTCATACTATTTTTACACTTTGTGATTTCCAAGCTTTCAAATGCATCCAGCTCTCTAATATTTGTTACATTCCTAATTAATCTTAAATTGCTAGTATCTATTTTATGGCTGTTCTCAAACGCATATTGGCCAACACTAGATTTATCTGTTCTACCATATGCTCCTTGAATCTAGTTTGAATTGATCGTTTAGTTTGTCCTACATAATTTTGATTACAGTTCTTACAGCTAATTTCATAAATCCCCGTCTTATCGTTTGTTTCATATTTGACTTTTAGATTGCCTAAAAGTTGTTATAGTTTATTTCCCGATGAATGAACCACTGCCATACCTATATTTTTAAAAATCTTACAATACCACGAGCGAATCGAGGATCGAATGGAATCGATAGAAATTTTGGATTTTCTTTCATTTTGTAAGGTTGGCAAATTTCGAAGTGTCTCTTTAAATTTACGTTTTCTAATTTTTTTTATCGATTAAACTTATAGAGTATCCATTACTTGCAGCTATATTAATACCGTTTATTTTTTAAATCTCTATTGAGGAGAAAGCCTTTGTGTAAATCACAATGCCGAGAGTCTTTAGGGATATATCTTAGAGTACTGGTATCTTTTCTGTATATGCCAAATTCTAACTTATTTTCACTATTTCTAATTATTAATACACCTAAAAATGGTAGTTGTCCAGAGTTTTCAATTTCATATTTGAATTTAACTGACGCGAAACGACTGTTTAATTTAGAAATAAAGTTTTCAATATCAGTGACTTTTGTATCAAATACTGCAAAAACATCATTCACATACCTAAACTAAAATCGAAGGAAATACTCGAATTCTTCTTTTACTTTTGTTTCGAATTTACTCATGAAGTGACTGCCAATGAATGGTGACAAAGAGTTAGTCATTGCAATGGGTAGCTCTTTGTCACCATTCAATGCCAGTCTCTTCTTAAACGGATTCGCAACAAAAGCAAACGAAGAAATCGATTATTTCCCCAGGGATTGGTATTAATAATTAAAACCGTATTAATAATTAAAAATAGTGAAAATAAATTAGAATTTGACAAATACAGAAAGGATAACAATATTCTAAGATATATCCCTAGGGACTCTCACCACTGTGCTCAATACAAAATGGCGAGTTTAAGCTTCCCGTTCATTAAGGAGAAGTTTGAAAAAGAAAAGGCATTGATTAAGGATATAGCTGCGAGTAATAGATATTCTGTAAGTCGGGGATTTACGTAATTAGCTCTAAGGACTGTAATCAAAAGTATGTAAGATAAACTAGACGATCAATTCAAACTTGATTCAAGGAGCATATGGCTCATCTAAAATATGGTAGAATAGATAAATCTAGTGTTGCCCAAAATTCGTTTTAGAACAACCATAAAATAGATATTAGCAATTTAAAATTAAATAGGACTGTAACAAATACTAGACAGCTGTCTAGCCTGTTATGAACATGATTATTGTTAAATAATATTTACAGTTCAGGATAACATAAAAATATTTATTGTTTTGTTAGAAATAAATTCGTTATTTATTGAAAGTCCATTATTTTATTTTATTTGAAAGTTATTTAACTCTTATGAGAAAAATGTTAATAAAAAAAATTTCGCTTTAATAATAATCTTTACTACACAACCACATCCCAATAATCTAAATTCTAGACTGAAAGCTTAAGGGCATGGGAAAAGATAGTAAAAGAAAAAAAAACTTTAAAATTGAATTTTGATTTCAATTAACGTAATTTAGTTACCATATGCGTACGGATAAAAATAAATGGGGACACGATACCCAATTTTAACCTTTTAACTTGAGAGAAACTGGTCCAAATTTATTAAAACATTAAGTTCGTAGAAGACTCAAGAGACAGCAAATAGTTTTTTTTTCACCACCGATTGTCTATGACTATTTAAGGAAACATTTTTGGATAAAAGTAAATTGCGTGTAATTACCATTATTTGCTACCTAGAATTTGCCATTAAGTTTATGGCATACTTATGATACGTCCTGTATATACAGGGTATCTCAAAAGTATTGCTTTTCCTTTTGGGAAGCGATTCAACAAGTAAAAATAAGCCAAAATTGTAGGGTGGTAAAATATCAAACTGGCCTTCAGTTACCAAGATATTGGTCAAATAGTTAACAACACTACTGATGAGTGGAAAAATTAGCACCGAGATTTATTAGGAATTTAAATACATCACCTTCATATTAGATACAAACCAACAACTATTTTGGAGGTGTTGTACAAACGCAGTGCATAAATAACATACGAACAAGCTGCAACTACTTGATTGAATGCGAGGAACTAAAAAAAATGTCCGTTTGTTCTGTTTTCTTTAATACCTGATTATGCAATCACTAAATATAACATTTATATTTTGTAAAATGGAAATACTTACGCCAAAATTCCTGACATGTGAAAAATTTCGGCATTTAAATATGCTAAGTAGGCCATTACAAATATAAAAATAGGTTCAATAACACGCACTTCATTTGTAAATCTAGTCACCATTGCCGTCGCAATACCCCATATCACACCAATCACAGTGCCGCCAATGGCAACCACAAAAAAGTTTAATAGTCCTGATACTAAGTCCATATATATGATGTTTTCTAGTTTCATCTCCGTATAGGACTCAAATAAATGGTACAAAACAACGGTAACTGCATCATTCAGTAGCGATTCACCGAACACCACTATGTACAGAATCTCGTTAACTTGAATTTCTTCAAATACTGCTAGCACAGCCACTGGATCCACGGCGGATATTAAGGACCCAAACAGAAACATGTCTAGCAGAGGAGTATGACGAGAAAACAGGCCTGTTAATCCTACCGCCCATAAGGAAGCACCTGAAAACATGTAATTCATGTAAATTCAAATATATATCCATTTACATAAAAAAAGATCAATAAGATTAAAGTATATTGTATTAATATTAAGGGTGAATATGGTACTCTGATAATTATTAAATTCAATCGTGATTGAATTGTTGAAATTTATATTCCAAAGAGTATTAGTTTTTCCTCTATTCGGGATTTACTACCACATAAATAATAGTTTACAGATTCACTGAAATCTAAAAGGTATGGTTATCTGTTAAAGATTTGAAAAAAATAAACTTGGGCGCAAATGTTACGTCAAAGGTATAATCAGAAGGTATTTTTTGACAGTTATTGTAAATCAAAGAATCAAATAAAAATAATAAAATATTTCCCTAATGTATTTCTTTATTCTAGGTTCTATTACAGATTTTGTGATATATGTGTTAATCTCAAATTTTATTTAATGATAATGCTAGATATTTATGAACTGTTGATATTTACATATTGTACAATATTAATTTTGATAGTTCTTTTTTTCAGAATAAGTAACCACGTTATAAAAAAATTGATGGATCAATTTGATAAGCATGTATCTTCATTTGGAAATATTAATGCTGATCTTTTAATTGTTTTTTGCCGTCATCCTTTTTTTGTTAAATCTGAAGTTATGTGATAATAATAAGAATAAATAATTATTTATCCTAATTACATTCTAATGATACCGATTCAGTAATTCCATAATAACATTTTTAATGAACATAAATATTTTATTTTCAAGTTAGCCCACAAGAAGTCTCGATTTTATCAGACTATTTCCCTCACATTATAAGAACCAATGAAATAGCAAGATTTTGAAAATTTGTACCAATAAAAACAAACTTTCAGCGAAAATTGCATTCCAAGTAAAAATTATAGATAAAATGACAGCAAAAATTGCACTGGGCTTGACAGCTCAAAACTTCAGTTGAATTATATTTCTTGTTCTATGTTTTGTTCTGAAAACCACATTCGTTCATTTTGATGTGATTTGACTGAAAATATAACCTCGACTGCATCGCGGGCACTTTTTGTCAAATCACATCAAAATGAACACAATCAGTTTCAAGGCAACACGTTTTCATGCGCTGAATTTTCAATAATTTTTAATGCACTTAATATATTACTACAGATAATTTTTTATGTACACAGTGACTAGAACCCGTATTTCGGGTGACATTTCCACAGAGGGATTCTGAATTATTTGATACTAGTGATACGATATAGAGTGATTCTTCCATGTCATCATCATTACTATTAGTAAACTATTTTATTATCAGTTATAAATCATAAAAAAGCAGTTCTGTAATATTTTTGTAAAGTTACGGTTAAATATATCGGCCACTAACTTATAATTGGTACACAAGTTCAAATATCATGACACAAAAGTTTTATTTTATAAACCATAATGAAAATCCGTCCGAATGTTTATTGTAATATTTAGGTCTCTCAACAGATAAAAAAGGGTGTGTGACCTTCGAGAGAGTTGAAAGATGAATTAGTCATATCATGTAATATTATTTTTGCAAGAATGGGAATAAAACAGTATTTTATTGCCACAAAACACGGAGTTAAACAATCATTTATTCTCTTGGGATTTAAAGTCGCCATCGAAACCAATGAACAATACAAACATATCGTAACGACATTTTTATTACGTCGAACTTTTAATGGTAAAAACAACTAAAAATTAAGAATCAGACATATTAACCACAAAATGTAACTTATTTCAAATTAAAATTAATATTAATAAGGTAATTTTTACAGTTCGTAACATTTGGTAATTAGCAACATTCAGTAATCTAAACGTCAAACAGAAATATGTAAAAAATAATGTCAAATAGACAAGGATAACTAGATAAATTTGGAATAAAATACAAAAGCTTCATGGTCAATTATTATTCTTTAGTTTTTACATTTAAGTTCTTTTGCCCATTTTTTTGTGCCCGTCCGTGTAAGAAATTTTATATGCACTTTGAGAGTAACGTGTGTTTTAGTCCCTCACTTTACCTTGGTGCATAAATACCTATTATGCGTTGGCGTAATGTTTATAGCAAAATTTAACGAGGTGCAATGTAAAGTTATGTACCGCTTTATGCGCAAATATATCAAATCCTTAATTCGAACTTCTGTTATTCGATTTGACAGGAAAAATCCTATTGGGTGTTAGGGTTCTAAGGGAAAGAACAACCCTCTATATACCGTACGAATTGAGATATTTTATGTTGAAAATTAAAATGAAAGAAGTAAAAATTGAATATCTCATTTCCTATTGCATATAGGGGTTGGAACATATTTTATTCGATTCGCCGGCTATCCGCCATAGATTTAACATTTTATCATTTTGACACGATTATGGTATAGCATTTATGAAGAATCGTCCGATTTCGCTTAATTTTTTCAATAACCCTCGTCGATTTAACAATCTTCTGGATTTCGCTCACTTTTTTGCGGTGCTTTATGTTTTTATACAATTATATGATTAACCTTTGTGAGCAAAAACCATGTCGATATCTCATTGGGTCTAAGAGATATTGAAGAATCCGTGAAAACACGTTTTACCCCTTTTCATTCTCTTAGGGATCGTAGCAATATCGACAGTGATGCACCCATCAATACAAATAATCTCGTCCAGTTGAATTAGGAATAAACCACAAAAGAGGTATGAATTTTTATAATTTCGTATTACCCTCCCATGCCGCTCCTGAATTTACGTCAATGTCATCCAAGATACAGGCTCTAGTCATGACAATATAACAAGGGGTAAACCTGTTTGGAAGTTTGGTGTACAAGCATATGGAATTCCATGGATTTCTTTTTAATTTTCTGGAATTCCTTGGAATTCCGTGGAATTCTTTGAACTCCATGGAATTCCTTAGAAGTTTTTGACATTTCTAAGAAGTTTTATAATTATTATTGAATTCAAAAATTAGATATTTTTTATAATTTATATTACAGCATTATTTATTTTACATTATCCTTGTATTATATTTCTAAATAGAAATAACAACATTTAGTTAGACATGACATATACGAATTGTAGACATAAAGGGTGTCATGTACCAAAATCATTATTTTGCATAAACTTGAATTAAAAACATTGATTCAGTTTTCTTTATTAAGTTTTATCAAAAAACAACTATTGTTCAGTAATAGTCTAGTAGGTTGAATCTTGTACTGTTGGTTAGCACTATGGACTTTCCTGCAACTTTATTATTTGCAAAAAAAATTATAATTAATTATACATGACATTCTTATACTCGTACAGGATTTACAAATTTTTCGAAAATTGTCTCAGGAATTTCACGTTTACCATTGTTTCCTTGTTCATCACTTAGAACATATGCACTACCAGAGGAAACAATTCATTACTAGATATATTTTGTAACATTCGAGTTTTATTAGAACCAATATTCATACAAGATCGCCGAAAAAGAGGTTATTTCAAATCTGAATATGATTTTGAAGACATTCATTGAAAGCATTCATGGATTCGGTTTTATTTATAAGAAAGGTTGATTTTATTTTTGTTGCTTTATTTTTAGAATCTGTTTTTTGAATTTTTGATAAATCTGTTTATAAATTTTTTCTCCCGTCTTCAGTTGTAACGAATAGTAACTATTTCCATCCTAACATGATAATAAAGTATTGAAAATATTGTTTTCATCTTATCTTATTTTATTTTTAGAATCTACTTTTTGAGGTTTGTATAATGCCTTTTACAAAGGTTCTTATGAAACGTTTTTGTTACAGTAAATAATAAAAAATATCTGTTCATTTCTGTCTAAGAAAAATACATATATCTTTGGAATTCCCTAAAATTTCGTGGAATTCCTTGGGATCTCAGGGGATTCCTTGGAATTCTTTTGGAATTCCTTAGCATTTCGTGGATTCCTAGCCAAAAAAAGTGGAATTCCATGGAAATTTGGTGTACAGATTGTTGTCGACAGGTTTACCGTTCGCACTATAATGAGCAAACTGTTCGCAGTTTGCTTGATTTATTTATATATATATATATATATATATATATATATATATATATATATATATATATATATATATATATATATATATATATATATATATATATATATATATATATATATATATATATATATATATATATATATATTACCCCGACCTGCATTGAATTACACCTTCAAATCATGATAGATCGATAACCAATATCATTTGTCAATTCCTAACCAGACATAGATCGATTCGAACTTATTTGTTCTCTTCAGTATGCCATAGGTTATGGAACAGACAAATGATAGTGGCCAACCTGCTAGTTATATACTAACTAAGGTGAAGTGAATAGTGGTGAGAGGTATGAAACTTCTCATATGGTCTGAATGCTACTATCCGACCGACATCCTAGATGTCTCTGTGGCTGGATAGCGACTTGTATCACAGCAAGTACCGAGAGCGGCGACCCTAGCCCAGGTGGACTAAACTAAACATATATATATATATATATATATATATATATATATATATATATATATATATATATATATATATATATATATATATATATGTATATATATATATATATATATATATATATATATATATATATATATATATATATATATATATATATATATATATATATATATATATATATATATATATATATATATATATATATATATATATATATATATATATATATATATATATATATATATATATATATATATATATATATATATATATATATATATATATATATATATATATATATATATATATATATATATATATTATATATATATATATATATATATATATATATATATATATATATATATATATATATATATATATATATATATATATATATATATATATATATATATATATATATATATATATATATATATATATATATATATATATATATATATATATATATATATATATATATATATATATATATATATATATATATATATATATATATATATATATATATATATATATATATATATATATGTATATATATATATATATATGTATATATATATATATATATATATATATATATATATATGTATATATATATATATATATATATATATATATATATATATATATATATATATATATATATATATATATATATATATATATATATATATATATATATATATATATATATATATATATATATATATATATATATATATATATATATATATATATATATATATATATATATATATATATATATATATATATATATATATATATATATATATATATATATATATATATATATATATATATATATATATATATATATATATATATATGTATTTTTTTAATTTTTACTGCCATTTCTATAAACATTATGAATAAAGTGAGCATAAAACTAGTCTCTGTGATACTCTGTTATCTATTTCGTTCGTATGAAGAAATACAATCATTAATATCATCACTAGTACTCAGTTAGTCGAATAATCTTCCATCCAGGTAATTACCGTAGGTCCAAAACTGTAGTTTATCAATCTAAAACCATTATCTGTCTGCTGAAGTGGGTTGGAACCTTTGATGTGAAGATAACACTGACGTAGTTTTCCACGAAACACCAAAACACTATATACTGCACTCAATGCCCGTTTCGCCAACCAATTTGGCATCATCTGGAGATGATTAAAACTAAACTTATGCTAACAATCTACCCTATTTATACCTAAACTATAGTCACGGTTCACCGAACCGTGACCGTGACCGTCGGTGAACCGTGACCCACTAATGAATAAAACGGGCTGTCACTATTCATACTATTTTTACACTTTATGATTTCCAAGCTTTCAAATGCATCCAGCTGTCTAGTATTTGTTACATTCCTAATTAATCTTAAATTGCTAGTATCTATTTTATGGTTGTTCTCAAACGCATGTTGGGCAACACTAGACTTATCTGTTCTACCATATTTGAGATGGGCCATATGCTCTTTGAATCTAATTTGAATTGATCGTCTAGTCTATCCAACATATTTTTGATTTCAGTCCTTACAGCTAATTTCGTAAATCCCCGACTTTTCGTTTGTTTCAATTTTGTCTTTTGGATTGCCTAAAAGTTGTTGTAGTTTGTTTCCCGATGAATGAACCACTGTCATACCTACATCTTTAAAAATCTTACCAATCCACGGGTGAATCAAAGATCGAATGGAATCGACACAAATTTCGAATTTTCTTTCATTTTGAAAGGTCGAAGAATTTCGAAGCGACTCTTTAAACTTTCGTTTCCTAATTATTTTATCAATTAATCTTACAGAATATCCATTACTCGCAGCTATATCCTTAATCAATGCCTTTTCTTTTTTAAACCTCTCCTTATTGAGGGAGACACTTAATAGACGATGGACTAGAAAATTAAAACTCACCATTTTGTGTTAAGCACAATGGTGAGAGTCCTTAGGGATATATCTTAGAGTACTGGTATCTTTTCTGTATATGTCAAATTCTAACTTATTTTCACTATTTCTAATTATTAATACATCTAAAAATGGTAGTTGTTCAGAGTTTTCAATTTCATATGTGAATTTAACTCACGCGAAATGACTGTTTAATTTAGATGCAGTCATCAATATCAGCGACTTTTGTATCAAACACTGCAAAAATCTCATCCACATACCTCAGCCAAACCCTGGGGAAATACTCGAATTCTTCTTTTGCTTCCGTCTCGAATCTGTTCATGAAGAGACAGGCAATGAATGGTGACAAAGAGTTACCCATTGCTGTTCCTTCATGTTGTTTAAAGAAATTATCGTTGAATCGAAAACAATTTTTTACATGCAAAGTTTAGTGAGTTTAAGATATTCTGATATCTTGATTGAGATTGTTTAATTCGAGTAGATCCTTAAGGTAGTCCAAGGTCTGTGGTATCGAAACACTTGGAAATAATGAACAAACATCAAAGGAGATCAAAATTTCAGCTTCTTGCAACTGAATATTTTTCACCTTATTGATGAACTCGTTAGAATTAATCACAGAGAAACTAGGTGGTGCAATGGGTAAACTTTTGAACTCTTCTGTTAATCATTTTGATAGGTGGTAAGCCGGCGATCCGATTGCTGAAACAATAGGACATACCGACTTTCCTGGTTTATGTACCTTAGGCAAGCAGTACAATCTAGGTACACTTGGGTTAGATACATGTAACTTCCTATTTAAAGCTGGACTGTAGGATTTAAGTACATTTCTTATTTCAGTAATTATTTTTGGTAATGCATTTCTAGAAAGTATTTTATAAGAACCATTACTAATCAGATTGTTTACCCTTTCATAATAATCCTCTTTATCTAAAATAACAACCTTATTGCCCTTATCAGCCTTTAAATAAAAACAATCTTTTTCACACAACCGTTTGATAATTTTTCTGTCCTTTGTGGATTTTGCATGAAACAAAATTGTTTCGTTTCAACGATAATTTCTTCAAGCAACATGAAGGAACAGCAATGGGTAACTCTTCGTCACCATTCATTGCCGGTCTCTTCATGAACAGATTCGAGACGGAAGTAAGAGAAGAATTCGAGTATTTCCCCAGGGTTTGACTTAGGTATGTGAATGATATTTTCGCAGTGTTCGATACAAAAGGCGCTGATATTGATAACTTTGCATCTAAATTGACGTTTCGCGTCAGTTAAATTCACATATGAAATTGAAAACTCTGTACAACTACCATTTTTAGATGTATTAATAATCCCCTCAATAACGAGAGGTTTGAAAAAAGAAAAGGCATTGATTAAGGATATAGCTGCGAGTAATGGATATTTTGTAAATTTAATTGATAAAATAATCAGGAAACGAAAGTTTAAAGAGTCGCCTCGAAATTCCTCGACCTTTCAAAATGAAAGAGAAAATTCGAAATTTGTGTCGATTCCATTCGATCTTCGATTCACCCGTGGTATTGGTAAGATTTTTAAAGATGTAGGTATGACAGTGGTTCATTCATCGGGAAACAAACTACAACAACTTTTAGGCAACCCAAAAGACAAAATTGAAACAAACGAAAAGTTGGGGATTTACGAAATTAGCTGTAAGGACTGTAATCAAAAATATGTTGGACAGACTAGACGATCAATTCAAATTAGATTCAAAGAGCATATGGCCCATCTCAAATATGGTAGAACAGATAAGTCTAGTGTTGCCCAACATGCGTTTGAGAACAACCATAAAATAGATATTAGCAATTTAATATTAATTAGGAATGTAACAAATACTAGACAGAGGGCCTATCCCAAATAGCCCGCTTTATTGGTTATTGGGTCACGGTTCACCGAACGGTCACGATCACCCGTGATAATAGTTTAGGTATAAATATGGTAGATTGTTAGCATAAGTTTAGTTTTAATCATCTCCAGATGATGCCAACTTGGTTGGCGAAATGCGCGTCGAGTGCAGTATATAGTGTTTTGTTGTTTCGTGGAAAACTACGTCAGTGTCATTATCTGTCTATTTATTCATTTCAAACGCACGACGGAAACGCCATTGATAGTTTGTTCACCTAGTTCACTTCTCCAATAAAACGAATGTAATGAACGTTTTCTAGTTCTTTTTAATTCTAATTCTTTTCAATTATCTTTTTAACCTTATACCCACATCTTTATGCTTTTAATTTTATCCAATCCGAAAATCACTTCAACCGTTGTGGTCCGTTTTTTGTATCTACTTATCTATATTGGAGATTTTACCTGGCTAAAAAAAACATTAGCACAGTGTCTGGCTTTATGTAAGATGATAAGAAATGATTTATTTTTTCACTTTCGGTTATAAAAATCGATAATCACTGTTACATCTTACTGAAATATAAGCCCTTAAAAGCTTAAATAAATTCTCTGTTGAAATAATTTTATACGAGTTTTTTGCACACGTGGAGTTCTCACGAATGCTAAAAAGATGTTTTATATTCGAGTTTTGTACATGATTTTTCTGTTACCAAGTGTTTTAAATTAGAAACATATTAAAACTTAATCTTTTTTATTTGTTCTCTAATTGACAAATGGTGAAATAAAAAATAATTATAACAGTTGCATTACATGATTTTATTAGGTAAGTTGTCAAGGTACTAAGTAAATAAATAAAAATATTTTATTTGCTATTATTTTCTCAGTAAGAGTTCAAGAAACCTGTTTGTGAAGATATTTTGTACAAATTTTTTAAATATGAACAACGAAAGTGATCAAAGTGATTTTCCAGACATCCCAGAAGAAGTGTAGGAATCAGCAGAATCCCTTAGCTTATAGCTTCGTTTTGAGGAGTCTATAGTAGATGTCTGTATGAAAAACAGTATGAAGGCAAAATAAAATCTTTGAAGAAGAGGAATCAATTTATTAGTGCGTATTTAGGTGAAAAAGCGGCGTTTAAAGGCGTCAACTCTGTGGTCAAAATTTTCTATGCTAAAATCCACTTTGGCTATCAAAGAAAATACAAGGAAAGTAATTACTCTAAAGCAAAAGCGTTTCTTAAAAGAAAAAATTGCTCGCTATAAGCCTAAAAAATCAGAGGTTTTCACAAGAGACGTATTTACTACTTTTTTACTTGATGCTCTCAATAAATAATGTTTGAAAATTTTTGCTAATGAAAATAGTCATGATAACGGGATTGTCGGGTGCCTGCTCTGGATTTTGGCAAATGTGTCTACGCCAACTACCTGGATTAAATTTATGTTCGTTATTATTGGGTATTGTATATATTCTTTATATTATTATTTTGGAAGGGAGATCGTAGATCTGCCTTAACATACTCATATTTCGATAGGAAAAGTTAGGCAACGGTTAGTTAGTAATTTTTGATGGTAACTCAAGTGAAAATCGGTGACGTCGTACCATTTTCTGGTGGCTTGTATATCAGCGTATATGCAGAAGCTAGGCGAGGATTGTGTAGGTGATATACAATTCATCGGTAAGGATGTAAACCAGTCGTTTTCTTGTCCATTAAATATTAGGCAAGCAAAAAATCTCTACTCTTCGATAGAGAGGAGAGGATTGGCAAAATTTCAGATTAGGGGAGCTCACCTCCTCGCGTCGTTGGTTGGCCCTGGTAGCGGAAATAGTTAAATAAATTAATTTTTTTTTATTTTTGGTTTGGATCCTCAATCTTGACAATTATGAAAAACTCTTCATCTCGACATCATTTATGGTCATTATAGAAAGCGTTGCGGAAGGTAAAAATCTGTATTATTATTGCCTCTAGCCAATAACGGATATTGGGTATAAATATAGAAATCAATCAATGATCAATATGTGGCTTGAATAAAGTTAATATTTTATAACAGTACTTGAACTCATCACCATATGGCTACCAAAAATTCATATTCAGGCCAGTCACTTCACAGTCATTTTTCGGAAAAATTCCCAGAGAAGATTTTTGGCACAGATTTTCATTTTGGCGTTAGAAATAACATGTCGAAAGTTTTATTGTATCTTAGCCGCGTTCGCTACATTGCACGACGTAGAAGGCGCAAAACGGAGCATTGGGAAATAACTTCGTAAATGTCACTCGTATGGTATTATAAAAATGAAAGCAATAATTCTCTACAAAAAAATTCTATGCAATTTCTTCATAAAGGCGATAATTTTGACGTAGGATCCATGAAAAATTTCTAGTAAACAGCAACAATAAGAGTAAACTGATATCGATACTGAAAACCAAATTTGCTGAAGCTAATTTCATCTTTGATCAAGCTCGTAATGATGCCGATATTTTCATCGTGGAAACAGCGATTCGACCGTGATTGGAGGAAACTGTTGCCATCGCTGGAGAAGATATTGATCCCTTGGCGTTCACCTGACTGCTCTCTCGAAACGTATCTTCTTCAAGAAATTGGGAAAAACCAGAACAAAGAAGATGTATTCGTCAGAAAACTTTAATAAGCGTCCTGAATGCAAGGAGTATATTTTGCACCTGTACTCCATGACAGGGTGTGATACAACATCCGCACTGCACTGTAAAGAAAAACGAGGGTAGAGTAGTAACTGGTAAACAAGCAGACCTGTGGATTGGTGTGGGAATGTTCAGTGGGAAGAGAGCATCAAAACGAGTTATTCAGAGATATGGAGAAACATAATTCATTCTCATTTTAATAATAAGTGTTTTCATCATAGAGCCATAATTACTATTTTTTTTGCGCATTCTCAACGTACTGAACAGGGAACATGGCTTTGATCCAGTAGAATATTTGCTATGTTGTTGTTAACGCCATTATAAAGATCTACACCAAAATCATTTCTCTGGAAATTTTTCCGAGATTTGCCAGTGATTGGCCTAGTTGTATTCATTATATTAGAGTATTCTCCCTCTCGTATCTGTTCTCTTGCTTAGTTATATCGATTGAAATTATATAAAAAGGAGAATATACATAGATTATTCTATCTTACCCACAAAGCACCTTGACTTTTACAAAGAAAATTTGTTTCCGACACTGGTGAAAATCCAAAGAAATCGTTGAAATTGTCGCTGAAAATTAATTTTCTCATCTGCAAATGAAGATGAGTGGATCTTAAATAAATTAAAAAGCAATTCAGCTTGGATATACCACCTAAACACGGTAGGAACTATCTCATGATATTATTAACGTAAGTTCCTAATAGAAATCTCGTATCTTATCGTTATTCGTGCATCACGGCTTCAACAAGCAACCGCCCGGTAGCCTTTTTTAACATTAAAAAAAAAAACTGTTTTAACATCATTTTACAAGACAAATGTGTTAACTCAAAACTAATTATGTTAAAATATGTCTGGACTATATGAAAACTTAATGTCTGAATGAACAGATTTTGTCTGCATTTGTAAAAATAAAAGGAAAGAGAATCTGCGATGTTCTACAGTTTTATTAAAGATTTATTTGTCTTTTTTTTTTTTTTTTTTTGGTAACTATAGCCAGATGATATAAATGCGGTAAACGATAGAAGATCTTTAAGAACTCACTCAATCATTTTAGATCACTGTGCATAAAATTCATTAGTTAATGAAGATATATTCATTATATTTTTTCTTCCAATAGTAATTTTAGTTAATTAAGTACCCATTAAATTTCTTTGTATGTCACTAAGTTAAAGATCGAAAACTGTAGCATTCTACAAGTCAATCAATTTAAATTTAATGGATACATCTATACTTTAATACAGAATTAAAGCTGAAGTCCACTGTAAATGAACTTTATTTAAAATGTGCGTGACATAATATTGATTAATCAACAAGCAACATAAATTATTTTTCCGATTCAAGGTATGTTTCTGGAATTACTATGCATTTATTATTATTAGAAAACACTAGGTCACAAATTGTTTCTTGTTTTCTGTGTAAATTATTTTAAGTATTATAATAACATGCTAACATTTATTTTAACACAATTGTTTAAAATAAAGCAATATTTCCTGGTATTATAAAAAAATCTAAAAACTCACTATTAACTTACTACCATACAATTTTTCTACCATTCATAATATTAATTTACAAAAGCGGATACATTTTTGTATTAGAGTGAACACGGAAATATAATAATATAATAATAATAATAAAAAACACAGATACAGGATGTTTCTAAATTGCTGTCGAGAAATTCTACATGTGAAATAAGAAAAAAATGTCATATAAACATATGTCCTAAAATGCTTCCTAAAGGAGCTATAGCCCCTCAAAGAAAGCGTCTAAAAAATAATTTTTATTTATTATCTGAGTAACACATGAGTCAGAGTTATAGAATTTGGTTAATATTTTCAACGGGAAGCCAGCGTGACTCAAAATTGTCCAAAGATATCCGGTTTGTTCCTTATACTTTCGCATGAATTCTCAACTCATTGTAATTAATTTAAGTTTTATACGGGAGTTGCATACACCAATGATTTTAAATATCTCCACACAAAATAACCAAGGGATTAAGATCAAGTGAACGAGATGGCCAAACTGTAGCTCCACCTCGACCTAGCCGTCTATTAGCGTATGTTGTTATATTCAAGTCTTCGCTTACTCAAACGCTAAAGTGTAGCGGAGCTCCATCACCACATATCAAGTCGAGCTTCATGAGGCACATCAATTAACAACGCCATTAATGTATTTTGTAAATAAATAAGATAATTGGGTCTATTTAACCTGTTTGGTAAAACATATGGTATACGATAAGACTATCTCCAAAAATACCAGCTCACACATTTATTGAAAATCTCTTCTGATGTCTGAATTGGGCAGCATGATGATTTATTTACATCTGCCCAGATATGATTGTTATGAAAGTTAATTACTCCAACCCGTGTAAAACCTACTTCCTCAGTGAAGAGAATATTTGATGAAAAAAAATTATCCTCAACACATATTTGCAAATGCCACAGGCAAATGGTTACTCCTAGTTGCAAATTTTCAGCATTTAGTCCCTGTATTCTTTGTAAGTGGCATAGATAAAGTAACTGCTCGTGTAATACCCTCGACCAGTGGAACAAGAATCTCCTTCTTGAGCGGCTATTCTTCGTGAATTAATGCTTGTAGTGTCAGCAACTCTCTACAAGGACCTTTCTTCAGTTCGAGGAATTAAAAAGTTGTGCAACTTATCGTGGGTCGAGATTTTAGTAGCTGCTGTGTTTCTTTGCTAACAGCTAACAGATTGGCATCAAGTTTCACGCAACCAAATTACAAGCATTTCCCATTACACTAACAACGCCCTCAAGCTATTGGCAAAGAAATACTGTACCTACTAAAATCTCGATCCATGATAGGTTGTATCTCTTGTTAGTTTCTTCACTCAACGGTTTTAGTTTCACGTAATCGTTAATGAAGGCTGACAAAAGTTCTATTACATGGAATACGACGATTCGGGAAACTTTCGCATACAACCTCCGCGATTTAGCGGCATTGCCATCGGCTTTCCCATAATGTAAATGCATATGCCATTTTTACACTGGTAGAGACTCTTCCATTTTGGTTGTAAAATTAAACACCAATACAAATTAATTATATTTATTAAATTAAACCATAAACATCAAATTTATATTTTTATTTCATAACAATTTTTTTATGCCAAGGCATTAACCGTGGTATTTTACTGCCTAGGCAGTAAAAGTAACAATTTAGTGCCTATTAAATGTCAATAAAACCAAAATTTTAATGTTTATCGGCGAAAAATATATTTAACATACTGTTACTGTAATACAAGGCGCCCAATATCTACCGCGCATTATTGAAATAATGGGGGACTGTGGCATTCCAATAACATGAAACTATTACAAAACGAATATTACAGGATTGCAAATATGCTTAGGCAAAAACACTCAGTTAATCGAGCAATTCTCCGTGTATCCAAGGCTCGGATTTCGCCCACAGTCCACAGACTGCTTTTGTAGCTAATCTATGTTAACATTAGAATGGTATTTCGTAATTGGTCGGAGCCTGTGGTACTCCGTCGGTGTAGCGCTTACCACGGGATATGTTTTGTTGATTTTACTTTGCTTAAATGCTGGGCTGCTTATTTTGGATGAATTAAGTCAGGATTTGTTAGTATTTACAATATAATTTTAGCTGGCTACTTAGTGAGTGTATGTGTTGGTGTTGTCTTTGTGTTGGCTTTCTTTGGTTATTCCTTCTTAATTGCTCTTTTTATCTGGAGAAGATTTTGTATGGGGTTTTTCTTTTTTAATATTTTGAGTATTTTTTAAAGTTTTTTTGTATTTTTATGGTTTCCTGTTTTCTGTTTTTTTTATGCCCGTGTTTTACTTACGGGGGGCTACTTTTAGGATTTTATATAATCACACGAATCTTGATGTGGCCTTAGTAATTATTTATGACGCATGTTTTTTGAATTTAATTTTCTTATCGATGGTTAAACCTAGATATTCGGTGTCTTGTGTACAATTGACCCTTCTGCCGAGGACGTTAAGAGATGTGGTGACTGGGGATCTTTTCCTTGTTAAGACAAAGGGCTGGTGTTTTTTCCGCGTTGACCCAAAGTCCCCAACTTTGGTAAAAGTCGGCGGTCAGGTCAATTTGATTTTGTATGGTAGAGGTCATGAGAGTGGAGTTTTTGGAGGTCATGATTATAGCGGCGTCGTCTGTGTACAGTGCGATTGTTTTTCGCCTATCTATAGGGGGGAGGGATGCCGTTGGCGTAAAGGTTAAAAAGAGCAGGTCCTAAGGTCAGGCCATGGGAACGGGGGTAAGCATACTTGTTTGACTGAAACTTGGAAATGGCGGTTTCTGATATAAGACTGTATTATTTTAACAATACGAATCGGAATATTCGCTAGACGGAGTTAACATTAGAAATCGAGAATCCCGAACTTTTATTATTTTAGGGCTGTATTAACATAGCGAATTATAAGATAAATCAGTGAATTCCTTTGTTCAGCACATTATTATAATCGCACAAGGAAAATTTTGTGTGGAATTTTATCCCGATTGTAAAAAATTTCACTCCAAATTAGTCTTAAATAGTAATAAATATAGAGTGGTAAAAAATGATACCACGTGGAGAAATCTGCGATCAATAGTAACGGAAAAATGAGGTCGTGATTATTTAAAGAAGCAAACGTTTTTTTATAAAGTAAAATTCATAAAAATTGATATTTAAAACAATAATGAGTTCTTGCCTTACCCCACGACTTCATTTCTCTGGTCCTATTCTTCGCACATAGCTCCACATCGTTTCATATTTTTCGCAATATATTGTAGTTTTAGGAATGCCCTATGCATTTTCCCGGTCTGAGGCTTGGGAGGCTTGACGAGTAGAACAAGGAAAAGGCATTTTTATGTGACTTTGTACCTTTATGGTCCTACTTTGAGCCGCTATATCTCCGGTTCAAATTACCGTAGATAGCTCTGCTTCATCTGATTTAATTCGTTGGAAAAAATTGAAGAAAAAAATATTATTCGTATTTTACAAAATTTGCATTAGTTCAGATCATATCACGCAAAAACTGGAAAAATGTATCCATTTCAGCATTTTTTTTTAAATATTCCCCTTTGAATTCATTTCTAAAAAATGAAATTTACATCAAAATACACTCATTAATGCAATAAAATACTTATTTCAAAATATTTCCTATTAAAAACTTAATTCGATTGGCCTAAATTTAGTTCCGTTATGTTAAGGTACAACTTTAAAATATTTCCAGTGTTATTAACTTACATTATCTTCAAAATGAATTTTTAAATAAAATTAAAACACTGACGTATATCAGAGGTGTTGTTCATTAGGCAATTAATTACTGAGAGGTTTCTTTGATCTTTCGCATGTAATGCCCTCCAACCAACATTCCCAGTAATAAAAATCAAGGTAATTAAAACAACAATAAAAAATAAACTGATTAATACATATTGTATTTAATTAGGCAAATAACTTAAATATAAAAATTTAGACGTGAAATATACTAGATAAGTCCATTTGTGTGATGGATTCATAGAAAATATAATTCACGCTTTTAGATGACAATGGTACTGTCACAAAATCAGTAGGATAAATTTGTAGTACTGTTTATAAACGTCAAGGCATATAGCTACTGTTCAGCTGGCGAAAGAAGGCCCGCGGGCAAAGGAGAGTATTGCCCATAAGTCGCCAGCTTTCTGCGAAACCATATACCAGGAATATAATAGCTCTCCGAATGAGTAGTGTGGATGCAAACGATGTGTCTAACATATGACATCTTCCGTCTTTTACACTGCTTATAGTAAAACGAGAAAGATGATTGTTATTTTTGTTGGCACGCGATCAAGGCGGAGTTTCACTTACATTCTATGCTACTTCAAGTTCGCACTTAGTTTTGTTACCGATTTGTTTGGCAGTGCGTTGTAGGAGAAAGTGTAATATTATAAGTAATAATTCGGTTGATTATATTACACTGTAGATCAGTTGATGGATGGGTTGAAAATACTTTAAAACTGTGCAGAGAAAACATGGAAGACTGCAACGTTGATTACTACAAGATTATGGAGGGAGAAATATTTGAGGAATGGTTTAAAAATATCCTAATTCCAAAATTAAAACCGAATAGCATTATTGTTCTTGACAATGCGAAGTACCATTCTTTATTAAATTCCTAACAAGAGTTCTACTGAGCTGGAGTTACAAATTTTTTTAATGGAACATTAAATTATGAGACAAATTATAAAAGCACAACTCTTGGAAGTTTTGCAAACCAAGAATTATGAGAAGTATATTATAAATACTGTAACGGAGAGATATGACAAAATGTTGAGATTACCGCCATATTTCTGTATTTTCAATCCGATTGAATTAATTTGGTGTATATTGAAGAAAAATTTCAGAAAAGGAAATAATTTTCCGAAATTCGATAAAAAAAGTCGTTAATTCAAATGAAGTGTATTTTTAGTTTTTTTATTGAGAAAAATATTTGTTTCTGTTACTATTTTGAGAGCATATTTTTTGTTTTTATTTTGTTTTAAAGGTTTCTTGTTACTTTTTAAATAATTTCTTTATTCTATACTGATATTCCATACCCATTCTTTCCTGGCAAGAAATGCTTATACCTCCTCGCCGTTCTTGCTAGGTAGTAACAATTTATATTAAGCGAACTTGAATACTGCAACTACTGTATATGTAGTCAATATTTTAAATTCAATACATTTATTTCAAGTTAATACTTTTTACTGCAGTTGTTAAATTGTTACTAGCTAAACTGAGCACAAAAACCTACATTGAAAAAGTAAACGAGCGAGCAAAACAGATAACATCTTACCTATCACGTCCCGTTACAAAAACGATTTCTCCTAGTATATAATTTCTGCTAAACCGAGAAGCTACAAACTGAAATTTTCGCAAGAACTGAAAAAAATTATAATTAGTGTTACAATATCTGCGAATGAATTCAGCGAATAGTTTCTAATGTATAGCCTCTTTAATTGTAAATATTCGAAAAATAATGACATTCAGTGGCGTAACTAGGGGGCGTTGGGGGCACGTGCCCTCTCCTCAACATAAACTAGAACGTGACCAAGAACACATAATGGAGCGAAGGGATTACATTCGAAATTAATTTTTATTTTATCACCCAGGACGAATTTTGAAATTTGGGCTTCATCACGACATGCGATTTGGTCTACTCTGGTAATATTTCATAATATTCGGAAATCCGATGTACGACTTTTGTCGTATTTACAATAAATATATTCCATTCAGCTTTAGCTAGAGGTATGATTTTTTTTTATTTAGTAGTGGCTGCATTGTTTGTTAAAATGGGAGAACAAAAAGTTATGACATTGTCATGCCAGTTGTGACACTAGGTAATCTATTGCCAGTTTTGCATACGTTCTTGAAATTATGCCTAATTTCATTGGTTTAAATTTGATATCGACCTGACGTCTCTAAAGCAACTTGGCTCAGATACAAAGCAATGAATATTCATACCGAACAAACGATATAACAAAGTTTTTCCATTGTTTTCCTTTAACCTTGAAGCAAATTCATAATAGAAGATTGTTTGTCTACAATGTTTTAAAGAATAATATACTAAGTGTAAATGAAATCTGGTTCACCCCTCTATTTTCATTGTTTATAGAAATAAATTGAAGAGATTTTAATATGTTGTTATACACATAAAACTGCATTAGAAGACAGATTTTTCAATTTTTATGCACTTCCGGTTTCGGTGAAAATTACCCCAACTTTCTTATTTTAAGTGGAGTACCCTGTATATTTTTATATTTTTGGAATCTATGGTGAATTTTGAATATAATAGCATACATTTTTCTTAGTTATTTAGTTGTTTTTTTAACGAATATTTTAATTTTTGATTTAGAGCACTGTAATTTACAAATAATGTTTCCGACGGGGTTTTTTATTGTTGCAAAAATTGAATTTTACTGTTTCATGGATAAATACTCTCTTACATATAATTAAATTAAAAACAATAATTAAATTATGCTTACTGTATAATCATTGTTTACTTGATAACTATTTTGACACCTATTTTAAGCAAATAACTTTTTTGAGAAAACTGTTTTCACGCCACACTAATTTCTGCATCGGGTTTTATTTATAGCTACAACTACCCATACAGACGAATCCAATTACAGGGCAGGAAAAAAACTAAATATTAATAAAATTACAATAACTACAATAATAACAATGATACTACAGTACTACAATAATACTAATTAACATAATACAAATTCAATATAATACAATATTACTTAGCTATTGTAAAACTCTCAGCTGATTTAGGTATTTAAATCAAACACCCCTTTTTTAATTAAGAGAAAGGACATGACTTTTTATAATCTTAATATTACAATTGAAAATATCAATGCTGTTATGTAATATTGAGTAGTTCGAACACATAATATGAAAAGGTGAAAATTTTAGTACATTTGTTCTCGGTGCAGGAAAATGGAATAAACTATTTGAACGAGTTAGGAACATGAAAATATAAACAGCTAACTAACTAAGGGCAGTCAATCAGGTTATTTACAATTTTATATAATATCACTAAAGAATAACATTTGCGACGAGTATTTAAGTTACTTATGTTATACCTCTGTAACAAATCAGCGTGATTAATACCATTAGGGGGTAACACCATCAGCTTTAAGAACACATATATTTTACAAACTTTCTCTGGATTTTCTCAATTCTAACTTTATGAATCTGGATTCCAGACTACCGAGGCTTACTCCAATTTTGACCTAACAAAGGCATTAAACAGTAACTCTAGTGTAGCAGAATTTACAAATTGTTTTCCATTCCTTATTATAAATCCTAGATTTCTGTATGCACTTGTTACTATTTCATTTATATGGTCAGTGAAAGTCAATTTGGAATCGAATATGGTTCCTAAATCCTTGAATGTACTACATCTTGTTAAATCAGCATTGTTAATTGTATGTTCATATTGTAGAGAGCGCATTTTTAAGGAGAAACTTATACAGTAACATTTACTAATGTTAAGAGGTAAAACATTTTTTTCACACCAAAAATTTAGCTTATTAAGATCTTCTTGCAGCTTAATACAGTCATCTAAGTTAGAAATAGAGGTGTAAAGTTTAAAATCATCAGCATATAACAGAGTTTTGCAGCTGAGTCCAGAGATGATGTCATTTATAAAGATAATAAACAAAAGTGGGCCAAGGACAGATCCTTTGGGGACACCCGAGCTTGCAGTTATTTCGACAGACTTAAAACCACGGTACTGCACATTAAGGTATCTGTTGCTTAGATATGATTCATAAAATTTCAGCAATGCATCAGTGAGTCCAACCTCATACAACTTCTGCAGTAGTAATCCGTGGTCTAGTCTGTCGAAAGCCTTTGAAAAATCTGTATAAATGACATCAGTCTGTCCTCCTTGATCCAGTGTCTCAGCTAAATATTGAGTAATGCAAACCAGATTGGTAGTGGTAAATCTGCCAGGCAGAAATCCATGCTGATCGAAACAGATTTGAGGTTTCACATGACTAAGTAAATTTGCAGTTTGCTAAAATTGCACAATATTGTAATAGGTCTATAGTTTTCAATAGCGGTTTTATCATTTTTTTTAAATATAGGACAAATTTTAGCCTTTTTCCAAGTGCCTGGGAATATCTTGGTTTGTAGAGATAAATTGAAAATAATTATTAAAGGTTTAGCTAATAAACTAGCACAATCCTTTAACAGAAAAGCTGGAATACCATCAGGTCCCGTTGTCAGTTTTGGTTTAGTCTTTCTTAGTGCTTTTAAAACATCCTCTTCCGTAATAATCGGAGTTATTAAGTGTGGTGAATTAGATGATATTACATTAGTACTATTAAAAGTAGTAGACTTAATGAAAGAAGACTGAAAAAATTTTGCAAAGGCATTAAGTATTTCTTGAGGCTCATTCAGGGAAATATCATTGTAATTCATTGAATTAGGAATGGTGGATACATTTCTTTTGTTATTAACATAAAACCAGAACTGACTAGGGTTAGACTTAATTTACATTTCAATAGTCTTAATGTAGTTTCCATAACTAAAATCTATGTCTTTTTTAACTTTACTCCTCAATAATTTAAATTGATTTATAGCACTATTATCCCCATTTTTTTTATATAGACTCAAAAACTTATGTTTTTGTTTAATATCCCGAATAATATCATTATTAAACCAAGGTGGCAATTTACCTTTCCTCGGCGCAAACTTAGGAACAGACTGTGCAAATATAGTATTTAACTGACCATACAAATGGTCACACGCGCTGTTTACATCATCAAAAACGTACAAACAGGACCAATCAACATGACATAGATCTTCATAAAGCTTGTTAAAATTCGCCTTTCTAAAATTAAATGAAAAATCATGATTTCGAACAAATTTTCGATCTGAATGTTTAACGGTAAAAATCATATCGAGAGAATGATGGTGCTAATCTTCAGGGAGGAGTGAGTTCATAGTTTTACGTACGTCTATTCCAGACCTGCTTAGCATTAAATCTAGTATGCGATTATTAATGTTCAACGTCCTATTATATTGTTTTAAATTAAAAAATTCACAAAAATTAATTAATGACATAACATACCTATTGGGGACATTTCTATTATATACATAGTCAATATAGTCGGGTATATTAAAGTCTCCTAAAATTATTAAATCATCATCATTATGTAAATATCTACAGTGATTTAGTGAATCAAATAGTGTATCGTATGAATCTAACCCAAGACTGGGGGAATATATACTACTAATATGTAGATAGAGTGAAAAGACAAATTTATTTTTACTCCCACTAAATCAATGTTGGGGACTAAAATTAAAACGCTATTTAAGTCTAACAAATTAACATTGTATGACTTACGAATAGAAATTAATACGTCACCCCCTCTAACTGTACCAGTTTGGGAAAAATTACTATCTTTTCAAAACGTAACATATTCATTGCAAAATAATTCAGTGTCAAAAACAGAATGGTCAAGCCAAGTTTCAGTAAAAGCAATTAAGTCGCTTTGAGATGCATTAAATAATTCAAAGGTTTTGGTTTTAAGCCACAGACGTTCTGGTAATAGATATGAAATGACTTAGCTCGTTCTGGTGAAATATTTGACAGATGTTCATTTATGTTTAAATCATTGTCAAACTCGTTCTCAAGTAGATGCTACTTATCAGCAAATAACGATAATTTATGACGCTTAATTTTTTCTTATAAACAGGGCACTTGGTAGTATCCCAGGCAAAATGATTGAAATCAGACGTTTTGGCATTAAGGCAATTTATACTTTTAATGACAGAATTGTTGGGACAATCTTTAATATTATGCGCAAGAGAACATTTTGGACAAGCTAATTTATCACCTTTGTTTTGAGGGTGATTTTGGCCACTACATTTGTAACACCTCTTGAGCTCAATAGCATCATATACAACACATACCTCATAATTAACAAACAAATGACCTAACTCTATTACTCTACAATAAGTTTCAGCGTCCACTTGAAGCATAGCTTGATAAACATTATTATTTCTTTTTGTACACAAGACTTTAAGAATGTCGCACTCACTACTGTTTTGTGAATTACATTATAATACCTATTTATTAAAGAAGTAACATAAAAACAAGTTCCTACTTCAAATGATAACCATTATTTCATCAAGTGCTTAATTAAGATTTAAGTTATATTGCTTGGTAATTGAAATATCTTGAAAAGTCTGAAAATTTCGAATTTATAAAATATTCAGTGGCTCCGTAGTAGTTGAGACAAAATGGGTAGTCGGTTATACTTTCGATAGCAGATTTCAAATATATATCAGAAATGATACAGCACGTTTTGTTCTTGAGATGTGATTGTCATCAAAATTGTAAAAAAAACAAATCTGTTCCAATTTTTAAGCTAGATAAAACTATTGATCTACAGTTCGCCTATCATTGTTGACACTCGAAAGACATGCAAATAAAGCTTTTCCGTATGAAGAGAAAATTAAACGAGCATGTTATAATTATACTCATTATTTCAATACACTTTTAATTATGTTAATTTGAATTCTCGTAGTTTTTTTTAGTAATTCGATTTTTAAAACTTATCTATGGCGTTACAGCAAATGTTTTCTTTGTATTCCTTTCGAATGTCAAAAATGATTGCTGCCGTACAACACAACAACCTAGTAACTCGAGTTACTGAGAAAATGCGATTTCAGTATTTTTAAACTAGGACATGTGAGTTCTATCATTCAGTATTTACGAATTTTAAATTGGTAGGATACATTTAAAGTTAGAAACATATGTATTTTAGTAAGTCCACATAGAATTGAATTTCCCTCTATTTTTCAATATAAAAACTAATGGTGTATACTGTTACAACAAAATAATATATGACATAATGTTACTTTTCATCAGACCATTAACATACAAAACAAAAACTAAGTAACTCGAGATACTACTGAATGCCTTACAATTTACAATATAAAAACCAAGTAATTCAAATTAGACCAATGAAATACATAGATTTTGTCACATGTATTCATGCTAACCTATTATATGCCTCAGTTCTTTAGTTTTCTTCTAAGCTTCTTAGGTGAAGGGCGTATGTAGTAGTGGTCTTCATTCTGTCGTATATAAAATGAAAAGATTCAGGAAAACAGTGATTTGTGAAATTAAACCTAAGAGGATTGCAGATGCTGCAGCTTGCTAAATTTGGGTAAGTGTAGTAAAAAAACTGTAACATTTTTGAGTTACTAGCTTTTTGCCTGGCACGGCAGATTGGGCGAACTTGTTTAATATTTTGTACACAAATAAGTAATTAGTAATTGTAAGTGGCTTTAAGTTGAAAATATATTTATTGTAGTAGTCTGTGGTAGGGGTTTCGAGACACTTCCTTAAAAAAAGTGGTTGGGGCGCCTTTAACTAATAAACTTAAAGGCGATATTCATTATTTCAAGATTAATGTTAAGAAAAAAATCTCATGAAAACGGGTTGTACAGTGAACTATTTGCATCATTTGATTTTAATAATAAACATATACTAAATAATATTTTCTAAAAATTATTATAAATTCTGAACCAAGCAAACAGAACGAAATCTAAGAGTGCAATTTTGCTAGGCCCACCCTGCACATATTGTGAAATAGAGATGGCAAAAAGTTTCAATTTTCAAATGAATTTGTTATTTCAACAAATCACATATCGTTACAGAATTATGAAGGATTACTTACCTATAGTTAATGTATTAAAAATAGTGCCAATAACAGCAAACAATAAAATAGTGCCGAAGTGGTCGAAAAATAGTCTATTAGGCATAAAATAACCAGCGTCCAGTATAATAGGTGGAAGCATGTAAAAGAAAAACGTGTCTGGCGTAAGTGGTGACACGTGGACGCTGTCAGTTACATAAACCAAGATTCCTCCAATTATCACTCCCACGAAAATAAGTAGGCACGATTCGGGAAATATTTCGTTTAACCTAGGGGCCATGTGGAAACCTGAAACAAAAAATAATATGTTAAGTTTTTTGTACTAAATTGATGAAAATTAAAAAAATGTTGCAATCATTATTGAAAAAAAAACAATTGGCGCAGCTGATGTGACACTTTTCGAGAGTTTTATAGCAATTTTTGTTTCATGTATATACCGGGTGTAATGAAACCGGGATGTCAAAATAGTTATCAAGCAAACAATGACTATACTAGCATTACAGTAAGCGTAATTTAAGTGTACTAGTCAGGACAGGTATTTTAAATAAATAATTTTATTTAAGATAACTGTTTTCACAGAACACAATTCTACTGTAAATTTTTATTAAATTGCTAAGTTACGGATATCACTATAATCGTAAAATTGTGTATTTTCTAAATATAAATCAAAAATTAAAATTTTCGTTAAGAAAGAAATAAATAATAAATAAAAATAAAAAATAAAAGAAAAATGTATACTGTTATACTCAGAATTCACCATAGATTTCAAAAATTCAAAAATATACAGTGTTCCATTTAAAATAAGAAAGTTGGGGTAATTCCAGCGGAACCGGAAGTACATAAAAATTGAAAATGCTGTCTTCTAATATGACTTTATGTATATAACAACATATTAAAATTTCATCAATTCATTTCTGTAAACAGTGAAAAAAAAAAAAAAAAAATTCGCTTTCCGCTTTTGATTTTGGCTTTTGTCGTCTTCTCCAGGTAAGTAGTAGGATCTGTGGTAATAAGCTGATATGCAGTGTCTCCTAGTAGACTTTCTATTTTTGTATGATAATCGTCGCTGTTCATCACTACTGTTGCGTTTCCTTTGTCTGCGGGTAAAATTATGATGTCCTCATTTTGTCGTATATATATATATATATATATATATATATATATATATATATATATATATATATATATATATATATATATATATATATATATATATATATATATATATATATATATATATATATATATATATATATATATACATGTATATATATATATATATATATATATATATATATATATATATATATATATATACAGGGTGTCCCAGCCTCACGTCGGCCAAATGTCCTGACTCTCTTATAAGAGATATCGAAAAATTTCAAAAACGGGGTGATAGAGGGCGCAAAGGTACATAGTCTAAAAATATTTTGAAATATACAGGGTGATCCATTGAGGCGTGACGACATAAACTTATGTTTTTTTAAATGGAACACTAGGTATATTATTACATATTTGAATTCTTCTTTTAAAGACGACTCAAACGATATGCCACTTGATGGGTCTGCGATGGGTCGGTACCATGATATGGGTGAGTTTGTTCCAAAAACATGCCAACTTTGTGAGCTCACTGTGACGTAATGGAAGGACATTTTGAGATCTAGATTGTGTCAAGAATTGTCAAACACCCCGTAGTTTACGCTACTGTTATGGGATCTAACGAAATCGGTCATTTTATACCGGGTGTGTCAGGAAACGCCAAAACTACTTTTTCTCATTCTTTTCAAATGGAACGCCCTGTATATTATGACACCAAAGGAAAGCCCTTTGAAAGAGCTTTCCACTGATATAAAGGTTCAAGGGTCTATCTATCATGGGTGCCAAGAATTTGATGGCAAAGTGGCACAATTCGAGGTTTATTAAAAAATTACGCTCAATTTTCAATTGTTTTGTGAATTTTCGCTGAAATCGGCTCTTTTCGGTAAGACAATTTCGAAAATAATGATATCAACTTATCTGCACCATGATAGTTCTCTGCAGACAAAAAAAAATCAAGAAAAAGAGGAAACGAAAACTTTATTTGGAAAGAAACTGGGTGGAAGCACTGGAAATTAAACTAAATGTTCAAAAATGTTCCCATTCTCCCTGATACACAACCGTAAACGATTTTCAGTTGTTCTTCGAACATCGGCTAGTGTAGCTATTGAAACATTTCGAAATGTTGCAGCGATTCTTTCCTGCATATCCTCCCTGGTTGTGGGCCTCACCCTGTAGATCTCCTGCTTCACATAACCCAATAGGAAAAAATCCAAAGGAGTTAGGTCTGGATACCGTGCCGGCCATCTTATGGGTCCTCCACGACCAATCCATTGTTCCCCTCTCCAATTAGTTAAAAAATCTTTTACTATTCGATGGTTATGTGGGGGCGCACCGTCGTGCTGGAACCACATGTTCTCTCTGACGTCTTCATCTACATCTTGAAGCAGCCCCTCTAAATTCAAATGCAAGAAATTGTGATATCTTCGGCCATTTAATGCCCCATCCTCAAAAAACCACGGTCCAATGACATAGTTGTCTATTATACCACCCCATACATTAATTGACCATCGATTTTGATGATCCACTTGCCTGACCCAGTGCGGGTTTTCAGTCGCATAATAATGCATGTTATAGCGATTTACTGTCTCATTACTGCGAAAGGCAGCTTCATCGGTAAATAAAACCTTTGATAAAAATTGGGCATCTTCGTTAATTTTATTTAGCATTATATTGCAGAAATTAATACGATTTTGAAAATCTTCCCCATAAAGGTCTTGGTGTAATTGAATGTGATAGGGGTGATATTTGTATTTATTGATGATACGATTTACAGAAGTTTTACTTACATCGGTTTGTTGTTCAATTTCACGACAACTTATGTGAGGATTCTCTTGCACATGAAGCAAAACTGTCAATTCGTGTTCTTCATTATTTACAACCATGTTCCTCAATTTTCTTTTGGTATAACACACATTACCAGTGTCCTCAAATCTTTCTTTCAAGTTTTTAAATGAGTTGGGATCAGGAGTTCGTGTCTCGGGGTATTTCATTCCATAAATCCTTGATGCCAATAAGCAATTGCTATCAGCTTCTCCCAAACAATATATCATATCAGTTAACTCTTGTTGGGTGAACTTCATTATTACTCGTTCGTTTATACTAAGAAAAATATCAACACTCGAAATTTTACAACAATAAAGTAAATTATTGACAAGACGGGTACTTTTATGACAGGTACCTACTTGATTTTTTTGAATTTATTTCGATAAATTGAAAGTTAGAAGCAATTTGAAATTCTCTACAATTTTTTTTATTTATTCTTTCGATGATAGTACGTGGAACAACAGCTTCCCAAACTTAACAAAAATTTTACTATCTTTCATTGAATTGAAAATAAAAGTATTTTTTGGTCTTATTTTAGAAGAATGAATTACACCATTTTAAAGCTGAGAAAAAAATACTACGAAAAGCTACGTTTTATTAAGCACCGTTCTAAAATAATAAATCATTTCGCGACAAAATTACGTCGGGCTAGAAAAGACTTGTCATGACATGAATTTATACACGCATTTCAGAAAAAAAAATTAAATTTATCAGGCGTTGACTATTTTATACTTAAGTATTTTTCTGCACTGAAGTACGGTATTTTTCTCCGAGTATAAGAATAATTATTTTTGAAATTTTCTTACTGAAAAGCGCCGATTTCAGCGAAAATTCACAAAACAATTGAAAATTAAGCGTAATTTTTTAATAAACCTCGAATTGTGCCACTTTGCCATCAAATTCTTGGCACCCATGATAGATAGACCCTTGAACCTTTATATCAGTGGAAAGCTCTTTCAAAGGGCTTTCCCTTGGTATCATAATATACAGGGTGTTCCATTTGAAAAAAAATGAGAAAAAGTAGTTTTGGCGCTTCCTGACTCACCCGGTATAAAATGACCGATTTCGTTAGATCCGATAACAGTATCGTAAACTACAGGGTGTTTGACAATTTTTGACATAATCTAGATCTCAAAATGTTTTTCCATTAAGTCACAGTGAGCTCACAAAGTTGGCATGTTTTTGGTACAAACTCACCCATATCATGGTACCGACCCATCGCAGACCCCTCAAGTGGCATATCGTTTGATTCTTCTTTAAAAGGAGAATTCAAATATGTAATAATATAACTAGTGTTCCATTTAAAAAAACATAAGTTTATGTCGTCGCGCCTAAATGGATTACCCTGTATATTTCAAAATATTTTTAGACTATGTACGTTTGCGCCCTCTATCACCCCGTTTTTGAAATTTTTCGATATCTCTTATAAGAGAGCCAGGACATTTGGCCGACGCGAGGGTGGGACACCCGGTATATATATATATATATATATATATATATATATATATATATATATATATATATATATATATATATATATATATATATATATATATATATATATATATATATATATATATATATATATATATATATATATATATATATATATATATATATATATATATATATATATATATATATATATATATATATATATATATATATATATATATATATATATATATATATATATATATATATATATATATATATATATATATATATATATATATATATATATATGTAATAGGAAGAAAGGATCATGGGTAATGCCCGCAAGAAAAGGATGAATCTGCCTACATGTGTTTCTGAGTCACTACTCGTTATCAAGACGGTTATAAGTTGTAAGGATAGGCACAACTTAGGTTCAACAACACAAAAGAAACCACTGACAGGAGCCAGTCGCTCATTTGTAGCTGCAATCGAGAGACCCTGTGTTTACAGGGCAACAGACAATATTGCCACGGGGACAACTATAGCTACCTGAGTGGTATTCCCTACCCAAGGTTTGAAGAAACAAAGTATAGAAGGTTACTGCGGGATGAGATATAATAGGAAGAAAGGTTCATGGGTAATGCCCGCAAGAAAGGATGAATCCACCGATACGTGTTTCTGAGTCACTACTCGTTATCAAGACGGCTATAAGTTGTAAGGATAGGCACAACTTAGGCTCCTGTCAGTGGTTTCCTTTGTGTTGTTGAAACTAAGTAGTGCCTATCCTTACAACTTATAGCCGTCTTGATAAGGGCTTCGACAATTCCCTTGTCCATCTTAGTCCGAAACAAATTACAAATAAAATTTCTAACTTGCTCCAGGATGATATCGAATCATCGACCTTCAGTACCGAGTAAATAGCAATAGAGGAAAGTGCGGAACAGTGGGACATTAACATTTTTTTCACTGTCTGGCAAATATCATATCAATAGGCGATTTGTAACCTTTAAAGATGCCATCCAATCGTCTTTTCTTGCATCGGTGGTTTTAGAATGGTGCTACTGGTTTTTGTAATTATAAAATAAATTTAAAACTCCAGTTTGTCAAGGTTTCTATGAAATGTGAGGTTACTATTGTCGCGGTTTAGATATCCCGGATAAACAACCATTAGTTCTATTTAATGCAGTTACAATACCAAATAAAATTTAGGGTTAACATAATTTTCATGAGAGCGAGTTTTAGACGTTTGTGTAACACTAAGACATGCCAAAGTGGGTAACAGTAAGACATGTCTCACTGTTACCTACACATACTTGACTGACTTAAAATATGATTTTTGAATAGGTTGCTTGTGGTGTGGCAAATATAAGCTTAGTAAAATGCCTAGAAATCCACCACGAAATTGACATTGGGACATTTTCTGAAGAAACCATGAGAGCTGTAGACGTCGAAATCAATGCACGTAGTATAAGAGATGGGGAAATGAAAACCATTTAAGTTACCAGACTTTAGCTCGGTGAGTTCTACCTACTTTGCGAAAATTCTTGCTAAGGAAAATTATGTTACCATTTTGACATTTCCGCCACATTCCACAAACAAGATCCAACCCTTGAATGATGGAATTTTTAAACCATTTCATTTGGCATTTAATGCTGTTGTTGATGCCTGGTTGATGCAACATTCAGACGAGCCCATAACAATATACCAGATTGCTGCGCATGTATGGGAAGCTTATCTAAAATCGATGCTGTCAGGAAATATATCAGTGCAGCATTCAATACATGTGGAATGTATCCATATGATAGACATATATTTACTGAAGTGGAGTTTTTGTCTTCTTCGGTACCTAATAGACCTATTCCAGATGTGCCTGATCGCTCACTTAATCAGACTCCTCCATCTCAAGAAGATATACCACATGAATAACAATAGAGTTCGCTAATCCGAAAGAGATACGAGACTTTCCCAAAGCTTTCCTGAGGAAAAAAACATAATAGCTACGGACACACCTGAGAAATCTGACATGAAAGAAAAAATCAATCAACAGACATCACTAAAAAAGAAAAAGCAATCAAAAGAAAAATTTATGAGGTTGATAGCACCAAAGAAAGGGAAGACGAGGGATGGAAATCTGACGATTCCACTAGCAATTTCGAACTGGAAGTTGACCCCTCGGCTTTTGAAGAGTTGGAAATGATTCATAATGAAGGGGATTTATGTCTTAGTTGATTTTGAGCTAGAAATTTCAAAATCTAAGAAAATTTACTAGGTTGGAAAATGGTTAATGGGAAAAAAAATAAAATGAAGAATTCGTAATAAGTTTCTTAAGAGAAAGTCAAAAAGTAACAGGAAAGTTTATTTTGCCGGATGTCCCAGACACTACCAGTGTCCAAGAAAAAAGACATAAAAATGATTTTGCCACAACCTTTAATCTATGGTCATACAAAATGACAAAAGCCTTATTATACAATCGAAATAAATTTTGTTTTGATCGATATTCGTTAATAATATTACAATTTTATTTTATGGTATATCTAAATATGTTTATTTCAGTTTTAATAAAGACTTTTTGTCAAATTGATGTTGTGTCTCACTGTTCAATTAATTGTGCCTTACTCTTTCCCATCCAGGGGTAAGAGTGAGACATAAGTGACTTAACACTTTAATAATTTGTACAATTGCAAATATTCCATATATTACTGATGTGATATATCATATAGCTTAAAAATATCGGTAAAAATATATAATGAGCAAAAAAAATTTTATTTTGAAAAATAATATCCAAGTAACAGGATTTTGAAAAAAATGCCACTCAGTGTTACAAACTCTCCCCTAGGTGTTTTATCCACTCGACTACCATGCCAATAGTAAAAATACTAAAGAATAATACTTAAAAGGTAAAAAATCGTAATCCTCTCACTTTGTGTACCACACAAAGAGAAGTGATTACGCTTTAATTGCAACTGCTCACTTGTAAAACATTTTTGGAACATTTTTCCAACTTATTACATTGCGATTGACACTGGTAGATGAGGTACAATCGACTCGTTGGTACTCTACTTTCACGTAGAGACTTATGATTCTGAAGTCTCTCTTATTGTCGTGGGGTGTGCCTACTTGGCACTGAAGAAGGCAAGAATTTCCATTTATTTGGTAAAAATCTCTTACTATACTCTGTTCACTTAAACTTTGCGGCGTTAACCAGGATAGAGAAGAAAATGCGCGCCGATTCTTGGTGCAGACGGCAGGCATATGTACACAGGTGCAAAGTTCCTTATAGCGGTTCATTTTCAACTTTATTTTATTTCATAGGCATCGGTCGTAGTTGGACGTTTCACTCACTTAAGTCCAACCGAACATTGCAAAGTTTAAGTGAATAGGTTTAGTGGGGATTGCCCACTAGTAAAAGTTTAAAATAAAGCTTAGTCACTTCTTTTTTGTGCGATACAAATTTATAAATTACCAAAAATTGTGTATGGGAACTTCATTTAATCTTCAATTAAATAGTGAGAGGATTACCTTTTAGGTATTATTTTTTAGAATTTATTACTATTTGTAAATTAATTTTACCTTCTCTGTTTTTATACTTTGATATTAATTTTTATTATACCTTTATTAGTACCCTGAATACTGTACTCCTGTATAATTACGTATTGGCAACCTAGAGATTACGAAAGTAATATACATAATAGAAGTTTATTTTTCTGGTCCTCTCCTGGTTAAGTTTTGGAAATTGCCTAATTTACTAATCATAAATTTGTGGCACTTCAATAATAATGTAGTATATTTAATTTGCCCTTAATTAAATAATAATTTAAGCATCAATCCCTTTCGCAAAATTAGAAACAATTTATATCTTTTTGATAAACAATTCCTATTTTTAATAAGGTTAAGAGAACCCCGCTAGTCGTTTGAAAAGACTAAAATTCTTTTCAGGCAGGGTTGTAAAAAAATCAAAAAATTATGATTTTTTTCATTTTTATTTATTTTTTTACATAAACATCTTAATATTTGACATTAGCAATGTATTTAGTACTTATATTAAAAAAAGACAGTTTTTGTTTAAACTTACAAATGGAATAAATTGTCTGCCTTGTATCTATAATTGTAAAATAAGCTAGAGCATACATGAAAATTTCTGTCAGAACTTGAAAATTCGTCTGTCTTTATAATGCGCGGGGATGATACGAATTGCCATTTTATTTGCTAATCTGCCGCGTAACGCTTAACAAGTAAGAAAGCGAGTCTGAGTGATTATATTTATAGTATTTAAATATTAAATAATTTTTTAACATGTCCTCTAATAGAAGTGGAAGGAAAAAAGATCCTATTTGGCAATATTTTATTGAAAAATCAAGTAAGCTTGATGGAAAAAATGGTAGTAGAGCTACATGTAAAAAGTGTAATGTAGAAATGCAAGGGCTTGTGGACCGACTGAAAGTCCATTGAAAAAAAAAACGTGCTTCGCGTAATGTAGAAAGTGTAGAAACAAATAATGTAGGTTCCTCTACTTCAGGAACAGTGTCCAATTGGCTAGGGCCACCCTCTTGATTGTCTTTGAAAGACAATTTTATTATGCTATAACTATTTAACATAAAAATAATTATCTTATCTAAATAATTGCTAAGACAGTTACTGCCTACCGTCTAAAGTAAATGGGGTTGTTTTACCATTTGAGGTTTAGTATGGTTATTTTCCTATACTTTTCGTGGTATCAATAGAGAATTTATTTAGATATTTAACTCAATTTTTTAAGCTAATAAACAGATTTGAACTACATAATCGAAGTTTGAAGATATGTTCGAATAAGTTTTTTTAATATCTCTGGTTTAAGGTGAAAATAGTTTTTTTTTGTTTTCTTCATTTTAATTGGTCACCCCTGTGACCTGCCGCCCACCTGAACCTTCCCCTTGCCACCGAAAAATTAACAACAATAAAATTTGATTAAAGCTATTTGAATAGGCTCGAGTTAAGTTTCTTAAGAACAGTTTTTTTTAATTTTATTTAATTCCAAAGAACGTCACACATTTCGTAATCAAAAGAAGTAATAAAATTGTGAAAACTTTTTAGGTAATTTTATTGTATCCTGAATAACGTCAACTGAAAACAAATTATATAAAATGCCTGTAGAAACGTTAAACTTTGTTTTGTAAATATATTTATTTGTACCTGTTGTATAATACACGTGTATCAAACACAAATGATACCGTATATATTTTAGGGCTGAATACCCATTTAATTTAAGTCTTGAAACTGAATAAATTTATAAAACTACTTGCAACATGAAAAAATATTGTAATATAAATGAAATATATACATATTATACTTAATTTATTTCACATATTAAAAGAAACAGAATTATTTTATTTTTATTTGTGCAAATACTGAGTGTTCATCAATCAAAATTATGGTAATAAATTGGGTGTTCGTGGTTGTTAGACTATGGTACATTCTTTACGAATATTATATAACAAACATTTATAATTATAAGCTTTTGAGACGGTGATGTGCTGTTATATTTGTAACACGAATGTAGATCCATGTAATCAACTTGTTTTTAAGTACATCTATGTTAATAATTCTGTGAAGTTAATTATAGTTCGTTCAAGATTAAGACAATACCTAAAACAATGCCATAAAAGATTCCAGGAATAGATCTCAATAGGCATCAAGTCTAAGAAAACACAACACAATGATAAAGAGTACATAACCACCCAAATTCTCAATGATCCAGCCCTCAATCCGGGTTCAGATCGAATATCTTACATTTTTACATGCACAGAGTATTATTAAGATACTTGCCATAACATTTCTTGTCGACACAAAGAGAGACAAATTCCTATATTTCACTGAAGGGCAGTCAGAAAAAAAATTAAAAGAAAGCAAGACTATAAAAATTCTTAATAGGCCAGGTGACAAGCAGTACAAAGAGTCCCAACAAGAAAATAATTCTAGGAAATCTGGAATTAGTTTTAATTGCTTTAATTGCTTTAATTATATCTTCAGCTAACTATACTAAGTTTACCCCTTCGTACGATATAGGTGTTAGTGTCATAATGACGAAATAGCGCCGAAACTTAGTTTTTCGCGAATAACTCCTAAAATATGAACTTTTCGACAGAAACACTTATTACCAATACTCATTAACCATGAAGGACCTTAGTACTTTTTTCCTAAAGTTAACCGTTTCGGAAATACAGTCACTCGAATTTCGATACTTTTACTAACTATGCCAAAACAGTGACTTTTTATTTGCAATACCTGACAGTTTCGGTACGATATGCGTAATTTCTCGTTTTATGGATCATAAGATAATAGTAAATAATTACTCAATATTTAATACACGTTTCCACACCATCTTGCGGTAGAGTACATGGCGCGTTTTTTTATAAATAATACTACAAAACGTTTCCATTTTATCGAATAAATTTTTATTTACACGAAAACTCGGTTGTCTATGAGATATAATGAAAGCAAACTGTCATAAAAAACACGAGACCGTAGGTCGAGTGTTTTTGCAGTTTACTTGAGCTATATTGTCAAAATGACAACAAAGCTTAAGTATAAATAAAAATTCATCCTTTTCAAAATAGAACCGCGAGTGGTATTTGGCATGACAATTCCTCGAGTGTGTAATAATATAGATAATAAATTAATAATTAATAACTAATTTATTTGCTAATATTATAATTATTAAAAATAAATATGACTTTAGCTACAAGTTAATTTCTTACAAAGAACAATAGTGTCTTTATGGTTACCGTAGTGAATGTAAATAAAAATTTGCCATAAAAAACAAAGTGTTTTAAGTTTTATTGCTGGTAAACATTTTAAATATGATCCTAGAGCGTGTAATATTTGACACGAGTGGAATTATTAATGGTATCACCTGTACGCCTACTCCGCTATATGAGTTCAAGTTTATCCTATTTTTCTTCACTTCGAAAATGAAGGCTGCTTTTGGTGGTCTTCCATAATAGTATCCACTCTCTTCTGAAGCGATGTGGTCTTCTATGACCTGGTACATTAAAGGCTTTAGTTGAACGTCTATGTTTTTGTCACAATATTCATTCTCTTCCACATCTTCAACGTTGGTACATGATTGTCCTAGACAAATAATGCAGATTGTAGAGCAATGAAGGTTCACTTTTCTACAACCGTATGCTGCTGTACATCTTTTTAAACATGTGCAAGATATTGTGTTCTTGAGCAACTGTGGAGCTAGATTCTTGACGGTGGGAATTGGAACCAAACCATATTTGGAGTTTCTCCATTACCAGTCTAGTGGGTTCTTGTTATTTCCATATCATTTTTGAATTTGATGGTATAATCTAAGAGAATGCTGACGTGTTGCTGTCCGATTGGGAGGCAAGCTTCAAGGCACTCGGACAGTTGCACAAAAATGACATGGAAACAACAAGGGGATGGAGAAACTACAAATATAGTTTGTTAGTTACTCCTTAGGTAAATATTTACCGCTCAAAAATCTGGACGCAAAAATTCTCATAACGTTGTGAGCAGTGCCTATATAGGAGTATGTTGGATTCGAAACTGTAAATATGTCAATATAAACCATTTTTACGCATTTACTATTTCAAAATTAACAATATCCTAAACAGGCGTTGCTCGTGTTGATATGAAAATTTTTGCGTCCAGGTTTTAGAGCGGTAAATACTATGTATATCTAATCTATGGTTCCAAGGATCCGGCTACACAGTCACTCCTGAACACAGTATCCAGCATACGGTCAAATGAATTCAGGGCAGAAAACATAGACGTTCAACTAGAGTGTTAAATATACCAGGAGACAGAAGACCACATCACCTCAGAAAAACAGAGTGAGAGTGTCGATACTATACGGAAGACCAACAAAATCGTTGAAGTGAAGAAAAATAGAATAAACTCGAACTCATATAGTGGAGGCCTACAGAGGATACTAAAAAAAGAAACACAACTTTGGCAACATTTTTTAAGAAATTTCAATAGGAACAAAGGACCCTGGGATACAAAACAATGTGTAAAATTCGTGAAAATTATCTGCGCAATTTGTCAGTGCCTGCACATGTGAACTATTTAGAATTCGAACTATTAACCTCGATAGATGTGGACTTCATTTACTGAATAAAACATTGTATCAAGCGGTATGTATTTCATTATCCATTTTATACTTTTACTTTTATTTGTCTACGTATATCCTTCTGCCAACCATGAGGCAGTAGTAGCTACCGGTCCTGGATTCTGGTTCAGTTTCCTCTCCCTGTTTATTTTATTTGTCCTATAATACAGTACCAATTTCTAAATAATAAATAACTCAAACAAATAATACAAGAAATATCATCGACATTTCCTGGTCTCCATTTTGCATGTGGTGTATGTATTCTTCATAAAAAAATTGGTTAAAGTGACCCAGGCAAGCAAGCCTATAATATTCCTAAAGAGTGAAATGATTTTATTGCTTTACATAATTACTGCTATTACCTAACTTTCCAGGAAAACGACGAACGTAGCTTATGTAATGATTAAATAATAGAAATATGCATTATTGTACAAAATAAAGTTTCAGAGGGTTGGGGTCCAAAGGTGGTGAGGGCACAAAATCGATAATTCCTGACCTCAAACTCTGCAATACGAAACCTTGTCTGGCTACATGTGTATGACGGTCAAATACATGTTGTTATTATACTGGATAATTTTCATGAAATTATATATATTATGCAGAATAATATGATACAAAATGAATGCAAAAATATAAAAGAACGAAATGTTTAAAATTATATAAATTGGTCCTCACGAAATATGTAGGTACAAGCATAAAACATATTTCATTTAAGGCTACTTTGTAATCGGTCTAAGGATAAAAAATTTACCTATTTACTACAATTTTAATAATATTTTACAGGGCATTTAAAAAACTTTTTCGTTTCAAATAAGTTTAGATACTTGATGATAATTCTTTAGTATTATCCAAATATGTAAAAGGAGACTATAGAAATAATATGCAAAATGAAGTAGCATTAAACATTCATTTGGACACTGAGATGGGTCTCCAACATGACAAATTTCAGCGAATTGCATGAAGCAGATTGGTCAAAAAAAATGTTAACATAAGGATCTCGTTGTTTCGCCGAAATACAACAAAATGTATTTTCAAGATGGTGATGTTGATTACTCTTCTGTCTATGCTATTTAAATTGAATACTACTTGTACATATATACGAAAAAATTGCATAGGGAAAAACTTCACCAATAAGAAAAAGAATCCTATAAACATGGGTCGGGAGGGGCTTAGTTTCCGAGATACAGGTTGATCAAGTTAAAATCCTGGAAGGATAATACTTCCCAACCCATGTTTATAGGAATTTTTTCTTATTTTGCAAAGTTCTATCACTTGGTGAAGTTTGACCTATGCAATTTGGGACATCTCGTATATTAATTCTATGCTTTCAACTAAGTTTTATATATACCAGGTGTCCTCGAGAAAACTTAGATTACAAATACTTCAGATACTTTTTATAATCTTAATTGAAATTTTTATACCGGGTGTGAACGAGGTCATGATACGCATCTGTCCGCCATTTTTTAAAAAAATTAGAACAAAATTTAAAACTTACTATGAGAAGTAAATGGGTTTACTTTGACGAACAAATATTTTCAATACCACTTCCGGTTTCACCAAGAGTGCAATCAATTTTTTAAATGGGACACTCTGTATATTTTAACATATTCTGATTATACATAAAATTTTCATTTTAACATTACCCTCAAATACGGCGAACTTATTTCAATTTTTTATGAAAATCAAAATTAATAATTGAAACTCTTTGTATGATGAAAATTTTCCAAGTAGGCATTGGTTATCATAATATTGTTTATTTTTCATATATGGGTGCAATATGAAGCGAATATTTTTTATTATAATCAAATTATTTAAAAAAAATCTAAACATTTTTTTTCTGACTTGGGCAACAATTACTAATTTTTCCCCTATTTTTTTCCTTCCCTATAGGAATCCTCATAATTTAAGCTTTAAATTGGTGCAAGTATAACGGATTTCATTATAAATGAATTGTGGCGAATTTAAAACTTTACTGACGTAATTTTTGGCTAAAATAAATAGTTATAATCACCAACCGTAAAGAATTTACAGTTAATATTTCTAATTAATAAAGCGGTTTGTTACAATAATAATTGATTTCCACACGAGTGCGGGAAGTTCAAATTTTTCTAGCTCATATGGATATTAAAATCAAAAAGTTTTCCAAACGACAGTAGAAAAACATTTTAAAAGTGTCATTTTTATAAAAAATATATCAATGATAAATAAGTTGAAGAGAGCTCTTTGGAATTCTCCAATGATGTAAATTTAATAACCACTTTAGATTATGACAAATCTTGCATCAAAACATGTAGAAATTTCTGTTTACACAATATTTACTAGTATAACTAAAATTGTCATGTAAGCATATAGGTTAGGTTAAGTTTTTTTTTTAAGTGGGTACTCATGGGTCCTTCACTGCGGCCATCAGCGGGCCTATTGTGGTTCACTCCTAATTATATTTCACCTTAATAAGTTCAGTTGAAGAGACTGAAGTTCAGTCTCTTTATGAAACTTTATTGGATTAGAGTGTCCAGATTCTCTGGAAGAAGTTGCCCCTTGTCAAATAATGAGAATCGGATCCAGCCTTCCCATCATCCTCAGTCATAGGCAGCACTCGACGTTTTCCGCCAGGCCAAGTTTATGCATATGATAGTTTAGTCGGCAGTGTGTAGTATATAGGCCTGTTAGGGTTTTCAGATTTTTTTTTTTCGGTTTTGGGTCGTAGACCATGCAGCCAGTCGCTATTTATTTATTAATTTAGTTAGCATTAAATAAATCTAACCTAACGAGGAAAATAACATAAACCAATAAGGCGTACAACTGAAAGAAGAACAGGGACACTCGTTTCTTATCCTGGGGTTAGTATGGACATTTTTAGAACAACACAATACAGGAAAAACCTCGGAAAATAGGGTGAATCAACACAAGGAGAAACATATGGTATACGAAATTAACATAAGTTTTCAGATTTGCCCTGTTTAACTCTAAAAGTTTCTTAGCTCTTGATTTCAAAGGGTATTTTATAAACGCATTCGAATAAACTAATCCTGGTAACGCTTGTCAATATTGGTAATACTTGTGGATATGCCAAGTATCGGTTCTGGACCGATGAATCGTGATCCTGCCTCTTCTATGGCCAAGGGGTGGGCTATTTTATCTTCCAGACCAGAGTGGTCAGGTATCCAGACCATAGTCATTTTATTGTTTTTGCTCAAGTGATCTAGAGGCTACTGACAGTTCCATACCGTTCTAGATTTTACACTAGTAGGAGCCAAGAGCTTTTAGAGCTACTTGGCTATCTGAAAACATTTCTATTGATCTGCATGCAGGATACATATATTCCAGCCTTCGCACACACAGTTCAGTGACATGAACTTCGGCCTGAAATATAGTTGCATTGGTACCTAGGCTTGAGATATCCTCACTCTTGGTTTATAGCTATGTACTCCGGCACCTGTTCCCTCGGGAGTATTAGAGCCGTCTGTAAACCAGCAACTGTCTGTCTTTAATACGTTGGCGTTATTCCGATCCCACTAATTTCTTTCCGTAAAAAAGATGTTAAAGATCAGCTCGTAGTTAGTCATGGTAAGCATAGTAGGCAGTAGGCACTTCCAGGATGTTGTGACTTTCAGTGTCATCCAGCAGTCTGTTCCACTCCATGATTCTAGTTTGCGGCATATTAATGGCTGCTTGTTGCAATCTATACGTTGCCCACTGGCATCTCTCTCCAAATAGATGAGGTAGGGGTAAGTCCAGAAGGATTTCTATTGCAACTGACGGTGTGGTGCTGATAATAATAATAATAGTAATTTTATTTACATCCAACACATTATTACACTTTTATAAGACATAATGGTGCTAATTATCCCTCTCTCCAAATAGATGAGGTAGGAGTAAGTCCAGAAGGATTTCTATTGCAACTGACGGTGTGGTGCTGATAATAATAATAATAGTAATTTTATTTACATCCAACACATTATTACACTTTTATAAGACATAATGGTGCTAATTATCCCTCTCTCCAAATAGATGAGGTAGGAGTAAGTCCAGAAGGATTTCTATTGCAACTGACGGTGTGGTGCTGATAATAATAATAATAGTAATTTTATTTACATCCAACACATTATTACACTTTTATAAGACATAATGGTGCTAATTATCCCTGTTATAGTCAAGCATGCTAATCTCTAAAGCAGAGAGTTTGGCTTTGGCCGCCCGTTGTGATCTATTCTGCCACCGAACGATGGATCCGAGTGTTATCATTGGTCTGATGACCTTGACATATATCCAACAAATTTGTTGAGGACCCATGCCCCAGGATTTGCCACAAATACGACGATATGTCCATAAGGGCAGTTTTACTTTGTGGATTATGTTTTCCAGATGGGAATTCCAATTAAGTGATTTTTCTGGAGTTATTCCTAGATATTTCACCTCCTCCGCAATGGAATAGTTCACCCATTAAGGAAGGCGGTCTTAAGTCCTCCAATCTTCTTTTCCGGCTGAAGAGTACTGTTACTGTTTTTTTGAGGGTTCACGGACATCTGCTCCCTGTCACACCAGGTGCCCACTATATATAGTGTCTCTTGAAGGGTATTATATAGTGCGGTCCTTACGTATGGAATAAATTAATTTTAAGCGTAATTATAAACTAGTCATAAACAGGTCGATTTTTAATTTGGAATTGTCATTTTTAGCATGAAAATAATTTCCAGCGAAAATCCGTAGAAGTAACTAGACAACTTGCTGCCGATAATGATGTAAGTAAATCATCAATTCTGCGAGTTTTAAAGAAAGAAAAATACTAATCTTATACGTTAAGTTGTTTTAAGTTAAATTGTTTTTTCCGATGAAGCCACATTTCAATTAAATGGAACGGCAAACGGTCAGAACTGTCGATATTGGAGCAGAGAAAGTCCTTACTGGATAATGGAGGCTCACACACAATTTCCTCAAAAAGTGGATGTTTGGGCTGGTATCATTAATAATCAAATTATTGGTTATTTTTTGAGGGCACAGTTAATGGTGATGTTTATCTAGATCTTTTGATGAACTTTTTAGAACCTATATTAAAAACACTTTTCCTGACATTAATTATCTAAATGAAATAGAGAGGTCTATTTGGCACCAACAAGATGAAGCTCCATCGCCGGAACTATTGAATGGCCACGTCCGGCTCCCGATTTGACCCCTATGGACTACTTTTTATGGGGCTATTTAAAATCAAAAGTGTATGTTAATCGATTAGACAATATTGCAGAATTAAAAATAGGATTAACCGAAGAAATTCACAAAATAACCCTGAGGTCATACAAAATGTCATCCGTGGATTCAAAAATCACCCTGCTTATTGCCAAGAGACGACTGGTAGTCATTTTGAATATTTAATTTAATTATAAAATAAATTGGAAATACTTTCTTAATATTATGTGAGATTCCGCGCTTCATTTTATGTAAAGGGTTGAGGTGGGTACAATTTTGTACCAAAAACTTTAAAAACAACAACAGAACAGTTTACAAGACATTCACAAAATTTCATATTTTCAAAATTAATATTCTCAGTATTTAATACTTCAAATTTAAAAAACTTTAAACTGCTGAATAGAGAATCAAAATCCCTTTCGAACGAGGTGCCTCACGACCCCCTTCCTAATTTAAAGTTTTCGGGGGTTTACTCATAATTCAGAGGCGGTGAACGCGGGAGGTATTAATTACATGCTAAAGAATGGAGTTTTAAATGAAAAATCGACCTGTTTCAAGATTTTTCCTAAAAGTTCATAATTACCTTTAAACTGAATTTATTCAATACATATGGACTGCACTGTATATTACTGCTTGTAAGCATATAAGTAACTATATTGTGAATTTCTAGTTTCGATATCGTTTGTGAAAACAGCAAATACGTTAATATATTGTTGGTATTCTGGAACAAGATTTGTCTTGATCTAAAATGGCCTTAATTTAAATATACATATTTTTTACTTTATTTTTATCTGTGACGTTGCAAAAGAAAACCCTTAAAAACTCACTATGTGACCACATTTTGGACAGATTTTTCTGACAATTCTAAACTACTTGCGAGAGTACTTATAAAATCGTATTTCGTATTAAATAGCGAAATATTAAAAATGTGTAATACCTACTCATCAAATTTTAGATCATAGTAACATCAAAGATATAACCAGATTCTCAACTCACTCTTTTGTTAAATATTGATGTTCAAATAAATAACTCAATTTAAATTGTGAAAATATAACACCTTTGCCTCGCAATACAGTTCAGATGAAATCAACCTCAAACTGATATGTTTAATAAGCATAAGCCATGTGTAAATAACAACTGTTGTTAGCTTATTTCAGCTTTACAACACGTGTACAACCCCAACAGTAATGTAGAGAGATTTTAGATACATTTTATTTCTGCCTCTATAGTTCCAAATAACTCTTCCTGTTTTTACGTTATTGTTTGAAAAGGTCATTTGCTTTTACGTTAAGGTCCTTTAATTTCATGTAAATTGATATTTTCTCTTTGAAACATTCATGGACACAACATAACTTAATAATAGCCGTTGAAGATGAACAGTTATAGTAATATTAAATGTATACGAAAATAGTAACGGTGTATACTATGTTGATATCCCATAGTTTCCAATAAAATACTAATTTACTAAGCCTCAAAGGAAAAAAATTAAAAAATCGTATCAAAACACCCATTGAATTTTCCAAAGAAGTTTGCCATGCTATTAATTCTTCTGGAAACACAGATGCTATTGACTTTTTTTTAATTTTTATTATTAGCTTGTATATTTAAATTTCATTCACATTCTTGATATTTTCTGTACTTATATTCTTATGAAAATAAATTCTCTTGTAGATTACTTAATTTTTTAGATAAGGAAAACTATAAACAAAAATTGTTCGAAAACATTTAAACCCCCAAATCACAAGTTCCAACAAAATTTGCAAATTTATTTATTTTTTAATGCAGAGAATCCATTTCTTTGAAATATCAAACTTGCTCCAATTTTAATAAAAATTTGGATTTGAGGGTACAACAGGGTTTTAAATATATTTTTTTTATAATGTTATAATATAATACAATGGAGTACTGTATAATAATATATAACTAATATTATTATTAATTAAAATAGTTTCAGAGTTATTTAACCGGGTCCAAACTTTTGTCTAACCCTATTATAAATTTATATGTATACTTACAATTATTTTTTATGGCGTTTTGGAGATAAAGAACAATTTTATTAGTTTTGGAGTTAATAAAAAAAACAGCAAATATTCAACTAATTTTGCTTTTGGTCGCTCATTTTTGATACACTCTGTATAGATAATTTGATGTTTTTTACTTAGGGGAACCATTAACATACTTACATAATATACTTACAATTATTTTGTATGGCGTTTTGGAGATTAAGAACAGTTTTATAAGTTTTGGAGTTATTAAAAAAAACAGCAAATATTCAACTAATTTTGCTTTTGACCACTCATTTTTGATACACTCTGTATAAATAATTTGATGTTTTTTACTTAGGGAACCATTAACATACTTACATAACCGCATTTAACAACATTCACTCTAAAAAAATATATAATAATTTCAAAAATAATTTTTTGCCGCTATTAGACATTTTGGCATCATTGTGCGCTGGGCCAACTGGGAGAAATGTAGAGTAAAACAACTCAGTGATGGGCACCTGTAGGGAGGAACTTTTGATTCCACCCACTCTGTAATCATAATTTTACAACGTTCGGAAAAAATTTTTGCGGTACTTTTTTTGCAAGACTATCAATTAATATTTTTATGAAAAATTATAGACTTTACTGTTTGATATATTAAAATTCATGTTTGTTTTTATATGTAATCTTTCTACAGTACACAAATTTCCAAAAATCGTGCATTTCAAAAATATTAGAGCGATAATTATATAAACAAATGATTAACTTTTATTTGAGAGCGTACGAACTTAACGTTGTGCAGCGTAATATAATCAAGTTTTTCCCGTTGGACCCTTATCTTGTTCGTACAGTTGTGCCATATGACGCGTTATTCTAGTTTTAGCAACTATAGAAATTATCACTATCCAAGAACTTTGATTTTCGATTTTGTCAAGTTAAATTTGTGTTTTGAACCACTGTGGAGCGTGCTCGGTAAAGTTGCAAAGTGCAAACTTCTATGTTTTAGGTAAACTATGTTTAACTTTAAAATGAAAAGTTACTAAGATCTTTTTTGTACTATACAACAATTATAGTTACCTATTGTTTACATATTTACTATTGACTATATTACTGACACTTGAAAGAAACCTAGTGTTAGTTGTTATATGAGAATATATCGTTGTGAAAAATATTTTGTAGTTACATTATTTTACTTTAGAAGTTTCTCACCCTATGAATAACTTTTCTAAGATTCAAATAAATCCAAAAAATAGGGCTACCCAGTATATTACTGATAAAATAAACCTTTGCTCTCCTGATTGTATGCCAAAGAAATGGTCGTAGGGTGTTTCTTTTTTTACAAATACGGTTAATAACCAAGAAAATAATCAAATTACTCCTTCACATTTTAGAAACGCAATCTGTTTCCTCTTTTTCACAATTTTTGTGGCTTTTTTAAATTACGTTTAGAGTTAAACTCGCCACGTATATTTTATCTATAATATCCATAGATAGATACTATATAGCATTGCTGACGCTTTTTGCAATACTAATTTTGTTAATTTTTCTGTTGATCTGAATCACGCAAAAATCTAAAACAAACTAATCTGATTTAACGTTCCTTTATAGGAATATATATACCGAGTGTCAATTAGAAAATCTCCACCCCAATTATCTGGGGAACAGAGGATGGGATTGAAGGAGAGTAATAATTGCTGTAGTATAGGATCAATAAAAGAATAATCCCTTCACCTTCAGTCTCCCCTGCTTTAGAACCTCATATGTGGAAATTTGATTTCATCAAGTACTTTTTGTGTAATCCAACAAAAACTGTTTTTTTGAAAATTGCTACTACATTTACTACAAAAACGTTTCATTTATTTATTCATTCATATTCATATTCATAAATCACGATAACTTAAAAATCTTAATTGGCAGTAATAGATGGTGTGGCGTTATGAAGCTATAGCTTAAACATAACATTTTATTTTTACAGCTTCTAAATATTTGATATTTATAAGTAAATAGAAATAGATTTAAAACTGACAGTTTTTTTCCTGATAAAAACGGTCGGCTTTTTGTGTTTCTTTTTTCATTGTTCAATTTTAAAACCTGGATATTTTATTGTAGCTGTAATATTAAATATTTTAATAGGTTAATGTCATTATTGACATTAAAAAGTTTATAATTCCAAGACAAGTATCATTAGAACATATTGTAAGAATTCCTACAAATCTATGGTGGTGCAAATGGTTGCGCAAGACAAACGGCTGCGATTTTCAATGAAAGAAATCCTAACAAACACGTAAATCACACATACGTTTTGAAATATTTTAATTTACAGAAATGGGATCTGTAGAAAACAAAAAAAGAACTAAGCCTAGGGTTTTAAACGAAGTACCTCATATTGAAATACATTTTGCCATCAATTTCACAAGTTCACTTTGCCAGGTTGTCTGCTGTATTTGGCATTTCTTATGAGGTTGTTCGCAAGGTCCCAAAATTGCATAAACTACATAACACGTCAAAAGTCCATTATGAACTAGATAAGGACAATTTCTATAAAAGGATCTAGTTCTTTGAACAAATAACCAACATAATAAACAACAACCCGCTTCTATTGTTATTTCAGCAACGAATCAACATTCTTTTTGAATGGTTTTGTAATAGACACAATTCTCGATACTGCAGCGATGAAAATCCACATGTTTCTATTGAAGATCATACTTAATGGCCACAGTAAATAAACAGTTGAGCTGGTACATTGGACATATTATTGTTGGCCTTTATTTATTGAAGGAAATCTCAATGGCAACATCTACTTGGAATATGTTAGAAACCACCATTAACTTTCTTATAACCTATACATTGGAGATTTCATGGGTGAATCTTTTCTTAGATGAAAACATGCTTCACTTCCAGCAAGATGGTGCTTCTCTGAATTATGTTTTATCAGTCCGGGAATTGTTGGATAATACATTTTTAGATAAGTGGGTTGGCAGAAGAGGACCCATAGAGTGGCCAGCAGGATATCCGGATTTGACACCTTTCGACTGCGAGGCCACCTCAAATTTCCACCAAAGAATAATCAATAACTTCGGCGAGGAATTTATAGAGATTGCCGTTCTATTCAATATCGATAATTAGTCTTTATTAGATAATAATAAAGTCCTCCCTAGCTTTATTTCATAGTACATTCTCAAGAGGTCAGATAGTTCAAAGTACAAGTAGTTCACATCTGGCAGTAGTCACTTAACATGTCGTTCACATCTGATAGCAGTCAATTAACATATTCCTTCTGGCTTCCTTTGATGACACCCCACATTGATAGAATGTTCCCACGGTCTTTAAAAACGCCCCACGTACTACTTCTGTCGGCATATATCAAAGGAACAAAAAGTTTACACGTTTTGATATCCACTGACAAAAGTTCCCACGGTCCTCAAAATTTTCCCAAGCTCAGGTGCCACCTTACCTAAGAATAAACTATATTACTGTCTGGAAAATAACGGGCACATTTCGAGGATTTATTACGAATTATAATAAACAACATAAATAAAATGTTTTAGTTGTCTGATTTTTTTTACAATACTCTGTAAAATGGGCCTTTTATATATTGTTCGAATTGTAGTTGAAGGAATAAAATGAGCAAGTTTTTGCAGCAATTTTTTTTGTAAATTTCGAAAAATCAGTTTTTGATAAACTGCACAAAAAGTATTTGATGAATTAAATCAATTTTTGCGGGAAGATAGCTTTTGAGATATTGCAGGATGTAGAATGTCATTTAAGAAAGTAGAGGTGGGGGTTGCTCATACTACTTTGTACTATAGCAATTACTTCTCCTCGATGCCATTTAACATGATTAAAACCGCTTCTCACTATCTCTCTCTGTTCCCGAGATAATTTCGGTGGCAACTTCTCAGTGACACCCGGTATATCATGTGACAGAAAATGCAACATGTACTAATCGTTACAATGATTTAATGACTACCTTAAAATTACGGATAGTTGAAGCCACACGCAAGCTTACACAAGGCATTTTGTCCCAAGCTGAACCTCCTGTCATAAGCGCTGAAGATCCTTCTTACCTTACCTTGATAACACCGGTAAATCAACATAGTCATGTCATGTTCTATCCATATTCGATTGGTGAAAGCTCAGGTGATCTTGCGGGCAATGAAAGAGTTTTTATATCGGCATCTCGTAAGATGTGATCACAGCAATATGGAGTCAAAACATTGGCGTGACCAAATTACAACTCGGTGTGCTACTTGGGTATCCTGATGGATAATGGGGTTTTCCAACTTTTAAAGATACGGTACATCCTGTTCCAAAACTCTGTGAATATACTCTTGTACTAATATGTTCCTTTCTAGGAAGATTGCTATTGCGCCCTATACCATAACCTATTGGGTAATTGCTGTCTCCCGTTTCTCACAAAACTAAATACCTGATCTTTTGCTATGTCACCTTTGCGCTCATCGTGAGTCTACAAACAGAATTGGGATTAATCACTGAACATTAACCGATAACATTCTTCAACCCATTGTACATGTTTTTGGCAAATCTCACCTCTCGGTGCCTTAGGGCTAGCGGCAAAATGAAGCGGGCTCGACACGATCGAAGACCAAAGGAACTGATTCTTCAATAACCATTTATCTACGAATAAGTTCCATGGTCTGCTACGGATCAACGACTATATCTGATGGATAGTCGTTGCACAGTAGCAGCTAACCATTCATTTGCTACAGACATCATTGTACTAAAATGTTCTTTTAGCACAGCAATTCTTAAAACGCTTTTTTTCGCGTTCAGTTTTTCTTCGACTAGCTTTGACGTTGTTACCTCTGTTCTTCAATCCAGGCATTCCAATATCGCAATGTTAATGAGTTTCGGTCAACCCTATCTGAAATCTTCCAAAAAGAAATACGGACTTCTCGTAACCCTACCATTCTACCCCTCTCAAACTTATTATCTGAAAATTCGTACGTCTTTAACCTTCTTCAATCATGTTTGCAAAACAAAGAAGCGGGTTCGATACCAAAAAATACATTTAGTGTCAACATCTTATCACTTAATTAGTTTCAGTAACACCCATTATTTACCAGATTTTCATCCAAATTCTTTATGTATTACTCAGTGTTATAATGTCAATATCACACAGTCTAATAACAATGTTCTTATTTCTTGAAATTCACGCTTTCTGTGAAGTTTATTGGCCATCGATCCAATAAATAATCTAGAAATTGTTGCTTTGTTTTATTTACTGTTTCTCGGTCTAGGCCACACAGCGTGAATGACAGAAATAAATGATACTTTTTTTGAGTACTTACGAGCAGCAATTCAGATTTGAAAATTTTTTTATTTTTTAAGATTTCTGTTTAATATTTGAAATTTTACTCAGAATAAACGATGAGACATAGAGATAGCCTGGTAAGTAATTTTTCTTTCTGATGACACTTAATCAATACCTAAATCTGTAGATAATTATTCGCTTGTAGTCAGAGGATTCCACAGCCCTTCCTTTATTTAATAGGATTATATTAAATGTTTTCTATATTTATTCATTTCTGAAGCAGTACCACTTAATATACCAAATGTTCCATCTAGAATCTCGTGACCTGTTTCTAAACTATTAATAAAGGATAGCCAAAGTAAACTTACTTTCTTATTTTTCAAACATACCAACAATTATTTTTAAAAATTCATGGAAAGCTTGACAAAAACCAAACTGAATTAAATAATATCTATCAACAAAAAATTTTAGCTAAAGATTTTTATAGAAAAATTTAAGAGACTTTAATGACAAATCAGAAGACAAATTATTAAGTCTGAAACAAGAGGAGACTGGAAAAATTGGTTTTGACTTTAAAAAAGGAATTTGATAGAGATGTTGCATTTCCCTAAATTACTTAAAGGTCCCTAATAAGGCTGGGAATATTTCAGATTTTAGTATTCGAATATTCGTTCGAAAAAATTTTCGAATTATTCGAATAATTCGAATATTCGAATATTCGAATATTCGAATACTCGAATAATCCGAATTATCGAATAGGTATCCGAATAATCAGGATCCTCGAATATTCATTATTAATAGGTATAGCACTGAATACTAGTGAATAGTGAATACTCTATTAAAGCATTTGGTTGGATAGACCACAATAATAGTCATGACGTAATCCACTAAGTAGGCAATTTGATTTGCTTTCCATACCCACAATAGGGTACATGTGCTTTAAGGGTCAGAATTATTTAGTTAGTATTTTATTTTAGGATTGAGGCGCTATTGTTCACATTTAACTATTGAAGCTTAAATAAAACGAAAACAGAGCTAGTTTGTTATACTTCTGTGTCTATTTTTTCTTTTCGAAAAAAATAAAAGTGCCCTAAAATTAGAATGTTTTTAAAAAAGACGTAGATTGTGAAGGTAAAACAAATATATGAAAAATCAATAGTTAAATATTTATAGGTTTTCTAAAATTTAAAATTAAATTTTATCCCCTGCTTTAGTACAGTAAGAATAAGGTCGAGGCGAGAAAGAGATGGAATAGTTTGACTGGGAGTAAAACGTGCCACTAATGTGGTTTATTTATATATTTGGATTTTAGAATAGGTACCTACCTATACCTACTATCTACCTACTTTGGTTGGATGCATACTGCATACCTATTCGTACATAATTTAATAATATATTTTAATATTCAAATTTACTCAAATATAATCAAATATTCGAATACTCGAATATATTCGAGTATTCGAATATTCGAATATTTCGAATATTCGAATAATTTCCCATTAGAATAATTCGTATTCGAACACTCGAATATTCGAATATTCGAATTATACGTATTCGATTCCCAGCCCTAGTCCCTAACATCGAAGTTGTGCTACGACCGCCATATTGAAAAACGGAGGCTTATTTTTGGTTTTTTACTTATAATTCCTTAACAGTTACAGATAAAAAAAATAGTTTCAAGTAAAAAATTAGGTCATAATAAAATAAATTATTTTTGGTATTGCCATTTTTTCTGGCGACAGTGTACCACCTTGCAAAGTAGTTCTGCTTAAGTAATTTCCTTAATAATTACTGGGATCAATTCTTTAGCGGTAGTTTGTTGTAATCACTCTGTCTGCAGTTGTACAATGATGAGATTCATTGTCAATGCAAATACTCTACATTTGTAATTTTATTTATAATGTTAAGTGTTAAGACATTGGAGCAGTAATTTTACTATTTTCCATTTATTTAATTATTAACACTTTCGATTCATATAGTTGCCATATGGGAGTTACACAAAGTGGTTACGGTAAGCTACCACTAGACTACCCTTAAAAGTTTCAAGTTGCTTGATCAGATTACTTAAAGCTCGACTCATTTCGTTGACAGGTGCACTGCTTTGGCTATGTCATACTGACGAGAAGTAGTAACCTCGAAACCAACCTATGGCGGGCGACAGTGTACCAACCTGCAAAGCAGTTCTGCTTAAGTAATTGTTTTGATAATTACTGGAGTTTATCCATTAACGGTAGTTTGTTGTAATCACCAGGGAAGCGAAATGCTTGCCAGTTACGTATAATATTACATACATCTATCCCGCCTTCCTGCCACAATACTGGTTGCTGATCTAGTGCAAATATTGCAGGTATATAAATAAACGCAAACATATCAATTAATTTAATTATATGGCTCTTTAAAAAATTATATAACTGCTAGATTTGAAAATGGTTAAAATGGCATATATTTCCGTTCCCTGTTATCACTTTTTCTGCATTTGTACCATGATGAGAATCATTGTTAATGCAAATATACTCTACGTTTTCAGTTTTATTTATAGTGTTAAAGGACATGGAAATAATAATTTTACCATTTTCCATTTGTTTAATGTTTGCCCCTATTCAATACTTTCGATTATATACCGGGTGGCTCTTATAAAATGAATCCTATGTAACACTCCATAACTTCGGAGTACATTGAGATCGATTTGAAATTGTTATCTCTTACAGACAAAAGGTTGAAAGATATTCCTAGCAAATTTCGAACATTCATTTAGAAAAACAAGCGAATAATGATTTTTTATTTTCATTAAAAGAAATAATTGTATTTACTACTCTTAGTTTATGTTTAAATTCTAAAATAGCCTTTCTGATTAAATTTAGGGACACTTCTGGATTTCTTCTATTCGAAGATGCCGATCTTCCAGCTTTGCAAGCGGTTCTCTTCTTTGGGGATACACTTTTTCTTGTACTGCATTCCATATTAAATAGTCCAAAGGATACAATCAGGAGAATTCGGTGGCCACTGATTTGCTTGCTTATGGGATGGTGTACTTTCTGCTAAGAAATGTTGTGTTCTTAAAGCCCTCTTTGACGGGACACCATCTTGAATAAAAACATGATCATTTATCGGGTACAACGGGCGCATTTTAGGTATTATATCCCCTCGCAAATGGTAAACGTAGATATCTGCATTGGTTTCTATCAACTACGGATAAGTAAAAATAAGCGACTTTTGCCATTCTAGGATATTACGCAGGATATCATGAGCTTCTTCTTAAACAACCTGGATTTATTATGGTATAGACGTTCAGATTGAATGGTGTTTTTTTCTTGTAGTTGAATAAACTCTGTTATTTTGCCTATTTTAAGGAATTTGGAGAATAAAATCTGTTTAACCTTGAAAAACTAAACACCGCAGATCTACATTCGATAACTTTCTATAGTCGCAAGGCTCGTAATGATTGACGCATTTTCGAATTTAGTGAAATTGTCGGGATTTGCAACCGTTTGCAACATTTAATGCCTAATTGTTTTTGAATAGTTTGTACATACATGCAACTGTTTCTTAATCTGTTAGCTATTTTACGTTGTGGTAAATGAGTTCCCGGCTGTTTTTCTTGTGACAGACAATTCATGTACCTAATAGTAGTTCATGTACCCTATTAGCACGATTTATGCTTCCTTGAAAATTCTTCCGCAATTCTATTGCACCAATTTCTCTCTTGATAACAAGTTGCCATGATCTCTAAGTCGGACTTAGTAAAGTAAGGTGCCATTATTACAAGAAATCTCGAGATAATTGCACAAAACTTTCACCAAACTTATGTTAATATTACAATAACTCGAAATATTACTAACAGTTAACAATTGCTTCAGTAAAAGCCTACTTCGTCTTAAGCTGCTTATAAAATTATCAATTTGTAATAGTAGATTTGAATGGTAAATTTAAAGTGTTGTTATTTCGTTGTTGATCGAAATAACTCAACGTTTTGTCTGTACGAGAAAAAAATTTAAAATCGATATCTCAATGTACTTAGGAGCTTCAAACAGAACTCATTTTTAATAGCCATCTGGAATAGGTAGGTATACTAGTATGTACATACATATTAGATAAACTACCAATGTTACTAAATTCCATGGGCGTGCGGTGAGTTTTGATACAGGGGAAGCAGTTTGTGATATAGAGTGATGGGTAGCGCGAGGCCCCGAGCGAAGCGAGGCAAAAATTATTTTAAGAAAAGGGACGTGGCTTCCGTATACTCATTTTAAAACAAATGTCGAAAGCTGCAAAGTTATGACATCTAGAAAAAAGTACACTTGTAGGACCGCCACTCCTCAATAAACATAAAACATAAAAACACCACAAAAATTAGACAACCCCCGATTCCAAAGCCGAAGCTGCACGGGCGAGGGTTACACTTATGAAAAAAACGCAGACACACAACCATATCCACCGACATTGCCAGCGCCGGTGGCGAGGATTGAACCCGCAGCGAAATAGAGAGTTTGTTAAGTAGTTAACATGCACATACCTACCTATTTACAATGTAGTTTAATCCGCCTCTCCTTTTTTGCGATGTCGGAAATAACTTCATCGTAAAAGCTTGAATTTTTTTGACATCTTCACAAAGTCACTTTCTATTGTTAACAGGGACAATTTTGAAAGCCGCTCTTCACTGGTTAAATTTCTTGAAAAAGTTTTTATTCTCGTGTCCGTTTTGATAATTTTGAAAAAAAAGGCAGCCATTCCACTAATACTTGAAAAAAACACTTTGCACTCTTTAAGACACGCTGCAGATTGAGCTAGAACTAAATTTAATCGATGCGCAAAACAATGTACAAATATTGCATTCTGAAAAGTCTCTTTTACTTTGGCCTGCAGGCCCCCCAATTCACCAGCCATTACAGCGGCTCCATCATAACTTTGGGCGATAAGTTTGGCACCACACTGTAGATTATCGACTATCTGACAAACTATAGTATATAAAGCTGCGGCCGTTCATGGCGTTGCGTTGCTACGTCTAAAAATCCTAAAAAGCGCTCTTGGAATTTCCCATTTGGATTTATGTAGTGTACTACGATTGACAACTGACTAATATTCGTATATCGGTTGTTTCATCTAACATAACTGCAACAAAAGGAGCTTTTTTATTGCTTGCTTGATCTTTTCTAAAACAATATTGCTTATCGACTGAATCAAATCATTTTGAATATGATTTGATGTACCGCGAAATATCGTGGAGTGTTCCAGATGGTTACTTAAAATTGTATCGTATTTTGCTAATAAATCAACTAAATTGATAAAATTGCCCCTATTAGCAACGCTTCGAGATTCAGTATGACCTCTAAAACTAAGTTCATTTTCGCCGAGAAAACAAACAATATCAATAAGTCCTTTTAACACTTTCTTTCAACTGCTGATCTAATGAATGTTCAATTCGTGATTTTCCAAATGTTTATTCTTTTAGCACCGCTCCCAAATGAGTTTCACACTTACCATGCCTTTTTGTCACTTTGTGAATGTTGTTTAAATCTGAAAAGCCATTTTTATTCCAAACACCTTTTTCATTTGTGAACAGTACACATGGCCAACAAAACAATTTACACAAATTTTCACAACCCCCTTAACTACTGATTAGCACTGTACACTTCAATATTAAAGTACCTATAGCATGATTTAACTTTCGTTTTTAAGAATTTTAAATCAGGTGTTGGTTTCCCATTTCTAATAATATCCAGTTTATCTTGAAACGAATATGTTGAAAATCCCCTTTTCAACAAATTGCACACCACACAAACGCAAATAATATTTTCCACAGTGCTAGAACCAGCTTCCAAATTTAATAAGTAATTCTAAATCTGCGTACACGCGCACTAATATTCAACGTTTTAAAAATCACTTGTCGCCGCATCACAGGTTTAGAAACACCAAAAAAAGTTTTTACAAATATAGCACAAAAGCTGAGAATAATACTAGGAAGATTAATATTAAGTATAATATTAAAATCGATATTAAAATCGAGATTAAAATCTATAAAATAAAACGTATTACGATGCTATACAGCTCAGATATCAAGATTATGAAGTGGGATGGGATGCATTTCAATAAGTTACCTACTTACCAGAGACAGTTGTCTCTGCTTACATATATCGAAGTTGCGCGAGTTCGTGTTGGCTCGATTAATCGAGTGCGTCATCGTTACGGTTTTATCGTGCAACATTATCTCAGCTGCATAAAAGCAGGGCCGTATTTATTGAAATTGGGTAAAAGTAAATTTTAATGATTAATATATGTGATAAATAATAGTTAGGTTCTATTTATGTGTTTTTTTAAATAATCCCAGGGGAAGCACTGCTTCCCTTGCTTCCATGGACCGACCGCCACTGCTAAATTCATTAATACACAAACTGTATTTAGAGAAACTCATTGAAGGATCTTCAATGATTAGCTGGCAGATATTTATTTACCAGTATGTAAAGTCGAGTTTATTTATTGGAAAATGAAAATAATTCTTTGTTACATCTTTAGTATGAAATAAAACATAATTTGCTTTTCTCTTTAACTTGAGGGCAAAAGATAAATTCCTAATAAATGCCATAAACATGAACAGATTTTAAACGTTTAAGTGCGCTAAAGAAATTCCAGCATTTCCACTGGATATAATACAGGTACCTAATTTAAAAAGAGTTTTTATTGAACAAAAGTTGATATAAGCTAAACAAATTTATAATAACATCATATATCAAACTTTTTTACTTATTTATATTTGTGGTGAATTAGTCTTGAAATTCTTATACTATGTAAAGCAAATTATTAAATAATTTAAAGTTTACGTTGGAATTATTGTAAAACATTACTAAAGTACGCGAGTAAATACACTGAAAGAAATTTCTATTAACCATAAATAAAAATTGACTAGCCCCAAAAAAATATCTGCATTAAATAGGCTCCAAAAAGACGCACTTATTTACCGTTAAAAAAAGTTTATCTAAATACTTATTTATTGCTTTAGATTGATAACTTTGCTATGAGGAGTTAGAGCCCTATTTTAACCTTAATAGGTTTTTTGTTACAGTTATTAAGCTCGTATTTTTTACACCATTACTACCTTGCAACCAAAAAAAAGCTTTTCCTGCCGCTAATAAATGACTTTTTAACCACTACACAGCTTACACTGTATAAATAATAAATACCTAGTAACGACAACAAATACTCCTTTTTGTCCTGGTAATCTCACTTTGTAAACATTGTATAAAATATACTGGCTCTAGCAGAATTTTATTCCTGCCATTAGAAAAAAATTACTACCATAGAAAGAATTTTTGCAAAACGTAAAGTATTCTACGAAAACAGATGAGTGTGATTGGTAGGTCGACGTATTCCTTTGAAGACGTGTTAGTAGCGAGCTTATTTGTAGTTGATTTCTCGATAGTTTTTGAGATAAGTTTAATTATTAGTTTACACAGTATGAATTATGTAACAAAGATTATGTTTAATCCTTTGATAAGATTAAAATACAAGAGCTAAAACGTTCATTTGTTGTAAGAAAAACTATATTAATATATCTTAAAAACTATTGGGTTTTGCATAATGGATATAATGCATTGGTTAAATCAATTGAAAATGAGCTCTACTAACACGTCCTCAAAGGAATACGTCTACCAGTCACCGTGTATATACAGGGTGATTCAGTTTTATTACTAATAACTTTATCAACTGTTAGATGTCAACAAAATAAAATTATTTTGTATAAACTAGAAGTATAAATTTTCCATTCGGGTTTTTGTTTTCGAGATGGAAGATATCGAAAAATATTTGTCTTTTTTTTCTGAAACTAAAAATTATTAGTTATTATTAAAGCTGGCCGAGGTGGCTGGAGTAAAGCCACGGTCTTGCGCTGGCGTCACACGTGCCGATTTAGAAGTGATTTACGCTGCAGTCTTATTTGAAAAGTTAATGCGTGAGGTTGTACCTATAAATTATACATAATGTCAAACGCACCAAAGGGTAAAAGACGACCGTACGCGGACACAGTGAATAAATTTATCGGTGAATTTCCGGATTTATTTTATGATGGATGCAAAATGATTTGTAAAGTTTGCAATCAAGACTTAATGTGCTGGCACAAAACAGATTGTCGTCGTCATATCAATACCGTGCAACATCAGAATAAAAAAAAATGGCATGCCTTTGACAACTCAGTTTATGTTTGATTTATTGTTAATGTTAATAGCCTGTAATATTCCGCTACACATACTGGATAAACAACCATTTCGGGAGTTTTGGAATAAATACAATCCCCAGGTGAACTTACCAAGTCGTACATCGTTGCGTAGATATATTCCAGCTGTTCGTGAAGACATTGTAAATAGGATTAAATGTGGATTAAAAAATACACGGCTCTGGTTATGTATTGACGAGACGACAAATTGTAAAAAAAATTTTATTTTAAATATTATAGTACGTGTACTGGACTCTCTTAAACCAACATTTTCACATTTACTAGCTAGTAAAAGACTAACTGCGTGTACTGGCGAAATAATTACGCGTGTGGTGTTGGAGATATTCGAAAAATTTGAACTTTCAACAAGTGAAGTATTGATGTTTGTGACTGATGGTGCCGCGACAATGCGCGTGGAAGGCCGTTCTCTTCAAAGAGACAATTGTAGGTTTTTACATGCCAGACAAGCTTTCAAGACGTTTCCCTTGAGACAGATTTAAAAACTATTAATAACAATTATAGAGGACTACACGACGCAATAGAAAAATTGCAAAATAGTTCGTTGTCGTTAGTGGAATCGCTGAAAATAGTGGACGACGTAAATACACAGCTACAGGCTATAAATGACGCAAAAAATAATCGCGTTAGTGAAAAATTCGAGTGTATTACAGAAAGATCCTGACTTTAGCAAATTAAGACAAATTTGTGATGGTGCATCTGCAACTTCGTTAAGTGAGTTCACAGATTGTTTTACTTATGCCTGTATTACATCCGTAGATGTCGAACGGTCATTTTCAAAATACAAACATATTTTTTCACCCAAGTGAACATCGCTGACGGAGACAGCTGTAGCAACATACCTGATGCTATTATACTATAGATCTTCCCCACTTTGTGATGACGACAACCAAACTACTTCATATATCTGCTTAAAAGGGTGAGTTTTATACAAATTTTTATAAAATGTAATTGTTAAAACTTATTTCCATTTATTGTACTTATTCAAGTATTATGATATGACATATGAGTCATATGACGGCTCTGTCGGCCAGGTGAACTCGGCCAGCTTTAGTTATTATTTATATTTGGTATTAAATACTAGTATGTTAGGCTGCATCTATTTGACTAACTCAGTTTTTATACACGGTAACTAAAATATCTTGGGAGTAAATTATCATAATTTTAAAAACCCAAAAAACTACTTTTTTTGATACCTTTTACTTCAAAAACGATGGCTTCTACCGAAAAATTATACCACAAAATACTTACTTATGATTGTACTGTTAAATGTAGAAAACATTATAATGAAATCTTCATTTTGTCATAGTTACATATTATTTATTAGTTTGAAATAGCGATTTTCTAAATTTGATATTTTCATTTAATATATTTTTTATAAAAAAGATAGTGAAACTAAACATGTACAACTTAATATTTAATATTAAAACACATTCTCTAACAAAGGAATTTTAATGAAGTAGGTATATGGCGGCGTTAGCACACCCAGGATAGGTTTAAATCGCTGTTCAAATTTTTCGGTTAGTAATAATAGTTAATAATATTGAAAACATTTGATTTATTCTAAATATCATGGATTTAATATATAAAATTACAGGCAATACTGATGCGTTTTTTTTCTCAACCAAGAAATTACGAATATTTTATTTGGTGTCATTTTATGAAACTTAAATAATCGTATTTTGCAGGTTAAAAAAATCTACCTAATGGTATTTAGAATGAACCGAATGTTTTCGTTCTTCGGTATTACTAACAGAAAAATTTGAAAAGTGATTTATAAATTAAAGTTGGATATCTGGTCTAAATACAACCAAATAATTCATTTAAGGGAACAAAGGACTAATCAATAATTATACATGTTTTAAAATCATTGATTTATTATGCGTAAGTATATAGAAGTAGTGTTAGGAACACAACATGACAAATCTCATATTAAAATGTAATTAAAATAGTTATTATACCTTCGAATACTTGGACGTATGTAGCCTTTAAGGCCCCAATCTTCTAATCTAGACTTGTAAGACATTTTCACAAAAACGAAAAATAATATTGCGAGTATCCGGGTAACACTTTATTTTATAAATGCATGATGTAGTTACGATTTGCAGTAAATGTTATATAGAGAACAAATCCTACCTCCTAACAACAAAGATCAACACTTATATTCTTAATGGCGTCAAACCGTCTACGCGTACGTCGTCGCCTACAAACAAAATGTCGAATTAGCAAACGCAGATAGCTTACCAACCGTAGGTATGTGTTTTTTTAACCATTAAAAAGTCGATCTCAACTAAAGGCACTTATTTACCATAAGAAAAGACCTAGTTATCCTTAATAAAAACATAAAATAATATATTTGAGTTAGTTTTAGTAAATGATGTTATTAGGATAATTAGTTAAAGATTTAAGGTTACAAAAGTTCATTAACAGAACAGTTTTTCTTATACTTAGATGGTAGTAATGTAGTATGAAGAAAAGAAAAATGCTTATGATAATGCAGATCATCTTAGCAAAACATTTTATTTGGTAGATTTCCCTCAGTATATTACATTCCAGGTCCGCGCCGGTTTGAGGGAGTGTTTTTTCATTATCTTTTCGATATCTACATCTCTTCACGAGTTATAAGGACTTTTTGATTTTGTCAGTTTATATTTTACTTTTTATACTAGTTTTTACGTCATGTACTATATACTCGCGTATCTTAAACATTACATTGTAAAATATAATTACCTATATTTTTTTTAGATAATAATATCATACAAGAATAATTTAAATGTTTAAAATTAATAAACCATTCAATTTTCAGCAAAAAGTTACCAGGAAGGAGAGTAATATAATCTGCGTCTGGCACCTTTACTGGAGATTATATTTTCTTGCATGCGGAAACGGTTAATCTGATGAAAAAATTTCAAGAGACCTTTTCGACACATTTCCTTATTCTGAAAAAATTTTATTCGAAACATTTTGAGATTTAGTTTTTCAACAAAACAATTAATCACGACCGAATCAGTCAATCAGCTTCAAAAAAATTCTGTCTGTGGATAGGTACCATTAAAGCACCTCAAGAAATGCAAACATATACGAGGTGTTCCATTTACGAAGAAAATGTCATCCGAATACCCAAAATTTTATTGGGCGTCCTGTATATTCGAAAATAATTTCCAGAAATGTCACTAGTTTAATTCTGGTTTTGGATTTCTAACCACGATAGGAAACCATTGAGGATCAGAGCGCAAGTGCAGTACTCTGTAAATATTATGTACTAAAACCGAACGGAGAGACGTTGAGTAGAGTTGGCGCAATGGTATTAATTCCAGTGTCGTTACATTAAAGATGTAAAATAATTAGGTTTAGAAATATTCAACTGTGCTTATTTTTTATTTCGTCCAAATCAAAGATTCAGTACAGTCCCGAACAAGCACATGCATCATTAATATAATTTCTATAGTACTCTCATTTAAACGCCTTCGCTTCACTGTGAATGTTGCACTATATTTTTAAAATGAATGTTCTATATCCAGATGTTATATTCGCATACGCAAGACACTGCTTTAAGTCATTTTCAAAAATTGCCTCACTTAGGCACTGCTTAATGTGGATTAGTTGTACAAAATCCAGATTTTTCTTTAAAAAGTCATTAAATCTCGCGTCAACTAGAAGACCAGGGCCATCCGTAAAATTCTATAAAACCATATTTACGTTATCTACTATAACAAATGATTCAGTTAAAGATAAATCATTATCTTTAACTGATAACCGTTCGATAGCATCTGCTAATACAAGCACGGATCCAAGAGGTGGGCAATGGTCGTCAAAAAATGATCTTATTACAGATGGTAATGATATTATTTTTCGCAAATTCACATAGATCATGTTTTGAAAATATAAATACTTTTGGTAATTAAAGAAAGTCCGATTTTAGTTTTTTCCTAACATACTCATTTTTGCCTACTGAACATTCCGAGTAAAAAATTCCGCTCGGTTATACATTTCGAGATATTGAGGTGCAAACTGTCAAAATGTCGCATTTTTCCACTGCCTATTGCAGTATTCACAATTTTTTTAGTTTACTAATATCAATGTGGATTCCTTGAATGATTTTATACACTCTAACACATTCACTTTAATAATATTTGCCTGCTATATTCGTTGAAAAATGAACCAAATTATAACACAATATTCCAAAGTGTTTCGCACGTTTTCAGTTGAACCTAGGGATTTTTTTACTGTCATGTGGGCAAAAAAAAGAAGTATTTTCATTGTGCGTACGGGCCGTAAAAGCAACTTGTGTATTCTTTTACAGCCCTCATCCTGTAGTGTATACGGGCCGTAAATTATTTCAATAAAATTTGATTATCAAATTAGCTACTCCAGTACTGCTAACTGTCCAATAATTTGATCAACAGTTTCATATTTCATAGCTAAACGCCACAGGTAATACAACCCCCTGTATCCTAAAGATACCTCAAAATATCTTGTGTGGGAGAGGGCTACACATTTAGAGGCAATGGACGCACACCTAATGTCCGAGTATGCTAGAACTAATTTCTGGTTTAGAAAAAATCCTTGCTCCTCGACCGGAAATCGAACCCAGGACTCCAAGGTGAGAGGCAAGTGTCCTTACCACTCGACCACGAAGCCGCTTGCTTGTTTGTACAAATTAACAGATATTTATGTAAAGTTTGATTATATTTTGGTGCATTTTTCAATGAATATAGCAGGTAAATATCTCGAAAAGTATATTCGAGCGGGAATTTTTAACTCAAAATTCGTGTTCAGCAGGCAATTCATAAAAATTATCATAAAAAGAAATAAATGTTCTCAAAATGCCTGTAAGTATTTTTTCCATTATACACCATATCTGGCATTTTTTTATTAGGTATTTCTCAATATTTGTGTCAAGTGCCCCCTTTAAGGAGCTTCTGGATCCGCCCTTTTGCTAATATACTGCAGTTCTCATGTATAGTGCGGAAATCTGTTCCAATTTGTGAATTTTCAAACTGTTGCTGACTTTTCTTGAAAGATTTGGAATCTTTGGGGTCGACTTTGGTAACGAGAGATTTAACTTCGAGGAAATGTTTATTATAATAAAAAGCTGTCTGCAGCCATGTTCCCCATGGTGTTAATACCGGATGTGGAGGTTCACTAATTCTTGGACAGACTTTATGAAATTCTTTAACATGTTTGGCAGATTTTACAAAAATCATCTTTGTATTTGCTATTAATTTGTCGACATCTAGATAGTTATTGCGAATTTTTTCTGCCACAAGGTGAAAGACATAATGTAAACAGATTATATGCAATAAATTCGGGCAAAACTTTTTAGTGATAAACCTGCAGTTCCGTCGATCATAAACATTAAAATATTATGCGTATGTATGCGAAATTTTTCAAAATTTTTTATTACCAGCTGTCGTACTGCTTCAAAATTATCATTTTGTAATCATTTCCCTGTGATTAAATACGACTTCGATAGCTGATTTCATTCTAAATTGAGTACTAAAAAATTTCCCACCTTGTTATTTCTTGCGTCCGTGATTTCATCAACAGTTATCCACAATTTTTCGTTCAATAATTGAGTAATGTCTCAATAGTGTTTTCAATTATTTCTTTAACACGAGGAATATGACGTCGTAATTATCCTCTCATTGGTAATAGCAATTTAGGAATGTACTTTTTCCAAAACAAACGAAAATGTTTCTTGTCAAGTAAATTTTCCGAAATATTACACACAGTCAACATAAAAATAAGATTATACAAAAACACCCAATTTTGAAATTGTAGTTGGAGATTCTTCTTGTCAGTTTTACAATATGTATCTTAAAATTACTTGAATTGCTCCAATCAAACTTGACTTGCAAACAAGGCATCGTATCATCGTTTCATCATTGTATGTTAAATCAGAACATCGTCTTCTGCACAAATGGCAAAGATCGCTGAGAAAGTGTCATTGCTAGTTAGAGCGGTGCATGCGTTCCCCATGACATCTAACAATAAACAGTCGCGAAGCAGTCGTGCCGGGACTTTGACTTACTCGAGTTCCCGTTCAGGCGCAGGCATGTGCTACTGCGTTGAATCGCATTGTGCCATTTAAATATGAGTAGAGTTGGTAAGTCGTACGGCTATCAGTGGTGCAACAGCAGGTAGATAGAGTCTGGTGAGGCAATGACCGGCTGGCGGGCAAATCGAGGCGAGCCACAAGACTAGTCCATTGTTGTATGTCGTAGTGTTTACACGCAAATTTATCCTCTCCGTTGTATTTTATGTTGTTGTATTGTTAATAATTTTATTTGTTGTATTTTATTATTCATATTAATTTAATAATAATATGTTAGACGTGCGCAAGGGTAAAAAACGGCCATACGCTGACAAAGTGAATAAAGTGAATTCCCGGATTTATTCTATAATGGTGTTACAATAATTTATAAGGTGTGCGAGACAAACATGATATACTGGGATAAATATGATTGTAGACGACCTCTAAATACTGTGCAGTATTAAACTAAAGAAATTGCATGCCTTCGAAAACACAGTTTATGTTCGATTTACTGTTAATGCTGATTGCCTGTGAGGTTCCGCTGCACATTCTCGATAAACAACCATTTCGGGAGTTCTGGAATAAATACAGTTATGTACCAACTGCACGCGAAAACATAGTAAATAAGATCAAATGTGTATAAAAAAATACACGGATGTGGTTATGTATTGACGAGACGACAGATCGTAAAAAAAAATTCTATTGTAAATATTATAGTACGTGTACTGGACCCTCTTAAACTGACATTTCCACTATTACTAGTTAGCAAAAGACTAACTGAAGGTACTGACTAAACAATTATGCAGGTGGCGCTGGAGATGTTAGGAAAATTTGATCTGTCAACAAGTTAAGTGTTGATGTTTGTTACCGATGGTGTCGCGACAATGCGTTTGGTAGGCCGCTCTCTTCAAGAACACGGTTGTAGGTTGGTACATGTTACGTGTAAAGTGCATGCTTTACATCTTGTGGCAGAAACTATTCGACAAGGTTTTCCAGACGTGGATGCATTATTAGCAAGTACAAAAAAATATTTCTTAAATCTCCTAAACGTCTTCACGCATTTCACAGCAAGTGTCCCGGTATTCTCGAACCACCACAGCCGATTCTTACACGTTGAGGAACATGGTTGAAGGCAGGCTCTCTATTATGCTGAATATTTACAACAAATAAAAACTGTGATACTACAGTTCAATCCTGACGAGGCTGCAACTATTAAGGAGAGCCAGACAAGTTTTTACAGATCTTCTTCAGTTTGTGATAACCAAGCTAGTTTATCAAGCTAGTTAAGAGGGTAAGTTTTGCATACATTGTTATAAATTGTAACAGTTTATTGCTTTTGTTACTAGTTAATTTATTTTATTACGCTTATTATGATGCGTATGCCTATGTCCCGCCGCACGTTTTTGCCAACTCTACTTATGAATTATTGAGACTAATTGAGATTCCAAAAAAAGGAAAAATGAAAGATAAGTACAAATTTTTCAGGAATTTAAAAAGTCATCGTAATATAACCTTATGTAAAACCGTCAGTTCATTAAAATTTTAATCATCGATGCAATAATAAAGATTTTCCTCAACAATTCTCAATTTCAGTCAGTACAGAATGGACATAGACTCATTTGAAACTTATTTAATTTTTTTATAAACGTTTTTTGCACTTAATAATATATCGCTAATAATAAATAAAGACAAAAGGCAAACAAGACACACTGCCGATATTATAATGTAATGCTTTATCAAAGAAGTATAAAAATATACAGGGTGTCATTAGTAAAATTTGCCAACATTTCCAATGAAATTGGAAATGATAAATACTTTTCATTTATGTCAAATAATGTCTCCTTCGTGTATTTACTATACATAGAATAATTTCTATAAGATAAAAATTAAACAAAAAAGAGAATAATCTATATCTCAATGACACCCGACATAACATAATACGTGCTTGTACTTCTTTAAGTTTGAAAAAACAAGTAAGATGGTTAGATGTGACCAAATCGAAACATAGAGCATTTAAAAAAAAGTGGGAATGATGGTAGGTCTATTTAATACATATAACATTTGCAAATTCTATTAGTCGTCAGGTCGAATGAACAGTATTAAAAACGATAAATTCTTTTCATTGTTTGGCATTTTGTCTGTTAACTTACATGTATGTTTGTGTTGTAATTAACACAGTTTTAAGGTTGATAAATGCAGTTTTGAAGTTGATAAATACAGTTCTGAAGTTGATAAATACAGTTTTGAAGTGGTAGTTGAATATTAATTCTTTACTTACCAATTTTGGCTAAACTAGCAAAGAAAATCCATAAACCTATAATGAATGGTGTTTCAACCCGGTGAAAGGAGACAGAGATGATTGGATATCTCGTCACCGGTTTTTTATGGGGTTGTTCCTTCGAAGTGGATGATTCCAACGTTGATGTCGCAATATCCATAGGAACCACATTTTTTCTTGGCGTGCGGGGTGTAGGGATAACATTGGGTAAAATACTGATATCAACTGAGGAGTCAAGGTTGGCCGGGGGCTGTTTGTTACTGTCAGAGGAGTAATCTGGCGGCTTGGGTTGACCACAACACAATCCTCCAAAGAGCAAAATCACTATGCCAACCCTGCACGCCCGCCTTGACAGATTAACACCGTGTTGAAGTGAATGCATCACATATGGTCTAGGGTCGCGTGAAGGACTGCCATGGAGGCAGTCGGTTGCGGGCACCGTGCACCTGCCAAGACTGGGCGTCAGATTCAGCTGATGGCGGCGTTGCGACGCTTCTATATGCGCAAACGCATCTCTTCCCCTACTTCATTCTTTAAAGATTTGTCGATGTTATCCTTACTGGTAATTTTCATATCTTACCACAAATTAGTTTAATAGTAATTAGATAAGTTACGTTTCAATACTTATTATAGTTACCTTAGATACGAAAATTAATGTGTTTAAATGTTGCAAATTGTAAAAATATTTAAATAAACACAATATTTACTCCTATATCGGAATTTATGCTTAATTGAAAAACATTTCGGTTAGACCTTGGGTCAACGCTGTTATATTTCTGGTAAAATTGAAATTGATGGTAAATAAACAAATTTTACAGAATTTATTAAATTGGTAACTAAATTAATTTTTCTACTTTTGGTTAATTTTTTGTAATACAGAATTTTCAACAATTAGATTATTTTTCATAACCATGTTTTATTACAAAAATTCAGAAATTTTTTACACGATTATTCTTTTGAACCGATTACCTTTATCAAAGATTATATACACTGGTTGTCTACAGAGTAATCTGCCGAACTTCGGGAATCGATAAAACACCTCAAAATAATACCATTTCACAGTCGCGGACTGGCTCGTGGCACATCACCACCCGGGCCCTCATCTGACAACGGCGTCTGAACTTTGGGCATCAGATTAATGGTATTTAAAAAACTGAAATTTTAGTATGCAAATAATTACCCAAATATCTTACAGAAACAAATATTATATTCTATTACGCAGGTAGTTCCAACAACACCAACCAGTGTATTGCACAGAACGGTGTATTGTGCTTGTTTAGTGCGTTTTGACCCTCAATTATATTCACAGATATTCATAATCAAATAAGTAAGTGGTTTGGATTCACCTTCATTTCAGTAACCAATTTGACCGCAAACCATAAAACTCTGTCGATACTCAGCAGTTTCAGTTGATTTGATTTGGTCAAAAGACGAGTGGAAATTTATTAATAGTTGACAGTATTATAATGATTATAACTGCGATCGGTTTTACAATGAAATAACTTTATAATGAAATGTAGCGCTAGCGCTACTTTCCATTTAACTACTTAAATAATACGGGAGTGTAGCGACCTTATTTTTAAATTCTGATTTTCGAGTTTTTGTGGGATTATAGGTCGAATGGAAAAATGAACAACACTTATTGAATTTAATGCCGACGTTTCGAAAAATTTATTTTTTCATTTTCAAAGCTCACTGCAATTTATAAAACACAATAATTATTTCTTGTATAATAATAAAGTTGTTCTTAAAATACTTACATTCATAATGTTGTTTGTGTCTAAAAAACAGGATCTCATAATTATTATAAAATAAATATTACAATAAATTAAAATGTTTTTTAACAAAAGTTAACACTTACGAAATTGGTAAGACAATACACATACATGTTAAAATAGTTAGTAATGAATTCAACCTGAGATATGAGAGCCGAGTGGTGGGATGTAAAATGCCTCGCACACAAAAATAGGTAGGTACACAAAAAACAATTGTAATATTATTATATTTACATTTTAAAATTATTATTTTCTCCTAAAATATTAAAATATATAGAAATAAGACTTTCTATATCTGTGCGCTTATTTACGCTGTTTTTGTTTTTTTAATTTCTATCATTTCCAAAAGTAATCTTTTTTTTAATTGCTTTCTGTACCTAAAATTCTACAATTATTAATATCAAAATTGTGGTCAGGTTTCTGTAGAATGTGTTCCACTAATGCTGTGTGTGTTGTTTTGTTAGTACTTTTTGATATTCTTACGTCATATTCATGCTCTTTAATTCTAACTTTGAGATATTTCTTTGTCTTGCTTTAACACACCTGCGAACTTTTCTCCAACGAGCTCATTTTTTCCGTCACCTATTGAGTGTAGCAGTCGATTTACTTGTACTTTTTACCACGCACTGTTTTGTAAGTTTTGTATGGCGTCATGTAATCATTTATAGTTCTTGTGGATAGTTTTTAAAGCTGTTTCAACAGAAATATCTTCGAATTTTTTCTGGCTTTCCTTAATAGCTGTAACCTCGTCTGGATTGAATTGTAGTATCGCAACTTTTATTTGTTGTAAATATTCAGCATAATAAAAAGCTGCCTCCAACTATGTTCCACAACCTGTAAGAATCGGCTGTGCTGAAATACCGGGACACTTGCTATGAAATGCGCGAAGACGTTTAGGAGATTTAAGAAACACTTTTTTAGTACTTGCTAATAATGCATCCACCTCTGGAAAACCTTGTTAAATAGTTTCTGCCACAAGGTATAAAGCATGCACTTTACACATAACATGTACTAACCTACAACCGTGTTCTTGAAGAGAACGGCCTACTAAACGCATTGTTGCGGCACCATCGGTCACAAACATCAACACTTGACTTTTTGAGATCAAATTTTTCTAATGTCTCCAGCACCACCCGCGTAATTGTATACTCAGTTAGTCTTTTGCTAGCTAGTAACAGTGGAAATGTTGGTTTAAGAGGGTCCAGTACACGTACTATAACATTTACAATAGAATTTTGTTTACAATCTGTCGTCTCGACAAAACACAACCACAGCCGTGTATTTTTTAGTACACATTTGATATTTACAATGCCTTCGCTTACAGTTGGTACATAGTTACACAACGTTATGCGACTTGGTAACGTCACCTTGGGATTGTATTTATTCCAGAACTCCTGAAATGGTTGTTCATCGAGTATGTGCAGGGGAATATCACACGCAATCAGCATTAAGAGTAAGTCGAACATAAACTGTGTTGTCGAAGGTACGCCATTTTTTTTTAGTTTTATGTTGCACAGAATTTACGTGACGGTTACAATCACATTTATCCCAGCACATCAGGTCAGTCTCGCACACCTTACCAATTATTATAGCACCATTGTAGAATAAATCCGGGAATTCACTGATAAATTTATTCATTTTGTCAGCGTATGGCCGTTTTTTACCCTTGGGCAAGTCTGACATACATTATTATTTAATATTAAGAATAAAATACAAAAAATAAAATTATCAACAATACCACGGAGAAAAATAAATTACGTTATTGACACCTCGACACGTAACAGTAGACTAAAATAGTAAACAAGTCTCGCTTACGTAGTTGGATATTTCTCTACCTGGCACCGCCCATGATTTGAGGATCGAAATGCCAACTCTAGAAATAATGTATGAAACAAAATTTCCACTTGGGTAAATAATTAACAGGAGGAGATTTTAACTGTACGGTTCAGTTCTTTCAATCGATGTTCTATTATGTCCACTGCAGGGTGCAGGGCTATGTGAAGTTGTTACATGTTGAATCTCCGTGCTAAACAAATAAGTTACCATGTCTCATGTCAATAACAGATTATCGATAATCAAGTTAGGTAATAACAACTTATTTATCTATGTCACGTAATACTCATTTCAGAAAATGTATTTAAAATAGCATTTTATTTACAAAATAACTAATAACCAGTTGAAAAAACTATATAATCAATGTACCCACGGACAGGGTTCGGAAAAGGGACGTATTTTATTTGTGGATTTACCTGAAGTGGGTTGGAACCTTTGATGTGAAGATAACACTGACGTAATTTTCGACGAAACACCTAAACACAATCTATTGCAATTATTACACTCATTGTGGATTTACGACAAAAAAAGTCATTCTTCAAAAAACTGTCTGCTTCCATAAAGAATACAGTTAAAATTAAGAAATATTAAATTGTATATACAGGACGGGTAAATTTCAATGTTTGTATAGGGTACCTTGGTAACTATAAGGGATACAAAAAAAATGGAAGACACATTATCGACTTCTTTTTTGGAGACAAATTCACTGGCGAAAACAAAAATTTACTATCATCCTTTGTTTTCGAGTTATAAACAAAAGTTCGATTTTTCGACTTTTAGACACATGTCAATATCTTGGTAAGTTATGAAAAAACAACTTTTACATTCTTCAGGCACTCTTTTCTGTATAATACAGTGGCGTCAAACAAATTTAAAAAAAAAAGTGCAATTTCGAGTTATGGCATAAAGTTTTATTTTTTTAAAATGGGAATACAACATTGAAGATGCTGAACTTCTATAACTGTAATTGGAATGGCGGTTGCAAATCCCTCATTTTCAAGTCGTCAAATTAAAACTGGGTATTTTGAAGGCACACAAATTCAGGCCTTATATAATAAGGAAGCAACATCACCTGCAACCAACTGATCTTCAGCGACAATTGGAGTTTTACATATAGTATCGTCAAAAAAATCAACAAGATCCATTCTTCTCTAAAAATGTAGTTTGAACAGATAAAGGCTACCTTGCAGGAATTTTCAACAGACATAACGAGCACTATTGGTCTGCTATGAACCCTCACCGTACCATTGACCTGCGATCTCAGGGACGCTTTGGCTTCAGTGTTTGGTGTGCTCTACGTGGCAATCGTGTTTTAACGTATCACATATATCAAGAAAATCTTAATGGCCAACAGTACTACAAAATCTTAAACCAAAAATTTTTGAGGATTTTATGGACAATCTACCCTTAATTGAGACAAGAAATCAGTTTTTCCAACAAGATGGTGCATCACCTCAAAATATCAGGACCATCTCAAAATTATTAAATACCAATTTTGGAAATAACTGGATGGGAAGTAACAGACTAGTGAGGTGGCTACCACGATCACCTGACTTAACGCTACTGGATTTTTTTTTTGGGCCACATTAAAGACAAATGATACAAGAAAACCAGTACCGACATAAATTAACTCAGACAAAATTTTACAGACTGTGTAAATTCCAATTCAAATCTTCGTATTTATAATGCAGTTCAGAGTGTTATGAAAAGGTATAATTTATGTATCGTACATAATGGATATCAGTTTGAACATTTAACTTTAATTTGAATTTTTATTTTGTAATTGTAATGTATTATAAATATCTGATTTTCTGGTCTTGGCTTGTTGAAGGACCCACAATTAATGAGATTTTCTTTTAACCTCTTAAAAATAGCTTTAATAGGTTGTCTTCTTTCTGGATAGCAATTGAAATATATTTCAGATGCAATATCACAATTATTATTACTTGAATAAAGTATTCTTGCATATCAAATTTGTTGTAATTTTCCTAAGACATCTTCACTTTTACGATTGGGGTGTAATTATGACGGAAACAAAATTATTAATATGCAATTTATTGACAAAAGGATAAACACGGTCATAGATGAAACACGACTACTTGGAATAAATATAAAAATACGCAAAAAATAATCTACTAAAAGATTATTTTCGCTATTAAATACTTACGCATCAAAAGCGACTTCACATATGATATATAGTTTGAGAGAGAAAAAAATTTTCTTTTTAACTAAATCATAGCCGACTATAATTACCATTTAAAAAATACAACTTTAGGCCGTAACTCGAAATTGCACCTTTTTTTTAAATTTTTTGACGCTGTATTATACAGAAAAAAGTTCCTGAAGAATGTAAAAGTTGTTTCTTCATAACTTTACAAACAATCAAGGTATTGACATGTGTCTAAAAGTCGAAAACTCGAACTTTTGTTTATAACTCGAAAACAAAAGACGATAGCAAATTTTTGTTTTCGACACTGAATTTGTCTCAAAAAAAGAGACCGAGAATGTGTCTCCCATGTTTTTGTATCTCTTACAGTCACCGAATTACCCTATACAAACATCGAAATTTGCCCACCCTATGCAGGGAATCTCAAAAGTTAAATAATATGAAGGACTTAATAGTTAATCTTACAGTAAAATGACACATAAAAAGTTAATTAGAATCATCGAATTAATACTAATTAAAAATTTAACAAGAAAATTTTACAGGGTGAAATTTTATTTATTTTTTTATTCAATGCGGATGACATGGAGAAACTTGGTTATTTGTTGATTTACGACAAAAAGTCTTGATGAAAAATCTTGCTTGTGAAATCTCAAGAAATGTAATTATTTTTATGATTGAATAAATTTTTGGTTGACAATGTTTCAATAATTATAGTCGTCCAGTGCTTTTAGTATCCGTTAAAGAAAAAAGTCCAAGAAAGCTGTATTTTTTACACTTTGATTTCGTCGTTCTAAATAATGTCTCAAAAGTCCCCGGTGATCCGTTGTACGCACAATTTTTTATGGTGAATATGAGGATTAAAAACGTGATTTTTCGCGTATATCTTCGTTCCTTTTAATTATACGAATGTGAAGAAGACTAAAAGACTATAAAATTATCTACAAAAAAGGTCCCTACTCGTTTTGTCATACGAATTATAGTTTTCGAGAAAACTTGATATAAATGTTATGGCTCAAGCAATTACCCCGATTTTGCTACCCACTGAAATTATAAAATTATATTTTAAAAATAAATTTAGGTGAGCACGTTTTAAAACTTAAAAATGAACGATAGAAGCATATATAATATATACTATTATTCGTATATAATTACTAAGAATAAGTCACCCCGAATAGAAATAAGCAGCTGCGTAACCCCTCTCTTATTTCGGAGTATACTAGGCCTTGGTTGTATACCTGCTCACCTCATTCTTACTGGTAAACCATACAGTTTTGGCTAGTTTTTCTGTGTTTGTAGACTTATTTTACAGTGTTAGAAAACAAAATCTCATTGAAAATGGACAATTCGTGTTGTCGCCTGTTGATGAAGATTTTTTTAAAAATCAAGCAAAAGAACAGTGGAACAAAAATGTTTCTACTCGAAGTTTTGATAAACATGCAGGCAGCAAGGTTCATATCTTATTGTTACACGCATTCTCTGGATGTGATATTGTGACGTATTAAACAAAATGCTATTTGTGTAACATATCACTTTGGCATCCTTCAGTACATCAGCGGTACTTTGAACTGTTTATTTCAGTACGGTTTCCTGCGCCACTTCCTTTTTTAAAGTGTAGGAACACCACTGTATTCTATCAGCGGTATGATAGAAGCTAGGATAACTCAATGAAGAAATGGAATGTCCAAACGGTCTGTGTGTGTAGTTGCCAGTTGCATAGCAATGGACAATTTTACCTTACCTGCCGAAAATGATTCTCGGTGTACCAACAGATTTATTACTTATATTTTTGCTTTAAATAAAAGGCAGAAGTTCAACTTCACTTACTCTATTTATTTAAGACTGCTTTACAGAAAAAGAAACAAATAAAAAACCAATAATAAATAAATACAACAGTTATGTTTTAATGGAACACAGATACTAAGCTATATTACAAGTAAGCAACCAAGGAATCAAGCAAGAGGTTGTGATAATGCAAAAGCGGTGATCGGTTATATCAAGCACAGCTAAGTTACGAAAACTACTAGGGTATTACTAGCAGCAGACAATATTAAAATATCTACAAAAGCAAGCAAGCGGTGATTAGAAATAAAGCATGGTTACGGCAGCTACTGCTACTAGTATATATAGCAAGCGGTTAATGATTCTAGTCACTAATGTTTAAGACCGTATTACTGTAGGCGGTCGGTGCAGCACGTATATTCAGTAGTAACCGGTTATGGAGTACAAACAAGACACAAGTGCAGGATGTCAGTTCAGGGACAGGTGGTATAATTGACTGTTTAATCGCGAACGTGCTATATCTTTAAATTAGCTCCTAAGGTCCCTTATTAGGGTTTGTTGACTGCGTGTGGCGAACAGAACGGTTTTTACATTACCGCCCGGGGCACTTAGTGAGATTCCTTCCACAGATCGAGGCTTAAAAACCTCACAGGTGCCACTTCGCGTACACCTGATGAAATCCCTTCCACAGATCGAGGCTTAAAGATTTCACCGGTACTAGTTCAACTACGACTGAGATTGACCCTGTGCACAAATCGAGGCTTAAAGGTTCTAGCTTTACGTCAATAATAAATGGAAATGATAACCGAATTTTCCCGGTTCTCGTCTAACTATATAGTACAGAAGGTCAGTTTTACTAACTCGATTTTTTCTTTAACTATCCCTTAAACTTCTAAATCAGAGATAAGCGTGAGTGACTGGAGATAATCGAGGTTAGCTAGTGATAGAGTAGAATAATATGTTATCAAATCAACTCCAAGCCTACTTTCTGTACAACTTAGTTTTAGTCAACACGGGTGTCGGACGGAACGGATCATGCATTACCTCCTGGGGCACCTAGTGAAATTATTTTCACAGATCGAGGCTTAAAACCTCACATGTGCCACTTCGCGTGCACCTGATGAAATCCTTTTCACAGATCGAGGCTTAAAGATTTCACCGGTACTAATTCAGCTACGACTGAGATGGGAGTTTTTCCACAGATCGAGGCTAAAAAGTCCTATCTTTACGTCAATATTAAATAGAAATGGCAACCGAATATTCCCGATGCTCGTCGTTGAATATATAACCCGATTTTATCAATGAATCGCGGAATTTTCCGAATATAAATAAATAAATAAATAAATAAATAAATAAATATTGCCTTTATTAATTACCGAACATTGGCGGAGTTCAGCTCATTAGAGCTGCTCTTACACTCAACCAACATATTTTTCATAACAAAAAAAGATTAAATACTAAGAGACACAAGTAATGAATCAGTAAAATTAAAATTAAAGCAGTTAAAATAAATATGTATTAGAGAAATAACAATTTTCCTGAGAATTAACTGTTCACTGGTTTAATAAAATTTTTTTGTATTTATGGTTAAAGGAGGTTATAGATAGGTGCTTTATATCGACGGAGATAGAGTTATAGAGAGACGCTGCAGAATAAGCAAAAGTTCTATGAAACAACGTTAGCCTATACCGAGGGATTGATAACATATCTACATATCTAAGATTTCTTGAGTGAAATAAGGATCGAGGAGTTAATAGATCACTAAGGTATTGGGGAGTAGATGTTTTTATTAACTTATGTGTAAACGAAGCCATGTGAAGTTGTCGTCTTTTAGCCATATTAAGCCAATTTAATATTTTTAATTTTTCGCTAACATGGTCCCTTCTTGTCAAATTAAAAATGAACCGAATACATGAATTCTGAACTTTCTGAATTCGCTTTGCTGTATTTTGATCAAGGCAAGGACCATAGACTATATCGCAATAGTTAAAACATGACAAAACTAATGAGTCGCACAACAGTATTTTAAGCTTTTGACTGAGAAAATGTCGATTTGAATATAATTGTTTTAATGAGCCGTATGTTTTTTTCAATACATTATTTACATGTGGAATAAATCTTAAATCTATGTCTACAATAAGCCCTAAATTTTTAACATTCGTTTGAAAAGATAATTTATGATTTTCTACAAAAATATTAAGATTATCATACATGAATTCTTTATTTTTACCAAATACTATTACTGCAGATTTTTGCGCATTAATTTTTAAGCAATGTTTATGAGATAGTTGTACTAGATGTTCAATATCCTTGTTGATATCTTCTTCTGCCTGAAATACTGACTAGGGATTAAATATGTGGTAGATCTGGGTATCATCGGCGTAAAAATGAGATTGACATGATATCAACCTTTTATTAAAATCTGAAGTATATAAAATAAATAGAAGAGGCCCTAATATTGATCCTTGTGGCACACCAGATCCCAACATTCCCAAGCCCGATTCAGAATTATTTATAATTACTTTTTGCATTCTAGAGGAAAAATATTATTGCATAAGTTTCAGTGTATTATCATTAAAACCATAGAATTTTAGTTTTAATAACATTAGTATATGATTAATAGTATCAAAAGCCCTAGAGTAGTCCAGCATTACTAGAATCGAATTATTTCCATTGTCAATACCACTAATTATATCATTTGTAACTTTCAGTAGAGCACTAGTTGGACTGTGACCTGATCTAAAACCTGACTGAGTATCAGGAAGAATGTTATGTTCCTTAACAAACACTATAATTTGGTTATATATTAAACGTTCCAAAATTTTAGAAAATATTGGTAAAAGACTTATTGGTCGTAAATCTGACAGAGTTGCTGGATTTTTTATTTTATTCAATGGTTTAACCACTGCAATTTTCCATGATTCAGGAAATACACATTGTAAAATGCACTGATTAAATAAAGAGGCAAAATACACAGTTAAATGAGGCATACAAATTTGAAGCATTTTTTTCGAAATACAGTCATGCCCTGAGGCGTTGGATTTTATACTGTTTATAGCTTTAGACACATCATCATACGTAAATTCCTGAAGACCAAATGTTGCCCCATTTTTAAAAATTCCACTTTCATAATCACTGATAAGCTCTGTATCGACTTTTAGATTAGTATGACTGGCAGCTACAAAAAAGTTATTAACGAGATCTGGATTTGAAAGATGTATCGATATGTCGGAATTCTGCGATTTTGTAATGTTTAAAGTTCTAAGCGTTTTCCATAATTCTTTGGTACTTTTATGATTTTGAACATTTAGAAGATATGCTTTCTTTTCACGCCTTATTGCAGAGGTTGTATAATTGCGAATCATTTTATAATACGTCCAGTCATATCTAGATCTAGTTTCTTTAGCTTTTGCTAGAGCTTTCTCTCTGTTGTTTATCATGAGTTTAATAGTATCAGTTAACCAAGGTGCTATTGGTTTAGAAATTCTGACGATTTTTAACGGAGCATGAATATCAAACAGGTGTAAAATATTACTATTGAGATAAGATACCATATCATCTACATTTTCCAAATCATAAATTAAGTTCCAAGGTACCGCACGCAAATCATCTAAAAAATTATTATAATTGAAATACCTAAATTCCCTATAAGTATAAAAAAACTGTTTTTGTTTTTCGACTGATAATGCCAGACTACATATTATTAGTCTGTGATCAGAGATATTATGTACATCAACCACATTAATATTTGAAATAAGTGTATCTTTGGTAGTTAATACAATATCTATCAGAGTTTCACTAATGCTAGTAATTCTCGTAGGTTCTTGAACCATTTGTAATAATCCAAAGGCATCTAACACAGAATTAAATTTCTTCATGTCGCTACTATTGATATTATATTGATTAATATTTATATCCCCTATGCAAATTAGATCATCAACTTGTGGTAATAAGTAAGTTACAGCATTCTCCAATGCTTTCATGGAATCGTCAACATTAACCGTAGGTGGTCTATATACTACCCCTAATCCATATACCTTACCTCTGTAATTAAATTTGGTCCATAATTGCTCAATGCCTATTTCAGCTGCCTCTCTATCAACTTGTACTATACTATAATGCAAACGTTTTTTTAAATATAAAGCAACACCACCCCCTCTTCTAACTCTATCTTTCCTAACAATATTGTAACCTGGAATCTGAACTAAATTGTTATCCAAATCTTTATTTAACCAGGTTTCAGTCACTGCAAAAAATCTTCTGACACAATTAATTCTTTTAAATCATCAAAGCCAGTGAACAGTGATCTCACATTTAAATGATCAACCTTAAAGTTCATTCTTTTATATTTACCCCTCGTATATCTGTATAATAAAAAAATAATGTTTAAACGCAAATAACAATCAACGGTTTTAATTTATACACAAGCATGGAAATGCATATTATATTACCCATATGGCGGTACATATATTATTTATTATTTAATAGAAATTGAACATAAATACAATTCATTTAAAAAAAGAAAAAAAGAACAGGCGATGTTCAGTGACCTACGTTTTTATAAGAGATAAAACAAACGAAAATAAACATGATTCTTTTTTTTATCTGATAATCACACTATTGAATTTGATATGTAGTTTTATTTAAGAACGTAAAAAATATATATATATGTACTTTTATTGTAAATATTTAGAGTAACTTAACTTAATTTAACTTAATTATATTGAGTATTTGTAAGACATATTTATTAACAATAAAAGTAAAATTATGTTGTATTTAATGTTCATCCATAAGATAATTTAATTCGCCGGTACGCATCTTTTTCTTTCGACCATTTTCACTCACAAATATGTTTCCATTGGACGTCCATACATTATTTACCCCAAACTTTTTTTTTGCAATTAAGAGTTGCTGATGTCTGTCTTTCGTAAGATCTTCTACCATATAAAAGCCCGAACCTTTGAGCTTAGTTTTACTCCCAAATATTTCATTTCTTTTGCGATAAGACAGAAACTTAACTAAAAGTGCTCTTGGGTTCTCCCCCTTGTTTCCAATCCTATATGACCACTCAATATCTTCTTTGTATAATTTTATACCCATTTTTTTATTGACAAAATTTAACACTAGTATATTTGTATCTTCCTTTTCCTTCTCATCAAAGCCATGAAATCTTAAATTATTTAATCGGCTGAATTGTTCAAGACTATCCATTTTATTTTTAATGCCTAATATGTTTTGAGTATTATTGTTAACATTTACTTTTAGGGTTGCAACATTTTCAATTAGGTTACTTATACTTAGCTTTAAATCATTTATTTCGGTTTTAATGCTGGCAGAAACGTTAGACGAAATTTCACTAATTAATTTTTGTATTGTACTGTCATCCATTTTGCTATTACCAGAACGCAGTTCCTTATTGTTTACCATGTTAAAAATCGATCTTAAAAATTGATCAGTCTCCTTAGACTAGTTAAGTAGAAGTGCTTGCACGTTTACCCTTCCTCTCAAAAACTATCCGCGCTGATATGATACGGTGACCGCGCACTTTAGTCTTATTTGCTGATTTTAAAATGTCTAATTCTATACTATATATGAGAAGTGAGATGAAAGATATTCACGAGAAAAAAAATAAAACTATTAAATATTGTACCTTATATCAATCTTTCTGGGTTTAAAAACTCATTCACAGTGAAACATTACACAATACTATGTTTATTGGTTATTCTTCCAGTATTTAATTTTATTACTTGCGGCACAAAATCAATTAATTTACAGGAGCAAACAATAGCACTACTCGACGGCAGCCATTTTCGTAGGATTATCTCTGACTTATTCAGAAAACAGGCACTTTGGACAAAATAATACAGCAGTAAATTCGGACACAAATGGTAAATAACGGAAATACAAATAAAAACAGCAAACTGGTCAAAGTTATTCTTACCACTACCTAGTTGCGGAGGAAGACACTGGAAATCGGGAGCTGCTAGCTGCTAACTTGAGCACTCACTGGAGAAGTCATTCTTTTAAGCAGTGTGTTCAATTTATACTAAAACTCCTGCTAAATAATGGCGGGGACCTGTGCGACGCGCAAGCGTGCTGTTCGTGGCCAACGTTATATCAGCTTATCTCGGTGCATCGTATTTAAACAAATTCCCTGCGTTGATTTATATAAACAAATGTTTATAAAATATTCAAAGGCTGGGAATCGCTTTCCCATAATTTTAGAACTATATTGCCGAAAAGAAATAATTTAAAACGGCCGTGTATTAACGTTTAAAATAAATCAACTAATAGCTTATCCGGTAAATTGTTAAAACAAATAGAAACATATTTCTTCACCATGAATTAATGATTTCAACTTGCTTTGAAATCAAACTAAATTAAATTAAACTACTTTCCTCTTACTTGATTGAGTACAAACACAATAAACAAATTATCATTAGAATAATAAACAAACTAAGATTACCCTGGAAAGAAATTGGTTTGAAACAATTATATTTGAAAAATAATTGTTATTCCACATACTGGATGTGCAAAATAAATTAAACTTTGATTCAAAATGGTTTTAAAAGAAATATTAACACAAGTTATTGTATACAAGGTGTACCAAAGTTAACGAAAAACCCATTTAGGTCCGGTTACAATAAAAAGCTATTTTCGGAAAAAATAACTTTCTTACAATACAACATCTGCTAGTGGTAAAATAGCAGCTCTAAAATTATTAAACAAACGACTGAATTTAAAAAATGCAGTTAAAATTTTCGATCGAAATAATGCTTTTCGAGAATCAATTTCTTACAATGGAATGCGATTTTTCTTGACCATGTATTGTACGACAATGTAAGAAAATTCCTTGAATAACTGTTATTACTAGTGTTTCTGTGAATTAGTGAGTAAAAATAAATCTGTCAAGTTACATTCATTATTAGGTACAGCGAAAGCAGCTGAAGAGCACTGTTTCCGTGTGTATTATCAGGTACAAGAAAGGTTGGGCAATGAGTTGAACCCCCAAGATTGGGGATTAAAAAACAATTTCTTGGAGGCAAAAAGACTCAGCTCCTCCTAATTCGGATTTTCTTCTAAATATGATTTTTTGCAATTGTACAAAAGGTTGCGGACAATTGTATGGTTGCCGAAAGTTGGAACTCCATTGCTCTTCTGTTTGCCGCATTTGTCACGGACAATCTTATGTAAATAAATGCTCATGAAATTGATGAAAATATAAGAGAAGAAGAATAAAATGTAGAAAAAGAGACAAAAGGGAAGGAAGAGAAGAAGAAAAAGAGAAACAAGGAAAGAGGAATGAGGGGGAAAATGGAAGAAAGCTAAATATCAGTTGCGGATAATGAATGATTATACTTGAATAATCATAATTCTGACGTATTGCCAGCACTGAATATAGCAATCATGATTGACTTCATTAATAAATCACATAAACATAAAACATAAAACACACCACATAAATTAGACAACTCCCAAACTAAAACCGGAGCTGCACAGAGAGGGATTACACAGTTGAAAGAAACGCGGACACATACAACCAATTCGTTCAATTTTGTTTGAATTGAAACCTGGATTTGAACCAGGGAGTCGATAGGCAATAAACCAGCTACGTTTGTCACTTAACGCTCTAGCCTACTGCGCTACCGAGCTCGGTATAAAACCTTTTTCATCAAAAATTTCTTGTATTCTAATATAAGACCTAATTTATAAACTTATTAAGCTTAGAATAGAGTACAATCGAAGTATTTGCTTGAGTTATAACTTTAATATCAAGTTCTCTCGAAAACTATAACTTGTATGATAAAACTCGTAAGGACCTTTTTTGTAGATGATTTTCTAATATTTCGATCTTATAATAACATTAATATGCATGAAATTAAAAAGAATGGAGATATTCGCGAAAAACTACATAAACCGTAAAAAATTGTGCGTACTATGGATCACGGGACGATGTTTAGAACGACGAAATTAAGGGGTAAAAAAAATTCAACTTATTTGGACTTTTTCTTTAAACGATATATTTTTGTCCAAATACATTGAACTATTATAACCAATATAATCATAGGTTACACCTAGTCAACCGAGGAAAATATTCTAAGAAAAGGAGAAGAAGAAGAAAATGTAGAAAATAGAGACAAAAGAAAATAAATAGACAAAAGAGAAGCAGAAGAAGGAAAAGAGGAGGGAGAAGAAGGCGAATGAGAAAAATAAGAAGTGGAAGAAAGATAAATATCAGTTCTTGATAACGCATGACTATACTATGAATATTCATAATTTTTAAAGCTGGCCGAGGTCACCTGGCCGACAGAGCCGTCATATGACTCATATGTTTACATCATATCATATACAATAAATGGAAATAAATTTTAACGATGATGTTACATTTTATAAAATTTTTTATAAAACTCACCCTTTTAAGCAGATTTATGAAGTAGTTTGGTGTCGTCATCACAAAGTGGGGAAGATCTATAGTATAATAATAGCATCAGGTATGTTTCTACAGTTGTCTCCGTCAGCGATGTTCGCTTTGGTGAAAAAATATGTTTGTATTTTGAAAATGACCGTTCGACTTCTACGGATGTAATACAGGCAGTAAAACAATCTGTGAACTCACTTAACGAAGTTGTAGAAGCACCATCACAAATTTGTCTTAATTTGCTAAAATCAGGATCTTTCTGTAATACACTCTCGAATTTTTCACTAACGCGATTATTTTTTGCGTCATTTATAGCCTGTAGCTGTATATTCACGTCGTCCACTATTTGCAGCGATTCCACTAACGACAACGAACTATTTTGCAGTTTTTCTATTGCGTCGTGTAGTCCTCTATAATTGTTATTAATAGTTTTTAAATCTGTTCAAGGGAAACATCTTGAAAGCTTGTCTGGCTTTCCCTAATAGCTGCAGCCTCGTTAGGGTTGAACTGTAGTATCACAGCTTTTATTTGTTGAAAATATTCAGCATAATAAAAAGCCGCTTTCAACCACGTTCCCCAACGTGTAAGAATCGGCTCTGGTGGTTCAGGGATACCAGGACACTGTCTGTGAAATGCTCGAAGCCGTTTAGGAGATTTGAGAAATACTTTTTTTGTATTTGCTATTAATGCATCTACCTCTGGAAAATATTTTCGAATCGTTTCTGCCACAAGATGTAACGCATACACTTTACACGTAACATGTAAAAACCTACAATTGTCTCTTTAAAGAGAACGGCCTACGACGCGCATTGTCGCGGCACCATCAGTCACAAACATCAATACTTGACTTGTTGAAAGTTCAAATTTTTCTAATGTCTCCAACACCACACGCGTAATTATTTCGCCAGTACACGCAGTTAGTCCTTTACTAGCTAGTAAAAGTGGAAATGTTGGTTTAAGAGGGTACTATAATATTTAAAATAGAATTTTTTTTTACAATCTGTCGTCTCGTTAATACATAACCAGAGCCGTGTATTTTTTTAATCCACATTTAATCCTATTTACAATGTCTTCACGAACAGCTGGAATATATCTACGTAACGATGTACGACTTGGTAAGTTCACCTGGGGATTGTATTTATTCCAAAACTCCCGAAATGGTTGTTAATCCAGTATGTATAGCGGAATATTACAGGCTATTAACATTAACAATAAATCAAACATAAATTGAGTTGTCAAAGGCATGCCATTTTTTTTATTTTGATGTTGCACGGTATTGATATGACGACGACAATCTGTTTTGTGCCAGCACATTAAGTCTTGATTGCAAACTTTACAAATTATTTTGCATCCGTCATAGAATAAATCCGGAAATTCACCGATAAATTTATTCACTGTGTCCGCGTACGGTCGTTTTTTACCCTTTGGCGCGTTTGACATTATGCATAATAAAGGTTTAGTGCCATATCCCAAAAAAACAAAAAACAACTATGCAGCTACGGACACGTGTAGCTGCATAGTTGTTTTTTTTTGGGATATGGCACTAAACCTTTATTTTATTTTGACCCCAATAAATCTGTATTATTATGTATAATTTATAGGTACAACCTCACGCATTAACCTTTCAAATAAGACTGCAGCTTAAATCACTTCTAAATCGGCACGTGTGACGCCAGCGCAAGACCGTAGCTGTACTCCAGCCACCTCGGCCAGCTTTAATAATTTTGACATATTGCCATCACTGAATAAAGCAATAGTGATTGATTTCATTAATAAATCACATAAAACCATTTTCACCAAAAATTCCTTGTTCTCTTTTTAATATAGGGCCTAATTTCTAAACTTATTAACATAGAATAGAGTAAAATCGAAGTATTTGCTCGAGTCATCACTTTCACATCAAGTTTTCTTAAAAACTCTAACTCGTATGACAAAAAGAGTTATGACCTTTTTTGTAGATAATTTTCTAACCTGTCGATTTTATAATAACATTCATATTCGTAAAATTAAAAGAAATTTTTCGCGAAAAGATACTATTTTTACCCTCTTACGCACTGTAAAAAATTGTGCGTACAACAGATCACCGGAGACTTTTGAGACGTTGTTTAGAACGTCAAAATTAAAGTGGAAAAGAAAATTCAGCTTTCTTGGACTTTTTTCTTTAAACAATACATTTTTTAACTAAATGCACTGGACTATAATTAAAAAACATTACAATTTTGTCGAAATAATCATTGACGTACTAATTTTTTTTTTCAAAAAATGATGTCTTGCCCTGACAATGGATATGGCACGTTCCACAAAGTTTTTAATGAAGCTTTATGACAGTGGGTAATATCCCAGATATCAGCTCAACAACTTCATTCGTCTAGGTCAGAAAAAAATAAAAAACATTTTCATTTTCTAAACATTAACATCCTGTATCTTGAAAAATAGGCCTTTCCGACATATGTAGTTTATATAAGAATCTACCATTTAATTTCGGTATTCTATCACCTCCTGAAATCCTTCTCCTAAAAAATGGGAGACTTTTTAATATATGAAATTCTTAAAAAAAACTTTAGTGTTAAGTATACAGAACTAAAATGATGGAAGATAATCAGAGATTTTATTATACATGAAGGGCAAGTAAGCATTTCCGGACCCCTGTTTATATGAGCCTTTTTCTTTAAAATCGTCTCCGCCATAATCGCCTGAAGTGCTCGACATACGCGGCAAGTTAGGAAACACCCTGTATAGCAGGTCATTAAACATCAAGAAATTGTTTTTTTTCACCACGATGTATTTTTTTCTCTTTCTGTGTTTAGTATTTAAAATTTCTTATTTTTTCTATTTCTTTTTTATGTACTGTAAAAGAGTTTTTTGGATTGTGTGTTACAGTAACCATACTGGCTAAACTCTGCCCAATATTGTGATTAAATGTATGCGTATTTGGAAAAAGATGTGTATTATTGTTGTTTATCAGTGCTGCGTCGTAGATTAAGGAATGGTATATGGAATGGAGTATATCAGGAACAATTAAGCGATGACTGGAAGTACCCATTTTCGTCTTCGCGTTTTGGTTACCAGGCCTGGTGGAGACAATATGACTCTACGTTGAGTGCTAACCGAGGCCAGAATTGATCCATTGGACATGAATACGAGAATGGAGTACTCCAATTTCCACCTGGTGTTTAATTGTTCCTGATATACTCCACTCCATATTCAGTTCCTTAAATAACGCTGCGCTGATAAGGGAAATTAATTCCGAAACACTGGTTTCTGTAGCTGTGTCGTGTTCCTTCTTGGGGTATATGAATGATTCTCCTTTTGCTAATTCCTGAACCTCACTAACTTTCACTGTGATAACTAGAGCTCGGAATTTAGGTACAGATGACGTCAAACTAGTATTGACTGTCGGTCATACGTCAACGTGTAAATATGTGTATGCATGTATGATTCAATATATCTTACCTTGTAATTTTTTTGTAAATTTCGTAACATAAAGTTGATAATGTCAATTTATTATAGACACTCACTTTAGGAAGCAGAAGGGCATTAGATACGGGGTTAAAACTGGTATCGTTAAGTATCCCTTAACAAGGACTGAGACTTTTGCACAGAATAGTAGGCTGCCAAAGTCGACGGCGCGTATGTGGGGGTGTTCTTTCTTTATGTTTTCAATATCTACATCCCTCCACGAGTTCTAAGGACTTTTTGGTTTTGTCAGTTTATGCTTTACAAATTTAACGTCTATTAAACCTTTCAAAGATTTTTTTATTTTTTTGTTTTTGAATTACCCGGGACATCGGTCTACTGGGTGCCAGCTGACCTTTTAAATGGCAAAGAAGTAGACTTTTCTACACAAGACATAAATGGGGTGTCTGAAAAAGTTCACATATTTTAAGTATGCGCCAATGAGGGGTATCGTTGTTAGGCTCACCAGTTGGCGACACTCGCGAGTAAGTTCCCTGTCAAAAGTTATTGTTAGGTGCGGAAAAAGTTTATAGGGTTTTATTATAATTATTTCGTACACCAGTAAATAAAAAAACTTGTTAATTAAGTGTTGTGCAGTTCCATTTTGTTTGGAAGCAAAAGGCGGACATATGCTTCCGAGAGATAAAATTCGCCTAAAACAGTTGTTGATAGCGATTCGCAAGAATAACTTTACTCCTTCGAAACATGCGTGTGTTTGTAAGGAACATTTTAATCCTAACGATTATGCGTTACTAAAGGCGTTTTCAACATGCTCATGCTTGATATAACCTAACTTTAATGACATAAGACACCTCTCATAGGTACAAAAATTTCCCTAATGAGCAAGTAAATTACTACTTTCCCCTTCTGCCATCATTGTGTTAAATGTTTTTCAGCTAATTGTTATAAAAATTACTAAAAACTCGCGTTAAATAGTAAACATTAACGTTCATGGACCTTACTCTATACTAGCGCCTCTCGTAGTGAATTCAAGCGTAGTAGTCCTTATTACATCTGTCGACGTTGAACGATCCTTCTCACTATACAAATGGAGTTTAAATGAGAGGCACCGTGATGGAGTATTTACCTACAACAAATATTAGTAATATACATTTACTCTTGTGATCGCTAGTTAAAAATACATGTGTGTGTTAATGTTACATGCACCAATACATTCAAATGTCTTTACAGAATTTAAATATCTCCAGTCGTTTACGAATTATAAGGAAAACATAGTGTGACGTCAACCCCAAATTTGGCTAGTATAAAAATATAACGTTTTTGTTTTTCTGGCATACTTTTTCCGTTAAAACTAGTTTACGTATTAACGTTTTAAAATTAAATAAAATTCTCTTTATCATGGTCTGCATAAAGGCCGTCACTAGAATTAGTAATTAGTTTGTCTGTTTAGTACAGAGACTTTTGCGATGGATGTGATGTCTTAAAAACTGAGAAGTTCCCTCCCGAACAAGACATACTTAATAATATTTGACGTGGCATTATCGATGGCATTAAATTTAGTTTTATTTTAAAGGATCACCCACCATTTTATATCCAATGATAACATTTTTGTGGGCGTGAATTAGTTTGTAAGTTATTGCTTTGTTTTTATTATAAGTATATTATTAAATCACAAATCAAAAAAATACTTTATTTACAATAATTCTTTATAAATTACAAGTACGAATTAAGTACAGCTGGTATATACAAATAGGTTTGTTTTTATTTATAGAAATAAGTAGAAAAACTTTTAGATAAAAACGTATTATTTTGAGTAAAGTTTTGGTATGTAGTCAGAATGTCAGGTGTTGTGTTTATAATTTGCATTCCTACAGAAAATTATGAAAAGTGTTTACTAAAGAAAGTTAAAAAAAAAGTGACTATTGACGATTTACCCAGATTTATACCCCATACCAAAACAGATGAGTGTGTTGTTAACAACTTAGAGGAAGACTTCGTACCTATTTGTTATTCAACTGAATCGGGCGCTGATATCAAGAAGAGAGAAATTCTGTGCATGGAAAAGGTAAGTTGGGTATTGTGTTCCATCGTGTAAATAAACAATCATATTTTTATTGCCAAAGATGACAGATATAAAAATATTATTTTATAAAAATTAATGTGTCTAATAATATATATCCGTGGTTTAATAATTAATAACTGTTAATAATCTGTTAATAATTTATATTAAATTAGTAATTCATTTATGTTTTATTACTGTTGTGAGTTTAATATTTGTGCGAAAGGTTTTTCGTAAATTGTTCAAAATTTAGGAAGATGGTCAACCTTAATAATAGATGTAGTAGGACGTTGTCCATTGCGAATCTTATCAAACTTAGCAGTCATATAAGATATTGCATATCCAAACAAAAAAAATTCATTACGTGCCGAGAAAAAAATTGCGTAGTTATTCACCTCACAACACCCTGAACTCAAATATGGAAAAACCCTGATCAAATCTCGAAAATATATGTGTGAATGTGTGTATATATTCTTCATTATCCATTACATCTCAAAAAATGGGCATCCTAAATAAATGAAATTTTAGGTACAATTATTTTCATTCACTGCCTTTTTCTTATAATTTTCTATTTTAAAATTTATTTATTTATTATCAAAAACGTGACTTCATGGCCATTCAATTATTTAGAAAATCTTTGATAAAATGATTGTTACAGTATAGTACTTCCATTACTATAAACGCATTCAAACCTTGTAAAGATTTCGAAATTGTTAATTTGACTGGAAGAAAATGTACCAATATCAGAAAAAACGAAATAAAAGTAATAATCTACTGGATAACCATGCATTGTCATTTTAAAATAAAGCTGGAACTATTATAATTATATAAAATATTATATAAAAACTTTTTGGATATTATATAATTTGTATTTTAATAAATTTTCTAAGGATGGAGAAGGTCTTCTCCGAAACGTAAAATGATACATTTTCTCTAATAACCTATAACAACCATAAAACTCAAGAAAACAGAAGAGTAATCTTCAACCAATAATAATAATAATAATAATTCGACTTTATTAGGGAAACAATACTAATACAAATCAAATCAAGGCAAAAAATTGTTGACATCTAGTGTTTTCGTAAATTCTGTAGAGTAAAGGAATGCGGATTCAATGGCCTGCATGCGTATGAAATAATAATATAATAACAAAGATGATATAATTTGATTAAAAGTACCTCCCTATATTTAAATATCCCCCTGTATTTAAATAAATGTTCTTTCACTTTGATAACTACCCGACAATTTTTTTGTTTTACTCTACAGATTTTACGAAAACACTATAATTGAGAGAAGGTCGCCAGCTCCAACCTTGGTAGTCTAGCTCTAAACTACTCATACTCAATCATGAGAAGGAGAGTGAATTAAAGTTACAATAATAAAACAAAATAATAAATGATGATTGTTTTTTTAAGCGCATCATGGTGCAAACATAGAGTATTTTATAACATATTTAATAAAAATAAATAAGTGGCAGATGGAGAGTGTATTATCACTTCTCATTGAAAAGGAAAATTTTAAATTAAAGCTAAAACGCTAAAATGAAAATCTGTACCAAAAACCATCTGGAAATTTTCCATAGAAAAGGTGCAGCCACTGGCCTAAAAATTAATAAAAAATAAAGTCTTTCGGAAACACCATATAAATAATAATTTTAAAAATATCAGAAATGTATATTTTAATTTCTTCCTCTTGTTTTACCAAAGAAAATAAAACATACCAACGTTGGATTAGTTTTATCAAAAATTTTAAAATTGGTAATTATGTGTTTCTTTTCAATTATACTCCACATAAATAAGTTATATTTGCTGAAATAATTGTGCTGTAATAAGCTAGTTTTCAGATTTGATGATAATATCCAGACAGCGCGATTTTTCAGTCAGCAGTCATATAAAAAAAAATCATATTTTTTAAAGAGCCTTTATGTAATTAAATTATATGATACGTTTATTTGCATAATTGTAATATTGGTTACATATATTACAGGTCGTACAAAAAGGATCTATGCGGAAAGTCGGGATTTTGCGTATATAGTTTATAGGTAACTAAGCACGTGTTCCACTGCTCCGTAGTTCGCCTTAGAAGGTGTTTCAAAACCTTATGAGCTTCGACCTTTATATGCACAGAGGCATAACTCCAGCTGTCAACTCAGTTACACCACTTCCTAAAAACATCCCGAGCTTCCATTGTATACAGATGGTAGATAGCTGAGTAAATGTTTTCAAAATATACTTATAGCTCGGAATAAGCTGCGCTGTTTGCACATTTCACGGCTCATAAGGTTTTGAAATACCTCTACCTTATGAACCCGTAGAGTTACTACTCAGAGCGGTGTTTGGCAAATAATTCACTACGCTACACAAAATATTAAATCACTCGCCAGTGTGTGTGTATCTAGTTCACAATGCTCACTATTACTTTTGTAACATTACTATTTAGGAAAGGTAATTTGACACAATAAATATTACATAAACATATAATCGAATTTATGAGAATTATAAGAAATTTATGATGCAATGTAGAATAAAATTAACATGTACTGTCGAGTTAGGGCCGACTCAAGGAACCCTATCTCTTTATATTAGTGTAAATTTTTAACACCACAATTTGTAAACTGACACTTAATTTAGTTAATTTACCATTTATATTGTGTTAAAAATAATACTGTAGATATTCACGACTAGAAGACTGAATTTGCTCTAAAAATCACATAATAATACGAAATATTTAAAGTTAAAGGGTTCAAAAATCAAGTTTTGCAAATAAAATGTGCAAATACCAGTAAAACAGTAAATCAACTTTAATTAGTTATTTGATTATTAAAAAAAAAGTACAACAATTTGCCCAAAAGTGTGTTGCAATATATTGCAGCACACTTTTGATACCTTATAATACACTTGAAAAATAGCTATATTTAATATTAAAAACCATGTAATTTAGGAAGATGTAAAATTCCAAGACCTGTAATAAAAAAAAGTATTTACTACTTATTTAAAAACCTGTTAGTAATTAAAAACATTCAAATTTATTCAGACAACAGTTTTGGCCGAGGTCTTTCGGATCTCGAGTTCTGACAGCAAACATGTGCTGGCCCACGTGGTACATAAAACTACACCATGATTGGTTAACAGCAAATACCTAGTTATGCATTTGACCGCAAACAGATACCGAGTTTGGCATCTGAGTTAGATTTTAACACCTACTTTACCATGCAAAATAATAACTTATGCACGTTATTGGCTAAATAGTCTAATAATGTATTATTATATTTGATAACATGAAACCCGAGTTCTTCATCTGGGATACATATATGTACAAATTAAAAAGCCACGAATGCATAACGAATATTAGTTGCGACCAGGTATGCTAATGCGATGGCAGACTTCAATCAGTCTGAATAATTGTTGTATCAAGCGGTATTTCATTGTTCGTTTTATACTTTTGCTTTTGTTTGTCTAGGTTTGTCCTTCTATTAACCATATGAGGCAGTAGTAGCTACCGGTGTTGGATTTTGGTCCAGTTTCTTCTCCCTGATAATAACTCCGCAATTTTGAACACTAGAGATCTGAAAAATTCAAAATTTAATATAGTTTGATCAGGAGACAAATATTATGGATGTGACACAACTTATATATTTTTAGGCACATAAAATTTATAACAAAGAATTCAAAATCTTTATAAAAAATAACAGGTGGGTGGAAGTTTGAGTGGGCCACCCTTTATACAAGGTGTTCGAAAATTACTCTTCCAAAAGTTTACAATGATATTTTATAATGAAAAATATGCATAAAAATAATGAACATAGGGCTACAAGCCCTTAAATATAGGGAATGAAAATTAGTCAAGTCAGTCTAAATTATGTCGTATCAAACTGACTTCATCTGAAATCTAACACATAACATAACACATAACAAATAATTTGAATCGCTTCTTATCAATTTTTATACGAAAAATCTGTAAAAGTGTCAACTCAAAACAAAACAAAGAACAAGAAAATCTTTTTTAATAAAAATTTTAAATGAGAAAGTTCAAACAAAATTTCAAAAATATCAGTCTAAAAAATACAGTAAAATACAAATCTCCATCGCCTATAACTGATATAAAAAACATTTTTTTTAGTATGGTTTATGTAATAATGAGTGATTAAATTTGAAAATTTCGTTTGATTATATTAATGTTTTGTGTATATTTAAAATATAAATTGTTATTAGTTTTGAGAGATTGTTGTATTACCGGACTTATTTATTTGTGGGTGAGAATTAGAGGGTGAAACATTATAAGGCAATTTGCAAACACCCTGTATAAAATTTTAAGATGAATGCTCCAATCCACCCTATTTCGTAGAAAGGATACCTACTCCAATCTCTCCAGAAATCACAGTACGATGAAGAAAAAACTTGAATAAGAAAAGTTGATTTTGATGAAAATTTTAATATTTTCATATTCTGTTTTTCGTTTGTTTCACTTCTCCTCGTTTTATGTGGGTTCACATTGACATTTTTTCCAATTGTACTACTTCCTGTAGTACCTAAATCAAAATCGAAATACTGGCATGCCGCCATAAAAGGAGTAACTTTGGGATTTCCTATTATTTATAACTGCTTTTAAGCTATACAAGATTCTACTGTTTATGATATTGTTAATTGTTACAGGATCTTCGAAATATTTTAAAACAACTTAATATAACCAACTCTACTTGGTGTAAAAACGATGAAGACAACTATTTACAAGTTATGTTTTCTATCGAGTCAAGTGATAGGTGTGAGGAAATATTAGAAATTTTAAAAGAAAATCGAATTGGATATCGCTTGAATTCCATTGTCAGTGTGGTACCTTGTACGCTGCAGTATCATGGTTCTGAAGCTGGTGGTCTTGAGCCAGATTCAAATTATCTGGAAGAAGAAGATATAAATGAGTTAGTATTAAAAGTTATTTACCTGGTAATTAAAATACAAACTAAAAAAAATTTAATAGAAAATAATCTCATTCATGACTTTATACCTGCTGAAAATCAAACCTTGTTTTTTTTTAGATGCATGTAAATCTAAAAAAAAAACAAGTGCAATATAAAACAAAACCTTTACATACAAAACATAATTTTTAAAAGATCGTATCTTTATTACATGACAATATAGTGGAGTACTTCACCTCTTGCAAAATATGTTCCAAATGATTATTTTATGTGGTATACTTCATATCCTTGCTTAATTTTTGAACTAGAAATCACATCCAGGAACGAAAGTTGTACTTTTTTCCAGGAATTCCAATTATGGAAACAAAAATAATTGAACATCAACAAAAATCGATAAACTAAAATGATACCATACTTATTACTGCATATTTTTTTTTTTTAGAAATCAAATAAGCTTTTCTTTTCCTAATTCAACAATAAACAACATTATATACTACACTTAAAAAGAATGTTGAGATATCTGCATTCACCTAGCAATTTGTACTACTGAAAAAAAATATACAGGGTATTTATGGTCTTCTGTTTTTATTTTTAATGGGGATACTACAGGTCAAAAGAAGACGATAAGTATTTTTATAATAGACGCTCAAAGATATTACGTCGTTGTTGTATACAGTCTCCCTTGACGTACACATCCGGTTAAGAGATCTTTGAGGTCAAGAATTTCGTTGGTCTATAAAATGGTCTTCATAAGGCCCCACAAGTAAAAATTTAACGGTGTTGTCTGGTGACCTGGGAGGACAAGTGACAGGACCACCTAGACCAATCCATTTATTTCAAACACATTGTTTAAGTGTTGACGAACTAAACGGCGGAAATGTGCGGATGCATCGTCTTACTGAAATCACATTTATTTACGCACATTTGGGGGAACATCTCCTAAAATCCAGACAAATTGTTTTACAAAAAAAATCGTTTCCAGTTAATCGATCTGGCAACACAGAGGGGCCAATAAGTTGTTCGTTTTCCAGCCCGGCCCATATGTTTAGAGAAAATCTGTGCTGAAAATTATCACGCCGAACAACATGCGAATTTTCGACACTCCAGATGTGTGTATTGTGAAATTGTGGAGGCCGTTTCGTGTAAATTTGGCCTCGTCGGTCGACAACACAATCGAGGAAAAATTTGTATTTTTGTCATGTTGTCTCAAAAGCCCTCTACAGAACTCTACGTACAGGAGATAATCCTGAGGTTATAAAGCTTAATCCGTGGCACATGGAATGGATATATTTTATCGTCACGTGTTCGCCAGATAATGCTTTTTGAGATGCCTACTTGACGAACAATTTGCCGCGTTCTCGTTGAGGGATTTTTATTGGCAAGGTACAAAATATGTTCCTCGGCGTCTAAAATTCGTTCCGACCAGGTTAATAATGTGCCATTCCAGGGAATTTAAATTTTACGAAATATTACGGGAAATATTCTCCCTTCATTGGGAATTTAAATATTATATGCATTAATGCATTCAACACAAATTCCTGTTTCATTTACATACTTTACGGGTATAGAGATGGTCAGGCAAGTAATTGAAATAACGATAATAAAAATATACTTAAATTAAACTCGACACTAATACAACTGTAGTAAGTAATCCTATAACATAAAAATAATTTTTGGAGGATTTATGTTATGAGTACCTTGGGAATTTCCCAGAAATATTTCCGGCTCGGAAATATTTCCTACGGCACATTGTTTTATGTACTTTACGGGTGTACGGATGTTCAGACAAGTAATTGAAATAACGAAAATAAAAATTTATTTCAATCTTTCTAACTGATATCTTAGCTAATCTAAGTTGCTTTACGGTTATACTGCATAAATAAAAGCATAATTTCATTTAATATAGATAGCCTCCGTAACCATAAAATTACTTAAATTAACTGAGATCTCAGAAAGAACGCACCTATTAATACAATTGAAATAAGTACATCTTATAATATAAAAATAATTTTTGGGGAATTTATAAGTGCCTCGAGCATTTCTCGAAAATATTCCCAGCCTGGGAATATTCCCGTCGGGGAATTATTTCCCATGGTACATTCTAGACCAAGTCCTCCGTCTCTCCTTTGATGAGATTGTAAATCACCAGTATCTCGAACACGTATTATTAGAGTAGGTAGGGAATTTTTGAGAACTGGTCTTCGTACAACTTAAAGACGGCTTGCAGCAGTCGAATTTTCATGCACTTTCCCATAAAATAGCATCATGTCTAATGCAATATTAGAATTCCGATGCGCCATCGCACTTTTCACACAAAAATACAATTTTTACCAACTCAGAGCTAACAGCAGTGTCAACTGACAACGTACTATATCTGACATTAAAAAACAAACAAAAACAGAATTATTACACATAGGTTTTTTTAAGAACATTCTGAATGTGTGCCCCATAACACATATTAGACGGTTTATGAATCTCATAGTCATGATTAGCCAGATCATGTAAAAATTTTATATAATTATTTTTCCCAAACAACTTTTACTCAGGTGTTTTAATTAAAAAAAAAAAATAAATAAATAAAATCAAAAATCAAAAATGAAATATTTCCTAAAATTGTTATTAGAACATTTTTTGTTTTTTTTTTTACTGTTTTGTTTATTACTGTCAGTGGATATCGATGGACAGGTACATTTTTTTCTATTATTCAATTATCCTAGTTTGGCACTTAAGCTTGGATGCGCAATGGTCTAAACCCCACCCTTTCAACATAAGGCGGTATGTTCGTCTCTATTCCACACTAGCGATATTTATTCTCTCTCTGCTCGGCCAAGTACCATGCTAGGATCATTGAGTAGCACCTTAGTGTGTGTGTTTTACAGTTCCAGGGCTCGCATCAGAAGCCGTAGCTTAGTGTTTCTCTTTAAGACACATTTGGTGATTTTTGTCTTACTTTATATTATTCAATAGGTTACGGTGCGATACGGTATTGTAAAAGAATATGTAATATTATTTGTAATTCTAACTACACTGTTCAGTGTATCCAAAAATAAACAAAACAAAAGAACTTACAAGTTGAACAATCGCTTCAAAACTGTAAAACATCTAAACGTGTTTCATTAGGATTTACTAAGATTTGCAGTTACTTTCGGGGTTTTCAAAGGGTCATACTGAAGACGCAAAGATGCAGAAAGGCGTGTCTGTGGATGTTTTAAAGTTTTGAAGTGATTAACTGGTGTGTACTTTTGTTTTATTTATTTGTGGTTTTACTAAACAGAGTAGTTAGAATTAAAATTAATAACATTATTAGTCAGTCGTACTGAACATAATGTGCATATTATCTTTTTATAATCCAAGTTTCAGTATTTGGCAAATAGCCGGAAAAATAATTGTTTAAAGAATATATGTCATACTTATCTGTGATAAGTTTTTGTAAAAGTAAGAAAATAATAATTAGCAAAAAATTTTTAGCATTATTATATTTTCATTTCATTCCATATTTTAACAGAACCAAGAAAATAATACCTAATTTGTTTAAAAATATATAATAAATTCAACTCACAGCCAGTGCCGCTCTATACATACAGTAGCATAAGTTCCATATTAAAAAACGCAAGATTTTTTTCGTTAATAGATAATGCACTAAGTTTATTATTTTTTTCCATAGGTTAAATATAAAGGATAAACTTTTTTGGTTGCAGATATTTATTAAAATTTTTGAGAGATGATATTATATTGCTGCAATCAAAAAAGTATTTTTTATAAGAAATTGAAAACTTTTTTTGATTTTGTGAGAAGTAAGTAAGTATGATGTCATTTCCATCTAAACAGGAATAAGAAATGATTGTCACATATTTTCTAATTATTGTATTCCGTAAATTCCCGAAGAGTTAAAACCAAATTTATTTTTTGAAAATTTTGGTCGTTGGATCAAATTTGCTTTAGATGTTCCCTTATATTTCTGTTTCCATAATAATATAGACAGTAGTTTTTTTACATTCTATTAAAATATTATCTTGTTTATACTTTAACTGATCTTTTACTGCAAATTAATGTTAACTTTTTAAAGTTTCAGAGAAAACCATGATAAGAATACCGCTTGGAATCGATTTTTGACATCTGTTAGAGCACGGTTAACAGTTGCACAAGTTGTTGAAAATGTAAAAGTGCATGCATCTTTAACTTTCGATTTTATTTCCCTTATATTAATTTCGACGTAAGTAAAACTATTTTAGATCAAATTAATCGTAGAACAATATGATGTGTTATTTATAAAAATATTTATTTAAAATATTTCTACTTTTGAGAAGTCATTGCGGAGAAACAGTTGTTTTTTGGCGAAATTGTACTCACTCAAAATTAATCAAATATGGCAATGAACAGCATATTATCAATAAAAAGTGGATCATAGTGTTTTTTACACTAAACTCAAGAATTAATTTTATTTAATTCAGGAAATCTGTTATTGTCTTTTATTGTCTAAAGTCTTTTCACCAAGTCTTGAAACCGCGTCAAAACAAATACATGCGTTGTTCACGTATGCTTATTCACAAGAGCCAGTCGTGCGTAAAATAATTAAAAATATACTTACTGAGGAAAAATATAAGATGTTTTTATAAAAAAAATATATTTAATTCAAATAAAGTGAGCAAGATTTAAATTGTCAGATGATGATCACTGAAATCATAACTGCTGCTTTCACTATCATTTTCATTTATAATTATCGGTTCCACAATCAAGTCAATAATATTATCTAGTTTCCAAAATCTGTTTTCAACTTTATCTGTTACATGCAACACATATTTACACCATTTTTCTGCAGTAATTCTGCTAATGGCCTCATTAAAAAGTTGCTTGTGATCTGAAAATTTAAATGATGTATTCCTTGACGCCACATAATTCTTTGCATCTGCCCATATCATTTTGATAGGATTTAGTTCACAATGATATGATGGAAGACGAAGAACTGTTTTATTATGTGCCTTAGCCATCTCGTCCACAACATAGAGATTAGTTTAACTATTTCCATTAATTCCGCTTTCAGCATATCTTCGTCAAAAATAATATTTTTTGATGAAAGCCATTGCCTAATTTGGTCCTTTCTCCACGATGTTGTTGGTGTTGTTTCGGGAGTGGTAGAGAGCGTTATCAAGTACAATTACAGCATTGTCCTCTAACTTTGGAAAAAATTACGGAACCATTTTTCGAAATTTTCACCGTTCATTTCTTCATGAAGTCGCTGGATTTTTTGGAATCAAAAATCTATAAGCCGCCATCAACAAATCCTATGTCACTTCCGATATGAGTAATAATAAGGTGTTTACCCTTGCCTGAAGGATTTTTTAAGCCTGAAAGGAAAGCCTGACGAGAAGACTTTACAGTTTGATCCTTCCACAAACATGAAGTTGTATGTTCTGCATTTAACCATGTTTCGTCAAGGTAACAATTTATTTTATTTTCATTTCTATTTTTCTTTACAGTTCTTAAAGTCTCTTCTCCAGACAATTATTTCGTCCCTATCTATCAACACGCTATCTCGATCCCGTTTAACATATTTAAAATTTAGAGACTGCATAAGTTTATAAAACGTGGTTTGTTTGATTGAAGGCAACTCTGGATCATCGTTAACAGCTTTTAAAATTTTCTTTATAATTGGAATTTCGTTTCGAAAAAAAATTCTTTTCTTTTCGGAACTTTGTTTCTTATTGCTCTCCGGTCAAAGTTAGCAACATTATCCAACAACTTTTTTCTGGGTCTTTGTTTTCTGAGGGAAGATAATGGATGGGTAGATTTTAATTCTTTGATTATACGATAGACGGATGCCTTAGAAACACCAGCACATACACCGACTTTATTAGCTATTTCGAATATTAAAATATCTGGATTTTCTTCTAATTCTGTTTTATATCTGTTCATTACAACGCTTTTCTCGGCACTACTTAGAGCTCGCTTAAACTGACGTTTCTTGAGAGGTGAGTAATCGTTAGTAGCAGAAGTACTTGGGAGTTCTACATCAGTTTCTGTAGAAGTAGACATTGTTCAAAGAGAAATTACAATAGTTACAATACAAAATAACAATAATACAATTTTAACAATACGTAATTAATCGCGTCCTTAACAGTACATATTAACAGAAATTAAACAATTCAATTAAGTCGAAGAACAAATGCAAATATTCTCTTACGCATTATACGTACAACTGAACACAACTATAATACCATCTCCAACCAAATATGAAATGCAGGCAGTGAGAAGGGCGTTACATCACGGTCACGCGAAAATACCGTACAATACATTTGTCTGTTTTGATGCGGTCTCAAGACTCGGTGAAGACTTTAGGTTTTTTAAATATATCATTAACGTTGTATGACTGTTATGCATTTAGTGCACTATCACTAGTAGCTGGGCGATTTTAAAATTTAATAATCGGAAATCGAATATTAAAAAGAATCGATTAATTGCGATTAATCAATTATAATTGATCATCGGTTAATCGATGATCGATTTTCAATTTTCGAATTTTCGGTTTTTAGATAATCGGTTATTCCATTATCGAACATCAAGTAACCGATTTTCTGTTTATCGATTATAATCTAAAAGCGATTATAAAAGATGTATCGATTAAAATCGATAATTTGATTATAAAACATTTATCAATTATTGTAAGAACAATAATCAAATGACCAATAATTGATTATTTTTCCCAACCCTAATTACTATGACTACTACCTACTATTATATTATAGCACAAAGTAGTCTGACTTTCAAGGAGAGAGGTTGTGTTTAGTGCAGTGTCCAGTGTAGTGCAGTGACCAGATTAGGTTGCAAACCCTTAGGGATTTACGATCGCCGCACCGCCGGGAAATCCAGGTCATAAAGCATAGAGATAGTAAACTGAAGGCCCTATGTGTTATGTGCAATAGCAAAATAAACTCAAAAGGTGCGATTATAAATTTGTGATTCTATAAGGCTGTAAGTAAGAAAGTGCCTTATAAACCTATTATAAACTTAACAATCGTGAAGACTGTTATGACACTATCATCATGCCTGAGTGTTCAAAATGTAAGTTGGAAAAAAGAGACAATAATTTAATCGGATGTGAAGGCTCCTGCCGAATGTGGTTTCATACTTCCTGTGTTAATCTGAGCGAGAATGAATTTAAAGTATTGGATAAATGCCACAATCTATTTTACATGTGTGACATCTGTAAAATCAACTGTGAGGTCATGGGCAAGACCGTAAAGGAAAAAGTGTTTTCTGATATAAATAATATTGATACTAATATTTCTAAGCTGATGTCGGATGATGTTTTTAAAAAATTGTTCGACGAAATTCGCAACGACTTTGTCCAAAAAATGGAGACTACATTCAACTCCATGAAAGATAATTTAGGTAATCTCATTGTCTCTAAACTTGAGGATTTAAATAAAAATGTGCAAGCCAACGCCTCTTCACTAAGTAGCTATGCTACAATTGCCAGTAAACCTAAGTCTTCCTTAATTCTGCAACCTAAGGATGCCAAACAGTCTACATATACCACCAAATCTGAAGTATTAAGAACCATTGATCCTATAAAGTCAGACATTAATATCTCTAATGTTAAAACCGCACGAAATGGAGCACTGGTTATTAGTTGTGATGATTCTCAGGAGTCTGCAAAATTTGGGAAGCTGGCGACTCAGCAGCTAGGGGACAAATATGAAGTCAAACAACTGTCATCACTTAACCCCCGTATCAGAGTGTCAAACATCTCCGAGAAATTTGAGGACAATGTTCTAATTGACTATATTAGGTTACAAAATAAATCATTATTTCCTGAAGGTAGTGTGTGTGAACTGATAAATATTAAAGCACAGAGAAAGAACAAAAGACTGTATCAGGCTGTCCTTCAGGTTGACTTAAATACTTATCATAGGGTGTTAAATGCAGGTAAATTAGCTATAGGATACGATTTCGATTGTTCTGTCCACTGTGCTATTGATCTGAGACGATGTTTTAAATGTTATGGTTTCCAGCATTTGGCAAACCAATGCTCAAAAGAAACGACTACGTGTCCTAAATGTTCAGGTTCGCATCATATAAATAACTGTAATGCACAACAACTTAAATGCACAAACTGCTCTAATCTCAAGAATAGTTTAAATGTTGATATTAGTACAGATCATGCAGCTTGGGACCCAGACTGTCATGTATACAAAAAGAATCTGAGTAAACTGAAAGCGCGTGTCTTAGGTACTGAATAGCAATTACCTCTGTCTGAGACTAATTCATCAAATGAGTGTAGTAACTTAAGTCTGCGTAAATCCTCTTGCTCTTCACTTAACATCTATTATCAAAATGTTAGGGGGGCTAAATACTAAAACCGTTGATCTATTTAACCATACTTGTGCCACAAGTTATTATCAAGCATATGCATTGACTGAAACATGGTGCCATGACGGTATATTAAATTCCGAACTATTTAATCTCGATTGCATGGATGTTTTTCGAACAGACCGTAATTTTAGTGCCACAAAAACTACTCGAGGTGGGGGTGTATTATTCGCTATAAATAAAGAATTCCACGCTATTAAAGTAGATGTTGAATCAATCTGCTGTAAACTGACTGCATTAAAACATATTGATAGCCTCGTTATACAAGTTAAGCTAAGTTTTCATTCCTTATACATTTTAATAATATACATGCCCCCGTCTTGTAAAACCGAGGATTACGAGACATTTTTTGACGCCTTGGTGTCACTGTATTGTATTTATAATACCGACCTCATTATTATAGGTGACTTTAATATATCTGAGTACGTAGATTGCAACAACAATATCTGCAATCCAACAACAACATACAATTTAGCTGAAAACTTCTGTAACTTCTTCGAATTGAATCAATTCAATTACATTTCTAATCATCATGGTAGATTATTAGATTTAGTTTTTAGTAACAGTAAGTGTGTGTTAACCGCCGCCCCTGAGATAATTTTGCCAGAAGATCCATATCATCCTGCACTACATATTGAGTTAGACATAAATAATGCTCATAAGAAAACTTTTCCTTTACAAACAAATTCTGATTTTAATTTTCGCAAAGCTAATTTTGTGCAGTTATATGACGATTTAGCGAATATTGACTGGACTTTTCTGGAGAACTGTGGCGAGGTAAATAGGGCTATGGATGCTTTTTATAATAAACTAAATGATACATTTGAGGTAAGCGTACCAAGAAAAAAGTCAACTTCTAAGATATACCCACCTTGGTTCAGTAGTCAGATTATTTACAAAATAAAACAAAAAACTAAGAACATTAATAAACACAAGAGAACTGGCAATCCTGAATATCTTGATACATTTAAATTGTTACGCGCTCAAATAAAAAATGATATCCGCATATCTTACGACACATACCTACATACGATTGAGAATGATTTAATGAATAACCCCAACAACTTCTGGACATTTGTTCACCACAAAAATAACATTTCCTCCATTCCTTCAATAATCACATATAATAATGAAGTAATTGAAGATCCGCAAACAATTGTGGACAGCTTTGCTGAATATTTTTCTCATTCTTTCAATGACCCAGTTGCTGAGACTAAAGATCTAATTGATAATCACAATGTGATGATGTTAGATATTAAATCTGTAACTGAAGAGGATGTTTTAGGCGCAATTAAAAAACTTAAGGCAAACATGACCATGGGACCCGACTTAATACCTGCATTTTTGCTTAAGGATTGCTCATCGGTTTTTGTTAAAGCACTGACAATCATATTCAATCTCATATTGAAAACCTCATGTTTTCCTGAGTTATGGAAATTATCTCGCGTTTGTCCAGTTTATAAGAAAGGAGATAAAAATGATCTTACTAACTACAGGCCAATAACGTTAGTTTGCAACTTCAGCAAAATACTTGAGATCTTGCTTCATTCTGCAATGTACAGTCATGTGTCAGCGATGCTCTCTAACGAACAACACGGTTTCATGAGAGGACGGTCCACAGTTACAAATCTTGTATGTAAAACCCAGTTTATCTGTGAAAAACTTGATAGACAGAGCCAAGTAGATGTCATATACACCGACTTCTCGAAGGCATTTGACAAATTAGACCATGGGATTTTATTGAGAAAAATGAGTCTATTTGGACTGACTCCAGATTTAATGAAATTGTTTACTGATTATTTACATGATAGGCATCAGTTTGTTCAATATCGTGGTTTTAAGTCTTTTAGATTCCTTCAGAGGTCTGGGGTTCCGCAAGGTTCGATACTCGGGCCGCTTTTCTTCAATATGTTTATAAATGATATCATATCTGGCCTGAATGTACATTGTTTAATGTATGCAGACGATTTGAAGTTGTATGTCGAAATAACGTCTATTGCAGACTGCGAACGTCTCCAGAATGCATTAGACTTGGTTGAATCTTGGTGTAATAGGAACAGTTTACCATTAAATGCCACTAAATGCAATGTCATGACTTTCAGTAGAACATCTAATCCTGAAATGTTTGCATATAACTTAAACGATATTCTATTACAACGGCCCAATACTATTAAAGATCTTGGGGTCATCTTTGACAGAAAACTCACGTTTAATCCTCACATTGAGGCAATCACTTTAACAGCATTTAAACGACTAGGATTTATTATACGCAACCTTAAAGGCTTCACCAATGCACATACACTCCGCTTACTCTACGTGTCTCTTGTAAGATCTCGCTTAGAGTATGCATCGATAGTCTGGAGTCCTATCTACAATGTACATAAAACATCTTTAGAAAAAATTCAGAGACGCTTTTTAAAGTCAGCTATATATACCCTTGATGGTGAATATCCTCCCAGAGGTATTTCCCAGGAAACGCTGTTAAGTCGTTTTCATTTAACACATCTTGAGACAAGGAGAAATATGCAGTCGGTTGTGTTTCTTTTTAAATTAATTAATAATAAGTTGGACTGTACAGCCCTATTGAATCAAATCACATATCGTGTCCCTAGAGTGTCATCTCGATATAATAATATTCTTTCTATCCCTACTCCACGTACCAATATACTAATAGCTGCACCACTTTATCAAATGACAGTAAACTATAGTAATCTGGAGGACAGAATTGATATATTCTGTTGTAACGTATCTCAAATTAAGAGAATTTTCTTAAGTTAACATACTCATCTGTTTCTTGTTATAAGTTTAATTTTTCTCTTTAAATTTGCATTACCTATAATGTAGACCATCGTTGATAGATTAATTTGTTTATATTTGAGTGCATATACACGTGTGTGTATATTTGTGCTGTTGTAAATATGTATGTATGTATGTATATATGTATGTATGCGTGTATATATGCGTGCATATATGTATATGTGATTGAATTATTGTAAAATTTTTTGTGTAATGTATTGTATAATATTTTATTAGATACTGTTCCCTATCCTGTAATTGGGCGTTGCCTGTTGGATTTGTATGAAATAAATAAAATAAAAATAAATAAATAACACTCAACTCAGTTTCCAACGACCAAAATGACATGCATAGAATAACATAATACAATACAGGATCGCAGACTGACATCGCAGATTTTACTCTACAAGCAATGAGCAATGGAGACCTTTAGAGCATTCTTGCCAACATTTTCCGATTTGGTAGTAAAAGTAGATATATAATAGAGCGAACTGATGTTTGATACCAAGTTCAGACAAGTCTCTTATTGTTCGATAATGCATTAACTGTTTGCCGAATATCGATTATCAATGTTTCGTAGTCGATTATTCGATGATAGATTACTTGATAATCGATTATTCGCGATCGATTATAATCGATTAATTTAATATTATGAGAGCAACAATCAAATGATCGAATAATCTATCGTCGATTATTTCATCGATTAATCGATTAATTTCCTTAATCACTAACAGTTATGAGTAATATGACGTATAAAATTTAAAAAAAAATGTTTTATTCTTTATTTCTATTGATCTAAGGATATCAATTTGGTGCCCAAAAATATTACAGTTAGATGTAGTTTTTCTTTAGAAATTATAAGTTTTGTTATTTCCTTATCTACATGCATGTTTTCTTTGGGCGATCCTATATATGTATAGGTAAGTAAGTAAGCTTTATAATTATAAATTGTTTCTTATACGAGGTATTTCTGATTTAATAAGCAGGACTTCGCCCATGTTTAAAGATCATTTTGGAAATTATTTAAACAATATTTGTAGAACTCACAAACTGTTACCATACAAAAAATGTTTTGAAACATTATGTACAGTTTTTGAGAAAAAGGCTTGAGGAATCAAAGACCCTGTACCTGGCCAGGAATGATTATTTGAACATGATATGTAAAATGGTAATATTTAAAGAAGCTTAAATTAATTATAAAAACTATATACCATAATATTTTACTGTATTTGAATTTATCACTTTTTTATTATAGTTAGTTCACTATATTTATGCCATTTATGTAATACTGCGTACAAAAATTACTTGGTTATTCTACCAATTTCTGACATTTGCCCTAAAAGTCTTATAAATAGTTCATCCAAAATTTATGTTACAGTATAATGTGTGCAATTGGCTTGGTTGAAAATAGCAACGTATATCTCCTGTCAAGCATGCTTATATGTCCAATGATGGTAAGAAAAATAAAACTCAATAGGCTTGGTAATAATCTGATGTTTATTTTTAAAGGGTCCTGTAATGGCTGGTACGTTCGGCTCTGTAATTGAACATAGACGGCTGCTGAAAATAGGTGTACAAAATGAACTTATTGGCCTGGGAATAGCTACCGTTGTAGGATTTTGCTACGGTTCATTAATTTGTATAATAACAGACAAATATGGTAATCAAACTTGGCCTACATACGAAATGTTGTCGAGGTACGTTTATTTTCCTTTTAATTTTTTTCGGCGTTCATAAATAAGCTTCCAATTATTTTTAATTGGAAACTTATTCTATAGGAATGGAAAGACTCGTGTTAAGAAACACAATTTTTATTGATCTAAGAAGTTTGCAATATTGTATCTATTGAGTATTGCGAACAAACACATGATTAATTATTTTAATATAAGGTGTGTAAATAGGCTACTCACCACTGGCGGTTCTTCTATAGGGTCATTTGGTCAATGACCTCCCACATACAAATAAAAAAAATAGAGCTATTCATTTTCTGAAGTTTAAAAATATATAATATATATATTTTTAATATTTTTAAAAAATATACTAAAGTTTCTAATTCATTCTATGCACAGTACTATTCAAATATCTAGATCGCAGGATTTTGTATCCCCCCCTCGAGTACCGAGCCTCTACATTCATATTCATTACATTATTCATTTATAGAATTTAAAAATCTTGGGTCAATCTTGTCCACTTGTCCTCAAAGCTAGCTACGGACCGAATTTACAACGAATTAAAGTGAAATAGACTTATGCGCGAATCGTCAGAAAGCAAAAGTGACAGAAAACACTGGCGGTGACAATGTCCCTGACACATTTTACGGAAACGGTAACGCACGAAGTTGAGCAGTCTTAATGCTGACTAGGTACGCGTTGGTCGGTAAATTCTGTCGCGTTGTTTTTAATGTTTTTATTTGTGAACATTTTATTAGTAAATCTATACTTGTGAAATTAAGTAAAACAGTGTTTTTGGTGTGATACTACTAAATATGAGTGTTGTATAAAATATATTAAAAATGAAAGATGGACATAAGTTGGGTTATGAAGACAGAGTGAAATTCAAAGGTGGTGGCCGTCCAAAACCTAATATGACGATAAAGCAAACATCGCTTAATAAGAAAAAAGAAGTTAATAGGTATTTTCGAAATTCAATGTACGATTTATCCGAGTGGATTTCCGGATGCGAGGTAAAAAATGCATTTTTTTGTTTCGCATGCCTGTTATTTGGTGATGATCCTGATCCTATATGGTCCAAAATAGGTGTAACTGACTTGAAATATTTAAAAATAAAAGTATAGAAACATTCGCTCGCATCAAGTCATATGAATAACTGTTTTAGTCTAGGAACACTTGGTACCAGCAAATTTTATTCATTGTTACGCTCATCAACTAAATTTAATTTTACAAAATCAAGTCAGAATAAAAGCATAAAATTTTTTTTTGCCAATTTACATAACTTTTCTTCATTCTTTGGAAAATCGCCAAAAAGAACAGCCGTGTTAGATAATGTTGTTAAGGTGAGATTACCTAAAGCGGCTCCAACACGATGGAATTTTAATACAAAGTGCATAGAGACTGTTTATACCTATCGAACAGAATTATTAGATTGTTTAGAAAAAATCATTGATAATAAATCAGAAAACAACACTCTAAACCAAGCTATTGGTTTAAAAAACTACTTACAAAATGAACATTTTCTTTACTGGTTAAATTTTTTCATTTAGTTATGCATCATTGTGATATATTGTTCAATCAATTACAAAAATGTAATATCGATGTCATAACAGTAAATAAGTGTATTGGCGTTTTTAATAGTAAAATTGAAGACATCAGAAATAAAATTTTGAATAACTATTTGGAGGAGACATCCATGCAGCCTACCCAGAGATGTAAAACGGAAGAATCAAAAAGGAGAATTTCATTAGAAGTTTGTGATATAATTACATCTGAGATCAAAAACAGGTTTGGCTTCAGTAATCATTTAGCAGTGTCTCAGTTATTTCACGCAGATCGATTTAAAGATTATAAAAAAAGCTTTCCTCAAGATATGTTTAAATTAGTTAAAACGGAGTATCCAGTCATAAATCATTTGAAACTTAAAACTGAATTAGAAGTATTATATAGCCGAGAAGATTTTTCCAATAGTGAAGGTGCAGTTGCTTTGTTACAGCTTTTTATTAACAATAATTTGTGCAATACTTTTTCTGAAAGTGTCAAACTGTTAAAAATCTTGTGTACTCTCCCTGTGACTACCGTCAAAAGTGAACGTTGTTTTCCATCTTAAAAAGAATAAAGACATTTTTAAGAAATGCCATGGGGCAGGAAAGGTTATCTTCTTTAGCTATGCTTACCATAGAAAAGGCATTAATAAAGAAGATAAAAGACTTTAATGAAAAAGTAATTGACCCCTTTACATCTCAAAAAGACCGGAGAATCGACTTGGAATTTAAAAGGTAGGTAATATAGTATACTTTTCTAATTGACCTCCCTATCTCTTGATCCACGAACCGCCACTGCTACTCACTAAAATAAGAAAAAACATTCTATGAAGAAGGTGCAAAAATGCTTTGTTTTCAGGCTACAAGGTATTAAAAGTAATTCTCCAAACACATTCCTTGTTTTTTCATTAGTCAGTGTCATTTTTCTAAAGTACACATTTTCAAATTAAATTTATTTTGGAGTAAAACACAAATTATTAACTAATTTTATGCATGTTTTGAAGGGGTTATGCAAAACAACTAACACGAAGAAAAACATCAAAAATCTTCAACTGACAAAAGAGTTACTATATTGATGATTAGTCATTCTAAATGAATAATCAAAAATTACCACTGGTGTAGTCTAAAAAAGATTGAGGGGTTTAAACGGTAGATAGACTCGAAAACTAAGAGTCCCAGTGTATCTGAATTATTAAAATAACTACTAAATATTGATTATGAACTGTTCAATAAGTGTACTAAGTTTTATATTAATGTCTCAATCTGAGATATTTAAAAAAATTTCAACGCCCTGTATGTCTGATACGGAACTAAATACGATGTGTTGATTCTTTTTTTTTTTAATGAGGTCCTCTCTCATAGATATTTAAAAAATTTCAACGCCCTGTATGTCTGATATGGAACTAAATACGACGTGTTGACTCTTTTTTTTTAATGGGGTCCTCTCCCATTTGTCGAAGTTTCGGTACTAAAAGTGGGACACCCCGTATAGGTGTACTTCAGCATCATGATCAGAAAGACAGATAGACAAAACCGTAAGGTGTTTCCCATCATTTGATTTCAGGATCATTCGGTTAAAACTTAAAGCAATAGTTTGTGCAACAAGAGTGGATATGGTATCCATATCGCACGAGAAAGAAGTTTGAGCACGACACCGTAGGCGGAACGCTCAATCGTTCGACTGTGATATGGATAATCCACTCGAGTTGTACAGTATATTTTTTCTACGACCGGCTAAGAAAAAACTACAAAATTTTTAAAAAAATATTAAACTATGTTATAAACTTATTTTAAAGTTAATTAACTCAATCTCAATTTGTCAGTATATGCAGACAAAATCTAGAGATATAACTGACAAAAAAAAGGTTGCTATGGTTGGGGGGGGAGGCTTGAACTCGAAACCCATTGCATCTGAAATGTAAGTACACCCTTTCTGCCACCACCGCTTTTCAAATTAGTTTTCACACAAAGTTAGGCAAACGCTAACTCTTTGTTATATTAAAATTTTATTAAAACCACTTATTACTTACCTTTGTGAATAAATATTCTCGATTCGGTGCTTCTAGCAGAAACGTTTTGATTAGGTCAGATCTTAGAATTTTCGATTTTTTTCGTTTTGTATTTGGCCGATTGTAATTTCAGGACGGAGCACAATTTAGGATAGGTAGAAATCAGAAATATCAATGTTATTTTTAATATTAATAATTGTTTTTAACATTAAATATGTTGTCCAGAAAGGGTTGATGGTTTGATTTCACAGAATAACTTTTTCAGATAAGCATTTAATACATTTTCAGATATATTTTTTATTTCATTTGCCAGTGTCCAATCCATAAACTTTTTATAGTAAAATTCATATTTACTTTTTGATTTCTGGGGTAATAATGTCTCGTATGTTTCATTTGCAGCTAGATGAATATCTGGTGTAGTACCATTTATCGATTCTTCACTGGAATCGCTCATTTTTAATTATCTTTTAGCTTAGTAACTATAAATATCTGATGTAGCCAGCTAATAATTTTCTTATACCAGTATATATCATCCTGATCTAAAAAAAATCATTGTTTAATTCTTCACTTACCTCAATTAAATTTTAAAAACGTACCTCGAAATGTTTCATAAAATTTTTTTAATAATTATCAGCGTGCTTCGATACTGTCAATAATAATTCATGTCATATATTTTAATAATTTCTTCTTATTGACATAGACATTTTTGTAACTAAATTAGATATTTCAAATGTCAAACTGCCAGATTTATCCTAACCCCATTTTATGAGGTCAAATGCGTACAAAATTTCAGTTTACATCAGCTTTATTTAAGTACTTGGAAAATATATTTTATTCGCTTGATTATAGTAGACATGATTTATAATCTTTCATCAAGAACACATTTTATTGTAGTCAAATACAAAAAAGTTTGGATCCAGTGGACCCCTTTCAGCTGGCCAATTTTGCTTGTCACCGAATTTTTCATTGTATTTGGCTTTTAGAACAAGTGTACCAAATTTAAAAGCTTTATCTCAAAAACTGTGGTTGCTATCGCGATGTTAGAGGTCCAGAAATGCAACAAAAATTTGTATTTTTTTTTCCCGAAATTATACCTTCTTTCTTCTTTCATTCATTATGTCTCTTCTGGTGGTACCACATTCATCAAATTTAATGTGTCACCTATTATGTTGTTGCCAATCTTAACTGCCAAATTTGAGGAGTCCCCATTAGTATTTTTTGAGTTATCGCGAATACACATACACACACACACACACGCACACGCACACATACCTGTATGGCAATGCTTGTAGCAGATCATGAAATATACCCAATTGTGACACTAACGAAGTTATCCTACCTGTGTAATAGTCTTGGTTGTGCTTATGATTATGCAACAAGTTATTTTTTGATACACTCGCTTTTACGGCCAATATCATAAAACACTCAATTATGGAATCAGATTCCATTAGTATGGTGTGTATGTTTGAGATTCCAGAAGCATAGTAGCTGTAATTAAAAGTGTATTTAGGATGCCATAAAGATATGAACCATTTTAAAGTGTTAACGAGATGCCATAAGGATGGCATTCCGAAAATTCACGAAGTGTATATAATATCTTGCCATGCGTATTAACTACATTTATTCCATACAACTCAACATGATCTCTTTGGTTCATTAGAAAGATGAGTATCAATTGCGTTTTTATTTATCGCTCACCGTTGTATTGTTGTTTTCTGTATATTATTATTTTCATATGCATTTATTAATAATTCATTTTATTTTAGGTATCTATACAAGAGTCATTTTATGTTTATATGTAACTCTACATTTTAACCAGATAGAAGGTTTGCCATTTACTATTTTGTGTTTACGATTCCACAAGCACAGTACATTCAATTAAAAATGCACTTTTTTGCAGTATTAATGAGGTGTCATGTTGAAAATATCTGTCAGTATGTAAATAAAAATTCACGTGATAAAACTACAATGGAATTATTGATTTACATTCCACATTATCAATGTCTTTGGTTAATACTAGTTGTAAATATTATGTGGCTGAAGACAGAATTAGAATCAGAAACTTGAAACGAATTTTTACAATGGACCACTCGAGTAATGCTCTTGCAGTGAAAATCCCAATACTTTTTGTAATACGTTCACATTTGACAAAATGATATAAAATAAATATTCCAAGATGCCCTATTTCAGATTTCACGAAAATATTAATTTAAGGGGATGAAACACACCGAAAACTATTTAAAAATTATATAACTTCCCTTAAAATTTGTAACACCTTCACATTTGACAATAGTAAATAAACATTGTAATATACTCTATTTCAGATTTGTTTAAAATATGAATTTAAGGGAGTAAAACACCCCAAATACTATTTAAAAACCTTATAACATTTGTTATACAAATTATAACGGCTTCAGATTTGACAAGATGGTAGAACATATATCCAACATACCCTATTTCAGATTTGACAAAAATTTGATTTTAACGGGGTGACACACACCGAAACATTTAAAAATTTATAACTTTTGTCGTACAATCTGTAACACCTTCCTATTTAACAAGATGATAGAAAATAAATATTCCAAGATAAGTATTTTCAGATTTGATTAAAATTGAATTTAAGGTGGTGAAAGACCCCAGAAACATTTAAAACTAATATCTTTTTTCATACAACTTACAACACCATCAGATTAAAGAGGATTGTAGAAATTAAATAGTCTTACATACCGTATTTCAGATTTGATGAAAATTAGAATTTAAAGGGGTGAAATACCCTGAAAATCATTTAAAAATTTATAACGTTTGTCATATAATCTGTAACACTTTCCCATTTGACAAGATGATAGAAAATAAATATTCCATGATACGCCTTTTCAGATTGAACTAAAATATGAATTTAAGGGGGTGAAACACCCCAGAAACTATATAAAACTACTGTAACTTTTGTCACACAACTTGTAACACCCTCAGATTGGACCAGTTGATGAGAAATAAATATTTCAACATATACTATTTCAGATTTGACGGAAATTAGAATTTAAGGGGGTGAAATACCCCAGGAACTATTTAAAACTACTATAACTTTTGTAACGCAACTTGTAAAACCTTTAGATTAAACAAAATAGTAGAAAATAAATATTCCAACATATCTTATTTCAGATTTGCCGAAAATTATAATTTAAGGGGGTGAAATACCCGGAATACCATTTAAAAATTTGTAACTTCTGTCGTACAATCTCTAACACTTTCCCATTTGACAAGAGGATAGAAAATAAATATTAAAACATATGTGTCTTCAGATTTGACTAAAATATAAATTTAAGGGGGTGAAATACCCCAGAACCGTTTAAAACTAATATAACTTTTGTCATACAACTTGTAACATATTCAGATTAGATAAGATGATAAAAAATAAATATTGCAGCAGCATCTATTTTAGATTTGGCGGAAATTAGAATTTAAGGGAGTGAAACACCTTGAAAATCATTCAAAAATTTATAACTTTTGTCGTACAATCTGTAATAACTTTTCCATTTGACAAGATGATAGAAAATAAATATTCCAAGATACACATTTTCAGATTTGATTAAAATATGAAAGTGCATTCTAAATCCCTCAGCCTGAAATTCCATATTTATTTTATTAAGAATATATCTCTTATTAATTCTTCTACTGAGTTCGGAAGTTTAGTACAGTCAGCCCACTATGTAACTCTAGAGAATGACATATACAACCTAATACATACACATCAGGGTTAAATTGCAGTAATTCTTGTTGTACCCCACCTTTATGCCCCATCATAGTTGAAGCATTGTCTGCTCCAAAACTAATTAAATTGCTACCTGGAATTTTATTTCCTTAAAAAAATTTGGAAATAGCTGAAAATTCCATTTGCTGCTGAATCTTCTATCTTAATAAAAACAAACAACCATTGTCAAACTTTTCGAGTTTGAAACATCTCTGGTTTCATCTATAATTAATGAAAATTTGTAGTGTTTTCGAAAAGACATACCAATTTTTTCGCTTCATTACTTCTTTGCAAATTTTTGTTCCCTTCTATCTAATTTCACTTTTCTTTCAATTTCCGAGTCGGGACAAATTGATGTAATTAATTTTGGCACATGATCCAAGACTGAGAGAGCCAAATTATGTCTTCCGATGAACACTACCATTTTTAATGCTGCAGTTTTCGTCTGAACGGCGATTTTCTCCTCTTTTCTTATTATAAAACTCTGTCACCCTGGGAGTTGCTTTAACAGATTTTAATTTTTTTTTTGATGCATCACAAGCTGCTTGTCTATTAATATGACTGAGTACACTAAGAATTGCCTTGGAACATAACATACAAAAGTCTCATCTTGTTGCGTTGGATTTTTCTTTAGCCATGTGTTGAATTTTTCACATTTAAGCCAGGAATCTGTAAACTTTTGTTTGTAACTTTTCTTTTTCTCTCTCTCTCTCTCCATTAGGACAATCAATTATAACATATACATGATCATGTATCCATGTGAAATAATGGATGCAGCTTGAGTCAACCTCAACATGAACTTTTCTGATATTTTGACATAATAGGTTTACCATTACCAACCTTAAACATCAATAATGAATAATCGGATTCCTTAGAATAATATTTTGCCGCTTTTGACAATTGGCAGTGTCGGTGCTCAAGCAGGAGTACAACATCCGACAAAATATTAAATTATTGGAGGTGTATTTAATTTGTTTTATTAAAATGATACTTTTTATGAAAATCAATGAATTGGCTAAATATTAAAAATGTAATAGATTATTGTTATTTTATCTGCTGTAGTACTAAGGTGCAATTATTGTAATAGATCTTGTATAATTTTAAAAGCAAACCCACCAGGAAATGAGGAAATCATAAAATAAAGCTTCATGATTAAACCGCCTTGACGCTGTTTAGTTCAGTTGCAAATTAAATATAAAATGCAGTAATAAATTCCAAAAAGTACCTATTAACACACACGTCATTATTTAAACAGAACAAGAGTTATTCATTATCAGAATAAGGTACCTGTATATGTGTTTATCGAAAAACTAAATTTGTGGAGGCAATGCACACAGACAGTGCCACAGTTAATGGACTACAACGTTTTCATACACACGAATTAATTCTAAAATCAAATAATTATAAAATAATTCCTTTGTACGGATAACAACTTGAACCTTATTTTATACAATTTTTTATAATTTTTTTTTATATTTTGTATTTGCCATGAAGAATTTAAAAACTACAGCTGTTAAAATAATAACTTCAATAAAGTACACAAAAACCAGTATTTAAACAGGACAATGGTTATTCATATTAAAATATTCATAAATATTTACCGAAAAAAGTACACTTGCGGGATCGAGTGCAGTGTCCCGAAAATTTTGCAGGTTCCACAAATCAGGCGTATGCACACACAAAGTGCCACAGTTAATGGACTACATGTTAACATACACAAAAAACACATATTAGATAATTGGAAAATATATTATTTGCACAGTAAAGTAATTGTACTATCTTTTGCACATTTTTTTATGAATATGTGGAACTATAAAATATTTTTAATAATTTAATGTTTGTCGGTAAGAGTGATATAAACTACAGTTCGCTAAATACGAACGTTTTGATTTGGCTGCAAATTCAAAATAAAAAGCCATCATAAAATATCTACACACACAAAAATCATAATTTAAATAGAACTAGAGTTAATCACATTAGAATATAAGTAAAAGCATAGATATTACGGAAAAACCAAAATTGTGAGATCGAGTGTATGGTTACAAAACTTCTACAGGTTCTACAGTTTCGGCGTATGCACACACAAAATGCCACATTTAATCGACCACATATTCATACACATAAATTAACAATAAAATAAGATAAATGGAAAATAATTCCGTGATCGAGTGTATGGTTCCAAAAATGTTGCAGGTTCTACAGCTCAAGCTTATGCAGACACAAAGTGCCACAGTTAATGGACTACAGACTTATACACACAAAAAGGGACACATCAGATAATTGGAAAATAAATCCTTTGCACAGAAAAGTTATCGTACTATCTTTTGTACAATTTTTTTTATGAATTTCAATAAATTATCTACATACACAAAAATCATAATTTAAATAGAACTAGAGTTATTCACATTAGAATATAGGTAACGGCATAAATATTAAGGAAAAACTAAAATTGTGAGATCGAGTGTTTAGTTCCAAAATTTCTACAGGTCCCACGGTTCCGGTGTGTGCACATACAAGATGATATAATTAATGGATTACATATTTATATACATAAATTAACACTAAATGAGATAAATAAAAAATAATTCCTTTGCCCACAATGATAATAATCATTCATAGGTATTTATCGAATAACTAAACTTACGGGATCAAGTGTATGGTACCAAAAATTTTGCAGATTCCACAGTTCAGGCGTATGCACACACAAAGTGCCACAGTTAATGAGCTACATGTTCATACACACAAATTAATAGTAAAATCAGGTACACAGAAAATAATTCATTTGCCCGGAAAAACATTTTTACCTACTTTTTCTGCATTTTTTTATAGACTTGTTGAATCATATATCAATTTTAACAATTTAATATTTGCTAATAATGATGGTATAAACTACAGCAGTTAAAATATGAACTTTATGATTTGGTTGCAAACACAAAATGAAAATCTGTCATAAATATCAATAAAATACCTATTACATGAATAACTCTAGTTCTATTTAAATTACGATTTTTGTGAGTAGATAATTTATTGAAATTCATAAAACATTTTTACAAAAGATAGTGCAAGTACTTTTCTGTGAAAACTTATTTTCTAATTATCTGATGTGTTTTTTTTTGTGTATAAGTATGTAGCCCATTAACTGTGGCACTTTGTGTATGTGGAACCTGAAACATTTTTGTAACCATACATTCGATCACGTAAGTTTAATAGTTATTCGATAAATACCTCTGAATGATTATTTACATTGTGGGGAAAAAAATTACTTTCCATTTACCTTATTTTATTGTTAATTTATGTGTATGTGTAATTTTCGAATCACTACACTCGATCCCGCAAATTTAATTTTGCGGTAAATACCTATGCAAATTTTGATATGAATAACATTGTCCTGTTTAAATACTGGTTTTTGTGTAGGTAATCTATTCATATTTAAGACAGTTTTTTACCTTGATTTGCAACCAAATCTTTAAGTGCATATTTTAACAACTGCAGTTTATACTATTTTTACTGACAAATAAAAAAATTTTTTAAAAATGCTTTATAATTCCACAAATCTATAAAAATTTGTATAAAATAAGGTTCAAATATTTTCCGTACAAAGGAATTAATTTCCAATTATCTGATTTTGGTATTAATTTGTGTGTATGAAAACGTAGGCCATTAACTGTGGCACTTTCTGTGTGCATTGCCTCCACAAGTATAGTGTTTTGATAAATGCATATACAGGTATCTTACGCTGATAATGAATAACTCTTGTTCTGTTTAAATAATGACTTTTGTGTTTATAGGTACTTTATTGGAATTTATAACTGCATTTTACATTTAATCTAAGTTAATCTAATTCAAAACAATGTTCTGATCTTAAGTATTTTCTTTGATTAAACAAATTTCAACAATTTAAATTTATTCTAAATCTGCAGTATTTCAAATAGTGAAGTGGTAGATGTGACCTTAATTACTCACAGCCAACCTTATTTAACAACAATTATTTACGGTAGATATTGCATAAGAAAAAAATTATAATAAAACAGTTATTAATTATACAGATGAAAAGTCACACAACTTTTTCTTATACAATGTTTCTCCGTTCATTAAAATAAAGGTAAAATTTAATGTTTTCTTCATTTCGTGATATACTGTATATTAAATCGTAATTCTGAATATGGCTGACGAGTTTTCAGAATAAGCAGCAGTTTTTATCTTTATAAAAACTGTGTTGAATAACTTTTTTGCCAGAACATCAAAAATAAAAAAGTTGTCAAGTATAGTTAACTCCATCCGTATATGCATGTTCTAAACCAAGAAGTAATATCTTCAAATCACGTAAATTTCTTTTTATGTGAGGATGGCAATATTAGCAACACCTAGTATGGCGTATTCATAGTACCCTATTATACAAGGTGCGCCACTTAAAACTCCCCAGACTCATAACTTTCTTATTTTTTAAGCGACGACCATGTTGGGCACATCAAATTGTAGATATTTTTAAAGCCTTTAAACATACATACAGGGAGATTTAAAAAAAATTAAAAATTGTTACGAAAAGAAAATTAATTTCCTTGAATATTTTTTTACCTCACCCTGTACATAAACTGTGTTAATGTGTTCTTATAAAGGTTTTAATTAGCTTCAATTTATGTTATTACGTCATATTCGAAATTCTTTTTGGTTTTAGAGAAAAAATAAAAAACACTCTCGATTCCAAACTGACTTTTTTTTTAATAAATTTGAAAAGAATACTTCAATGCTTAATTTGTAAAACACATATAAACAATACTTTTTCTGACATATTTGCATAAACTTCCTCACTTTTGAGGAGGTCTGTACTATTTCTCTTAGATTTAATAAATCAACCATCTTTGGTGGTATTAATATTCATTTACATTTTTTAAGTTAGCCATGGAAGTTTTGATATGTCATATTCAAATAAAAATCGGAGTTGTGTCAATTTGTTTGCAGTTAAATATTAATTCGCCCATCACTCGAGCAACAAATCGTCATTTTGAATTTTGAACAATATTTATAATGCAAATTCCTTTTTGGTACATTTTAATAAAAGCTTGTTTTTAAAATATTTTTTTTGTTTCTTGTTGCTGTTTTGTTATGATATGTCTTTTACAAATAAAGCATACAATTATTATTTACATTCTTTTCAAATTTTTTAAAAAAAAAATCAGTTTGGAATTGAAGAGAGTGTTTTTTACTTCTTTCTCTAAAACCAAAAAAGAATTTCGAATATGACGTAATAACATAAATTGAGGCTAATTAAAACCTTTATAAGAAAACATTAACAGAGTTTATGTACAGGGTGAGGTAAAAAAATATTCATGGAAATTAATTTTCTTTTTCGTAACAATTTTTGAAAGGATTTTTTTTTAATCTCCCTGTATGTATGTTTAAACGCTTTAAAAATATCTACAATTTGATGTGTCCAACATGGTCGTCGCTTAAAAAATAAGAAAATTACGAGTATGGGGAGTTTTAAGTGGCGCACCCTGTATATTATTAAATTTTTCAAAAATTGTTTTATCATGATTTATTAGATTATTTAGAATTATAGGAACCAGATGCTCTAAACTACACAAATTTGTCTAAATTGTTACAATAGGTAGGTACTTTAGGTACTAATTTAATGATGCTGTTCTTTTTCAGTTTATTAAATACTCTAAAGTCGGTATCATTATCAATTCTTTTTTTCTTAAAAAAAATAGTGGCTAGATGAAGTTACTTGAAGTTTAACTTTAAGTATATTTTCCGTTACTTCGTGCTCCAGTGCCCAGTGTGTTAAAATGTTTTGACTGACCTCTAAGAGAGAAGAATTGTGTTCCTAGACTTACCTTACCTCTTACTCATATTTCTTTCCTGTGTGATAATGTACGGGTATTAGTTTAATTTGTTATTGTTACTATTTTTACCCTTTGTTGATTGTGATTGGCTATATGGATCAACTCCTAAAGCTATTAAACAAAAAAAAAGGTGCTGGTCTTACATTACGATCTGAAAACTTTTAAGAAATGGTGACAGAACGTCAGATAAAATATCGTTGACACAAAATACAACTAAAAAATTTTGTTTCATAATTATAGTGACATTATATTATTATTACTAAGTAATAATAATATTACTAATAAAAATTAAATCAATGAACTTGTCCGTATTATTAAAGTTTAAACGTGTTGGTAAAATAATTCTAAAAAATAAACATATTTCATAGATATGTGAATTTCTAGCAAAATAAAATAACCAAAGTTAAAATCCCTTCAGTTGCCTACAGATTGTTTGTTTAATGCTATCAAATTAATGCCAAATAAATAATAATAATAAAGTAATTAATAAAGTGAATGATATGTATGTATATTTCGTAAATTCGTTAGTTTGACCCTGCAATAGAAGAAAAACTGCGAGTTTGATAGCATGCTTTACTTTTCCATTTGAAATTCGCGTATACCTGTATAAATCGAAAATACAGAAATTTAAATAAATCTTTTACTATAGGTACAGTTATCCTATCCCTCTATAATTTAAAGTGATTTAAAAAAAATGTATCTGTTGCTATAAAGAAAGTATAATAGACAGCACCACTGCACCTAGCTATAGTAAGTGTTTATAAAATTGTTTTAAAATCACTACAACGTTAACCATTTATTTACACACATTAATGATTAGGAATAAATTGCACCAATACAAAACAAACCCTTCTAAATAAATCTGCACTTCATATTCTAATTAAGTATTTCATTATTTGTGTAGAACTGTACGCAATATACATACATATTTCACTAATTAATTAAAAAAACACTAACAACGTATAAAAATTCTAAACAACGCCAGCATAATAGAATTTTCTAACCACTTTTATTGCTACGTTATGAATTTAAATAAATATTAACACACAAATTAATTTTCGTTGTAAAGCAAATCAACTACGCAAATTATAAAACAATCCAAACAAATAGATGCTTTCTTAAGCTAACCGCACACAATCAATATTACTGTCAAACCAAGATTGTTTAAATAAAGCATTGGTAGAAACTTGATATTCACCGCACACTGAACAATATTATTGTCAATAATCATATGTATTTGTGGTCAGTATATGTGAACAGCATTGACGTAGTTAACCTCATAAAAATGGATTTAAAGAAAAAGCATGTATTGCGATAATTTTGGCATATCGGATAAAGAAAAAAATGCCAAGAAAACGGTGGATAAAAAAGTGGATGCGTAAACGGGATAAATTGTCACATTTGAATTTGATAAATGAATTGCGTTTCTGTGTTGACGATTTTAAGAATTATTTTATCTCCTAATACTTTTTTTTTCATCTTCCTGATTCGTTTCAATCGTTTCTTGGTCACTCATTGAGTCATCCGCCTCCATTTTAAATGCAAAGGTAAAATGCAGAATACAGAAATCAGCCACTGAACCAAAAATCCACAAAACCTCAAAACTAGATTATATTCTCGTTAACGGTTGCACAATAACTGTTTTAGGTATTACGGAGCGCCCGCAAACGTTCAATATTATTGTCACTATCCCTACTTCTAACGATATTGAAGCACGGATTTCAAAACATCCGGATTTTTATCAATATGGATCGTCAATTTATCAATATACTTCGCACACGGTCAATAATATTGTCAAATCACGATATTGTCAATATTTTTGACAATAATATTGATGGTGTGCGGTTGGCCTTAGTAAACTGACCAAGAATTAAACATAATCCGCAATATGTATAATAGAGCGAGACAGAAAGAACATCGAACCGAATAATCCCGAACGTAAAGCCTTGAATTTATAAAATGAGCTTCATACTTGTGCCGCCGCAGCGCTGATGGTTCAAATTAATTGCGTGCCATAGTACTGTGTGTATCGACAACATGAACTGGGCCAAAATATTGCGAAATTTACACAAAATTTACAATTTGCGTTTTTAAGCATGCGTGTTACGTAAATAGTCAATTGAAGATATAAAAAATTGTGGAACCGAGTGTAAGGTTCCATAATTTGCGCAGGTTCCATAGCTTAGTCGTATTCACACACAAAGTTCCACAGTTAATGTGCTACACACACATACACATACACACACGCACACGCACTGACAGACATCATTCAGAAAATAGTCAGAATGGATTCAGGAGGGTTCAAAACGTATATATCAATCAAAATATCGAGGTCGAAAAAAATCACGATTACTATATTAGGTACAAGTAAAAAGAATAGTTGCTTCCTTAATACAAACATATCATTTCATATCCTAACAAGAGAGGATATGATTTATATTCGTTCAGTTGACTGTAATTGCCTACTTATTCATGCTACAGATTGTAAAAAAAAGCAAATATACATATGGAAATAGAAAAAAGTTATAAACAGTTGAAAAATTGTTATGATTGAGGCATAGAAATATGCATTACCGTATAAAATATGGAGTCATGCAGAGTACAGTTTTAGAACCTATCCTCTTTCCTATATATCTTAATAGTCTTTACACTTACTGGGACAGGAAATATAAGTAGTTATTCTGCTGATTCCGCAAACTCATGGTCAAAGTGAAGAGTCAAAAAGAGTGGAGAATGGTTTTTGAGAAATAAAATATATTTAGCTATTCAATTTTACAATCACACCTAAAAAAAATAAAAAAAATTTGGCTAGGAATAAAACACGATGAGCGTAGATACGACTTAACATATTTGTATTTCGATACGAAAAATTAAGCAATGGTAATCGCAGTCTGTAATTTGAGGATAACTCAAGTGAATCAAGGGTTGTGTAGGTGATATACCATCCTTCGAAGGGGATGTAAAGCAGTCGGTGCCATGTCTATCAGATGTTAGGTAAGTAAAAAATCACTACTGTTCGATAGAGAAGTGCTGCAAAATTTCCATGTTGAGTGTAACTCATCTTCTGGCGTCGGTGATTGACCCTGGTAGCGTAAATAGACCGACGTTAAATAATTAAAAAAAAAGGAATAAAATAAAAAAAATTGCTGCGTGAAACATGTAGACAAGAAACACATGATGTAAATCAAAATATATTTATCTGATATCCACCAAACATATATTTAAATATGAAATATTTTCCTTATTTTAGACATATTTACCAGAATTAGATTAAACAGTTATTGTAAATTTCTGAAAACGTAAGAGAATTAGTCATTCGAATTATATACAAGTTTATAACTATTTAAGTGATTATTTTCTATTTACATTGTTTATATGTTTTCATAAAATGTTTTCTCCCCTCTCAAGTCCCCAAAGTAACCCTTGAAAATCCTAGGATTTTGTACTAGGTAAGAGTGACAAGGCCTTACAGTTTATTGTGGAGTCCAAACCACATCTAGAGTCCGAAACAAATTAGTAATTAAATTTCTAACTTGCTCCAGGATGGAACCGAATCATCGACCTTCGATACCCAGTAAGAAGCCTATCATGCCCACTTTACTTATATGTTAATGCAAATAATTTTTCAATAATTAGTTACATGATTTGGGTTTCAAATACAGAAAACACACATATTATTATTACTATTATATTATTAATATTTTTTTAGATTTTCCTCTATAACGATTTGCTTTTTATTTGTTTCTGTAATAATTATTATATTTTGTAAAACACAGTCTCAGATTATTTAGTATGAAGCCAATAGATTTTTGTATTTGCAGGGGAGAATTACGGTCACTATGGGTGGGTTGTCTAATAGCTCTACTGTCAGGGGCAGCAGTAGCACTGGGAATTCTCAGCGACAATATAGCGTCTCTTGTAGGAGTAGCAATTTCAACATCATTAACGCCACCTGCTGTAAATGCCGTAAGTACAGTTTTATAAAAATAATATTGAATGATCTTTTCGATCCAATGAATATGTATATATATATATATATATATATATATATATATATATATATATATATATATATATATATATATATATATATATATATATATATATATATATATATATACATACATATATACATATATATAATACACTCGAATTTTGGAGCTACAACCAAGAACAAATTAAAACAATTCACAAATATCAGCAGCAAAATTGTAAGGCTTTTAACCTTTGAAAAATTCCGAAAACTCGGACGAAACGTAGGATAAATAATTGTCCATTTAACTGGCTGGAAGTCCTCTAAAAATAAAAATAGAAAATAAAGTTTTTTCTGTTTTTTATTGAAGAAATAATTTCTACATTAACAGCCAACAACTTGTAAAATATCATCTATAATCTAGGTCCTTGAGGCAGTGACCAATATTTTTACGAAAATAATGGGATTTTTTGAACAAATACAATCGAATTTTGGAGCTACAACCAAGAACAAATTAAAACAATTCACAAATGTCAGCAGCAAAATTGTAAGGCTTTTAACCTTTGAAAAAGTCCGAAAACTCGGACGAAACGTAGGATAAATAATTGTCCATTTAACTGGCTGGAAGTCCTCTAAAAATAAAAATAGAAAATAAAGTTTTTTTCTGTTTTTTATTGAAGAAATAATTTCTACATTAACAGCCAACAACTTGTAAAATATCATCTATAGAATTTACATATTTCTGTTGGAACACAGCATGGATTTGATTTGTTTTCTAAATGAGTTGATAGAGGGAGGAGATTTAATATGTAATGGCAACTTATTATGTGATGTAATTGCATTATAGGTAAAGCTTCTTTCATATCGATCTGAGCTATGCTTGGGTGCAGTATGCAATTTCTTATTACTAATAACAAATTCATGAGTGTTCTTAACTTTCACTAACTTATATGGATATTTAGGTTTCCAATTTGTCAATTTGTCAATTTTGTAAACCAAACAAGCGAAATGAAGTTGGAAACGCTCATCTAGGTTTAGCCATTTAGATTCAAGGAATTTAGGTGATTAAACTTTCTTAAACCATAACTGAATCTTTAGCAAGCGTTTTGAACTCTTTAAATACTTCTTTTGTCTTTATTCAAAATAGCGGACCAACAGACTATATTACAATATGCTATGTAACTAAATATTAGAGACTCACATAACTTTAATTTTACTTCTTGACTAAGAAAGTCCTTATGCATAACTTACAAAGATTTCAGTTTATTATAAAATTTTTGAATTACATGGCTGACATGTTTAGAAAACCTTAAATTATTATCTAGATAGATTCCTAAGTCATTGCAATAATCACTAGGCGTTAAACTTTTATTGTTAACACTAAGTATGAAGTGGGAATGAGTTACAACCTCATCTCTGTGCCTACCAATAACCAGTAATTTAGTTTTTGTTTCATTTAATACTACCATGGTTATGGGACACGAACGAGATGCGTGCCAAATATAAATTAATATTTATTTTTCAACTGCAACACTAATATCCTTTAGTAAGAATCGAAAGCGTAATTGATAATCATCAGCATGTTGATGTGAATTAGCGTGTTTCAGAAATGTCGAAAAATCAATAGTAAAAATAAAATAACAAAGGACCTAATACACTACCCTGTAGCACACCTTTATTAACAGTGCAAATGTTAGTGGAAATGTTATTAAGAACAACTTATTGACATATGTAAATGTGTACTTCCTCTTATTCTGCGAAATTCCAACCTTAATGTACTCCAGTTAAAATGTAAATTAGCCTGATTTATACTGGTTATTAAAAACAACAAAAATTTTTATAAATGTATGTATAAAAGGGTATTTTTTTGATGAGTTAAGGGATCATAAAAATTAAACAAACTTTTTTCTTTTTTAACTTCTCGACGTTTCGCTAAATTTATTACCTTCTTCAAGACAGGTTAGAGGCTAATAAATTTAGCGAAACGTCGACAAGTTAAAAAAATTGTTTAATTTTTATAATCCCTTAATTCATCTAAAAAAATGCCCTTTTATATGTATATATGTATATATATGTATATATATATATATATATATATATATATATATATATATATATATATATATATATATATATATATATATATATATATATATATATATATATATATATATATAGTGGTGAGAGGTATGAAACTTCTCATATGGTCTGAATGCTACTATCCGACCGACATCCTCGATGTCTCTGTGGCGGATAGCGACTTGCATCACAGCAAGTACCGAGAGCGGCGACCCCTAGCCCAGGTGGACTAAACTAATGTGATTAAATATGATTTGAAGGAAACAACTACTCAGCGGGCAAATACCCCGACCTGCATTGAATTACACCTTCAAATCATGATAGATCGATAGCCAATATCATTTGTCAATTCCCTAACCAGACATAGATCGATTTCGAACTTATTTGTTCTCTTCAGTATGCCATAGGTTATGGAACAGACAAATGATAGTGGCCAACCTGCTAGTTATATACTAACTATGGTGAAGTGAATAGTGGTGAGAGGTATGAAACTTCTCATATGGTATGGTGTAATTCAATGCAGGTCGGGGTATTTGCCCGCTGAGTAGTTGTTTCCTTCAAATCATATTTAATCACATTAGTTTAGTCCACCTGGGCTAGGGGTCGCCGCTCTCGGTACTTGCTGTGATGCAAGTCGCTATCCGCCACAGAGACATCGAGGATATCGGTCGGATAGTAGCATTCAGACCATATGAGAAGTTTCATACCTCTCACCACTATTCACTTCACCATAGTTAGTATATAACTAGCAGGTTGGCCACTATCATTTGTCTGTTCCATAACCTATGGCATACTGAAGAGAACAAATAAGTTCGAAATCGATCTATGTCTGGTTAGGAATTGACAAATGATATTGGCTATCGATCTATCATGATTTGAAGGTGTAATTCAATGCAGGTCGGGGTATTTGCCCGCTGAGTAGTTGTTTCCTTCAAATCATATTTAATCATATATATATATATATATATATATATATATATATATATATATATATATATATATATATATATATATATATATTAGCCTCTAACCTGTCTTGAAGAAGGTAATAAATTTAGCGAAACGTCGAGAAGTTAAAAAAAGAAAAAGTTTGTTTAATTTTTATGATCCCTTAACTCATCAAAAAAATACCCTTTATACATACATTTATAAAAAAATTTTGTTGTTTTTAATAACCAGTATAAATCAGGCTAATTTACATTTTAACTGGAGTACATTAAGGTTGGAATTTCGCAGAATAAGAGGAAGTACACATTTACATATGTCAATAAGTTGTTCTTAATAACATTTCCACTAACATTTGCACTGTTAATAAAGGTGTGCCACAGGGTAGTGTATTAGGTCCTTTGTTATTTTATTTTTACTATTGATTTTTCGACATTTCTGAAACACGCTAATTCACATCAACATGCTGATGATTATCAATTACGCTTTCGATTCTTACTAAAGGATATTAGTGTTGCAGTTGAAAAATAAATATTAATTTATATTTGGCACGCATCTCGTTCGTGTCCCATAACCATGGTAGTATTAAATGAAACAAAAACTAAATTACTGGTTATTGGTAGGCACAGAGATGAGGTTGTAACTCATCCCCACTTCATGCTTAGTGTTAACAATAAAAAGTTTAACGCCTAGTGATTATTGCAATGACTTAGGAATCTATCTAGATATTAATTTAAGGTTTTCTAAACATGTCAGCCATGTAATTCAAAAATTTTATAATAAACTGAAATCTTTGTAAACTTATGCATAAGGACTTTCTTAGTCAAAAAGTAAAATTAAAGTTATGCGAGTCTCTAATATTTAGTTACATAGCATATTGTAATACAGTCTGTTGGTCCGCTATTTTGAATAAAGACAAAAGAAGTATTTAAAGAGTTCAAAACGCTTGCTAAAGATTCAGTTATGGTTTAAGAAAGTTTAATCACCTAAATTCCTTGAATCTAAATGGCTAAACCTAGATGAGCGTTTCCAACTTCATTTCGCTTGTTTGGTTTACAAAATTGACAAATTGACAAATTGGAAACCTAAATATCCATATAAGTTAGTGAAAGTTAAGAACACTCATGAATTTGTCATTAGTAATAGGAAATTGCATACTGCACCCAAGCATAGCTCAGATCGATATGAAAGAAGCTTTACCTATAATGCAATTACATCACATAATAAGTTGCCATATCATATTAAATCTCCTCCCTCTATCAACTCATTTAGAAAACAAATCAAATCCATGCTGTGTTCCAACAGAAATATGTAAATTCTATAGATGATATTTTACAAGTTGTTGGCTGTTAATGTAGAAATTATTTTTTTCAATAAAAAACAGAAAAAACTTTATTTTCTATTTTTATTTTTAGAGGACTTTCAGCCAGTTAAATGGACAATTATTTATCCTACGTTTCGTCCGAGTTTTCGGACTTTTTCAAAGGTTAAAAGCCTTACAATTTTGCTGCTGATATTTGTGAATTGTTTTAATTTGTTCTTGGTTGTAGCTCCAAAATTCGATTGTATTTGTTCAAAGAATCCCATTATTTTCGTAAAAATATTGGTCACTGCCTCAAGGACCTAGATTATAGATGATATTTTACAAGTTGTTGGCTGTTAATGTAGAAATTATTTCTTCAATAAAAACCGAAAAAACTTTATTTTCTATTTTTATTTTTAGAGGACTTCCAGCCAGTTAAATGGACAATTATTTATCCTACGTTTCGTCCGAGTTTTCGGACTTTTTCAAAGGTTAAAAGCCTTACAATTTTGCTGCTGATATTTGTGAATTGTTTTAATTTGTTCTTGGTTGTAGCTCCAAAATTCGATTGTATTTGTTCAAAGAATCCCATTATTTTCGTAAAAATATTGGACGTAGGATAAATAATTGTCCATTTAACTGGCTGAAATTATGATCTTTCTCCCAATTTAATTAAATAAATGAAATTTTCACACATGATTAGACATAATTAAGCAATATTATGGATGTGGCGAAAACGCCTGATCTAATCTATTGATATATTAGAGCTGGCATATTTAAAACTAAAATATCAATACAGGGTGTTTTCTAACTGATGCCGAAAACTTCAGGAGGTGACCCCTACAACGATTTTAAAGAAAAAAGTCCCATGGGTGCAGCAATTCATTTATAGTGCGCCTCACTATCTTCCTCAAAAAAGTAAATTTTAATTTAAACTGAAAAGAAAGTTAACAAACTGGATATTGTAAATAGATAAAATATTTTTAACATCTAATAATAAATGTCTGTATAATTTGCTTGCAAAATTTTAATGCAAAAACAAGGTCATATAAACAATTTCATTTTCCTACATTGAAGAAGTTATCCATTTTGAAAATATACATATTAAAGCATTGCTGGTTTATAGATTATCTCAGCCAGAAGAAAATATTTCACCCTCGAATTTATTCATTTATCGAGTTGTATTATACTACATTATATATTATGTAACTGAAAATAATCTAATATTTAAAAGCCTTATATTTTATAGGGATTATTGTGGTCTTTGGCATCTGTATACTACATTAAAGGAAATGAAACAACACGATACCATACATTAACACAAACCAACTACTATTCTAAAAATTACGCAACTGAACTACTTACTTTGGGAGCAGTTAGTATATGCCTTACTTTTGTTAATATAGTTTGCATATATGTAGCAGGAATTCTTGTCTTCAAGGTAAATATTTACTGTTTTTATTATTATTATTATTAATTATATTAATTTTAACGTCCAATTTTCTTAAGTGTTGTTATTTTGTTATTAAACAAAATATAATAGTTTGGAACCTATAATTTCTTATTTATGTTATGATTTTTCAATGTTTGAAATATGAGTTTATCACAAAATATTTTTAAGCAGATGTTTTGAAAATGATATAAGAATGGATTTTACACGGAAATAATACAAATAATTATTCCCTCAATTATTCACATACATAATTCGAAGAAGCAAGCAATATATTTACGTGAGATTATCATTATTATAATTTAACTAAAATTTTTATTCAAACATTTGAGAAAACATTAAAGATAAACATTCCGCGACCCAACAATTAGCACGGTTGTCACATGACTCTTAAAACTACAAGGGATAATGTATACAAAGGTCCATAATCTGCGACAGAATATGAGTTATTCTCTATAATAATGTTGTTAAATATTTTGGATCTTTTTTTGTATGGTAAAATATTTAAACTCGTAAATTGTCAGACCAGTTTTCTATATTCTTTATTAGAAATCTCAGAAACAAATTAAAGTGTTGTCGACTATTGTCGACGTAACTCTTAGGTCGTCTTAAAAAAAATTATTAAACCCATCACCGTTCTATCAAAAAATGTAGATTATAACTGTTAATTTAAAACCCCGATGAAATAACATACGAGCGAACCGTAAAGTTTTATACTTCTGTTAAAAAATATAATAGTTAATATAATATATATATATATATATATATATATATATATATATATATATATATATATATATATATATATATATATATATATATATATATATATATATGTATATATATATATATATATACATATATATATATATATATATATATATATATATATATATATATATATATATATATATATATATATATATATATATATATATATATATATATATATATATATATATATATACATATATATGATAATCCAGTATAATTTAAATTTAAAAAATTTTTGAAAAAATAAAAAAATAGTACTCATATTTATTAATATTAAAGAAACTTTTAAATAAAAAATAAAAAAACAATAGAAGGCATAACAACAAAACTTTAACATGTATGTATATTTATAGATCAAAGAAGTGGCACCTATTGCATCGAGAGATCATGCTAGACGAAGATTTTGGAAACATGATATTAAAATTGCTCGAGATTACAATAAAACCTTACAAACTGAAGAAGCTGATTGCATGATTACAAAAATATCTGAAGAAATAGCTCAGTATCAAAATTCAAAACTTAACAGTGAGCAGTTTTTCCATTCAACCAATTTTGAAAGGAATGATTTTAAAGTTGATATAAAAAGGTCAGAATACACTTGGTCGCCCTGCATGAATTTATCTAAAAAATCAAAAGAGGTAAATGAACTTTACGAAAACTTGATAAAATGTAAACCGAATGTATCACGAATTCTGAATTTCAATTTATCAAAACCCAGATCGCAGCATAGGCGATTGTCTCAAATATTTGACCAAGATAATTTAACTACTTTACAAGAAACTAACAACGAAAAGGGCCCATCTATTGCCGAACTTAGCTGTGAATCAAACAAAAGTAAGTCGACTGGAAAACTGTTTTCCTCCGGAAATAAGAAATTTATTGTAACACCTTGTGAAGCAGATCCGTTAAAAGTTTAAATATGTCTATGGCTCTGGAATCATTTCATATATTTAATCTATTTCTAAAATCATCATAGCATTACTACTAGTTACAAACTCTTGATTAGTATCAGTATGAAATGAAACAATGCTAATTTCATTATTTTAATCTTTATTCCAATTTGTGTCCATATTATTACTGTATATAAATATGTATGTAAAATTTTAATTTTATTATACTTTATACAATCTTTAGCGTTTCATAAATTAAACTACCGTTTATACTGTTAACATGTATTTAAAAGCAATTATTAGTGAATTTTTCATTCTATTTTATTTATTATTTTTTTGAAATGTCACATCACTAGTATATATAAATATTTTAAAAAATGATAAGATGTCAACATTATATAACGGTGATATATGATCTATCGCTAATACATATTTATATTATCAAAATATTTTGTCTCGAAACCACATTACGTCCTTGTTGCATTAATTATTAATGTGCCGAATACATAAAATGGTTATAAATTTGTAACAAAATATGTTCTTTAGAAGTTGTAAATATGTGTCTGACAAGTATTAATTATAGAACAACCGTGATAAACTAATATGTCTTACAGGTATAATATTGTCTTATTTATGTAGGTATGTATTATTTCTTTGTTATTGCTATGTAATATTATGAAAATACTCCATATCAATTTTAGATTTCTGATTAGTCAATATGACATATTAAAGAATATTTCTGTTACGTAATATATAATCCGAAATTGATATCTCAATAATAATTTAACGAATATAACAGACTTTAATGCAGAAAACTACTCTACCTTACTAAAAATATAATCGAAATCTTGAAAGAATGCCGTTACGTCTCGTTATACTTCATATGAATCAAATCAGCACTGCGTTAGCTAAATTCATGCTTGTTGAAATCACATCCGATATAAATAACTTTACTTGTTGACAGATGAGAAAGTAAAAACATAACCTCAATTTGTCCACTAAAAGTCAGAATAATTTAACGATTTTGTCAGTTCTTAAGTTGGAACTAATTTTATGTTTTTAAATAATTTGGCAAAATGTTGACTACTTGTAGATATTAATAATTACATTTAAATTAATTAGCATCATTAAAAATAAAAAACTCTCTGATGGCGTTTTAAAAAAAGAATTTTGTTTGTATTGTATCATCAATATTACACATTAAAACATACCTTTTGTTTTGAAGATTAACTATCGTTAGTTCTGAACAGATTTTTTTCTCATATACAAAAATCAATAAAATAAAGAAAACGGTAACAATCAAACTCAAAAATAATCAAATCCAAATTTGACAGCTGACATGCAGAAACAGGAAATCATGAAATATGTGACAACGACAATAGTCCAAAGCGTTCGATCAGATTGATCGATATTATTTTTGCTTGTTACTGAGACTCGAGAAATCAAGCCTTCTCTTTCTTTTTCGTCAAGGAAGTTAGGTTTTCGTATAATGCATCAACAACGTTAGTCTGAGATATTAAAAGTCACATATAATGGACTTCCTTGCGTTGTCTCTCTCGTTCCATTATTTTGTAAACAATGAACACTTGAATAGCGTACAGGGTAGGCAAATTTCGATGTTTGTATAGGATAACTCCGTAACTGTAAGAGATACAAAAAAAATGGTAGACATATTCTCGAGCTCTTTTTTTGAGACCAATTCACTGGCGAAAACAAAACTTTGCCCACCCGGTACGTTGTAAATTAGAAATAAATATGTGACGTAACAGCATTCTTTCGTGATTTCGGTTATATCTAAGCTGCCGCCATGTTCTTAAAATTTTTGGCGTGGTACTCTGTGTAGGACATGTAGATCCTTAACGTTTTTCTTAAATGCTTCTCTAAAACCTCGTTTTACTTTGCTGAATACACTAAAAGGACGTTTGGCTTAATTGTTACTTAATGGGGACGTATATTTTCTAATATATAATATAGTTCTATGTAATGGTTACTAGATTTGGTTGACTGGAAAGAAAAATAATTAAGAGAATTTTTTCAATTAAAATTTGGACAATATAACACACATGTTAAGTTACATAACATGAAAATAACCGAGACATAATTTTAAACTACACTTTTCATCAGTATACCCCAACTATGTGACTATTTTAATCAAATTTTATCAGCTTCTGTTATGATAGTTTCTAAATAATTTGACATAATTGAAATACACCTTATGGATTAAGCATTTTTTTGTTTGATGAGTATATTTATTGTGCAAGTATAGGCCCACTAAAAAAAATCGTAAATTTGAAAGATTCTAGATATTTTCTTACAATGTGAAGTTTACTCAAATTATTATTAACATTCCAATAATTTCTGAGCATCGCTATATGCCCCGAAATTTTACAAAATCCTTATGTTGAAAAACAAAGAATATTCATGATGACAGACAAACAGAAAAATTCTCATAAAATTCCTTTATTGGTGTGACCGGTTTTCGTGAACAAGCAAATTTACTTCACACAAGTAAATTTGCTTGTTCACGAAACCGGTCACACCAATAAAGGAATTTTATGAGAATTTTTCTGTTTGTCTGTCATCATGAATAATTACTCATATGGGATTAACCTACCTACGTTACAAAGAATATTTATTTAAAACTTGTTACTTTCCTAGAATAACACTAAGATGTAATAAAAATTAACAACTAATTTCCTTAGTATGTTTGTTTGATACATACATTTTAAATATAGTGCCTAAGACTTTCCCAAAACATCGAAGTTAGATTACCTACATTACTCAGCAGCGTACTGTGTAGTTACACACACACAGGGATATGAGCTTCTGGTGATCGGGTCACGTCATCTATTGGTTTAGTTTTAAGATATGTGGACCAGTATTATGGAAAACCTAACTTGACTGTGTATTGAACCGGGGACCTCAGGATTTATAGTCAGGCTCTTAACTGACTGAGCCGCGTTGAGGTTCTTATTAGAAAAGTGTATACTTGGTTACATAGGCAGTAAATACGTATCAAAAACTGCAGTTCTAATATAATTAGGAACATACAAAACAAATCTGATTTATCACAAACACACATATATTTTCTTGTGATCATTATACATAAGAAAAATACAATTTAAATTTTACTTACTATAGGTAACTATTGAAAGAGCATATGCCACCAAAATAAACAAAATTAGCTTTTAACATTCTAAAAAATAATAAGATGGATAAGATTTAATTATGTCAAATTAATTAATAATTAGGTAATTATACGAGGCATGTAACGTATTTTATGTATTATTTTCTAGAGAAGATTTTTGTAAGTAGTAAGAAATTGATTTAGTAGAAAATACATTTACAAGAAATAATTGTTATTGTCCGTTTCCTATTAACGTAACAATATCGTGGAACAGTGACTTATTTTGGGACATATTCTTATTACGTTATTTTTACAATTTTAGTAAGTATGATCATAAAAGGACGTGTCTTCAAGTAAATTACCTTAACAAAATAAGGATGTTCCTATCAATGTTATTTAAAAAACAAACTATGGATTTATTTTAATAATGTTATAAATAACATTTAAAAATTATTAAACATATTATTAATTTACACATGATGTACATAAAAAATATTCTTCTTGTTACTTGTTAGCAACGTTACAAAATGCCCTTGGGATGTTTCATTTTTACTGGAGGGACAGAGGTAGAGTGAAGAGATCGTGATTTCAGTAGCAACACACACTACACAGAGCACTCCACATTGCCTAATGTTTGACGCAATAAATAATAATTTTTATTTATCATTGACACGAAGTCGCTTTTCTCTTACAGGCATTATTCAAAATTAAAAGTCTTATAAATACTGTAATTTTTAAGATTTCATAAAATTGTTTCCATCTAAGTGTGCTTTTATCCTTTGCGCATGTCATTCTTCTGCAAGACTCGACACTCTCTGTTATCTCCAGATCCACTGCTAATAAAATAATAGTACAACTTATTCTTAACAACTTATATTTCACAAAGATACAGAGCTTCCATTTTTACTTTTTAACATTGACAGACAGTCCTACCAACTTATGTACCTTTTTGAACTACTAAAGCTAATATCATACTACAAAACTCTCCCCTCATAAATCGAGGCGTCTGGGAGGCCGAATGTTTCGTCTCGGTCTTTCCCGGTTCACTGCTGGAGTTTTGTCACTCGGTTTTATAGGACTCGCCTTAATCTGAATCACTTTTTCCTTTAGTTCAGCATTATTATCAACCGAAGAACTATTACTATTTTGTATACATTCATTTCCCATGAGAACCGAACCATCATTTTTAATAGTAACATTTGGCACAATGTCTAGCAATGGGTTGCATTTGGGTAAAACACGTATTGCACTTCTTTCGCTGGAAGTATTCAGCTGACTACTTCCAATGAAAGTATCTCCGCCAGAACTATCATTACATCTAACATTATCCTCATTACCAATTTTACGTTTCTCACTACTCGTTAAAGTCTTAATAATCTGATTTAAATGTCTTTTCCACACGATTTTTTTCATATAATAGCCTACATAAATACAGCCTGTTACTAACACCTCATCAATTTCAAACTCGACCCAAATTTTCTTGTTAGGATTACGATAGTCCCGACAATAAACTTTTTCTCCCTCTAAAAATATATCATCTCTACCCTCTTCCTGAACTTTCACATTTCTACATTTTTCATTTTCTTGAAACTTTAGTAAATCTAGTCTGATTTTAATTTTTTTTTTGAAAACAAAACTCGAAGGGCTGACTCCAGTAGCAATGTGTACGGAATTTCTGTAATGAAATAAATACCTATTCATAAGGGTTTCGAAACTAACAAGAGAATTTGTGTCATCCTTCAATGCCTTGATAAGACCATTTTTTAAACTTTAACCGTGTTTTCTGCAAACCCGTTCGATACCGGATGATATGGAGGGGAAGACAGGTGTCTAATACCATTACCATACAAAAATATTAAAAACCCTTCCGAGCTAAACTGAGGACCATTATCTGTCACGACTACCTTAGGCAGCCCAAATCTAGCAAAGCACTCTCTAAATTTTTCGATTGTAGCAGTAGAATCAGTTTCTCTCATTATGAAAGCTTCCGGCCATTTAGAAAATGTATCTAGTATAATGAGAATCATTTTACTCTGCAGGGGTCCCAGGTAATCAGCATGAATGCGTTAAAAAAAATATTTACCGGATTCACATGGTATTAATTTAGATTTCCTTGGTTCGGGTCTAACCGACACAAAATGCTACATTTATTTACAAATATTTGAATATCTGAGTCTAGCAATGGCCACCAAAAATAAGCTCTTGCATTATTCTTCATTTTAACCATCCCTTCATGGGTGCTATGCAATTCTTTTAGTAAATGCGGCCTTAATTTAGTGGCCACAACAACAAGATAGCCCCACATTATGATTCCTTGCTCTATTGACAGTTCCCCTTTCCGGGCAAAATAAGGCCTCAATAATTCATTTTCGGTATGCTCCTAAAACCCGTAGCGAATACAGTTCATTATGTTCCCTAATATTGGATCTTTCCGGGTTTCAGATCTGATAATGTTAATATCGAGAGAAACTAGATCCTCGACAAAATTTAGATGATCATAACGATCATCCTCCACATCTGATTGATTTTCCACATTAGGCAAAGTTAACCGCGACATCGCATCACCTTCAATATTATCCGATCCTTTTATGTGTTTGAAACTGTAATCGAAGTTTGAAAGGAATAGTGAGTAGCGCTGCAGCCATCTGTGGTAAGCTTTTTTTTCCCAGTGCCTGAAGTGGCTTATGGTCTGAAACTAACTTAAATTTCCGGCCCACTAGATATTGGTACATCTTTTGAATAGCCCAATAGATACTTAATGCTTTCTTGTGTATCATACTATAGTTTTTCTCTGATTTCGATAACACTCTCGACATAAAACAAATAGGTTTCTCAGACCCATCTGCTTCTACATGCATAATAACTGCACTTATCCTGTAGAAACTAGCATCACAAACTAGTCTCAAAGGTTTAGTGCGATCATAATGCACTAAAATCTTATCTGAAGCTATTTCCTTCTTAGTTATATCAAACGCAGTCTCGCATTCCTTCGTCCAATTAAATTCATTATTTTTATTAATTAAATCGTGTAGAGGTTTTAACTTAACTGAAAAATTGTTAATGAATTTAGAATAATAATTTACCAGGCCTACAAAGGCACGAATTTCTTGCACATTTTTTTGGTTGAGGGGCTTCTAAACCTGTTTTTACCTTATCACTTTTATTTTCCAAACCCCTCTCAGAGATACGGTGCCCCAAATAATCAACACTATCCTTAAACACATTTCGTTAAATTTAAACGAAACCTCGCATTTTGCAATTTAGTTAGCACCTCCTTTAAATTTTGCATATGTTCCGCCTCCGACCTACCCGTTACCACAATGTCATCTAAGAAACAAACAGTTCCCTTCGAACCCTGTGAGACTTTCTCCACAATTTGCTGAAAAATCGAGCAAGCTGGTTTTGTACCATAAGGCAGACGTTTGACCTTGAAAATACCCTGTGTCGTGCTCCAAGCTAATAATTCGCTAGTCTTCATCAACTTCCAGTTGACTGTATACATTTAAAAAGTCTAACTTACTAAATTTTTTTTCACCCTGTAATGCCGCGAATAATTTGTCTATTCTTGGAAGAGGATGGTTTACATCTCTAAGATAACGGTTTACAGTAATTTTATAGTTAGCGCAAACCCTAACACTTTTACCATCCGGTTTCATCACAGGTACCAATGGAGTATCCCACACAGAGTTTCGTACTTTTTCAATGCACCCTGTACATTCCAACTTACTCAATTCAGCTGCCACCTTGTCTTTGAAAGCAAAGGGCACCGGTCTTGGCTTATGAAAGATCGGCCTCACATCTGGCTCTACTTCTAACCTAATTTTTTTCCCGTTATATTTACCTAGCTCCCTTTTAAATAAATCTTGAAATTCAAGCAATAGCTCATCCAACGAGGAACCTAATGAATTCACATTTTCATGTGAATTAGGTGCCATCCTTAACCCAAATATCTTTAAAATGTCTCTACCCAATAAAATTTTACCTGCATTCTTAACAATAACAATAGTACAACTTTTTACAACGTTATTAATTTCGACTTCCACAGTTATCTGACCCACCGGTAAAATGACCTTACCATTATATGTTTTTAACTTTACTGGCGTTGATTCTAATGCTAAACTTTGCCTGAAAAATAGAAAAAAGGCATACATGAGACTCCTGCACCTGTGTCAACCTCCATATCAACGGCCACCTTATTAATCTTAACCTTAAAAATAATTGGTTGTACATAATTTAAGTTACCAGTCACATTAAACGCATCAATAAAATTTTCCGTAAAATTCATAGCTTCCTCTTCCACATAATAATTTCTTTCTTGTACCCTTTTGCATGCACTTGCGATATTACCTTTCTTATTGCATTTTCTACAAGTACACGACCGAAACTTGCATGATTTAAAATCGTGACTCGGTTTACTACAATGGAAACACAATGGAAACATTTGCTTACTTGCTTATCCTGTAGCTTGTCAATTTTTTTCCCACATTTTTCATTTTTCCATGACTTACCATGGTCTTCCAAGTGAGAAACCTTGTTTACTTCCACACACCTTGTTTCTATGATAGCTGCTTCCTTATTTAAGGCCATATTAAACAAATCGTTTAAACGTTTCGAAGGTTCTTCTTCACATAAACGATCCAACACCCGACCCGGTATCACTCCAACCACAAACCTATTTTTAATAAACTCGTCCAGGTTCATCTGATGAATATCAAGGAAGAAAATTTCTTTTTGGCCAATTGAAGATAGCCACAGAAAAATACCCGGAATCAAATATAAAAAATAATCCATTAATAGTCAACGGAGAAAAGTACACAAGAAAGCAATTGGAGGAAATTTCAATAGACACAAGATTGAACATTAAACGAGGTCAAGCAAACCTACCTTTGGATTCAACAGGAGACGCAAAAGTAGGAATAGGAACACCGAAAGCTGTAACCACACAACATCTTCAGGCTAACGCGAAGCAAAATAGAACAACTCTAGAGCAGTCAACCGCATCAGGCGATAATTTTCCGAAACGCTCCCAAAGGACAAGAAAAAAACAACTTAAACTAAAAAAGAACTGTTTACGTAAGTTAGATAATAGTTGATTAGTTATTATATGTACCTTATTCTATGATTAATTTTGTAAAAATGGATAGATACATTAGAGATTTCGAAATAAAAACAATAGAAACAAAAATTGCAAAAGACATTACTGAATGTAGTAGTATTCTAGAACAACAAACTACACCAAGCTTAAAAATATATCACAGTAATATAAGTATTATCAAAAACATAGATGAATTAAAAATAACATTACATGAATTTAAATCAAAATTTGACTTAATAGTTCTATCAGAATCATGGAATTTAACAGACCTAACATTACTAAACATTCCTGGTTATGATATTATCTATAACAATAGTATTCTAAATAAAAACGACGGAGTGGTAATGTACATAAACAGTAACTTAAACTACGAATGTGAAATTATAAATATTGGTATCACTAAAGCAATCTCTCTAAAAATAAATTACAATAAGCAAGATATTCATGTATTTGGTATATATCGCTTACCATCAACATGTCCATATACTTTTAATCAAGATATAGATAATTACTTAAAATCAATTAAGAATGAAAACGCAGATATAAAAATTTTACTAGGTGATATAAATATTAACATATTAGATGATAATGACTATTCTGAAGAATATCTTAACATATTAGCAGAAAGTGGATATATATCAACAATAAATACGTATACGCGAGAGCAAGGGACCAGCAAATCTTGCATTGATCACTTATTTCTTAAGACAAATATTTCTCATGAACTATTTACGCCAATTGTTCTTCACTCATGCATAAGTGACCACTTTCCCACTATCTTACAAATAAATACACTGTCTGGAACAGAAAAAAATGCGTTAGAACATAATAATAAATTTAAAGTATATCTGAATAAAATAAAACTGTCTAACGAACTAAAAAATGAGTCGTGGGACTCTATTTATATTGAAAATGATGTTAACTACATGACCAATTTATTTATTAATAAATTAAAACAAATAATAGCTAACTGTACCGACAAAAAAATGCTGAAAAGACAAGAATTCAAAAGGAAAGATTGGATCACAAATGGGCTAATTAAATCGGTAAACGAAAAAAATCAGTTATACAAAAAGATGAAAAAGTATCCTAATAATGAACAAATTGCAAATGAGTTTAAGACATACAGAAATATACTAGACAATCTTATAAAAAAAACCAAAGTTAACTATTATAGACAAAAAATAAATAACATAGACAATAATCCAAATAAACTCTGGACATGCTTAAAAAGTATAAATGGGCAAAAACAAGAATTTCGAGGAATCAAACATATAAAAAGCAGTACCGGAAACCTAACCTCAGATAAATCAGAAATCGCTGAAATCTTTGCAACTCATTACACCACCTTAGGTAAAAAATTGGCAAGTAAACTATCAGTAGATCCTAATTATAAAAGTAACACAACACAAATACAGAATTCAATATACTTACAAGAAACCAATGAGTCCGAAATTAAAGAAATTATTGCATCTCTAACACCCGGCAAATCTCCTGGGCTAGATACACTAAAATCAGAGACGTTAAAAGAAATAGCAGACTATATATCTAAACCTTTAGCTTTTATATTAAATAGGTCTCTCGAGGTAGGCATTTTTCCAACTTCACTAAAAAATGCACTTATAAAACCAGTCTATAAAAATGGCGATAAAACAGAACCAGAAAACTATAGACCCATATCTTTAATTAGTAACATAGCCAAAATATACGAAAAATTGTTAAAAAATAGAATTGTTAATTATCTAGACAAATATAAGATTATTTCATCGCGACAGTATGGATTCAGGGAAGCCAGGTCGACAGAAGATGCGATGGCACAGTTAACTGCAAATATATATAAATCAATGGATGAATCAAAACCTTGCATTTGCATCTTTGTTGATCTGGCTAAAGCGTTCGATACTGTAAACCATAATAAATTACTCAGTACATTAGAAAGTATTGGATTTCGAGGAACTGCATTAGAATTGATGAGTAGTTATCTCATGAACAGAAAACAATGTGTGGGAATTGAGAATGTACTCAGCTCAAATAAGAATGTGGAGTTCCACAAGGAACTGTGCTAGGCCCCCTGTTATTTAACTTATATGTGAATGATTTATTTAAGGTAAATACCGAAGGGGATGTAATTAGTTTCGCCGACGACACTGTTGTCTTCTATAAAGACTCATCTTGGGCAAACCTTCAAAAGAAAGTGGAACTAGACTTCGTAAATCTAATCAAATGGCTTAATGATAGATTACTTACCATAAATTTTAAGAAAACATTCTTTGTGCCCTTTAGCTGCTATAGCGATAAATTACCCACATTTGACACACTGCACCTTACCGTTAACAACATTCAAATAAATATTCATAAAAAAAACTCATATCAAATATCTTGGAATCATTATAGATAGCCATCTTAGATGGAATTATCATACAGAGTTTGTTGTTAAAAAACTACGAAGCATGCTAAACAGATTTAAATTTTACAAAAAGATTTTTGACATCCAACAACTACGAATTCTCTATCACAGCTTAGTACAAACACACCTCTCATATGGAATAATAGCCTGGGGTGGAGTCACAAATAATCACCTTAAAAGTTTACAATGCATACAAAAATGGATTCTGAAAATTATGTACAACAGGAGCTACCGTTATGAGAGTGAAGCTTTATTTAATGAAGCTAACATCCTTGACATCCGACAATTATATTTTCAAAGCTTAATACTGAACCACTTTAAACAGAAGAAAACACTTAGGCCTATAAACCATAAATATGAAACGCGGTTTAAATCTAAAACCACCTTTATAAAAAAAACAGAAAAAACGATTGGCCAAAGATGCCACACTTACCTAGGTCCAGTTACATATGCAGAAATTCCAGATAGTCTACGAAAAATCCATTCCATTGGCTTATTTAAAAATAAATTGAAGGATTGGTTATTTAGTACGCCAAGGAAGGAAATTCACCAATTAATAGACAGGAAAAATATTTATAATTAACTTTTACCAAAATAATGATGTACTCTGCTAACAGAACTTAGTAAGGCATATCATCATAAATAAAATATGAGTTTGCGTTACTAATAGAAAACAGAAAATAATTAAGAAAACAGAAAATAATTAAAAAAAATAATAATAATTAACTTAAAATTAAAATTGATATATCTTGTTATATATACAGGGTGAGTCTTAAGTGCGTAGTTATATTTAAACCACCGATTCTTGACATCTGTAGAAACCCACTGACACATTTTTTTTCTCTTAATTCCCACGTAAAATTGAGTTATCGACTTTCAAAAAAATAAGATGAAATTGTTTTGGAACTGCTGATTACTAGAAACATTCCTCATTTTATCTGAAATAGTGCATTGACCTTTAGCAGTGTTGCCGCATTTCATATACAATTTAAATAATTACCTACTTATGCGATTAAGTGCTCCATTTGAAATAATTTTTAAACATTTTAAAATACCTTTTAATATAAGAAATGTACAAGTTTGCCTTTTTCTTGCATCAATTAAACTTTCAAGTGTTTCGTAAACTAAAACCAAATTTTCCGATAAACAGTAAACATAAAATGCTACTGACAATTTTGATTTCGTTTTTTCAAAGTTTATAAAAGAATTATTATTTTTTTAACAAGTAGTAGTTACTTACCCTGCGATTATAATAATTTGAAGTAATCCTGTAATTTATTAATAAATAAATCGTTTTCTAAGTCATATGTTCGGCTGGTTCATTGACCTGATATGTAGGTCAATGGGCGAGTTACACTAACCTATCTTTTAGGTACATTACATTACCAACCAATTTATGATTCAAATTACAGACATCAAGCATATTCCTATGAATTAAGATGGAAAATCTAGTTCAAATCAGTAACTAAAAGTCACTAAATAAAAACAACTACGTAACTTTATTTGTAAACAAAATCCAAGCTTTGACGAGAACTATTCTAATAACAAAAAGCACTTTTAGGTACTGTTAAAATATCGCAAAACTGAAATAAAAACAGCACAAAGAGAACAACACGCACTTAAATCGAAACTAAACTTATTCTCGATTTACCTAACACTTAATGTCAATGACGCTAAAGACGTTTACGTAAATTCACTCTGAACGATTTCCAATTATTATTTTCTCTATTGCTATAAGAATAGCAAAGACAGCGAGAGTGAGTTGGCCTCTCCAGGTATATTTTCGTAAACCGCTATGACCGATAAAGAAACAACAATTTGCTTGTTTACATATCAACATAGATTTATGAAAGGGGGAGATAGAAAATAATTCACGGCGCATGCTGCCAATTCTCCCACTGCTGGCACCCACCAATCACAGGCAGTGTGTCGGTATCTTCGACAGTTCGATAGCATCCATATTGTATTTCGATGTTCGTTGTGGAAGTGAGGTTTTGATTCAGTGACTATTTTTGTGACTATATAGCGTGAAAAATGCCCAGGTGCGTTATAAAAAGTTGTGTTTACCACAAAACTGCAAACTGTGTGAGGGATAAATCATCTATTCATTTATTTCGGTAAGTTACTTAATAAACATGTTTGTTTTGGAGGCCATATTCGATTGTTTAAGGAGACACAGAGCCGTATTTCCCATTTCCATGAGATTTGCAAAGATAATTATTAATTATTGCAATAATGTGGATTAATCAAAGGGGATGAATATATTTAATGTTGACAGTAGCACGTTTTATACGATTTTACATAATAGGTACTTTAAGATTATATTATTTTTAGTGTTCCAAAGGATACTGAGAGAAGAGAGGCTTGGAGAGTATCTTTAAATTTGGAAAAAGAAGATATGTTTGTGAATTCCAATGTATGCCACTTACATTTTACCCAGGAGTCTTATGATTTTAAGAAGTCACCTTTTTCACTCCATTTAAAACACCTATTTTTGACATTACGGTAAGTAGATTCGAAAGAAATATATAATATTAGTTTATTCAGATCACTAAAATAATTATTATTAAAAATACAGTACCTACCTACTTAAATTATTAAACAAAAAGTTAATAGTGTCCAAAAATTACCTTTTCCGAAGTTCTCAAATATTTACTTACATAAAATTTTATAAAAATTAGGAACGTATTTAAAATTTTGTGCCTAAATTATTTTTACAATAATGTATTTATTCGTAACTTTTGTTTATTTACTGTTTCCATATGAGCAGAAAAATTATTTTATAAATACCTATTAAATTTATTCGAGAATATAATTAAAAAATTGGTGTGTATTATTTAGGTATACTATTATTTTCAAATATATTTTTTCGAGGATTTATTTTTGTGATTTTCTTACAGAAAAACAAATCAATATAGAAAATGTAAAATTTTCCAAGGGCCTTTAATTTTTTTTAAATTCAGGTGAATGATGTTCAATAAAGCAGAGGGATAGTTCAATTAGAAATTTTACATTCGCAATATTCATTTATTTTTTCTGATTGCAAATTATGAAAATTGAGAAAAATCCATAAAACTTAATATTTTTCGATAACTCCTAAAATGAAGTCTACAGGAGGCTCGACAGGGGGGAGTGTCAATATATGAAGAAAAACCCTGTAGATAAAATATCAAAAGGATTTAAACAATATAAACAATAACACATAGGTATAATACATCTTGTTTTTTTATAGGATACTAGTAAAAGCTTGACCGAAACTACAGCTGTTTCGTCTCAACCATCGACGAGTGCTGCTATATCTTTGTTAAATGAACCACGGCCATCAACAAGTACTGGATTTTATCAGGACATAGAAAGGACAGAATTGCCACAGAGGTCATTTACTAGTTTGGATTTTGTGGAAAATAAAACACCCCCAAGTTCTCCTATTCGAGGGCATTCTAAAGTAAGTTAACTAAGTAAAATTTATTATTGATTACTATTACTAAGTATTTTAACTTATTGAAAAATAAAGTATACTTATTTAAAAAACATTAAATAAGTTGTTCAAATTGTTCAGTCAGCATTGCCAGGGCCTTTATTATTTAATATTGGCATTCAGTAAGTAATAGAAGTATGTTAAATTAAAAAAAAAAAAATAAACATCTTACGTAAAGTAAGTCTTCATTCAATCTATAATCAAAAATCAATAATAGTGCCAATATTGTTTATTAATTATGTAAATTTTTTTAAGGTTGAAACACCCCGAAAACGAAAACTGAAGTCTCAGTTGACTAAAGCTCGTAAACAAATTAAGAGGCTTAGGACAAGTCTTCGCCATTTTAAGAAAAGAGTTGCTAGACTTGCTGAGGTGATTAAATCACTCAGTGGCAAAGTCACCGATGAAACATTAGAAACTTTGTGTAAGATACGACCTAATGAAGAATTTTTGCAGACAGATGTACCATAAACATAAGTATGGCGAACAGCTTAAAGCCTTTTTATTAACTCTTCATTATTATTCTGTTAAGGCATACAATTTTGTTCGTAATACTTTTAATTCGGCTATTCCTCACCCAGACTATATTGAGGTGGTACAAAAATATAAATGGCGAGGCCGGATTTACAGCAGAAGTTTTCGACCTATTAAAAATCAAAGGACAGAATACAGATTATAAACTTATTTGCAGCTTAACTGTAGACGAAATGACAATTCGTCAGCATGTGGAGTGGGATGGAATGAAGTATTACGGATTTGTAGATTTTGGAGTAGAAACTGAAACTGACTGTCATCCTGTAGCCAAGGATGCACTCGTGTTCATGCTAGTTTGCATTAATGAGTCATGGAAGCTTCCTCTTGCATATTTTTTAATAGATAGTTTAACCGGTCAACAAAAAAAAATTTAGTGCGACAGTGTCTAAAGTTAGTCAATGAAACGGGGCTACTGTTGGTTTTGATGGAGCTACGAACAATGTTACGTTGGCCAAACAGTTAGGGTGTAATTTTGATCCCAAAAATATACAATCTACATTTGTTGATCCCAGTTGTGGCAGAAGAATTGCAGTCTTTTTTTACCCCTGTCATATGATTAAATTGTTAAGAAATTTGTTAGGAGATAAAAAAAAATATTATTGATGATAACGGTGATATTATTCAGTGGGAATATTTAGTAAAATTAATGAAATTGCAAGATGAAGAGGGTGTTCATTTAGCTAATAAATTGAGAAAATCACATATATTCTTTAAAAACAAAAAAATGAAAGTTAATTTAGCCACCCAACTATTTAGTACTTCTGTAGCACATGCTTTGGAGTTTTTAAACGAAACTTTAAAATTAGAGCAGTTTAAAGATTGTGAAGCTACAGTAAAATTTATTAGATGTATCAATAACTTATTTGACATCTTGAATTCCAGAAATATGTATCGGTATGGTTACAAACAGCCTGTTAACAAACAATATTTTGAGGGTTTTAATAAATTTTTGTCAGAAACAGCAGACTATTTAAAATCTTTGGAATCAGCGATTGGCAAACCTGTTTGTGAGAGTGTAAGAAAAATGGGGGTAATAGGATTGTTTTGTATCGAAAGTATAACATTTCTCTATAACAATATTATTGAAGAAAATAAATTATTGTTGTATATTCCTACTTACAAAATTAGCCAGGATCATGTTAAAACTTATTTAAAAACCTAAATAAACTTTGTTTTTTTAATTATATTGATACATAGGTTTATAGAGTACTATCTATTATTTAAAATACACAATGCATAGGTTAGCTAATATAAAAATTGTTGTTTTTTTTTTCAATAAAATCACTTTATTTTCAATACTAATTTTTTTATTTGAATTATATTTTAGAAGCCAAAATAAAAAATGTATATGGTTTTAATAAAAATATTTAAATAGTCTGGATGTTCTTTATTGTGTTATTTAAAGAAATATACCCAAAAAAAAACTACAAAAAAAGCATCTTATATTTGAGACAAAAGATTACATCTAGTTAAATAAAAAAATAAATATAAAGCTAAAACTTTCTTAAATACCTTATTTTTTAGTTCTTGCAAAGAAATTAGGAGTCAAAATGTTTTGTTTCTTGTACCTCTACAATATAATTATATTAATATATTATTTTGTATACATAAAACCGTTTTATGGCATTGTAATGACAAAAAATACCCAGAAGAATACTATATAATTAAAATAATGCTGAAAACTAAAACAAAACTGTTACTGATGCTAACCTCTAAATTGTATCAGTTGTAATTGTAGTTCGTGTTTACAAGTGCAATGATAACAATTCAGTGGCGGCTGGTGGATTTAGGCTAAACCATATCTCAATATTGGAGCATGGAATCCAAACATTATTTTAAGGCACGACTACCAGTACTGAATGAAAAAGTTTTGCAAAAAAAATTAAATAAAAATTGAGAAAAGGTTACAAAAATACTCTGCCGATCCAGATAACTTCTAGACCATTAGTAAAATATTTGCAAACTATTTTTTTTCCTAATCAGAAGAAAAATTTATCACCCCGGTTTTTTGGTTTTCGAAAATTATGATTTTTTTGTAAAATCTGGATCGACAGCGCATTTTTGTAACTTCTTCGTTCAGTAACTGGTAGTCGTGCCTTAAAATATTACTTGGGTTCCATGCTCCAATACTGAGATATGATATAACCTAAATCCACCAACCGCCACTGTAACAATTAATGTTTCATCTGTAGGAAGATTGTAACGAGTAAAGTTGTGACATTGTAAGTGTGATATTTTTATTAGTGATTAGTGTTATTCTCGGAAACTGTAATATTATTTAATAGTTATTAGTGTGTGTTTTAGTCCTGTGTTTTTAATTATTGATTATTATTAGTGATTTATTTTTGCTGTGTACCAGAGTATGTGGATTATTTATAGAAGAGATTATTTTATTTCAATTAGGTATGTGCAGAATGCCAATTTTTTATTATTTATTTCAGTAAGTATTAGAATTTTTTATAGTTTAATTTATTTATTAAGGAGTTTAAGTTTTTGTTTTCAGAATTTATTGTTAATTTTACTAACATAGCCTCACCCAAACTAACACCCCAACCACTTCCTGGCAGGTAAAGCTCATACTTCCACGTGGTACTTACTGGGCAACAATAATAATTTCTTATTTAAAATTTTTTTTGTTGGCTAAACTGGGCAAAAAATAATTCTATTGTGGATGGATTATAGCAATTAATAATTTAAGTGAGTAATCATACTTAATTCATTATTGCAAAAGTATTAAATGATCTTAATACGGTCCTGTCCCACCAGACTTGGTACGTTTGATTGATTCATGGAACCAATCAGTTTCTCTCAAAAGTGAGACAGACAACTTATAACCTCGCATTATACGAATTGTCAGCAAGGAACTTGTTAGACGACAGAGAATATACTCGCCTAGCACGCGGGTTCGAATCACAAACTTATTATTTTTTTTTAAATAAGTATTTTTTAGTTCGTTAGTAAGATTTATATGAAGATTACATTTTTTGCTTGCCCTTTATTATAGTTTGTTTATTTTTACTACATTTTTTCCTTGCCCTTTATTATAGTTTGTTTATTTTCACGGACATCGTCGGGTATGTAGTCTTAAGTCTGCGTTATTTCAATACTCGCAACTGATGTTTCTGTGCCATCCACGTGTTAAGTAAACCAATCTACCTTTCCGTTCCTTAAAGTATATGCTTCTTTATAAAATGATTATTTTCAATTTTGTTTCATTTTTAGTAAAGTGAAACCAAATTACCAGATGTGTACTAATTTAAAATAGATTTGTGCGGAACGCTGACAGTGGCAACACTGCCTTGAGTTACGTAATTTCTATGAACGGTGTTTACACCGATATCCAGTGACCATCAAAATGTCGGTTGCCGGAGGACGAAAAAAATTATCAGAAATTCAAAATTTTTTTTTGTTTAAAAAATTTTTTTAACAGTGCCAATCAATTGTACTCGACGAAATATATTGAGGGTTAAAATATAACTACGCATTTAAAACTCACCCTGTATATAGGTACCTATATGTATATTTTTTTAAGTAATAATGAAAACAAGAAAATATCTATTCCACCACTTATCTCAATGTATCTATCTTTTCTTTTTCTTTTGTTTTATATTTTATGTAAATGTATATATATCCTCGTGTGTAAATGAATAAGCTAAATTGCCTTGTATATAAACTATCACTTTCTCTCTCTCTTTTTATCTTTCAACATACTCTTGTTCACTGCTATTGTTTCTTATTTTTTCATTTTATCTTTCTTTCTCAGAGCTATAAGCTTTTCTATAAATACAAAATGCTTACTTGATAAAAAAAATAACAGTAAACTAAGCCCATGTGCAGGGTTAACCCTTTATGGGCTTTTTTTCTCTGTTTATTTACTAGATATATATTTTGTATGCTATACATTCTATTTCTAGATCAAATGGTACTTATAGTTAATTACGCACATTTGTATATATTTTCTGATAAATAAATATTATTATTATTATTATTATTATTATTATTATAGGTTAGATCCAAACCCACATTTCGCAGCCACCTGTTTTATTCTTACAAACCATTCAGATACCTTTTCGTTTGGCATCTGTTTTAACCCATCGAACTATATTCTTTTTCTGAATGCTGGTACCGTGGAGCTGAACTGTTTACTTAAAAACTTGTCAAATTCTCATATGACACTTCACTCGGTATTTTAGCTTCGCAAATATTTTTTAATATTTGGTAGACTTCTACTGACAAAGATGTTAATAGCACAGAAACTTTCCTGGTATCATCAACTAAATTGGCCACAAACATCTGTTCTAATCTCTCCTGAAATATTTCCCGATCTTCTCCTAGTTTAAATCTATCAACATTGGCACTTCCACCTGCTTTAACTAAAGTAATTATTTTCTGTGCAGCTCCCACTACCTCCCCACTTGGACCTTCGCCAAGCATATTGTGTTTAAAATATCAGAACAGTTTCCGAAATATACTTAATTTGTTTTTGTTTTTGTCTTTGTCCTCGTCGCCAAATATGATATATCCAGATCCACTACTACTAAAATAATAGTACAACTTATTCTTAACAACTTATATTTCTCAAAGATAGAGCTTCAATTTTTACTTTTTAACATTAACAGACAGTTCTACCAACCTGTGTACCTTTTAGAACTACTAAAGCTAATATCATATACTACGCTCTCCATACAGAGCCTCTATTCTAGGAATAATATTTCATCGCTTTTTTGTCGCTCTTTCCAAAATAGCAGAAATTCACTTGCAGTAGTAGTTCACGAATATTCTTTGATGTCGCGTATCCCACAAAACATGTAACGGAGCAATTGTAATCTGGCAGGGAGCTTTGCTCCCACTATGGTATTTTCACAGAGTTCTGTTAAATGTATAGGTTTGCGTAATGATTTATTTTTATTCTTTTATTGGATTATTTATGAAATCACAAAATAACACACTAAGCAGCGGACGCCAGCTTAATACCTTACTACTACTTACCAAGAGTGTAGAGCTTCTTGCTTTAATAAAATAGTAAGTTCGAACAGGTCGCAACTGGATTCACACTGTTACTACCATACATGTATACCATAATATAGGAAATTGGACTAAGATATAAAACTAAAAGTAACATGAGGCACGGCTAAATAGTATCCGAATTAGATGATTTTTTTGTATGGTATATAGAGACTAGAAGGAAAAAATATGGATTAGCACCTTGACATTCTTAACGTTGATTTTTACGGGACATTCTACTATGGTAGCTGAAATAGACCGACATTAAATAAGTGATAAAAAAAATTCCGATATCATTAATTATTTAAAATAAACAATATCTTAATTTTTTACCATAGAGTTTTTTTTATTATTATTCATAATTTAGTCAGCAGTACGTCCGTGTGCATAACAACCGACAAAATGGGTCTTTCTCTCACAGGCATTATAACATACAGTGTGAGTCTTAAGCGTGTAGTTATATTTAAACCACCGATTCTTGACATCTGTAGAAACCCTCTGACACATTTTTTTTTTTAATTCCCACTTGTAACTGAGTTATCTACTTTCAAAAAAAATATGATGAAACTGTTTTGCAACTGCTGGTTACTGGAAACATTCTATATCTTAGTAAAAATAATGTAATGAACTAAAGCAACGTTGCCGAATATCTTATTCAATTCTCTCACCTAGGCGCGATTTTACAATTGTGAGTTAACATAAGTTGAAGGTTACCTAGTATTATATTTTCACAAAAATCGATGAGATTCTAATACAAACCACTTCAACTAAAAGTTACTTTAGCATAAAATATTTGTTGCTATAACCACTTCCAAAACAAATGTAAAATTGAAAAAATTCGAATTCTAAAAGTGTGAGTTTAGCTAAACCACGATTGAAAAACCGAGACATAGCATTAAGTTCATTTCCGAATTTATAATAACATTGGATGAAATAATTAGCTACTTAAACGATTAATTGCTCCACTTGAAATAATTTTTAAACATTTTGAAATACCTTTAAATGTGAGAAATGTAAAATTTTGACTTTTTCTTGCACCAATCAACATTTATTTTTAAGCGTTTCATATGGAATGTACAACTAAAATTAAATTTTCCGATGAACAGTAAACTTTTTAGGGAATCTCGAGGAGAATTTAATGTTCCCATCTCAGTTTTTCAAAGTTTATAAAAGGATTATTATTTTTAAAAAGTAGGTACTTAACCTCTGCTATTACAATAATTTGAAATGTGTAGGTGTTCAAGGAATAAATCAGCTCTCTATTATTTTAATTGGCCTATAATAGTAAAACACTGAAGGTGCAACACAATATCAGGTGATGGAAAATAATTTGCAGTATTTTCACACACTTCTGTCACTTTTTACACTGGTCATACCCAACAGTTTGCATCTTATTCCTCCATAATACTCTGGACGGTTAGGAGGATAGTATACGTCATTTTTTATAAAAAAAGATCAATTTTTTCTTGAGAAAACAGCACTTTATTCAGGATAGGCCACTACATGATAAAAATTCAGCCACGCCATAATGTGAACTGCGATATTAGCGTCGCATATGTAACCTATGATCTTCACACATTTAACAACGCACCTAATCAGTGTTGCCAGACATACCATTTTCATTGTATTTATACCATTCTTTTTCTTGTGTACCTGCACTTTTTTTAAGTCACTACCATTTTACACAAATATTAGCAAAAGTTGATAAAAAAGTTAAATTTAGGTCGTCAGCCCCGACCTCGGTCAATTCTTCCATTAAAAAAGAGTAAACTGAATTAAATTTTATACCCTGTACGTAGATCTTTATAAATCGGAACCTCGCGTAAACAGCGCTAGTTGTGCAAGCCCAAATAAATAATAGTCTTTTGCTGTTTTCTGTTATTTCTGTTGCGATGGTAAGACCAGTTTTTTTCAATGCTCAGTTAGCTAAATTAACCGTCAATTAGGTCAATAGAAATTTTTTGAAAAGCATCATGATATATTTATAATGAAATTTATAACCTATGTGAAGATCTCACACATCTGGCAACATTACACCCCATGTAAAAATCAGTGTTATTGATAGTTCGCTTACCTGTCTGCGTTAGAATTTACAGAAATGTGTTTAATACCGTTATTTATAGTTTTTTGTGATTAAATTTGTGATTCGAAGTTTTGAGTTACTATGTTACCGAAATTTATTATTTATAATTTGTTCCTTTGGTGGTTCATTTTGTGAAAATTAGTGATTAACCATAGCGACTAATTTTATTTTAATGCTGGATATGTTAAAAGCATATTTTCAAGTAGATGAAAATGCTAGACAAGCAAAACAGCTATGGAATGCTATCCAAACGTCAAGCCAATATATATTCATGTAGTAACTGTTGTATTAGGTAAGTAAACAAATCTGCTTTTTCGTTCTTTTAAAGTAAATCCGTCTTTTTAAAATGATTATTTTCAACTTTATTCATTCATTTTTAGAAATGAACTATATTAAACTTAAACTATAAATTAGAGACAATAATAATAATTTAATATACACAGAAAAAGTATTGCATGTTTTTAATATTTGGTGCTTACGAGTTCTGTTTATTTATAAAAATAGTGTCAGGATTACCTAATTTTACAAGGAAAAATAGATAAACAGATATTATTAACACCTTTTATTTTAAGAGCAAGCTACAAGTGACAAGTGTCGCTTTCCACAAAGGACTAATCAATCGCGCCTTGGCCGCCTTGAATTTTATTTCTTATTTTCGGCCAGTGTGTACAGATATCATGCTTTCTTAAAAAGAGCTCAATGTTTTATAAACTATTACATTTGTTTTGGTGCGGCGTCTACACTGATATTAAATATATCTAATATCGTCTAACAAAATGTCTATGACAAAAGGGTAATAATTTTTTTAAAAGTTCAAAATTTGCAATTCATGCAATGCATGCAATTATAGGATAATTGTGATGACGAACTCTGGCAGTAGCAACACTGCCTTCAGTTACGTCATTTATAAAGGTATCCAGTGACTATCAAAATGTTTGTGGCTGGAGGACGAAAAAAATTATCAGGAATTAAAAAATTATGTTTTGACAGTGCCAATCAATTGTACACGACGAAATATATTGAGGATTAAAATATAACTACGTATTTAAAACTCACCCTGTATAATGTTAAAAATAAAATAAGTTTTAAAAAATAATTACTTACCACATTTATTCATAATAAATATATTGTTTCAAATAAAAAAAAATTAATAAACTAATCTAATTTAGGTCTCTTGCTAGATATTTTTTTAAGGATAGTATCTGGCCAATGTTCTGCATTAGATTCCATTTTTTCTCTTAAGTTTTTTAATTTTTTCGATTTTTTTTAAAATTGTTTTAAAATATTTCGGTAGAGCCTGGCAAAATAAACATGGCTGCATATTACCTTGTGTAAAAAAATTACAATTTTTATGTCTCCATGCTCTACTAGAAACATCTTGGTAAGCGCAATTTGTGATATGGATAATTTCCTTATATTCCTCACAAGATGGCCCACCGCGACAAAGTACAAATTCTGAATATTTATTAACTGCATTGCACAATTCTTCTAAAGTGGAACATAGTTGTGGCAAACACATATTATAGACCATGGTGTGTCCAACAAAATACCTAATTTCTAATTGTTCATTAATTACAACATGCTTTTCAAAAACGGGAAATCCTTCACGTGTATTTACTTGTAAAAAAATAATTGTCTTCGGTTTTCTCTTATCTACCAAAAATACCATGCAAGGTCTTTGGGGTGGCATCCATGATTCACACGAATGAATACCCCAATATTCTGTCAGATCAAAAATATACTTATTTTCAAATAATTCATTAAAAAAATTGCTATGTGCCGCATTTGTTTCTTCTTTAATACCGATCAAGTCTGTAAATTCTTCCATTTTAAAAGGATTTTTGAGATTAGCATCGTTTACAATATTAATAGACTCTGGTTTGATAAATTTTGGCTGTATAAATTCTGGCATAATTTTTGTATCTGTGAGCGTCATATCAAATTTAGTATCATATTCTGTTTCGTCAACCTCCAAATTCCTCGGTTTTGAAAAAGGGACTGGCATACAACCTTTCCTTAGACGGGGTATTTTATTTGGCAAAGTAATCTAAAAAAAAAAAACATAAAGACGTGGACAAAAAGATATATACACTGCGCTGTAAATATATCCGTTGTTACAACTATTAAGCGATATGTATCTAATCAAACAAAGCACACTTGCATGAAACCAGATCAAAACTGTAAGTGTTTTTTCCAAATAAAGTAGTTTATTTTAAATACTTTTGAAATGCATTATTAAATAGCCTATCTTAACTACATTCCATTTTTTTCAAGTAATGAAAATACGTTCTTTAAATAATTGCTGTTATTTAAATATTTTAGCAAGTTTAAATATTTTTGTCGTAGCGGAAATAAGCAACGTTAAATACTAACCTAATTTTAAGAAAATTGTACATAGCATGTCTTTGTAGCTTTTATAAAAGGATATATCAGTTTATTTGGAAAAATTAGTTATAAGAATAATTTTCTCAAATTATTTAAAATACTTCTTCGCAAAGGTATTTAAATAATTCATAATTTAAAACATTTTTCTTTTATCTTTAAAAAGGTAATTTAACTACGTTTCAATAGTAGTTTGGCCAGCCCGGACTATACACATTAGGTTTACTACTATGTGTTATTAAAGCAGTTTCATAGTAGGACTGATCAATGATCATTATTTCTCATGTACTGATTGTTAGATATCAACGTAATTATACAAAAAGAATTACACAAGAAATGATCATAAAAAAATATAACATCGTAAAGAAAAGAGCAAATACTGATAATTTAAATATTGAATAAAAAAATATTAAATGTCTATATAGGTATCTGTGAGTCTACATATGATTATGAAACATGTATTTTATGTGTACACAGTGTATAAACTGGAAAATGCAGCCAAATGTTGACAATGACCGATTAAGCAAGCGACATGGACGTAACACTAATCGTGGGGGTTACGATGTGGGAGTGTATCGTAGATGGCTGGTGGGGCACAGACTGCAGTGGTGAGTTCTTAAACTTTACCAGCCCTGCTCATTTCAAGAAATGTATGGTACGTAAAGGGATGTAATTGTATTCTTTATTAAAATTTTACACATTCTTGAAAAACAACGGTTTATACGAGCGAAGAAAAATATCAAGTTGAGATATGGCATCACAACGGCATATCAGAACGTCGAATACAAAATTTATTTGTAAATATGTTTCCAAATAGATCGACACTAGACAACTAGAAGTACAAATCAAAATGCATAATATTGTCACGTATAGTTGTCTCTCTCCGACTAAACATAGGAGGGAACAATAGCCAAGACAAATAATTTTTCTACCTTATATTCCTCACAAGATGGCTCAACGCGACAAAGTACAAATTCTGAATATTTATTAACTGCATTGCACAATTCTTCTAAAGTGGAACATTGTTGTGGCAAACACATATTATAGACCATGGTGTGTCCAACAAAATACCTAATTTCTAATTGTTCATTAATTACAACTTGCTTTTCAAAAACGGGAAATCCTTCACGTGTATTTACTTGTGAAAAAATAATTGTCTTCGGTTTTCTCTTATCTACCAAAAATACCATGCAAGGTTTTTGGGGTGGCATCCATGATTCACACGAATGAATACCCCAATATTCTGTCAGACCAAAAATATACTTATTTTCAAATAATTCATTAAAAAAATTGCTACATGCTGCATTTGCTTCTTCTTTAATTCCGATAAAGTCTGTAAATTCTTCCATTTTAAAGGAATTTTTGAGATTAGCATCATTTACAATATTAATAGACTCTGGTTTGATACATTTTGGCTGTATAAATTCTGGCATAATTTTTGTATCTGTGAGCGTCATATCAAATTTAGTCTCATATTCTGTTTCGTCAACCTCCAAATTCCTCGGTTTTGAAAAAGGGAGTGGCATACAACCTTTCCTCAGGCGGGGTTTTTTATTTGGCAAAGTAATCTAAAAAAAAAAAAAACATAAAGACGCGGACAAAAAGATATATACACTGCGCTGTAAATATATCCGTTGTTACAACTATTAAGCGATATGTATCTAATCAAACAAAGCACACTTGCATGAAACCAGATCAAAACTGCAAGTGTTTTTTCCAAATAAAGTAGTTTATTTTAAATACTTTTGAAATGCATTATTAAATAGCCTATCTTAACTACATTCTATTTTTTTCAAGTAATGAAAATACGTTCTTTAAATAATTGCTGTTATTTAAATATTTTCGTATTATTTAAATATTTTAGCAAGTTTAAATATTTTTGTCGTAGCGGAAATAAGCAACGTTAAATACTAACCTAATTTTAAGAAAATTGTACATAGCATGTCTTTGTAGCTTTTATAAAAGGATATATCAGTTTATTTGGAAAAATTAGTTATAAGAATAATTTTCTCAAATTATTTAAAATACTTCTTCACAAAGGTATTTAAATAATTTATAATTTAAAACATTTTTCTTTTATCTTTAAAAAAGTAATTTAACTACGTTTCAATAGTAGTTTGGCCAGCCCGGACTATACACATTAGGTTTACTACTATGTGTTATTAAAGCAGTTTCATAGTAGGACTGATCATTGACCATTATTTCTCATGTACTGATTGTTAGATATCAACGTAATTATACAAAAAGAATTACACAAGAAATGATCATAAAAAAATATAACATCGTAAAGAAAAGAGCAAATACTGATAATTTAAATATTGAATAAAAAAATTTTAAATGTCTATATAGGTATCCGAGTCTACGTATGATTATGAAACATGTATTTTATGTGTACACAGTGTGTAAACTGGAAAATGCAGCCAAATGTTGACAATGACCGATTAAGCAAGCGACATGGACGTAACACTAATCGTGGGGGTTACGATGTGGGAGTGTATCGTAGATGGCTGGTGGGGCACAGACTGCAGTGGTGAGTTCTTAAACTTTACCAGCCCTGCTCATTTCAAGAAATGTATGGTACGTAAAGGGATGTAATTGTATTCTTTATTAAAATTTTACACATTCTTGAAAAACAACGGTTTATACGAGCGAAGAAAAATATCAAGTTGAGATATGGCATCACAACGGCATATCAGAACGTCGAATACAAAATTTATATGTAAATATGTTTCCAAATAGATCGACACTAGACAACTAGAAGTACAAATCAAAATGCATAATATTGTCACGTATAGTTGTCTCTCTCCGACTAAACATAGGAGGGAACAATAGCCAAGACAAATAATTTTTATACCAATGACGTCACGGTGACGTTATTGGACCATCAAAATTTTGATTGGATTAAGCCAGATGAAGCACTCCTTGTTAGAAATGAATCACCATCCACAGATTGTAAACCTCTAACTGTTATATTGTCTCAACAGTGGGCGGCATGCTCCGCCTTATATATTTGCTTGTGCCACATTATACATAATCGTTTTAGTGGACGTTGACTAACCGCAAACATGTAAGACTGAGTGTGCCAATATTTTTAGTGGGTGTTGATTAACCGCAAACATATAAGGCGGCCGTCCACTGTTGAGAAAATAGGTGCGTCTTTCTAACTGACATCTCAGCTAATCTAAGTTGTTTTACAGTTACACTGGACAAATGAAAGCATAATTTCATATGATGTAGTCTCCGTACCGTAAAACAACTTAGATTAACTGCGATCTCAGTTAGAAAGAATGCACCTAATGTTAACAGTTAGAGGTTTACAATCTGTATAGTAAAACCAATCATTTTATTTATTACAGTTCAGCTCGTATTTGAGATTCATAGTTACATGTGTGTTTTGTATATCGTTTTATCAGTTTAATGTTTTTATTCACTATTTTTACTATATTGACAACAAACGATTTTCTTTAACTCTACGCTGGACAGTCTTCTCGTGATCTCCGAACTTCACGAGAGTCGCGCCAGTAAATGAACTAAAACGACTCCCCACAGGTTAGTGGCTGTAGATTCCAGAATCATGTGTCCTAAGCAGACAGAGAGAAACTAAAATGACCACATTCTGCATTTGGCCTGCCAGTCACTCGGCTGACTTTGGGTATCAATTCCGAGAGCAGCGTATGCTTCATTCCTCCGAGTATACCGATTATTAGGACGACCATCTTGACTGAGTAGTCTGGGTATAGCAGTTGGAGCTCGTACCAGACATCGCGATATTTGGTCCACTTTTCTTACTCCTAGGTGATGACTTTCTCAGCAGGTGCAGAAAATTCGATGCCATACATCTCTTGGTTTGAAGGTAGAACATGACCATATCTGGCTTAGATTCACCTGAGAGTCGAAAACGAGTAACTCCAGTCAGTGACGGATTAAAGTATTTGCCGCTTTACGCAAACCTAAAATTTCCGCCTCTAATAATAATAGGAAAGAAAATTAACTTTGGTTAAACTAAAACTATATATTGATATTATGTTATTGTTATTATTTTACATAAAATACGTCGGCGTCTTTGAATGGCAGTACAAATTGTACCGCCACTCAAAGATGCTGACGTTATCATTTATTATACATTATTATATTATTTAGGCGCCTTGATGGACGGCACCCGACAACCGATAGCGGCATAGTAAATTATGTCTATTCATTATTATGTTACAAGTTACAAAGTTATATAAGTGCAAGTTGTGCAGTCGAGCGAATTTTTATTATTCTGATTTTGCCTGCCGCCCCTAAAAATCTGCCGCCTTACGCCCGTGCGTAATTAGCGTATAGGGTAATCCAGCACTGACTCCAGTAAATACATTACTCGTCCTCGATAGACTAATGTTTCCGGAGATGTAAGGCAGCAGCCCAAGTAGCACAAGCTGTAAAAAAGCTGCGCTATCACTGCAACTGCAAGTACTGGCAGTTATTTAGCTGTAACAGCTACCGCGGCAACCATACAATTAACGTTGCAACAACGCTGTGATAGCCAAATTGGTACAACATTTTCTTGCCTTAAAAATGTTATTACAGCCTTCTGCTGCAGTTATTCAACAGTGATTTAACTGCATATCTTTGACACAAAGATATACAGTCAAAGGAATAATGTCGATTCAATGGAGAGTGCATACCGTATTTTCTACATCGCCATAACACCTATATACAGTTTTTTATCTGTATTTGAGTTTACATAAACAATAAATTAATAAATCACTAGAATCATATGTAGCTGTGGACCCCAGAGAATAGCAGCTGTATTGTATTTATTATCTTCGTATTCGTTGAGCTGTTTTTACAACAGAAGAGGAACATTTATAACATAACCTAACATCTGCATACTGAAATGCTCATCACTGTTTTGACCATTCAGAGCTGTCAGGTACTTCAATTAAAAGAATTGAAATAGTAATTTAATTATTTTTTAGTAATTAAATTACTTTAATTCAATTACTTTTTTGGACGCCATAAAATAATTGGTATTTGAATTACTTTTGTAAAAGTAATTGTAGTTGGTAATTGTTTTATTGTTTTTGGTAATTGAAGTACTGAACAAATAATTCAATTCCTTTTGGGTAATTCAATTCCTTTCAGATACTTTAATTACCTTAAAATAATTGAAATTGTATCGAAAATATTTCGAGAAAAATCGCAACGCACTCGGCTTTAATAACTTGTCTGAGCTTGTCGTTTGACAGTATTTTCGTATTCTTCCAGTTATCAAGTGCACTACACAGTATACAGTAGCTGTGATTGCAAGAAAACCATGTTTTTAATTATTTGTGTCCTTGTGTTTTTAATTTTTAAAAAGTTGCCTGGCAAGGTAAGTAAATATTAAATAATAAATTTGTTCCTTACTATTTTTTTAAATATTAATATATGTTATACATATATGTATCTCCGATATTGGCAATATCTATTATTTTACCTATTTAATTTAATCAAATACCTATTAATATTAGTTACACTGACAAAATTTTTTAATAATGATTGTAGAAACAAAACTTTTGCACAGAAATGGGTTTCACGTTGAACTCAAATATCGAATAAAAAATGTCTGTCTGTATGTATGTCTGTGTGTAGACCATTTCTTGTCAACACAATAATTTCTTTTCGACTTGATAATTTTATTTTAAATTTAGTACCTATATATGTAAAATAGCTTGGTAGAATATTACCTACATACGTGTTTGAATGACCTAATAATTATTTAAAAATACATGTACATTGTGCCTCTTTTTTTGGTAGGTATTTGAATTTTCTTTTATTTTCAGTCGATATTTCAATTATTTTTGGTAATTCAATTACATTCAAAGTAATTCAATTAAATAGAGTAATTGAAGTATAAGGTAAAGTAACTGAATTCCTTTACTTAAAAAAAAATATATTATTTTCGACTAGTAATTGATACTTGAAGTACTGTGTAAAGTGAGGAGTAATTGGTAATGGAAATATTTACTACTTTGATTGATAATTGGTAATTGGTACTTCAATTACTTTTAATGGGTAATTGTGACAGCTCTGTATATAATTTATAATTTTCTAATGTTTCTAATATGCTCGCTCGACTTGCATTATCTGCAGTGGGTGCGGCACAACAGGATGTACTATTTAATGTTTTAATATCCTCGAAATTAGACTGAAGTACTGCAGTGTCTCTAGTTATTGACGAACAGATATGCAATAATTGCACTTTATTACTATTTACTTTTAGGCGTTTATTATTTCTTTTATAAAATGTATTGTATTTAATTTTTTTAATTTTTGCAAATCTAACAGCATGTTATTGCTCATTTTGACAACAATTATTTATAGCCTAACCTAACAAAAGATATGTAGATAATCATTAACATTTTATTATCTGTAATATACATTTTACAGCTAAAATTTCAGAAAAATTTTGCTGACTCAAAGTTATAAAATATATTTTATAACCAAATTTACAAATTAAAAGTGATGGCTGTTATTTTGTAATTTACCTTTTCCTTTAAAATACACCTTGTTACGTGTTGCTTTTTGCGATGGTAACAATAGAGGTACCTATGTCCGACTCAATACTCAGTGGAGTTGGGTGTGGGTATTTACAAAGGTTGTACTTATTTTATTAATAAAGGAGTGCCAGATTGAAATTACTAGTTTTCACAAATAACACAATTTAAGATAAAATGTAAAGTTTATTTATGTTCTTGTAGCGGAAAATATCCCATAATATGTTCATATTAGTGGCATATGGAACTTATAATTTTTAATAAGAAAAAAAAACACATTATATACATCTATCTATATACATTGAGATGATACCAGCAAAAATCTTTTTAAGCTAACCTAACTCTCGAGAGTGCAGTCCAAGATAGAAGTAGCTTATTTAACCAAAAAAAGAAACCCGCTAATACCTTTATCTATAGACTGTCACAAATTTATTTACAAAAATCTAGGTAGATTCGTATCCTTATGTAAGTTTACAAAAAAAATTTATGATCTAGAAATGATATAAATTATACACACAAAATATCACCACTGTCTGGGTTGGTTGAGATCAAGGACATTAGATTACCCCGGGCGTTTGAGGATAACAAAACATCCCAAAAAAAAAAAAGGCAAGAAAAAGTTAACTAGGCTATCAGAAACTTGTCTTGTTTAATTTATGAAAGATAGTCGTATTTTTACTTCAAGACGAATCTTCGCGAGTAAATAAAGATATATTATAGCCAAATGATAATAAAAGTCCACAGAAATTCCACTATGTGTTATTTATCGTATTACGGTTGCTTCCTCTGTATCACCACAACGGCGTCGCCCTATGAATAGGCTACACTCTGATTTTCCAATATTTCCTCTGAGGATACGGCCCTTTCGAACGCCAACAGTTTATCAAACCATATCGCCGACCATTTTTCGATCCAAAATTAAGGCTTGTCAGGAACTAATTAAATTATTATCATTCGCCCAGAAAAAAAAACGCCTAGAATACCAAGAAAAAAAGAAATTATGTCAAGAACACTCTCATAACAACAGCTTACAGAAACTTTAAATAATGGAGAAAACTCACCTCCTGTGCTACGATCCCTATGCACCAGGTAGACGGTTTTTTCCTATTTCTTCCACTAACTCAAAAGAAATTATCCAATAAAATGTCAACAGACGATATTGTGCAACCATATATTACACCCTATATTGTCCTTATAGAATACCCGATGGAGAAGCCGTTGAAACGTTAAATTTTATATTAATTATCCACTAGGTTATCCCTTCTTTACGTCAAAACAAAGTATACAGAACTGCTGCTGCTATCCTATCATGGCAATCTTTTTTTTCCTTTCCGACAAAAACCTGCTCGCTCCATAAACGTCTGATAAATTTATATACAGGGTTAGTCCCTGATTATCATTTTTAAATACAAATTGTTATGTCATGACCCCAAACCATTAACAAACCAAAAATTCGTAATAACCTTACAGCTAAAATTTCAGATAAACAGTGGTAGCTGTTGTGGTTTTATTTATAGTTGTAAAATATAATCAGCGGCTTAAACTAAAAAGAAAAAGCTTAAGCTTTTAGTTAGATACTTTTTAAGTTATAAAACTATTATGCAGCTAATAATTTAAACATTCAAGCTGGTTCTGTTACTTAGCTGTTTTTTTAGTTGTAAAAGGCACTTCACAAATGAAAATAATAGCAAAATTATTATAGAAGCCAAATTAGCTGTGAATTACAGTTGCAATAATAACTTTCTAGACTAAAATTTGAAGACAAATATAGTTAAATAAAAAAAGTGAATTAAAGCAAGAACAAGGTTGTCATAACGTTTTCACAGCCTTGTTATAGCTGTGTATACTAAATCTGCTAGAGTGTGCTACTTGGGACTTCTGAGATCAATTATTGTACTGTACCTTTTTTTTTGAAAATGTTGAACCCTAGAATCATATTTCGGTACATTTCCAAAAAAGTAAAAAATATGCCCTCAATACCGCATGCCTATGATTGAAGTCAATTTTTGGTCAATACTATGAAGTAATAACCTTTTTTATTACTAAACTGTATACCAAATCTCATAGTTGTGCCTCCAACAGGTTACTGAAATAATAAATAAAAACCAATTTTTTGCGCACCATCTTCAAGCGGCCGCAGCTGGAACCCTACATAAACGAAAAAGTTAATATAAACACATCATTTGATTCGTTGCTTTTCATTTAAGCCTCGGAGAAAACAATTTAAATATTTTTGACCCAGAAATAATCTAATCTTTGAGTCACTTTAAAGATAAAAACTTAGTTTTAATAATGTTTTACACCGACGCACGTCTTATCATATGAATAACGTCTAAAAGATTCAACAGCGAACAATAAGAACAGAATAACTTTTTTACAGTCTTACCTCATTAACTTGCAGGCATTTTAAAATATCATTGGTATCAAAATGTTTCTCACACACAAGATGAGATGATTCTAAATTTTTTCGTAGGGTGTTTAAGAATATCATTCCATATTTTTCTTAAACTGGGGTCTCTAGGAACTGAAAACATCGATATTTTTTCTTCGTTCTTGTAACTTTCACATCCATGTACAAAACATCTTGGAGGGCCCATAATTACACTGAAATTATATTGGATACTTTTTAGGTCGTTTCATAATTTACAAGTGGTTAATTTAATTTTTTTTTTTGTTTTTTAAACACATTTTGTACCGTCGAGATACCAAGACAATAAAGAAGTGCTGTGATCATTTAGTATTTTCCCCTTGTGATAAAAGTATAATATTGTCCCGTAATATTGTCAGTTGGTGACATAAAGAGGCTACTACCAGATGTTAAGTTGAAGTGCCTTAAAAGCCTCCACCATAAGTCACGTTGTTCGAAGACATTTCGATATTGTAAAATTAATCAATGTATTATGATCTAAATATCTTTTTTTAAACAAAAAACTACCGTTAAAATACCATGTTTTCGTTTAGAAAGACGCATCGCTTCCGATTATTATCGTGAAGATGTAAAACAACGAATCGTAGTCAAAAAAGTTTAAACAAAACTTGTACACAAGAATTTCTCGTTAAAACGGGAAACTATTGTTAAAAATTTCTTATTCTGGAGCAACTATCTCGAAGGTAAGTAGTAGCTTATTTGCTACAGCTTAAATCTTTAGCAAGGTAAAGGTTGAAGTTAAAATCAGTAATTTTTTCATATCAATTTTACTTTGAGTAAACAATTTATGAATAAGTAGGAATTAAGACAATAAATACAAGCACGAGAATGAAAAATATATTATTGATACATTAATGAGGCAATTTATACTAAATTATTTATCATACCGATTTTCACTTAGTTTCCGCATGAGATTTGCTTTAGGTCTGGGCCAGACTGAAGAGCGGGCGGGCATCAAGCGAGCGGTGAGTGAGCCAGCGAATTTTTTAAACACCCAACATAAATACAAGTGACCACACTAAACTTCTGTGGGCGGGCGATATTTAAGCGTGCAGTGAGCGATTTATTAAACAACAAATCTGTTTGAATTTAGAACCTGCGATTTGTACCATCAGGTCACCTAATTTTGTCAAATAAAGCCGGATGAAATAAAAAAAGTAATTAAACTTCCAGGTCCGTTCCTAGTAGAACATCATGTAGTTGCTTTTGAAGTGTTGTTATCAGCCCACTAAGTTGAAAGAAAACGTAGCTGACTCAAGCTATCTGCCTATTGACTACTGCACTGTACCCATTCGCCATTCATTTATTCATTACGCTTCTTAAGCGGCCCTCAGACGATCAATATTATTGACAATATTTAAAAATATTGTCAATAATATTAATCTTGTGAGGTAAAATATTGTCAATATATTGATATATTTTTGGAGTGTTGTCACTGCAGGTCGAAATTTGTGAGTGAGTGCAGAGTTTGTGGTGTTTATTTATTATTTATTAAAATAGTAAAGAATGTGATGGGATATCTGTAACATTAACAGAATAGAATTCGGTTGTTGGCGATTTTTAAGAATGGCGAAATATAATAGTGGAGGCATTCAATTAGTTACATATTTAATTTGGACGAAAATTCTAAGCGTAATATATTTTAATTAAACTTCGGCTATTTGAATGTGCCGCGAAAACGGTAGTGACATCATATCGATAGTTATATACCGCTAACGGGGAACACGAGTCGGGTCTAAAGTGCTCCGGGGGGGCGCGACGAATATTTTACGTAAAAGGGGTGCTTTTGCGCACATTTTGCCCTTATAAAGTTCCATGGTTTGTCCGCCCGTTTTCGCGGGGGTGGGGGGTGAATTATGAAATATTCGATTTTTCCAAAAAATGGTTCCCCCAATGCAAGTATGGGACCACTAGACGAGTACAACGCCGTCGAGATCGCTTCGATAGCACTTCCCGTCGCCGAGATATAGGACCCGGAAAATCCCCCCCCCTTTGCCGCCCAACGAGCAACAAGAGTAGCCTACACCGCCGAGCCCCGTTTTGACCCCGTGGGTGGCCATGGGCGCGACACGAGATGAAAAAACATCCATCTCGACCCACCCCCCCACCATTGGGGTGCGTGGAGGGGTTGCTACATCCCCCCAGTTGAGACGAGGGGGGTCGCTAATTTCGGAACGCGCCTTTTCGGCAAAATCGTGTACGGCGTGTCGTTCCACGTCGCGATCGACGCAAAAAAGTCTTATGATCGAAATCGATCCGACGCGTCGTAACGGCGTGGCGGCCATCGACGCGCCGAAAAGTTTCGATCGTGCGAAAAAAATACTTTCTTGGCAGATTAAGGATCGCGCTCCCGTGGGCGGATATTTTTCGACGAGAGGTTTTCGAGAAAAATTTGGAGGGCGGGTGGGGTAGGGGGAAGAGGGGCTAATTTCGGAAGGCGCCCCTACGGCAAATTCGCGTACGGCGTATCGTTCTACATCGCGAACGGCGCAGAAAAGTCTAATGACCGAATTCGATCCGACGCATCGTAATGGCGTGGCAGCCTCTGACGCGCCGAAAATTTTCGATCGTCCGAAAAAAATACTTCACCGGCAGATTAAGGACCGCGCTTCCGTGGGCGGATGTTATTCGAGGAGGGATTTCCGTAAAAAAATTGGTGGGGGGTCGGAGAGGGGGGCTAATTTCGGAACGCGCCTTTTCGACAAAAGCGCGCGGGCGCGTCGTTCTTCGTCGCGAACGACGCAAAAAAAGTCTTATGACCGAATTCGATCCGACGCATCGTAACGGCGTGGCGGCCTTCGATGCGCCAAACATTTTCGATCGTCCGAAAAAATACTTCGTCGGCAGATTAAGGACCGCGCTCCCGTGGGTAGGTAGTATTCGAGGAGGGGTTTACGTGACAAAATTTGAGGGGGTGGGGGTCGGGGGAGGGGGGAGCCAATTTCGGAACACGCCTTTTCGGCAAAATCGCGGGGTGCGTGTCGTTCTGCGTCGCAAGCGACGCAAAAAAGTCTTATGACCGAATTTGATCCGACGCATCGTAACGGCGTGGCGGCCGTTGGTGCGCCAAAAATTTTCGATCGACCGAAAAAAAATACTTCGTCGGTAGATTAAGGACCGCGCTTCCGTGGGCGGATATTATTCGAGGAGACGTTTCGATAAAAAAATTGGTGGGGGTGGGGGGTCGGAGAAGGGGGGCTAATTTCGGAACGCGCCTCTTCGGCAAAATCGCGGAGGGTGTGTCGATCTTCGTCGCAAACGACGCAAAAAAGTCTTATGGCCGAATTCGATCCGACGCAACGTAACGGCGTGACGGCCAATAATATACAAATTTTTTCCTCGACAGAGGAAGATGCCTTGCAACGCGCCGAGGGTGCGCGTAGCGCACGCTTAACTTATGCACATATCAGAGGTGGATACGGAGGTTAGACTTAAAGGTTGTAATACTTGCTAGATGTTAAGTGATATACAGAACAGAAGAAGAAGAACAAGTTGACAATAAACAAATTAACCTCATCTCTCATCTGTCAAACGTTAAGTAAATGTTTAAGTAGAGATATGTTCCTTAGTATTGCTAGAAGCAGATCTGGACAGTAATAGCACAAAAATGCCATTCATTTGTATCGGAGTAGATGACCTGATTTTGTTCAATTATTGTAATTAGCAATCTGCTTATAAATTAGTAATATCATTGATTTTCTGCTCGAGATCAAGACGTCGAGCAATAAAATCAGAGCATGAAACATAATCCCACTTATTAGGACAATAAAATTGTTTAAAAAATATCAAGATATTATTTTAAATGTGAGTGTGGGGAATGTTACATCTGCAATCTGAAGGTAGCTGATATTTATAAAAGAAAAATACATTTAATTTACCTTTCTATTTTATAAACATGCATTGTCTATTGACAGTAATTAATGATTTTCTTTTCCATCCATAACATTTTTCTCAAAATTTTAAAATAAAAATTTCCTCTTCTTTTGTGTCTTAAGGGCCATTGGATTTCTGCTTGCAAGTTCTGTCAACTTTCAAAACAACCAGCTTATAATGATTTTTAAAATCAACCGATTGTAGCAACACTAATGAACAAACCTTAGCAGTGTTTAATATTTGATGTGAGCTTTTTTTTTGTATTTCTTATATTTGTTACTCTGTCGCTTTCTTGTTATTATTTATTAGCGAAAATCAAATAAATGAATCTCAGGGATATAGCTTCGATACCAACAAAATTCATGTGGCGAAAACCTCGATTTGTCAAAGTTGACGCTTTTATCCTCAGACTAATAATACTAGAAGTAACAAAACATAAAAAGTTGTCCGATTCATCTACATCCTACGCGACGTACGTAAATATTATGGCTGGATTTATTCCTATCGGTCAGAATCATGAACGCAGCATGAAGAAACCCGATCGATGCCCGATCTATCACCGTCTTGACAACAAATTGTGTTCTGTACAGTGAACTCTATACTATACGTACCTAGAATTCACTGGTTCTGTGAGACGACGTCTGTCATTTTAATCTGTGTTCTTAAGTGATTTTAAAGTTTTGTGTTTTGTGTTATTTGGTACTGGTTAATATTCGATTTTTAATTATAAAACTTTATTTAGTGAATATTTATTGAGAAACAATGACCAATAAGTGTGTAGTGTGTGGCCAAAAGAGGAAAACCACGGGATTGTTTATCTTTTCACAGGTAAGTAAACAAAATAAATCAGGGCCGGCATAATGCGACAGTGTGAGAGCTCAAAAATAACTAAAATTAATGATAAGCTTTACAAAAACAAAAACAACATTTGATTCCATTTGAACAGTAAAAGTCCTCATTTTATCAAAAAAGATACTTGTACAAAAATATTTATTTTAACTTCAATGGAAATTTCAATCTTAAGGTTGCTCACAAACTGTAGATGTTTTAAAGTCAATTGATATATTTTTTTTAACTCAATTTTAAAGGTTGTTATTAAAAAATGTGTTTATTTCCAGATTTTCCGAGAATCTGGAGAGAAGAGAAAGTTGGCTGAAAGCTTTCAAAAATGGAAAATGACAGTAAGTGGCACTACGTGTGTCACAACACTTTAAAAAAAGTGATTATAATATTATAAGATCTGGATTAAGTGTTGAAAATCAATGCTCTTCCATTTTTCCCCTGGCAACACTATCACCACCGTCACACGTACTGTCCAGGTTAGTAGAGAAATATTGAAAATTAATAATATGCTAAGTAGTCACTCATTCATTCCTCATGCAATAATATCAAGTAGATATGTACCTACAGAGCATCAACTGTTATGTTGATATGTTACTTTTATTGCAGCGATGTAGGTTTGTATATTTCAAAAAAATCTCATTTGTTTTAGCATTGAAAATTTAATTCCTTCGCCACCATTAGTACCCAAGGTAGCAAGGTATGTTAAATTTAAATATACAAGATCCGCCACTTTAAACTCTCTGGTCCTTTTTTTTTATTTTTTAAGCAACAGCCATGCTCGGTACATCAAATTGAAGATATTTTTAAGTTCTTTAAATGTATCGTGATTCAAATATTTTTTTGGATCACTGCACTGTATATATAAATTAAGCATACCTTGCTATCTTGGGTACTAATGGTGGCGAAGGAATTAAATTTTTAATGCTGAAACAAGTGAGATTTCTTTAAAATATACAAACCTACATCACTGCAATAAAAGTAACATATCAACAAAACAGTTGATGCTTTGTAAGTATCTACTTGATATTATTTCATACGATATAAATGAGTGACTACTCAGTATATTATTAATGTTTAATATAATCCTCTAATAATCTGGACAGTACGTATGACGAACCAGGTGTTACCAGCGGAAAAATAGAACAGTACTGATTTTCAAAACTTTTAAACCAGATCATTTAATAGTATAATTATTTTTTTAAGTGTTCTGAACACACGTAGTTCCACTTATTGGCATTTTTCATTTTGAGCGCTTTTAGACAACTTTCTCTTCTCACCAGATTCTCGGGAAATCTGAAAATAAACACATTCTATAATAACAACCTTTAAAATTAAATTAAAAAAATATCAACATACTTTAAAACATCTATAGTTTGTGAGCAACCTTAAGAATGAATTTTCTATTCAAGTTAAATAAATAGTGTTGTATAAGTATCTTTTTTTAATAAAATGTGGATTTTTTACTGTTCAAATTAAATTGAATCAAATGTTGTTTTTTATTTTTTGTAAAGCTAATATTAATTTTAGTCATTTTTAAGCTTTCACACTTTCGCATTCACGCAATATGCCGACACTGATTTGTTTTGTTTACTTACATGTGAAAAGATAAACAACCCCGTTGTTTTCCTCTTTTGGCCGCACACTACACATTTATTAGTCATTGTTTCTCAATAAATATTCACTAAATAAATCTTTATAAGTAACTAAAAATCAATTTTTAATCAGTACTCAATAACATAACACTTTAAAATCACTTAAAAACAACAAAGATTAAAATAGCAACAGCGAATAGCATTGAAAAATACATTCCTCAAGCAAACAAATTTTGTATACCTATTAAGTTTTAAGTTATACAAAAGCATTAAAATAAACGCTGAAGTCTGGAGCCGCCCCTGATTTGTTTTGGATACTTTGTTATGTAAACATGCAAGTTGTTGTTTATGTATCGGTCATAAACATTAGCGTATCTCTTATGGGTGTTACTTATCTTTATATTATTAATCTGAGCTTTTATCCATATTTTCTATCATCACTTTCACATATTGGTACATTTTGTAACTTCCCTGAATTAGTCATTTGTATGAATGAACAAACAAACATTTGTTTGTACGTGGCTGTTATCTTATTATTATTGTCGTATACTTATTTGTTTATATGTTTAGTTGTTTAGTGTTTTACAAGGAAAACCTATACAAAATAGTCTTGAGGATGTCTTTAAATAAAGACGAAACGTCGACATATTTTTGAAACTAGTTTTTTCTTCTTTAATTGACCACACCCCAACAATTTACCACATAAAACATTTACAATAAGGGTCATTAAATAATTCAATATATATATATATATATATATATATATATATATATATATATATATATATATATATATATATATATATATATATATATATATATATATATATATATATATATATATATATATATATATATATATATTGAATTATTTAATGACCCTTATTGTAAATGTTTTATGTGGTAAATTGTTGGGGTGTGTCAATTAAAGAAGAAAACTAGTTTCAAAAATATGTCGACGTTTCGTCTTTATTTAAAGACATCCTCAAGACTATTTTGTATAGGTTGTATGCAATAAGGGGCAAGCTTTCAATTTCGATTGAAAATTCCGTTTGCAAAAAGATTAAAAAAATATTCCGCATTTAAATTTCCCTCAAAGAAATATGGCCCAATTATTTGTTCATTCAAAATACCGCACCACACATTCACCTTTTCTGAATACTGGCGTCGACAGTTTACAACCCAATGAGGGTTCTCAACGGACCAATTTTGAGTATTTTGAGAGTTAACTGTGCTATTAGTTGTAAATGTCGCTTGATCTGAGAATAAAATATTAAAAAAAAAAATTAGGGTAGTTCAAAAGCTCTCCCTGACACCAAAAGCAATATTCCAGCCGCCTTTCTTCGTCTCCTTCTTCTAATGTGTGTAACACAGAACAGAAAGAAGAAAACAGACTTGAAGGGACGTATTTTATTTCGACGGAAGCACAATCTGAAGAATTTCTGCATCTCTCACATGATCCGTCACACGTTGTTCTTATAATAAATTATTAATTCGCCAAACTTTTACATGGTCTATTGGGGGTCGATCTGGATGCCGATTATTACATTCTGTAGCAGCTTCCCTCGCTGCACGAGAATTATCACCAACTAATCTAACAATTTCCACTTTTTCCGCAGTTGTAAGCATTCTAATTGAAATAAAATATGTTAGAATACAAAAAAAATCAAACAAAATGCCAATAGATTTACTTGACAACTATCTGACATTTACAAAATTGTCTTTTAGTAGAAACAAAACTTATCAAAACGAGAAATTTGGGACTGGAATTTTTTTCATCGAAATCTCATTTTTTTTTTTTTTAGAATTTAACTAAACTTCGGATTAAGGGTTTCTGAATGATTTCGAACAAGTTTTGTTAATAAAATTTTTTGATTAAAAAATGCCTACTATGATTTTTTTGATTTTTTTGATGATTGACATTACTGACAAAATTAATTTTGAAAATGTAAAATTTTGTGAATGTCTTGTAAACTCAGTCGAGGTATTTTTTTGCTAAATTATTGGTTTTGAAGAAAAATTAAAACTGATCTGTTGTTGTTTTTAAAGTTTTTAATACAAAATTGTACCCACCTCAACCCTTGACATAAAATGAAGCGCAGAATTTCACATAATATTAAAAACGTATTTCCAATTTATTTGATCGTATTTCCAATTTATTTTATAATTAAATTAAATGTACAAATGACTGCCAGTCGCCTCTTGACAATAAGCAAGGCGATCTTTGAATTCTCGGATTACATTTTGTATGACCTCAGAGCTTATTCTGTGAATTTCTTCGGCTATCCTATTTTTTAAATGTGCAATATTGTCTGGTCGATTAACATACACTTTTGATTTTAAATAGCCCTATAAAGAGTAATCCGTAGAGGTCAAATCGGGAGACCAAGGTGGCCAATCAATAGCTCCACGTCTTCCAATCCACCTATTAGGGAAAAATTCGTTTAAATAATTTCTGACTCTACGTGAATAATACGGTAGAGCTCACCATCTTGTTGATACCAAATAGATCTGTCTATTTCATTTCGATAATTAACATCAGGAAAAAGTGTTTTTAATGTAGGCACTAAAAAGTTCACCAAAAAACTAGATAAACGATAAACGTCACCGTTAACTGTGCGTTCAAAAAAATAAGGGCAATTAATTTGATTATTAATGATACCAGCCCAAACATTCACTATTTGAGGAAATTGTGTTTAAGCCTTGAAATGTGGTTTCAACAGAAAAAAACAATTTCGTTTATAAACTGCAAATCTGTTAGCATTCTGTTCATCGTTAATTCACAGAATTCTTGCCCTCGATTAAGATCATCCTCATTTAACTCCTTAACCAACTTAATTTATAAGGATATAAATGTTTCTTTAAAACTTACAGAATCGATTATTGACTTATATCATTGTCGGCAGCAAGTTTGTCTAGTTGGTTTATGCGGATTTTCCTTAATTTCTACCAGTGCATCTAAGTAACTGTTTTTCCTTAATTTTTCATTTTTTTTGGCCATTACTTTTTTATTTGACGTTTAATTGTTTTTTCTTTTCAAATTTGGAATCCTCAGAAAAAATTATGTCAGTTTTGGCATTTTTCCTAGGTGAAAAATAAAGCAATGAAATCGAGTGCAGCGCTTAAAACAATCACCCTGTACATATATTATGAGAAAGTAAAATGGTTTTTGAAAAGTATGTTCTTAAACCTACGGTAATAATAATGTAGTGACGATTTTATGAAACACACCGTAAACAAATTGCGAAATATGATTTGCGACAGTATTATTGGGATACTTCTAGCATCATTTAAATACGCGTCGGGTGGCTTTATGAAATGTTGAAAAAAACGGATGGAAAAAATCTGACACGTCACAAAATCGGCTCACTGAACGCACCATACCAAAATATTTCGGATCAGAAATTTCGTGGCCATTGTGAAGAGTAAATAAAATATGGAATCCGTACTATAAGAAAAATAATATGTATGCAATCGAAACCAGTAAAATTATTCATACTCACAACAAATTTTGGAAATACCTAATCACAAATATCACAGAACAGAAAAAGACAAATATGACATACTCTGACAATTCACAAGAGCCATATTGGATTTTCAGTGTTGCATTGGAAATTTGATAGACCACCGTAATGAAGAGATATGTCTACCATGCTATAGATGGCGATGCAATATGTAATATACGCATAGACTTATAAAAATATATAAGGTCTGTGAATATACGAATCAGGAAGTAATTACTCCCTGATACGAATACACAAAAACAGGAATAACGTCGTAACTTAGAAATTTGACCGCAACGTCATTTATTTTATAAAAATAATGCCAACGTCTGGCACAGGAAAATTGTAATTTGATATCAGGTAGGCCACTCTCTCGACAGTATAATTTGTTACGGAATGCACGGGCGAAGAATAGGCAGTTCTAGAGGCATAACTGCTACAAAATATCTGGATTTATGTATATGCAGTGCAAGAATAGTAATCTTAGTTTACTATTCTTGTATGCAGTGTACCATATTAAAGTACACAATTAATTATTTATAAAATGCAGAGCATGTTATGTTGTTGCATTGAAACATATTAAATAGTTTTAACTATGTACCTACTTATTAGTTCAAAGAATGGTGATTATTTTCTTGACCAAGAATCAAACGTTTATTGCTTATTGAAAAATATACCTACTAAATTAGTTCCACTGAAAGCCACCATTTCATAAAAAGATAGTTATTGTTTTTGATTGTTTCATTGGTGCAAAAGCAATATAGAGTGTAAGTTGGGACGTACTAAATCGAATATACACTTCATAATCATTTTATTTAATAAGATTAATAAAAAAAAAAAATAATAAAATATTTTGCTCAATATTCTTCTATCAATATAGATTGTGACTAGAAACAATTTTCCCTAATGAAATTTTTCAAAATTGAAACAAGTAAATTTTTGTGATATTTTAAAAATACTGTTTTAACTTTAGCTATACAGGATGTCACGTGACAACTTTTGCTTGGCATGTTTATAGTAAAAGCAAACTGGCACTAATACCATATATCCTAAAAAGGGAAAACAACGACGCAGCTACAGATACGTGTTTCGGAATTATTGTTGCTTATCAGGGTAGCTTAAAAAATTGGATCTAAGATTGGATATAGCCAAAGCTTGGAAGGACCCAATTCGTGCCTTCATGTTCCTATGTACCACATTTGAAGCCTCAATGAGAGAAATCGTCATATGAAGCCCAAATGCCATCCAAAAATTGAAATAACGATACAAAGAGCGTATCCCAGTCAGCATCCAAATCAGAGGGATTTCAGTATGGTCTTTAAAAAAACTTCTTATAGAAGTTTTAACATGACGTCTTAAGTAGCTCATTTTTATGAGCTCAGAATTCAGAGTTCTTAATGAAGTTATGAATGCGAAGTCAATTTTTTGATGTCTTCATGAATGTTTTTCGTTGAGCACTACTATCAACGCGCCATCTTACGTTAAAAATAATAAAGCAGTCAGAATAAACACATGTTTTATTTAGAAGGTTAGTGAAGTCCGGTGTAGACATACCAAGACGCGTCGTTCTTCCGTGCAGTTAAAGTATTGTGAATCATATTTTGTATAAAAAAAGATGGTAATTAAACAGTATATTTATGAAAAAAATAATAATTTAGAAAACTTATTAATATTTAGTTGAATAATGGATAAATATTGCATAGTGCAATCTATAACCTCACATATATTTTTGCTAATTTGAACTTCTTATTCTTTCAGGATTTTTTTTGTTGCATTTTCTGGCAGTTGGTGTGCAACTGTCCCAAAGTCATGGATAAACAGTGATGACAAAATAATTACGTGGCCTCATAAAAAAATAATTAATGCCACTTTAGCGTGCAAAAAGCAATTTGTGCCAAGAGATGACTGGGAAACTTTTAAGTATGATAAACTGTTAGGACCGTACGGTAAGTTCCTGTGTTGTTTATGGGTAAAGTCGAATTCATAATAATAATTGCTAATTAATGCATATTTTTTTTAATTATAAACAATAGATAATTTTGATACTGCCCGAGCTGTTGAAATTGCTGCCGTAGACATGTCTACATGTGATGAAACATCCGTCGAACGTGTCATTGATCGTGAAAAAACTACGAAACGTAGACGAAAAAAACCGGCACGTTTCGATGACAGTTCTCCCAGTAACCGTGATAGCGATGAAGACGAGAATACTGATAATAAAAAAAGATAAAGGTACAGTATCAATTTATTCTTTCATTAAGTTGCTCAAAAATGTATTATAGTCTAAATATCATTTCATTTAATTATTTTGTCACAGATAAGGAGTTGGATGATTCAGACAAGGTAAAATTGCCATCTTTCGAATATGATGGAAGCAATGACATTGACCCTACGGAACAACTAGGTGACGGCGATTTTGCTGAAACTCAGGAGCTCGATTATGGTAATTACTTTGATGATCCGCCCCATCCCAGCTTTAAACAATCAGTCGTAATTAGTAAACCGGTTGTAAGTAAAATTGAAACCGTTGGTAAGTATCAAGTGAAAAGAGATTTAATACTGAACTCATTTTATTCTGTAATTCATGACTTTATTGATTTTATTTTATAGTAATACCTGGTATCGGTAGAGAAAGTACCACAAGCGTAGACAAGAATTTTCAAAAACTTAAAAGTTTGTCAGAATACAACTTGGGTCAAAGTAAACATCTAAATAATCCGGAGAGTAAATCAACGACTAATCATGGAGTTGGGAAAGAAGATAATGTAATAAATCAAAATCTACATGACGATAGTAAAAATGCAGCTGGTTCTTCGACCACAAAGAAAAGTGTACTTACTCCGAGAGAACCAAGCCTACCTCCTACTATTGATTCAATGGATCGCGTTAATAGCACAACTGGACCGTCTTCAGAATCTCATAACTGCTGCCGTAAGTATCCATTGATTCTATCATTCATCTATCTGATTTTCTTAATTTATTCTCACTAAGTTGAACCTGGTTTTGGAAAAAAGCTCTGAATTGGCCTATGATGTTAAACATTTCTTTATTTTTAACAGGTGCATGTCGTTCAGTTTTAAACTCCGTGTCTCGTAAGCTCGACGCATTATTGAATATGCATGCTGATAATCCTCGGCCAACTACGACTCAACAGGCAAATGTACTACCGAATTTCCCAATATCTAGTTATGAAGATCTGGCAAAATTCAATCAATTATTAGTTGACAAAGAAATAGCACGCACTCAATATGTAATTACTTTCTTTATTCATCAAAATTACACAAAATTTCATGGTTGTTTTGTTTGAAAATTGCTTTCCAGTTTTTACAAAACATGTATTTATAAAAAATTAAACTCTAATATTGCATAAAATTTTCACAATTTGAATTCCATAAAATTACTAAGTTCTTGCTGTTTTGAATTTTTATAATTTTCTTGCGAACGAACAATATCTTCAATCATGAAATTGAATAATAACCGGTAGTAAGCAATAACTGATTTCCAAGAAATGAATAAAGAGTTCAGAATAATTTTTTTAGACAGTATATATTATTGACTGATTAAGCTTTAATGTTTCTGTACTTGTTTATGTTACGAAAGAATGATATGAATAATGTTGAACAAAGTGCTGTTGCTTATTACCGTTTTACTAAAGAAAATATGAATTTATTATCGACATGGTTTTACAGTATAAAATTTTTTCAGGAGGATTTAATTAAGCAACGGCGAAATACAGATGGAAAGAAATGTATTCGAAGCGTACTAGGATTTATTTTAACAGATGAACTTTGCTGCAAATTATCTTGGAGTGGTCAAAAAAAAGACTATAAAAGTTGAAAAAATGTCTTTCATGGAGCATTTGAGAGGTAAGTAAATTATTTTAAGTTGAAACAATTTGATCTTTACATTGAAATTCAATGATTGAATAACTTTATAACTTTAATGATTATTATTTCAAAAGAAATACAATTTTTGCACAGCTAAAAAAAATATTCATGAAGTATTTTTTTATCAGATGTGTTAACTTGCTTTTGAAAACTTGGAAAAAAAATAAATTCTCTAAAGTAATATTTATATGACTAATTATGATTTTTAATTATTTTTAGACACGGTGGTTTCTAACTCTCGATCTTCGCTTGACGATTGCAAGCAAGCAATAATGTCCTGGTTGCAACACGCAAATGACCGAGTAAAACTTGTAGCCGGCAAACATAATCCTCAATAACTTTTGAAGTTTTTTTTTATAAAACTGTCATTGTTTGGTTTATTTTGTACTTTTTTCTACAGTTATTTGAGTTATATTATGGAATAATACAAGTCACCAATATACTGTTGATGATTAACCATATGATTAAAATAAAGAAATAAAATTGGATTTTATTTTGAACAAATTGTTGAAATTCTTCAATTATATTAAGCACTTGCATACATCGGTTGTGGACATTTTATTAAAAATATATAGAATCTTAAATAATAATTATTGTTGAACATTTCAAATGCATGAAATATTTTAGTATTGTTGTAAATTGACTTATAGCGTATGCATGAAAATCGATTTAAATATTTAAAATGTTTAGAAAATTGAGAAAATTACATTTCAGAGGATTCAAAAATAAATTTTATATAAATATAAAATGTCAATAATCGATATATTTACCCTGCCAATTAAGATCTAGAAAAAGAATTCTAAAAGAAATCATATTTCAGAATTCCCAATTATGAATTCATTTTAAACTCATTTTAGAGACCTCAAAAAAAAAATTCATTACGAAGTCTTCCCGTGAACTCAGTTAAAAGAGCTCTTTATGTATTCTTTTCTGAAAATTCAGAAAAAAGAGCTCTTTGAGAGCTCTTTTCATGAGATCTTAAAGTCTACGTTAGGTGGCGCATTCAACTTCTTAAGGAGGTCTTAAAAACGTCATTCAGACGTTGGATCTGAAGTCCAAATCATAAATCTGAGCTCATACTGACTAACTTAAAAGGTCATTTTGCTATCTGGATAGGTAACTGAAAATATCGAAAATTTTCTAATCAAATTTCTATGTAATAAGCTTACAAATTAAATTTAAAGTACTAATATTTTTGTTTGTTAAACATGGACGCCAAATTTCCAACAAAAAATATGGCCGAGATTGCGTACGATCTAATAATTACAAATTTATATGTGAAACTATCAAGCAGTCATATAAAGTCGTAGCCGTATTGAATGGATAAATGTAAATTAATTTATGCCTTTATGTTCCATGTAACATTTATTTAAACAACTATAGAGTACTAATAAGAAAACTAACTGATTATAGCAACTTCATTATTGTAGCGACTGTTTTTAAATTACTCTAGAGTCGTTCTATATTTTTGAAACGGTAGTAGAGTCAAAGAATATTTACGTTCGTTTTTAAACGTAAATATTCTTTGGTAGAGTTTTATTCATAATATGAACGACTGCCCAATGGCGTGTTCACGCGTTCACGTGACAACTGTCATTTTATATCATATACTTATAGTTAATAACTAATAAGTATATGTTTTATATAATTATATTGTTATTTTACATGCTCTTCGATCATAAACACCACAGAGACCTCAGATCTCTGTTTAAACACAATATAATTGTTCTGTAGACTACCTTTGAATACAATCTACTTTGAGTCTTATTTCTACATAATCTACATTTGCGACCGGCTTTATAATATCGCATGGTGACTTGCGCCTTGCACATATCTTTTGGTAAAAAGAAAAAAGATAAGCACACTGATATATCAAGTGTGCTTATTTGTTTTTTTTTAAGTCGTGCTACTTGATTATGAATGAAATATGAAATTTGGTACAAATTTGTTAATTTTGTGGATTTCGAAACGTGTTTGAGGTAATGCGCGATCAGAGCCGTTTCTGGAGGGGGTTAATGCAATGAAACGGAATTCTTAAATTCTGATCACACGCAGCATTGTTTAAAATCTGGGTTTCTGGGTTCCAATAAGAAAAGAATCTTTGGATATAATTTTGACAACGTATTATTTTGTAAAAACTGGTTGGTTGGCCCTAGGGGGTTTGAAAATTAGTCAAAATGTGGGGATGAACGCATCTTTAAACTTTGTAAGATATGTTCATTCTGGTACTTTTAGACTAACATTGACAGTATCAAATTGTGTCATATTTTTATCCATCAATATGATTGAGGTCATACCTATTGCACTTCTGTTACGACTACCACGTTTTGGAGCGTCATGTTTCTGTTCATGGGTCGTATTAAAGTCGTTTTGAATGTTAATATAACCTCTGTTACTGCTATTAAATTTTGAACGCCATATATTTTCATTATTGGGTATGGAGGTCGTATTTAAAGTCAATATAATTATCTTTTACAACTCCCTTCAATTTTAGGTACTGTCTTATTTCCAGGTCCTATTGAACGCGCCAATATCCATTTGGCATGATGACGGTCTCGGATGCTAGGGCCAGGCAGGACTATTGCCTTTTTACCCTAGTCATCGCTGTAGACCTGGACCGGCCTCGTGCAGGGCGGGTTAACTCACTTTACGAACGGCCCCACTCACAAATGTGAGCGGTGCCGAAGATTTCGGTCAACCTCCCTGGGTCCTGGCTGATGAACCCTGCTGGCTAGGGCCTCTTCTGGCGCTCTTCTGTCTTCGTCTTCTTTCTTCGCCAGCTTGTCACCCCCGGGGTAGTCATCTGCCTGTCAGGGACTGTGTGGATATTCTGTGACTTGGGATTGACTGCCAGTACACAAAGTGGCAATTGACACATTGTCATCTGGATCATCGGACAAGGTGAGGATGAACTGTGTAGCTCTAAGGTGAAGGCCTAAGTGCTTTCTTAGCACTTTCGTCCTTCACGGAGCCAGGGGACAACGGGCACTGGTCGGTTTACTGACCGGCGCCCGCAAGGTTTGTGGGAGGGTGGTTGGTATTGTCATGTCATTTTCCCGTGGTTTGGTCCATCTGTAAGGAAAGGATTAGTTATACTTACCCGTTATCCAGTAACTGTACCTTCGGCCTCTTGTGCCTCGGTGCGTCGGCCGGATCATAGGAGGTGGCCTCCCTGATCAGCGGGTTCCTGTGCTCCTCAGCTAAGGTGTACAGTTTCTTCGCTCTATCCCGGATGATTTCGGTGACTGGTGTGTACTCCAGGTCCCTAAAGATGTCAGCGTTTCTAACGTACCATGGTGCGCCCACCGCTGTTCTGATGGCCACGTTTTCCACGGCTTGGATCTTCTTCAGATAGGTCTTCGCTTGGTATCCCCATGCTACGGAGGCGTAGGTCAGCTGTGGTCTGATGAGTGCTTTGACTAGCAGAAGCTTGTTCCTCAGACTGAGCCTGCTCTGGTTCCCTACCATCGGGTAGATGAGAGCTCACGTCCGCTTGGCCTTTACCACGATGGCTTCGGTGTTCTGTCTCCATGTCAGGCCTTTATCCATGATTACGCCAAGGTACTTGACAGAATCGTGCCATTGGATGTCCTCGCCGAACATGGAGACGTGTCCTGTGGGGCTTTCCTTGCGTCCTTTCCTGAAGAGAATCGTTTGGCTTTTCTCCGCGTTGACTGCGACTTTCCACTTGATACACCATTCTTCCAGAAGAGAGGCTGCCTCTTGGAGTCTTCTGGTGGCTGTTCTCGCACTCCAGGATCTGGCCGTGACGGCCGTGTCGTCCGCGTAGAGTGCCATTGCGGTGCCTTCGGCCCTTGGGAGATCAGAGGTGAAGACAGCGAACAGATGGGGTGACAGCACAGAGCCTTGGGGGACTCCGGCTTCCATCGGTCGATACGTGGACACACAGTCCCTGATCTTCACTCGCATCTGTCTCCCGTGCAGGTATGATCTAACTAGTTTGACGAGTACAATGGGATAACCCATACTCATCATTTTAGCTAGTAGACCATCGTGCCAGACCCTGTCGAAAGCCTTCGCAACGTCCAGGAGTAGTGCCGCCGTGACCTGTCTTTGGTTGAAACCTTTGGTGACTTCTTCGGTGATCCTGAGCACTTGGAGTTCCGTACTATGTCCTGTCCTGTACGCGAACTGTTCATCCGGGATGATTTGGAGCTCTTCGGTTTCCTCTTCTATTCTTCTCAAGATGACGCGCTCGGCTACCTTGCTCACAGCTGAGAGTAGGCTGATGGGCCTGTAAGAGGAGGGAAAGAGTAGTTCCTTACCTGGCTTCGGGATGACTATGACGTCGGCCTTCTTCCACCTGTCCGAAAAGTATCTGAGCCTCAAGATCCCGTTGATGATATTCACCAGGGCTGCCACCCCTTTGCTGGGTAGCTTCTTGAGGGCGATGTTTCCGATCTTGTCACATCCAGGAGCTTTCCTCGGCTTTAAGCTCCTTAGAATCTCCTTGACCTCCTCTGGAGTGGTCGGACGGATGTGATCATCGTCTGGCAGGCGGAGCATCTGACGCACTCTGCGTTCCACGTCATCAACCCAGTCCTCGTCCTCATCATCGAGTTGGTTTTCCCTACACTGCAGTTCCAAGCTGTCCACGAATGCTTCGGCTTTTTCCTGGCATGTGTAGACAATCCCATTCTCTCCGTGGATTGGGAACATTGGTTTCGGCCTGTTCCGCAGAGCACGCTGAGTGTTCCAGATGCTCCTGTCCTGTGGGTCCAGTGATTCCAGGTGACGCTGCCATCCTTCTTGACGGTGTTCCTGGAGGGCAGCTTTGACTCTCCTGTTCAGCGTGTTATACGCGTGCCTGTCCTCAGGGAGTCTAGTCCTTTGGGCCCTTTTCTTCGTCCTTCGTCTGTCCCGAATCAGCTGCCTGAGGTCCTCCGTGAGGTTTGCCATCGGCGTTGGTGCCCTTCTGGTCTCTGTCTCTGTAGTGCTTTCCTCTATCGCTTCCTGGATCTGGTTTTCCAGGGAGGTGATGGCCCTCTCCACATCTTCCTTGGATTCAATCCTGGGAATATGTGCAATGTTCCTTTGCAGTGCTGCACGGAACAATTCCCAGTCTGTCCTCCTTTTGACGAAGGTCCCAGTGTCCACATCATCCTTCTCTCCTAGGTCCAAGAAGATCGGATTATGCTCGGTGGAACCTTCCGTCCTGGTAGAGATTTCCGCATTGAGGGTCATCTCCTTCATTATAGCGATGTCCAGCACATCCGGTCGGTGGATCCCATTGTCGTGCGTCGGCTCGTCCGGTCCTAGTGCCTGCATGTTGCCAGCGTGTCGTCCCAGGAATCTCAGCAGATCTCGCCCTAGAGTGTTGGTGACTCTGCTGTTCCATTCCTGTGACTTGGCGTTCAGGTCCCCTATGGCAAGCACCTGAGTCTGGTCCTGGAATATTGCATCCAGGTCCGTGTCCAGGATCCGGCATCGGGGCGGTTGATAACAGGATACCACTTGAATGTCGCCATTTCGTGCCGTTGACACTACTACGGCGGTGGCTTCCAGGTTTTCCATGTCCGGCAGTACGATTGGATGGTGGTCGATCGACTTCTTTACCAGAAGGGCTACTCTTCTCATGGGCCTTGGTCCAGCGTAGTCCTTCCTGTAGACATGGTAGCCAGGGAAGTTGGCTGGCTTCAGCGGCGTCATCTTCGTTTCCTGTAGTGCCAACACGTCTATGTCGTACCGGGCTAGGAGTTCCTCCACTTCAAGTTTTCTTCCTTGTAACCCGTTAACGTTCCATGAGGCGATCTGCAGGAAGTTCGGCTTCACCTGAAAAGACATTACAGATTAGTAAAGCCTGGCATCTGTGCAAAAAATGCGCTCATTGCTGAGCACATTTGCTGCATCTGTTTGAGTACCGCGGTGAGGTTTTGGGCCTCCACGGGTGCTCGTTGTTGCCTGGCAGGGCCGGCGCTCGGCCCTGCGTTACCTTGAGCTACCCTTGCGTAGCTCAGCCCGCTGGTGGCGGGTCTTTTGGCCTCCCTCGGTGGCTGTTGGGTCCTTGGAGCCTGCTTCTGGGGGCCCGCGGGCTTCTTGGGATATTTGGGACATCCTTTATAGCTGGCCGGGTGCGCTCCCTGGCAGTTTGCGCATCTCGCTGGGACGTCCTGCTTCTTTTTGCAGTCCGCTGTCCGATGGGCCTCGCCGCACTTCACGCGTTGGCCTGTGCGGTGCACCTACCCTGTGCGTGGCCGAAGCGCTGGCATCGGTGGCACTGGGTGACGCTCTGTTGTGCCCTTTGTCTCTCTGTGCGGACTACTAGGTAGCAGCACCTCGTTACCTCCAGGATCTTCTCCTGGTCCAGTGGCACTTGGACCGGTACCAGTGGGATCTCCATCTTGGTCCTCCTCGACGTCATCCGCTGGACAGAGATCGGCGAGAAGCCCTTGTCTTCCAGGTCTTTCTTGATCTCTTCGCAGCTTACGCCACTAGGGATGCCGCGTATCACTACCCTCAGGAGCCTCTCTTCAGGGAGCGCGTAGGTGTGGTACTCCCTTTTCTCCTGTGTGAAGATTTTTGTCATCTTCCTATAATCTTCACTCGTTGATGGGTCGATGGAGATGCCTTCACCAACGACGCGGGCCTTCTTGAAGTTGACGTTTGCCTCGCGCAAACCACTGCTTACCACCGTCCACGTTTCCTTTTTCCTAAGGACGACTGGCGGTATCTTGGGCGTCTTGGCTGGTTCCATTGGGGCCGGTCCTGGATTCCGGTCCTCCTGCCGGCTCGTACTCTCTTCTGGGGCCTCGGTGCCTTCAGGAGTCCGGGCCTCCTGGGTCCTGGCCTGTTTGGGCTCCTCTTCTTCACTATCGGAGTTTGCCTTCCTCCTTTTTTTATTAGCGGACTTCGTGGGTCCGACTTGAGCCCCCTGAATGGCTTTCAGGAGCTCCTCGTGCTGCCTGTCCATCCTTGATTGCATTTGAGCCATCCTTAGGCTCATTTCTTCTATTTGGGCCCTCAGTGCCTTGTTTTCAGCCCTTAGACGCAGCTTTTCTTGGTCCACAATCTCCAAATCCATGTTGCATGGGGTGGAAGCCCTGGAACTACCACTCTGCGAGTCCTCGTCCACTTCTCTATGGTTTCCCATACCCTCCTCCTGGGTATGCGTAGCCTTATCTGAAAAAGAAAGCTGAAAAATAGAAGTTATGGTTAGTACACACAGAATATAACAAAAATATGTGTCTCCAGGAGGGAGACTTTTTTATCCTTTTTATATTAGCGTCTTGAAAAAGACGACTAATATTTCTCTTCTGAATTCTTTACGTAAAAAGTATATTAGAGCCTTGAAAAAGGCAACTAATATTTCAAGCTCGACCGCGCCAACCGTTGCTTAACTTTAGTTAGCTCCGACTGCGCCGACCGTTGCTTAACTTCGGATATCACTTCGGGTAGATCACAGTGGCACTATACTTCCGTATACACGTCTGCACTCGTTCACTGCTTGCACTCGAATGTCCTATTGAAGTCTTATCATGTTTTTAAATGAGGTCATATTATGGTCGGTCGTTAAAAATACCGACCCTTGTTAAGTCTTGTATTGTAGATGACAACGACCTATTTACGACCTCATGACGACATTTTCAATACTAACTTTTAGAGTCCAATTAGTATTCTTATGCGCACCATTCGACCTGTCATAATAAATGGTAGTACCTTTATGACCTTCATATGACAATGAGTTTCGAAGGCACAGACTACATAGGTTATCTGTGGTTGAAGGTTTCGACCATATACTTATTAACTTAAGTATATGGTTTCGACAGACATGAGTATAACCTTATAGCGACCTTCAGACCATCTAAGTCATTAAAATTATGTTATCGACCATTTTACGACCATTACTCAAAATGTTACCTGGGAATAACAAAGCTGCAGCTAATTAAAAATAGAGCTTTTTTAAAAAGGCAGTTTCCGATTGGATAGCAGGCCTGTTATAATAAATAAGAGGATACATCATAAGCCTGATTATTAACATTTTAAAGGAACCTTTAACTTTATTTAAACTATGCTGACAATTCTACAGTATTGTTTGTTCGGCAGATTTATCAGGTGGCTGTGGAAATTTTTGTACAAAAACGCATGAGAAATCGAATGGCGCATCCGGTGAATCGTATCTTTTTACTCAGTGCAGTACTGCTTGAAGAATGGGAATAAACTGAACAGGATAATATTCAATACCACATAGAAGAAATGCCAAGGCGTAGAGGCTGTAATTCCTGCTCGTGAGGGAAATACACGTTACTGTTTTTTTTTTTTTTCAATTGAAGTCATTTGTTATTCATATGCAATTAGTGTAGTTTCCTATATTTGTATTTAAGTAAACAATACTGTAAAATTGTCAGCATTTTATTTGAAAATTTGTATCTCCTAAGAGAATGTTGAGAATCGATGTTGAAATATGACCATACTGCATACTTTACAGGATGTTTTTAACTTAGTGAAAGAAAACAGATGTTTCCCCTGGTATAGTATGACACAAGTAAGCACTAAACAGGCACGTTCTGGTCACCGGGAAAGAGAAATATCTGTGTAGACCCTCCATAAAGTAGTCAAAGGGGCTCTGGACTTTCGTTCTGTTTCTATTCATTCACTCTATAGATAATAATTTAAAGAGGTATTATAAAAAAATAATACAACCATTAATTATTGTTTTTCGTTGAAATACTTAATTGGAGAATGGACCATTTTTTTAAATTATTTTAAGAGCATCTACACAAAAATAAAAATAATTGACCTGTATTTTTTTGTTTTTTTTTTTTAATCTCAATAGACTAAAAAAAATCATAAACTTTAAACTGTTTATGCAGTCAAATATTGCAGCAAATTTCTGAGCTATTCTGTTAACTGTGACATCACTGAGTAATTTCCAAGGACGCCTTCAGCATTGCATTTACTAGATAGAATGTAGACAATAAATAATTAAGTGTCGTGTCTAGAGAGCTTTGAGCCTGTCCCAATGCCAAAGGAAATTGCAGAATCAAATTCCTTATTTAATCTCAACACCAGCAGTCAAGCAGCCGGTTTACTCAAGAAGCTATGATCCTTTGAAACAGTTCTACTTGCCATGACTTATATACAGATTTTCACAATTACTTATTTCGGATTATTCACAAACTGAATGTTTAGATTACGTACGGGCATGGTGACAAATATCGAATGCAACTAATCAACTAAATGCAGAACAGCGAAAGTTCGTAGGTGTATTACAATCTACTAAGCGATTTGCTCAAGTTATAATTTATAAATACAGAGTTTGAAGAGATGGACTTTAATGTATTCTTAAAGGATGATCTTCATCAAAAAAGGGGAATTGTAAAGGGTGAACTTGCTTAAGATAAACAGATCGGCATAGACCCAGAAAATCATGTTTCGCTTAACTGTTTACAATATTGTCATGGCTACTATTGTAAACAGTATTGAGACTAAATTTGAAAAACATGGAGTATTTTATGGTGACCTGGACCGTTTCATTCTTAGAAGAATTTTAGTAATAAGCCAGTCCCTTCCACAACTCTTTAAACAAAATGCGAGGTAATTCCAACATTGGAAAAATTGAGGAAAAGACATGTCATTTTCCAGACTTGGGTGATTTTCAAAATATTTACAATAGTAATGTTGGTGATAAGTTGGAAACTGATCCCTATTTTTCAAGTATAGAGTCAGAACATGAAAATGAGGTGATTGAGGATAGATATAATTATTCTAAAAAAATCTAACAATTACATTAACACAAGTATGTGAACGGTTTTTTAAAACTTAGATTATTAAAGACAGGACTTCGCAGCTGTATTGTGCAGGAAATAACAATGACACTTCAGAAACTATAACTGAAAAATTATGGTAAAAAAAGTACGGTAGTTAAGAACTATTTTCAGTTAGTTTTCATGATCTGTTTCTCTATTTGGTTTTTTAACGTTTCTATGTTTAATTCTCCGTTTTGTTCGTATCAATCTTTGACAGGATATTTTTTAAATATGTACCTACATATTCTTATATTTATAAAAATAAAATTAAATTTTTTATTTTGTCAAATAATGGGTGGGTATGGTATGGTAAATTTTTCCAGGCCCTCAAATAAATCATTTTACAAAAATTTTAAAACACTTGACAATCTCTATGAATTTTTCTGGAACTTGCTAAAAAATATCATTAAAATGGCCCAAAGGTGGAAAAGTTATCAAATCTCTACAACATTTTGGGATGATCGAATTTTTGGATGGTGAGTGTATGACATCACAAAATTATTTACAATATTCAAAAGGATATTAGCTTAAGGTTATATTGCCAACATAAATTTATTGGTTAATATTGGCCCAGAGAGCGTGTGTTGCCACAATCAATTGACAGAGATTGAATAATACCTATACTTTGTTGTTTGAATCTTTGCGTGTCTCAGTTAGTAGCCGTATGAATTAAATAATCAAAATAAATAGAAAGGTCAACTCTACCTTAGAGCAATAGTGAGTACTGTCCAACATTTCATTTATAGATATTATCATTGTATTTGTTGATACTATAAATGTATTGCTATAATGTAGCAGTACACTAGCGGGTCGTACCTAATTTAATATATGCACAAAGATCCAAATAACAAACTATATGTATTTTTCTATTGGCAGAGGCCAAAGTATATGATTTTGGCATTTTCTTACTTATGGATTACACAGGCCGACACACATTTTGATACCTGTGATTTCTTGTGTTTTTTGGGTAATTTTGGGATGCAAAATCCAAAAATACCCGTCAGATTAGCTCTATTAGATCTAGTTTTTGAGCTACGGTACATCTGCCCTATTTTTTTAATCAATAAATAGATAATAAAATCATATCTTTTAACCTATGTACATTTCAGGTTATTACTACTTCTACAACTGCTTGCTAAAAAAGTCAGAAAATACGTAGTAACGTATTTTTTTCATAAAATAGACATATACATTGATCAATCATCATTTAAAAACTTTATTTTATAAGACTTCCTTGTATGAGGTTTACCAGAAAAGTTTCGCTGAAGACTGAAGCAGTAGTCGGCAATCATGTGGATATCTCATCTTCCTTCATATCTTTCTTCCATAGTTTTTATATCCTGGTTGAATCTTTTCCCCTGTTCTTCACTAAAATCATCTAGGTTTTCTGGAAAACGATCTATGCTGCTCTGGAGGTAGTGAACCTTAATGCTCATGTTACAACCGAGCTTATTCAAGTTGCAAAGCATCTCTTCTACTAATTCAACATAATCCTCGACCTTATGCATTCCAAGAAAATTTTTAACTACTTGAACAAATGAACACCAGGCATTAGATTCGAGCTCGTTCATTGATTCTGTGAAATGTGGATCTTTTATAAGCATTGATGTATCAATATCTGAGAGCATAGGCAGGTTGCTGAACGATGGACCGGATGTTTCCTCAGAATGTGGTAGAGGTCTCCTCGCTGAATCCAGATCAGGATATATCCATTTGTGCCAATTATAGCGATTGATGCCTTTGATGTTTACGAGACAAAAATAGCAGTCATCAAAATGGTTTTTTGGTTTCCACCAAATCATTGGCATTCCAAACTTAGGCACTTCTTTTTTCCATTTGTTCACTGTTGCAAATGTTCCATGCATGTTTTACATACGAAATGTAGAATCCAACATTTATGCTGGTCCCCTAACTGGATGCCAAAATAAGCCAGATGTGCCCTTTTCGCAGTCAGAAATGGGTTTTCTGCTATCTTTCAAAGTGTTCTCATCACATATATAACAAAAAACGTCTGGATGATTCACACAGCTAGTCTGCTTGTGGAAGCCATAGTTTTTATACAACGTATTTCCCCACGAAAACTCGGTACCAAACTGAACTGTAGAATGTGGGCTTAGACACCGGCGACTATGGACCAGCATGAATTATTTAATGGAGGGCATCACGTGGTTGAGGATTGGGTTTTATAGTCATGGGGAACACCAAGGCTATCTAGACCCTAATTTTAGGTAAGAAAATACTACTTTGGTCTCTGAATACACCATTATTTCATTAATATTGCATTTAATCAGACCAAAATTTGTTATAATGTATCTCAAAAACTAGAGCTCCTACGAAAAACCGTGATATACTTTCGAATCAGCACATCAAAAATGTTTCAAATCAGTGCTGTTTTCCAGCACCAAGACCATTTTTTTTGTGAACCTGTCTTATCGTGTCTTTCTCTTCCTCCTCATGTTCGCATCAATTCAGTCATTTAAACTATCCCCAAGACTCCTTCCACTACTTATTGGGTCAACGACTGCAGATGACCAGATACCTGTTACACATTGTTCCATAATAACTTTGCAGTGATCAGAAGTTGGCTACAATAAAATTGATCGATTCTTATTGGTTTCAAATGCACATTCTTGCAAAGACGATCAATTTAACTTCATAGTAAATATAATTAGTCATTCAACTAGTGTTGCAATTATATAGGAACTCTCATAAGTGTGGTTCTGACAATATAACCAATGTCCTATATATGTCTTTACTAGGTGTTTAATTAAAATTTAACAACAACCATCAGGTTACATAGTCATAAAGAAACAGTTTATAAAAAAAAATGTTACGCTTTATTCGTATCCTTTTATCACCATTATGGTGAAGACCTCAGTATTTACATATATTGTTTCTATTTAACTATTTGAAATTTAACAATAAAATAAAAATCACATAAATTATTACAAAAAAAATTATAAATAATATTAAACAACTAACCGTAACATACATAAATATCGATGATGTCTATGTCAATGTCTCATTTTAATGTACAATGTACAAATGAAATGTTGATGAATTATTGAATAGTTCATTAAATATCAGTCAGTAATCAGTCACTACTCTGAACCCGTAGTGCGTTTGACCTTACGTTGTCTGGGACTCTGTTTAGTAGATTTTGGAGACTTCTGTAATTTTTCTTTACCTGAAAAATAAATAAAAATAATTATCATACACATCACAGTATCAGTCACAAATGGAAGCAGAGTTTACAAGTTATTATTGGTAGAAAATAATTGTAGGGACCTATTGTAAAAAAAACCTCAGTGTGCACTGACACTTGTTTCATTATGATATTTTAATTTTGACAACTTGGTTATTTCTCATTTTCATGGATATCCAACTGTTCACACCTCTAAATAGTGCCGATAAATGAACCATATTAGTGTGACATCACATAATTATGCAAGCCATGTAAAAGAGTCATGACACACTGGTTGCCTATATCTAATACTGTAACTTGACCCTTATGCTCATACATAAAGGCCAAAGATGGTTCTTAGTTAACCATCATTGCATAAAGGCAACATATTTCACAGTTAGAAACAGCACATATTTTATATTTTTCTGCCTTGAAAGAAATGTTTAAGAACGTTTACTTACCATCCATCATGCACAAAATATGTTAGAATGTATACAATACACTATAGAAATGTTGTTAAAAATAATAAAAATAAAGTTACTGTAATGCGTTATACTTGTATATATTCTAACATATTTTGTGCATGGTGGATGGTAAGTAAAAGTTCATAAATTTCAATCAAGGGAGAAAAAACAAATAACAATTTTGTGCTGCTTCTGTCAAAAATGTCGCATTTAGAAAATCATGAGCATAAGAGTCAAGTTCCAGTGTTACATATAAGCAACCAGTATGTCAAGAATCTTTCATGTAGGTTGCATAATTATTATTAATCATGTCGTCACAACTAATGTGGTCTATTTCTATGAACGGTTAACTTGAAACTCCCAAAAGTGGACATCCAACATTTTCGATACAAGGTATTGATTATACATTTATAAGTTGGAATTTGATTGCTGAACTAATTTAACTTTGGTTTTAGACCAAAAATTACAGATAACCATACATTAATTAGAGTTGAATGAAAAATAATATTAACAGAAAATTTTTTGTTAATTATTATTTACTAACTTTTACAATTGTAATCCAAGTTTCAGCGTTTTGGCAAATAGCCGGGAAAATAATTGTTTAAAAAGATATATGTTATACTTATCTGTGATAAGATTTGTAAAAGTTAGTAAATAATAATTAACAAAAAATTTTCAGTTAATATTATTTTTCATTCCACTCTATATTTTAACTTTTATCAAGAAGGGGAACTTAATTTGTTTTTAAATTAATACATTAATTAGATAGTATTTCTTTCATACAGTTTAAAATTCTGAATCTTTCCAGAAATATTTCCAGAAAATAAATTTCTAGAAATATAAGCTAATTATTACAATTATTATCGCAACAATAATGATAGTACCCATTAAAAAACATTCTAAGTACTCTTCAAATCACATACCTATGTATTTGAGTACACACACATTTATTAATAAATGTTTGTTGGTTTTTATATCTATTAGACCGGGCGCCAAGAAACACTCCGTTTAAAAAATCTGTAAGATTCATTCAGATTGATGATTTACATTCAAAGATGTAAAGAATGAAATTCTAAAGGTTGCCAAACAAAATTTTCAGAAGTTTTTTTCACAAAAAAAACATAAGGTTATTACGGGGTAACGCGCATCTACAGGGTCTTAAAATCATTATAAAATATAATTATTAATATTTTGATCTAAAATTTTTAAGGCACGCTCTTTTTAACCCACAACATTGTGGAAAACCGTTTTAAAATTTTAACATTAAAATTTTTTTGCAAATTAAAAAAAAATTGTTTTTTTTAACTGCTAAAGGTAAATGTAATGCACTGTAAAACCATGTTCTGTAGTTGTAAAAAAAAAAAAATTGAATCTGTATCTCTCTTTGTAATAATTGCCAAAATGTATCTATAGAAATATAAAATTTTATGTTAACTTTATCAATTATTATTAATCTTATTTTTTATCAATTATGTATTATTAATTTTTAATCAATCATTATTATTGCTGTTATTATCTTATTTTTATCTTATTAAACTTGCATTTTATGATATTTATGCTGTTTTTGATTTCATACCTCAAAACCTATTTAATTTTTAACTCTTAAAATTTTAAAACGATTTTACACAATGTTGTGAAAAACCGTTAAAAAGACATGCCTTAAAAATTTTAGATCAAAATATTAATTACTAATTATTTTATAATGGTTTTAAGACACTGGAGTTGCGCGCTCCTGTAATAACCTTATGGTTTTTTGTGAAAAAAGAAAAACTTCCGAAAATTTTGTTTGCAATCTAGAATTTCATTCTTTACATCTTTCTGAATGTAAATACTGTATCTATACTTTTTGTTGTATCTACCCTTATCCTGTAAATGGTCCTCGATCTGTTGGATATTGTAATAAAATAAATAAATAAATATTTACTTTACAAATTACAATTTCAAATAATAAAATGTTAAGTAATAAAACAAAAAAAAAATCAGTTTCTGACAAACCATTAAATGTCATTTGCAGTTTTTTATAGAGGAATTATAGGACAATGACTATAATAATGCTTACATAATTTAGGTGTTTTTAATTTCGTTTACAGACAATAAATATCATCATAAATGATAAGTGATAAAGATAAGAGTGAAAGAAAAAGAAGTTTAGTAATGATTCACACTGGATTCTTTCCATGGATAAATATGCAAATTTGGCTAAAAAAATGGCTAAGAAAAAACCAATTTTTAGCCGGCTAAAAAAATTTTAAATTACAGGAACAATATAAATCATTCTAACCGGGTAATTTTGCCGTAACGTGCAATCAAATTGTGACATGGGGTACAAAGGAAAATACGATTTTAAAACAGTGTTTTTTTTGTCTCTTTCAAAGTTTAAATTTTCAGGTAGATTCAAACTAACAAATCAACAATAATTTATGATTTTGATTTTACAAATGAACCACGTTATGCAATATGGAACCAACTGACATTTACTTGAAAATTAAAGTAATGCAATATTCTGGACCAATTAGGAAAAAAAATCGAAACGAAAAAAAAACGGCTAAAAAAGACAAGTGCAATTTATTTTGATATATTTTCTGTTTGTAAAAATGTAAATAACCTATGTTTGTGTTCAGCTCTTTATTTTGTTACTAAGGTTAGATTGTTATTCCAGAAAAATGCAAAAATATTTAGAGTAGAGCTGATTTTAGTCCAAATTAAAAGTGTTTAAATAACTTTTAATGCCATTTCCCACAAGTTTAGGTTTTGTTGGTTGGTTACTCATTGCACAACGGGTCCATAGGTACCTCTGTATTTGTTTCATTTAATAAACATATAGATTCATATATATATTTTTTTAATATTGTTATTTTCTTTAGGTACATTCACATACGTATATTTTTAAATAGCTTTAGTTTTTTTTTTAATAGGCAAAACTGAAATATATTGCTCATTTTTTTTCATACAGACCGATTTAAATTGGAACTCATTGTGGGCATTTCGTTTCTCTTAACAGATAGAAGGTAGGTCTAAATTTGGCAAAGTTGCTAAATTTTGAGCTCATTAATAATCCATAAAAAAAAAATAAAACTTTTACTAAGTCCCAATAATTCAAACAAAACGTAAAAAAATTTTCTTTCTTTTTTCGGCTATAACTTTTATCTATAAGATTTTTTAAATTCTGTAAAAACATTCTTATTGCAACTTTTTATTCTAGAATTAGCAACGTTTTTAATTTTTTTGTCGATTGGTTGTTTTATTCATAGCAACCCATATTGAATTTTTATACCACTCAACAACATTTATTCTCTTTAAATTAAATGTAAAAGACACTTCATAGAATGAGACTGTTTTCACAGAATTTTAAAAAATTCCTATAGATAAAAAAGTTGTTCTTTATTCTTTTTCCGAATTACTAGGGATCAGTAAAAAATATTTGATACTTTCTTGTGGATTATTAACACACTGACTGCCATATGGGTTAGGATACATTTTACGCCAGGTGCTATCCGGTATCAATCTGTAAAAAAATAATAGTTCGCTCCAGGCCATGAATGTCACTTGATAATAAACTATGAATAATTACCATGTATACACACTATTGTGAAAAAAAATATTTTTTAGCTGTAAAAAAAACACCAAAAAAATCTCTCGGTCCTATAGACCGAGGTGGTCTCAACACGTGACACTAGTACTTATGTGCACAACTGCAATTAAATTATTATTATGCTTTATGATTAATTTTATGTTTATTAGTACAATATATACATGAAATAACTCAATAGGTGCTTTCTTTCCACCCAACACCTCATATCAATATGAGATTAACCGAGATGAGATTAACTAAAATTTCAGTAACTTTAAAAAACCATCAAATTATAAGTTGAGATATTCCTCCTATTTATCTATTTGTATTTTGTTGTTGATGAAAAAAATATATATAACATAACTAACATTAAATATTAAAATGCCAAATTAGAGTTGAGTTGGCATGAATTTCTGCACAAGTTTTTGTTTCAGAAATATACATGAAATTAAGTTAATCTAACCATAGAATGATTTGCTGACTGACCAAATATCGAAAGATAAAATTTTCCCCTACCATTCATGTAAAGTGAGATGAGATGCTGAAATATAAAATAGGTTGTGCAGATCGGTAAAGGAGGTATGAGAATTCTCAGCTAATATCAAAATGCCGAAACAGATCTACTGAAATCTCAGTTGGAAAGAACGCACCTGTATGTGCATTCTTTAAAATTTTCAATATTATACGTTTTCAAAGCCGAATTTAATTTTTTTTCCAAAAACTGGTGTGTTGCAGATTACTTAGTACGCCACCTCGGTCTGTTCATATAGGTAAAAGTATGCCAGACCGCGTAACTGGCGTCAGGATCCTGAATACGTGACTTGTTCTTATAGACCCTGAAATGACGGTATTATGCAAATATGATACTTGGTCTTATAGACCGACTTGTTGTCACGGACAAGTAAATTCTCGGTCTGATAGACCGAGATGGCAGTCAATGTGTTACTAATATCAAAATTTAGCAACTTTGCCAAATTTAAACTTAACTTCTATCTCTTGAGGTAAGTGTGTTGCCCATGGTGGGGGTCCAATTTGAATCAGCCTGTATAATTCTTACAAATAAGGAAAATGAGCTCAAAATAATTAATTTCTGTGACTTTATTAATGAAATATATGAGATAACATAAAAATGTTATATATGTTGATGGTTCAAATATGGGACGTTAGTATACAAATAATCGGCAAATTTAGAGAAATTCATTGGCGAGCTTAAAACTTATATTTGGCCAAATATTTTGCTGGTTAAAGCTACTAAAACTTGTGTATTACTCAATGATCCTAGCTTGGCACTTTGGTGGCACACATACACACACACACACACAGAGAGAAAGAAATATTGCTAGCGTGGGACAGACGAGTCAAACCGCTTTATATTGAAAAGGCGGGGTTTAGACCATTGCACATCCAAGATTAAATACCAAGCTAGGATAGTTTATTTGTAGCTGTTATGTACAAATATTTTCAATAAATCCATAAAATAACTGGATCAAATGTTAAATACTTACTTAAACTGGCAAGTGTTTGTTTTGGCAACCAGTCATAATCAACATTATTGGGATTGTTGGTTCCAGTTTCAACAGGAGCAACTTTTCTACTAGTGCGTTTCTTTCCAACAGATAATAATGTTTGTTGTCCAATAACCATTAACAAAACAACACCGGCAGCCAAAAATACATATAGGAAGAAAGTTTCTCCATCAAGACCTATAACAAAAAGTGGAAATCATACATATTAAACACTGGTACAAACTTGGGTTAAATTTAAATAAGTTAAATTAGTAAATCCGGATAAGTGTAAACTACCATTTCAATTTCAGTTGTACAAGTCTCAGATAGTTTTCTCTTTAGTCTTTAAGAGGAAAATTAATAACATGCATTTTATTACTCATTCTGAGAAATAAATAGAACCACTGTTGTTCGAAAAACTATTATTGTACTTTAGGCCCACTTAATGGCATCAGAGTTCACTGTAATGGAATGTTGGCTTTTCTGATCATATCTGTATTCCACCAGAGTACAAATGATTTTTATCCCAAACACAATCTCTCATTTTTATAGCAAACAGATGAAAAGGGTTTTAGTAAGTTTTGATTGATAGATAGATAATATCGAAATCACGAAAGAATGCCGTTGCATCATCGTTATAATTCATATGAATCAAATCAGCACTGCGTTAGGCAAATTCATGCTTGTTGAAATGACATCCAGATATAAACAAACTTTACTCGTTGACAGGTGAAAAAGTAAAAAGATAATAATAAGTACAAATTTGTTTGGGTTATTAGGTCCAATGTAATTAAAACACTATTGTATTAACTTGCCGACGTTTCGGTATAATTTATTACCATCCTCAGGGCACTGTAAGATATAAATAAGTTGATTGTAAGTTATTCTATACCTATATGGGTGATAAATTCTAATCCAAACTAATAGTGAGGAAATAATATTGAACAGTTAATTAATTATTCTCTAACAGATTGTAGAAAACATGTACTTATTTTAGGCACTTCAATTATTATTTAGAATTAGTTATAGGTTAGTGATATATAAAAATTATAAACAAATACTCACATTAAAATTTAGTGTGCCTAAAATAAGTACATGTTTTCTACAATCTGTTATAGAATAATTAATTAACTGTTCAATATTATTTCCTCACTATTAGTTTGGATTAGAATTTATCACCCATATAGGTATAGAATAACTTACAATCAACTTATTTATATCTTACAGTGCCCTGAGGATGGTAATAATAAATTATACCGAAACGTCGGCAAGTTAATACAATAGTGTTTTAATTACATTGGACCTAATAACCCAAAAAAAATTTGTACTTAGTATTTAAATTGTGGTCTGGAAATTATTATTATAAAAAGATAATCTCAATTTGTCCACTAAAAGTCAGAATAATTTAAAGATTTCGTCAGTCTTTAAATTTGAACTAATTTTATGTTTTTATATAATTTGGCAAAATGTTGACTGCTGTAGATATTAATAATTACATTTAAATTAATTAACATCATTAAAAATAAAAAACTCTAATAGCATTCTAGAAAAAGGATTTTGTTTGTATTTTTAAGAATCATTAATATTACACATTGAAACATACCTTTTGTTTTGAAGATTAACTATTGTCACTTCTGAAAAGATGTTTTTAATATACAAAAAAAAAATCAATAAAATAAAGAAAACGGTAACAAACAAATTCAAAAATAAACAAATACAAATTTGACAGCTGATATGCAGAAAGGAAATCATGAAATATGTGACAACGACGCTAGTCAGCAGCATTCAATCAGATTGATCAACATTATTTTCGGTTGTTACCGATACTTATGAAATCAGGCCCTCTCTTTCTTTTTTGTTAAGGAAGTTAGGTTTTCATATAACACATCAACAACGTTAGTCTGAGATATTAACAGTCACATATAAAGGACTTCTTTGCACTTTTTCCCTCGCTTTATTATTTTGTAAACAAAGAACGCTTGAACAGCATACATTGTAGATTAGAAATATGTGACGTAACGGCATTCTTTTGTGATTTCGATTATAGATAGATATATGTCTGTAAGGAAAGTACAAGAGGCCCCTTCCTAGTTGATGCTCCAGTAGTACACAAGCACCACTAATTTGGTCAGTATTAGAAGGTGTTGTGTCGAAACAGAGAACTTGCACAGCATTAGTAAGTTCCCATTCCATTACCAGTTCATAAACAGTAGATTCTCAATTTTGTCCTGTTAATTCATCAGTTGAGGAACTCCAAGAAGTTTTCGTATTTCCATTCCAGGGACAATAACTAGCAGCCTATCAATCTGATTCTTGCTGGTTATGAATATTTAAAAAATTAAATGCCTCTGGAGCAAGGGTTAATGTTATTTGATCAAGTTTAAATTTTATACACCTTATTATTTCTTCAAAAGGAACAATTTCAGGAGCGAGACCAAAAAAAAAAAATTGAAAATCAAAAAATAAGGACCACCCCACGCCATAGAGTAACTAGAGATTCTTTGGTTCAAAATATGAAGATTTAACCAAAAATGCTCTAGTAAAATGTGCCTAGTTAATATGATATAGGAGGGAGTTGAAATATTTATTTTTTTAAATGATTTCTTGGGTATAACAAAAACTATTTGACGGAACAAGTTCAAAATCGGTAAAGGTAGGTTTCTTCTGGTCAGAAATTATAATTTCATATAAGTTGTGATTTAAGTTATACACTGAGTCAAATACAATGTATTAAATGATAAAAATGTGATCCATTTTTTTTTTCGAACATCTGTACGGACATTTTTGATTGAATACTGTTTTATTCCTGTTCATGCAAAAAAATAACATTTTTACCTTTCAATACTGAAAAACGTTTCCAAGATCTCTTTGATTTAACCATTTTGTTAGGCCTAATTTTGCCTGATTATAAAAATTGTCTTCGAATTTTAGTTAAAATAAAAATTGACAGCAACATTTTTTTTTATAACAATATTACAGAAAAAAATTCTAGCTAGGGAAATTTTATTGAAATATAAGTTGATAAAATTTCACTTTTATGAAATTCCAAATGTGCCATCGCTAATACTGTATTTTAAAGTTCTCTTTTTTTATTCTTTGAAGAACTAGAAGCAATGAAAGGTAAAAAAAATTAAGAGTATTAATCACATTACATATACAGCAAATTGGTATGGATGGGAAGTAATGTAAAACAGAAGAAAATCTAAAAATATACATATTTAAGTTTATTTGTTGTAGTGTGCATGAGCTCTATGAGAAAAAAAATGCAACAATTTATCTTACCCTCCTCAAGTTCGACAATTTGTACTGTCTCATTAAAAACTGCTTCTTGGAAAGCATTTCCAGCAGCATCACGGTAGGCCAAATTAATGTTCAGTCCAAAGGGTCTCCCAGCAAATGCTTCAGAAGGAACAAAACTGTAATGTAGCGTAGTCTCCTGTTCAGGTAATACAATTTTGTTGTAACCAATAGCCGAAAAATTTTGAATGAAGGAATTGAAGTTCATCGGATATCTGAAAGAAGCTTCTAAAGTTTCTATGATGAAATCTTGGTCACCTTTATTTCGGAAACCAACCAAAAATTCTACTGGTAAGCCAGCAGGAATTTCTGAAATGAAAACGATTATGGTTTTAGTACTTTTTTTAAAACAAATTTTATACAATGCGGTCCAAGAAGTTTGAAATAAATGAAAACCTTTTCATTAATGATTTCTCAGAAATTTTATTCTTGAGAAAAGTTGGTGCATGAACTCAAATTAAATACTAACCATACAAATTTCTGTTAGTCCAGGTACTTATGCTAAAAAATCAAACTATTAAAAATTTACTCAAAAGTAAACTACCCTTATTATTTAAGATACCGAAAAATTTTATTTTAAAAAGTTGTTTCTATTGCCAGTTATGCCCAAATATAAAATTTGGTAGAATTGTTCGAAAAAATTTTAATTTGTATTTTTGGCTTTTTGCTCTGAACTAAATTGATGACTATCATTCTCTTGAGAGAAATATTTTCAATTCAACAATATCTACCAATAAAACCCATAACAGTTACTTTGCTACAATTTTAGTGGTAATTATTTGTCCAAATAAATTTTTTGGAGTAAAAAGATATTTTTGTTTCACAAGAATTTTCATTCGCTCCGTAATAATTTGAAAAATATTTTTCCACACTATATAAACTTACAAAGATGGGTGGATTCGATTTTTCAATATTTGCTCATTATTTATCGAATAAGTCAATATAGGTAGAGTTCATATCATGAATGTTGGAGTTCACGTCAACAATTTATCTACAATTTAGTCATACAGACTTTCAGTTTATTTTATTATGCTTGCGCAGAAGTGTAGCAAATAACAGAAACGTATGTCTTCTGGGGCTATGACAGTAGTGATAACTGCTCCCAAATAAAGTAGTAATTCATCAAATCGGACATTTGAATTGATGAAGTGAACACCAACATTCATGATATGAACTATAGTCTGCTCTTGAGTCAATTTCAAATAATTTGATTTTTTGACATTAGCACCCGGACTAATAAAATTTTGTGTAATTAGTATTGGATTTATGACTATGCACCAACCCTTCTCAAAAATAAAATTTTATGAGAAATTATTAATAAAAAGTATTCGATTCGTTTCAATCTTTTTTAGATCACGATGTATATAACAGAAAAAAATAATCCAAATCGATGGCTGGTTTAAGTCGCAAAAAAGGTCATACGATATTCTCACAAATTTTATTTTCATATGAGTTTCGAGGTCAATATAATGTAAAAAATAAGACTAACAAACTTTTAGTTAAAAAAGGGGAGGACAAACAAATCCCCCTTTCTACACACTAATATTTCATTAAACTGATTGTTTCAAAGTTTTAAAAAATACCTTTGTGTTTGAAACAAAAACTGCCAGTCATAATGAGAAATGAAATATGTTCAAATGATTCAAAATATCCACAATAACAAAAATTTTTACAGTAAACCACCATTTAATATTTATAATAAACTACTGGGGGCAAAATGTGTTCGCTTCTCATTGAGTCTTCTATACGATTTCAAAAAATATAAATATTTTCACAATGGCTTAAAGCAAAGCTTCCATCAACATATCACGAGGAGCCATGTAAAGACAAAGGGACATTAAAAACATCCACAATTACTATGTCAGCTACCCATCAGGTAGTGTTCATTCCTTGAGATCTCTATACTTGTTACAATGCGAATATTCTTATCAAATAATTATAAATAACAAACAATTTAGATTAACAATTAACAATTTAGATTTAAAGACGCAGAAGTGATTTGTTAGTCTAACGCTTTACTTTTAGTTGTAGGTTTTCTTATGACCTCAGTTAAAATTTTCTTTTTTTTTTATGTGCTGCCATACCTAGCAAATGTGTTTATTTTAGTAGAAGTCTACTAGAGATTTAAAGTATTGGGAGTATTATTAGAAAACTTATTAATAGGTACCTAGGACATTGTTTAAAAAGAGTAGGTAATATATATATACATATGTTTTACAATATATCTAAAGCTGCATGACCGATGCTCCTAAAATTGGATTTTTATTAAATTGTAGTGAAGATAAAGTTGCAAAATAATAGAATGAACTGATTTACTAAGTAGTAAGTTATAAAGTTATTACTATAAAATTCTTATTAGAAAAATCAAAACATAGTTTTTGTTTTTTAAATAACACTAACCAATAAAAGAACTTCTTTTTGGTCAGTATAAATTTTTTTTCTTCTTTACACTTACAGAGTGACTGCTTCCTGTCTATTCGGTTAAAAACATCCACTAGCAATGTATGAGATATAACTTGTGTTTATGTATTATCTTATCCATTTCCTACTATAGCATTTCTATAATAGCTCACCCAAATTGGTTCCAACACAATTATAACATATACTGATGTATTTATTTTAGAATCAAGTTTGGCATTTTAATTATGCGGTCTGGCATAACGTATGAATATAACCCTTTATAAATGCAAGCAGAGATATGAACTATTAAGTAAATTATACTGCCGTCCTTATGCTAAAGGGCGTATCTGCAAAAACATAGTTTTAAGATAATTAAGGTTTTGTTTTTTACTATATCTCAACTATTTGTGATACACCTAGTCGTATCTGCTAATATTAATGCATATAAGACTAATTGGCTTAGTGAATATTAGCCCAAAAATTACTGATATGACCTAGGTATATCTGTCTGTAATACACTGCATATCGATTTTTTTTGGCTAAGAAAATGTTAGACACGACCATTTGGCTTTGCAATATTACTATGCGGTGGAGATATCCGATATTTTAAAAAGATTTTTAGGTAATTTAGAATACAGATACGCGCTTTTACTTTAGTAATAAAGTCCAATACATGCTTGCCTATGTAAAAATCCCATAAACCGAATTTCGATACAATGTCAGATACGTCCATTAGCCTTAGCACGGCAGTATAAACCTTGTTACAAACTATTACTTTGAGTCGATCATTTTTATCTATTTACTTAAATTAAATTAGATCAAAATAAGACTAAAAAAATTGTTAAACCTACTCTCAACAAAACAAATAGTCGATCTGACCCATTTAGCCAATGGTTTTTTAGGATCCTCGTAAACTTTTAGAATAGAAAAACAATCTCCAGTCTATGTGATATATAAAAAAAGATACTTATGCTATAATACTGTACCTTTGATGTTTAATACATTAAATATTTATTAAAAATATTTAAAACAATGCCGATTCTTACCAAATTGAGAGGCACCGGTAGGAACAGGTTTAACGAACAATAAAGTGGTATCTGCATCTGGTGAAGCAGTAGTCATACTATCATCCTCCTCTTCTTCCGTTCCACCAACTTCTTCTATTTCAGCTTCTCCTTCAACATCAGCCTCTGCCTCATCTTCTAGAGGGTCTTCGTCAGCATACGCCAACATTTTGTTTCCTAAAATGCCGAACAGATTGGTTATGTTATTCAAGCATATGCTCTATGAAAGCTTTACAAAATATAGAAATCTTTAGACATTATTTGTACATTTATTAATTATATAAACAAAATAGTTTAGGTGCATATAAATTTACAACTTGTGATTTTTCATTCAAAACTTCTGCCACGTATTTCGGAAAGTCAGTGTCCTGCTTTTTTAAAAATATCCTATGTGGGAAAAATAAACTTACCATTTTCAAATGTAAAAATGATTGCTGGTAAAACCAATAAAGCCAAAAGAAAGAATTTCTTCATTTTATGTAATTGTGATTTATTACAAAAATGCTACGTTCCAAACACTAACTCCAACCGGTCAAATGACAAAGTCTACAAAAACCACACTTCAATTCAAGACTATCTTTCCGCACTTTCTCTTCCAGCTGGTTCTACGTGGAAGTTATCGTAACATAAACGTCCACATGGCAACCCCACTACCAAAAATCAAGCTCAAAATGATGTTATATTTGCGACGTTGTACGTCACAGGACCGCATCACAACCGTATGACATGATAGCTAAGTTATTTCCATTTGGGAGACTGGTTGCCGGTTGGTGCGAATCCGACATATCGTTACGTCATAATAAACAGAAATCATATGACTGAGGACTGATGTGTAAGTTTATGTTTTTGTAAGGGCCGTATAAAAATATACCAAAAATTGCCTCATTCATTAAAATTATTAAATTTATCATATTCAATATCAATAATTACGGCAATGGTTATTAACGATACAAGTTTAATTATGTCATCTTCACCGAAACTAGTCTGACTGCCAGAACGAAGCAATCAAAAAAGTTTCGTAAAACCGTAATCAAACTTGTAGGTATTGTTCAATATTTTATCTTCGTCAGTGAAAATAATAAAATTCCATTTTATTATTATGTGCAAGACAATTCAAAATAAAGTCAAATTATTTTCAGCTTTAATAAAGTGATCGATTGACGTATTATTATGCTATGGTAAGATAATTTATATTGTTACGCCACTGGACTGTGTAGACTGGTTAGATTAGGCTGGAATTGTACACGAACGGCCGGGAATATTCTGGAGTGCTCTAGACTGAGTCAATGGATGTATAAATAAGACGCACGGTGGGCCGAGATTTAATCTTAAGTTGAACGTGAACGAGTAAAGAAGCAATAAGAAAGAGACTTATAAGTGTTCTAGTGTGATTATAGTTAAGACAGTAATTAATCTATTGTTATTAATTGTTAATTAGTAAATAAAGTAGTGAATAAGTGTTACCTGGACTTTCAGTCAACGAATCTACGAGCAGAGGTGTTTGTGTGGATAGCAAACACGTAACAATTTGGTGTCGGAAGTGGATTGGAAGAGAAATTTCTGGAATATTCGAAAAGGTTCTACAGTGTTCGTCTCAGAAATTAGTGGTAACACGGAGAATTAAGCTACTGGACAGTGTTTGGAGGACTATTTCTGGACCGAGTAGTGACTTTAAAGGGGATTTTCGAGAAGTTTCTAGAACATTCGATTTAGAAATAGTTGCAAATACGCGAGTGCCGCTAGTAATAACGGTTGTAGACTGAGAAAAAGGGTTACTAGTGCAATTTCGGGAAAATTCTAGAACATTCTATTTGGAAACTACAGGAGATACGTGAATAGTGTTAACGGAAACGTGTTATAGACTCAAAACAAGACTTATTAGTGATATTTCGTGAAAATTCTCGAACATTCCATTGGACAATTAGTGGAGATAAGTGAATTTTGTCAACACAAAAGAAGTATAGACTCTAAATAAGACTTTCTAGTGTTGCTTCGAGATTTTTCTGGAACATTCCATTAACAAAATAGACGTGATTTCAACATTTTACAGACTTTATAGTGTAATAAACTTTATTCTGAAATTGATTTACGTGTCGTGAGTTAATGCCAACAACAAGAAGTATGGCGGAGAAGCAAACACAGGACATGCTTGCTGCATTGTTACATCGGATGGACGAACACGGAAAAATTATGGAAGATCAAGAAAGAAAGCGACAGGAAGAGAAAGATGAACAAAGGAAGATTATGGAAGATCAAGAAAGAAGACGACAGGAAGACAAAGAAGAACAAGAGAGAAGACGACAAGAAGAAAGAGAAGAACAAGATGATGACCCAATTACTGACAAAATCGAACTCCCAGCAGAGACAAGACCAACAACAAAGTAGTGGGAGGCCGAATGGAGGCATTCGCTGTTATAGGTGTGGCAAAGTGGGCCATATCAAGAGAAACTGTCGTCAACGCAGCCCGGAAAGGGTAGATACTGCTGTGGTTGAGGAGCCACAGGAAAACTAAAGATGGCTGGCAATTTGGGGGCTACGCTGGCCAAGAAATGTTGTGACCCCCGAGAAATAAAAGTTTCCCAACTTCGGAGAGATCAAAGTAGTCTGTTGTTGGAGGGTTATGTAAATAAGAAGAAATGTGTGTTCACAATCGACACAGGAGCTACGTCATCAATAGTACGGGCAGGATTCATAATGGGTTTCAAAGTAAATAAAGAACAGAATGGATTAGTCATCCGAACAGCTACGGGAGATAGGGCGGCGGTTCATGGGGGGAGGTCGACATGGAGCTGCAGATTGGCCGCTTATGTTTTAAACATCAAGTTATCGTAGCTGACATTACAGATGACTTCATTTTAGGATTAGACGTTATGGAAAAATATGGATTTGTGCTTGACGTTGGAGAATGAGTTCTCAGGATTGGAAATGAAGAAATTATCCTTTCAACGGCAGATGAAAAATTCCATAATATTAGGCTACTAACTTCGAGGACCATAAAAATTCCTGCAAGCACAGAGAAAGTAATTGAGGCAGTCCTGGAGGAAAATTCTGTGGATACCGCTTTGGACTCGTTGAGAAGGATGACTCAATTAAAATGACAGACAATGTGATCCTAGCAAGGACTTTAACACAGACTACAGACAAGATACCGATTAGAGTGGTTAACCTAAATTCACACTCAGTGTCGTTCAAAGAAGGTGAAGCAATTGGCACCTACGAACCAGTCACATGGATTGCGAGATGTGAAGAACAAATCATTGGAGCTTCGTCTACAGATATGGACCAAGAAGTTGTAAAGATGTTAAATGCCCAGTTAGACCATTTAACTCCAGATGAACATAGAGAAGCTTTAAAAATTTTGAAGAAAGAAAGTACAGTATTTGCAAAGGACACAGAAGCTCTTACGAAGACCAACATAGTGCAACATCGGATAAATACTGGTGAATCAGCTCCTATTCGTCAACCACCTAGGAGGCTCCCATTAGCAAAACAAGAAGAGGCTTCTGCAATGGTACAGAAGATGCTTAAAGACGGAGTTATTGAGCAATCAACCAGTCCTTGGTCGTCGCCAGTAGTTTTGGTTGCTAAGAAAGACGGAACTTTAAGATTCTGTGTCGACTACAGGAAGCTGAATGACGTCACTAGAAAAGACAGTAATCCGTTACCCCGAATTGATGACACACTAAGTACGCTGGCAGGTTCACAGTGGTTCTCCACTCTAGATCTTCGAAGTGGATATTGGCAAGTGGGACTTCATCCAGATGACAAAGACAAGACAGCCTTTTCGACAGGAAGTGGCCTTTATCAATTCACTGTGATGCCTTTCGACCTGTGCAATGCGCCAGCGACTTTTGAAAGACTGATGGAACTGGTACTACGAGGACTAACTTGGAAGACATGTCTAGTTTATCTTGATGATGTGATGGTTATGGGACGGGATTTTAAGGAGCATTTGAAGAACCTTCAAGAAGTGTTTGGAAGAATTAAAAATGCACATCTGAAATTAAATCCCAAAAAGTGCCTAATGTTCCAGAAAGAGGTCAAATTCCTAGGACATGTCGTGTCTTCGGAGGGGATAAGAACAGACCCAGACAAGATTTCCTCAGTACGAGATTGGCCGAGGCCTTCAAATGTTCACGAAGTACGAAGCTTCCTTGGTCTATGCACTTATTACAGACGATTTGTGGAACGATTTGCTGATATTGCGAAGCCACTACACCGGCTTACAGAAGAGAAGGTTCAGTACCAATGGACACAAGAGTGCGAAACATCCTTCAGAACACTAAAATCAGCACTGTGTTCGAGTCCAGTTTTTTCATACCCAGAACGGAAAGGCCTCTACGTATTAGACACAGATGCCAGTAATTCTGGACTTGGATGTGTTCTTTCCCAAATTCAAAATGGGCAGGAAAAAGTAATTGAGTATTTCAGCAAGACGTTGTCGAAGCCAGAACGTAACTATTGTGTGACACGGAGGGAACTATTGGCCATTGTCAAGTCCATAGACCATTTTCACAAGTACCTATATGGACAACATTTTAAAGTTCGGACCGACCATGCTGCATTAAAGTAGTTATTGCAATTGAAGACTCCGGAAGGCCAACTAGCTCGCTGGATAGAAAAACTGCAGCAGTACGATTTTAAAATCGAACATCGTCCTGGAAAATCCCATAGAAATGCAGACGCTCTCTCCAGAAGACCCTGTCGGGAAGACTGCAAGCACTGCCACCGGGTGGAAAAACAACAAGGGATAATAATTGTAAACACCGTTAAAATTGATGTTCCTGACGATTGGACAAAAGAGACATTAAGAGAAGAGCAGTTAAAAGATCAAGAAACTGGTCCTATTCTGGAATGGAAAGAAAGAGGAGCCCGACCTGGCTGGAAGGACATTTCAGACAAGGCAGTGGGACTGAAGGCTTTGTGGGCACAATGGGATTCCCTTAGAGTAGAGGATGGACTGTTGAAAAGAGCTTGGGAAAGTCCAGATGGGAAGGAAATTTCCTTGAGATTGGCAATTCCCAGGTGTCGCATACCAAAAGTACTCCAGGAAGTGCATAATGGAACATCTGGCGGACATTTTGGCATCAACAAAACTCTCACTAAAGTACGCGAACGATTCTACTGGGTGAACAGTCGCCAAGATGTGGAGGCTTGGTGCCGCAAATGTGAAGTTTGTGCGGCAAGTAAGGGACCACAGACAAGAAGTAAGGGTCAAATGAAACAATATAACGTAGGGGCTCCTTTTGAGCGAATTGCGATCGACGTAGCTGGTCCATTCCCCGTGACGGATGATGGGAACAAATACATCTTAGTTGCCATGGACTATTTCAGTAAGTGGCCTGAAGCTTATGCCATACCCAACCAAGAAGCAGCCACTGTCGCTCAAGCTCTAGTAGATAATCTAGTATGTCGATTTGGCGTGCCCCTAGAATTGCATTCGGATCAAGGAAGAAACTTTGAATCAGGGGTGTTTCAGAAGATGTGTCGCTTACTGGGAATTCATAAGACAAGAACAACAGCCTTACATCCACAATCAGACGGAATGGTAGAGAGATATAATAAAACCATGGAGGAGCACCTATCTAAACTGGTTGAGAAACATCAGAGAGATTGGGACCGTCACTTACCTCTTTTCCTTATGGCCTACAGGGCCTCCATTCATGAAACAACAAAACAGACGCCGGCTCGCGTGATGTTTGGACGTGAGATTAGACTGCCATGTGACTTGGTATTTGGCACACCAGATGAGGAGCGACTTTCCATAAATGACTACGCCGATGAAGTAGGTGAACGGCTAAGGAATATTCATGAGCTGGTACGAGACCGAATTGCCATAGCAAGTGATCGCATGAAGGCTCGTTATGATCTTAAGGCAAATTCAGGAGGGTTCCAGGCTGGGGATTTGGTTTGGCTATATAACCCACAACGAAAGAAAGACAGGTCCCCGAAGCTTCACCCACCCTGGGAAGGCCCTTACACTGTTGTCACCAGACTAAACGACGTTGTATATAGAATTCAGCAAAGTCCAAAATCCAAGATGAAGGAGGTGCATATAGAGAGACTAGCCAAGTATGCAGGGAACAATTGATCGGGACGTTCAGGCTTAAGGAGGGGGCAGTGTTACGCCACTGGACTGTGTAGACTGGTTAGATTAGGCTGGAATTGTACACGAACGGCCGGGAATATTCTGGAGTGCTCTAGACTGGGTCAATGGATGTATAAATAAGACGCACGGTGGGCCGAGATTTAATCTTAAGTTGAACGTGAACGAGTAAAGAAGCAATAAGAAAGAGACTTATAAGTGTTCTAGTGTGATTATAGTTAATACAGTAATTAATCTATTGTTATTAATTGTTAATTAGTAAATAAAGTAGTGAATAAGTGTTACCTGGACTTTCAGTCAACGAATCTTCGAGCAGAGGTGTTTGTGTGGATAGCAAACACGTAACAATATGTATAAATAATAAGTGTGGTTATTATTGTTCTAATAAATAAAGTCTGCTTCAATTTAGGTCATTTCTTGTTTTAGAAAAAAAAAAACAATGCGGTAATGGACTTATTTCTAGAGCTTGGTTTCAGTGACGGCTTTTATGCAGACATAATATATTACATTCCCGAACAGAAAAACAGAAATTTAAGTATGCCTGATAAAGGGAATTTTATTTCGTTTTAAGATGTTAATACGTAAACTAGTTTTATCGAAAAATATATGACAAAAAAAGAAAAAAAGATATTTTTACACCAGCTAAATTTGAGAATGACTTCACACTATATCTGTCCTCGTGAACGGCTGGAGATATTTAAATTCTGTGAAGACATTTGATTGGTTCCTTTTTAAGGGCTACCCAAGCAGCACAAACATGCTATTTAGCTGAAATAACCAAGATTTGGCTATCAAATCGTTTTAATAGCTTTCGTCAAGTTGCATTTTGGCCATATTATTTTAGTCGGGGTTCAACATAAAATTTAAACACAAAAACGTGATGGCCTTTTTTAGCTATATACTGGTCATTTATAGTAGCCACAATATGCCCATGCAGGTTTGGTTATAAAGTCATTTTCATGATGTCCTGTAAAAGCAAGTAATTAAATGGCAACAAACAACGTTAAGTCCTAATACTGCCATTATAGCTATAAAAATGACCAGAATATGTTGGCATGGTTTTAGTCTTTTTTCTGTTATCTGGTTTTAGTTATTATTAATATAGTGTTGATATCCAAACTAGTGGTCAGAAATTAGCCAAAACATGACTACTTTATTTGGCGATTCTCTTAGCTGTTAATAGTGTTAATTCCGCATTACGACTAAAATAATAAAGAATAAGTTGCTACTAAATGCCATTTATTAAGTAATTTTGTAGATATGAAAGCCTATTTTGGGACTAAACAGCAGGGTAGGTATATATAACCTTAAAACAAGGTGTTGTTAACAGTGTTTACACACTTCATATCTAAATTAATGACAGATACTGAAACTAATCTCCATAACCATTCACTGAGTGGATTTAATGTAGGCTAGTGATCATTTGGCTCCCGTTGCGTTTCGATGGTTCCTAAATTTTTGTTTATAAATCGACTGACTCGGTAAACTTATACTTAGGCGAATTCTACTTAAATTTATTTATGATTCGCTTATGGGCCCCTGTGCTAGCGCCAGGGGGCCGTCAGTACGAGAGCCATAGAGGCTGGTACAGATAGGTAGTTCAAGGTCGCTCACACCCAAGGTTTTAAAGCAGAGAAGGTTACTCAGTTTCTCATCTTTCAGAGGTATTAGGTGCGGGAGATGCGAGGGAGGGTTGCTGACAGGTTGTCTCTGTTTCACACATTTTTGTATAATGGATATTATCGTTGATTGAAATAATAATACTTCAGTCATATATTTCTATTTCATTAATCATGAACGGCACAAACTTGAACAGAGTAGTATTTGAAATTCTGTCTTCCTGTCACTGTCATTCATTTTTCCTTATTTCGTTTTGATAAATTTGTTTCCAATTCCAATTCCAAACAATTTTATTTTTAATTTTCATATACAAAAATTCCTCTCGAATATTCCGCGCCCAGAGCCAACCAAACATCCACGTGCAAGAAGAATCGTGGCAATTGAGAAGCTGGATGAGGACGGAATCGGGGGGATTGAATACAATTGAACAAAACAAAAAGGTGGGGTTCCAACTCCCATTATTGTCTATTCGACAATTTATTTGGCTTTAAAATTAAAACAGAACGAACAAGAATAACATTTAAAAATAATTAATGGTTTTATTACTTAAAATTAGAGTTAAAAAATCGGCGCGAAGCACTGATAAATTTTGATTGCTTTTGAAGGGAAAATTAACAATTCAAAAAACCCTTCTGAATGCAATTCCGGTTAATTTGTATATATATATATATATATATATATATATATATATATATATATATATATATATATATATATATATATATATATATATATATATATATATATATATATATATGCCGTGCCGTGCATGTTAGGGCCGGCCTCAATATACATTTGTATATTAATTTCTTATTGGTCCTACTTAGTCTGCTATTACTTTTCGTATAGAGGGCCGGCCTCAATATACATTTGTATATTAATTTCTTATTGGTCCTACTTAGTCTGCTATTACTTTTCGTATAGTTGAGTTAATGTGGTTCAAAAAGGTTAATCGTTTATCCAGTTGAACCCCTAAATACTTGACGTCTTCTTTGGTGTGAATTTTGGTACCCCTGATCGAAATTGGCGTCAAAATAGTGGTGCTCTTACCGAGGTTATACTGCACCTTAATATCATTAACGATCCTAACGACTTGTAAAGTGGTATTTCGCCCCTTCTTGAAGCCAAACTGGTGTTCGTCATGGACGATGTCAAGATCATCCTGAATAGCGTTTATTCTGTTCAGGATGATCTTTTCCACAAGCTTGGAGATGGCCGACAGCAAAGAGATAGGACGATAACTGCTGGCCGATTTGGGGTTTTTGCCTGGCTTCAAGATAGGAACCACCACGGCGCACTTCCACGATTGTGGCGAGTGTTGAAGTCGCAGAATGCCGTTGAAGATATACACAAGCTTCAATATACCTTTCCTCGGCAGGTTTTTGAGAAGCTTATAATCAATACAGTCCTTTTAAGGGCTCTATTATTAGCTACCCAAGCAACATTCTGACGACGAACCGACGTTGCTGTTCGCAACTAAAAGTCGGTGTGCGACGTACACAAAACGTCGGGATGACCCATATTTGTACTAATCTGGTCAATAAAATATGGGTCGATTCGACGTAGAGGACCGACTTTAGTCGTTGTGATTACCGACCAAATGTTCACCAAGTTTTACGTCGGCTTAAGTTGGTTGTCAGCCTATTACCAACCTTATTTAAAATTTGCCCTTAATCTGACCTACAAAAGTCGGGAGTAGGTAGTGAAACTAAGCACTTGTGTATATTATTCTGTTTGTCGTACCTATCTATTTATATAAAATGAATAAGGCGTGTTTATCATTGAGTACGTATTATATACAAAATACTTCGAATAAAATTTTAATAAATCTGGTGGGGTAAAAACTGAAACGAAAGAAATTTTATTGATACATATGTATAAATTAGGTCGAAAAATATAGTGAACCCATAAGAATAATGTTTATTTTAAGAACGAAAGTACTATTTTAATTTTTTTACTTTCAAAAAAATATTTTCCGTTTCCAAAGAAAGCGCAATTGAAATATTGTTTAATTAATTTTACGAGTAAATAAAAACTTTTTTGCTTATTTTATTTGAAAAAGGAGGCAAATTTTGTGTATTTAAAATAATTGTACACATAATCAACATGGCCGCCTATTATTTCCTTCTGTGGAACCAGAAAATATGGCGAAGGCGGAATAAGTGCAACTATTTTTACTAATAGCGACTTCACGGTTAAATAATTTTACCTGCACCAACTTTTAGTGGGCTTTGGTGCAGAAATCTGCACTAACACTAACGTTTATTCCAAACAATCACGATAATATCGACCGTCTGTTGCAGTTGGTGTATAAATCTTTACTAAATATCTATCAATACCTGAATTATCGACATTAATTTTGAGGTTATATTAGACCAAGGACCAAAAGCCTAACACCAACGTCCAACCGACGTTGCTAGACGACTACGTTAGTCAGCAACGTCCAACCATCGTTGGAATGTTACTCAAAAAATTACCTAAATCTAATTAATCAGTTACCAACGTCTAATCAACGTTGGATAATAATCTAAGAACACACTCAACGTATTAAGTAGATTTTTGACATTAAACCAATGTTGGTAAATGTGCTAGATGTAAATAGTAGGTTTGCGAGGTTCAAGCTACGTTGCTCCGACGTTGTATCATAACTATAAAATTTAAGACGCTACTTGACTAATATTTGTAATAATTCTGACCTTATAATTAGTAAAAAAGTAGTCGGTAGTCGGTAAAATGTTACTTGAGATGAAAGTAGTGTTCCATAACAAACTTGACCTATTCAGTTAGTCACCAACGTCTACCCCAACGTTGGTAGGTTACTCAAAATTTAATCATACCTATTTTAGTCAGTTGTCAACGTCTAACCAACGTTGGTAAGTTATTCAAAATATAACCATACCTATTTTAGTTAGTTGTCAACGTCTCATCAACGTTGGATAATGACTTGAAAACATATCAAACCTTATTAAGTCGTTTTCCAACGGCAAATCGACGTTGGTAAATCGTCAGACTTAAGCAGTAGGTTTGCGAGGTCGGCGCAATATTTGGTTCGACGTCGTATTACAACTACAAACTTTAAGTTATTACTCGACTACTATTTGTAATAATTCTGACGTCGAAATTAGTGAAAAAGTAGTCGGTAGTTGGTAAAATGTTGCTTGGGTAAGTTCTTGATAAGTCTTTGCATTTCGGAAGGCTTGGTCATAACGTTTTCAAATTTCTGTCGAGTCAATTGGATGTCAAAACCAATAGTTTGATTTGCAATGTTTTCAATGCGGACGTGATCTAAATTGTTTGGCCCATTTTGATTGTGGACATTTTCGAATTTGTCAGTTAAATGGTTTGCTTTTTGCTTATTTGATAAGTGTGTTTGTCCTTGTTGGTCCAACAGAGCAGGCATGGCATCACGTGCACACCTCAACGCTTTCGTTAGTTTCCATAGCGAGTTGTCTTGGGGAATCAAAGCTTCCAGCTTATCACCATATTTTCGGTTCTTCGCGGTGTTGATCGCGATTCTAATATGTCCTTGCAGCCTGTTCATCTCGATTCTAGCGCCAACATCACGGTTTCGCTGCCAGAGCCGTCTTAATCTGTTTTTAGTCCGTATATTTTGTTTGACCGCATCGTAAAGTTGGTCCTTGTATGGGTCATTAGTGATCGTCTGAGCAACCTATTTGGTCTCCTGGAGTCCAGCTTTCAGATCGGCGATCGTAAGAATATTGTTGTTTAAATTTAGATTTTATTGATAACATTTCTAAAATTTTGCCAATTGGCATGCCGAAACGAAGTAACTTTAATTTTGTCATCTTCCCTCGTCATATTTCGTAGATTAAAAATGATTGGGTTGTGATCGGATGTGAGTTCCTCCAACGATACCGGTATCGTGGAGGATAAATTTGTGTGTAAGCTGATATTACAGTTAATATATGGTAAGATATGTTTTTAATGAATTGTTGAAATAATGACAGTTTGTTATCAACGTAAAAAAATTATATGACTGCAATTTCTGTTTGGTGTTCTTAATAAAAAATCATCCTGCGAAAGCTCGTATATTTTATCAGGTTATTGGCCAGCCCAGACTCGCACGAAAAGTGGTAAAAGTTCGTTTTTTTTTTACTTAAAACTAAGTTGCATACATAACCAACAAAAATATCGTCGTCGGCAATCGAAAAGTACCGAATTCCTCTTTTCGATGGAAGCAATTATAGTAATTGGAAATTCAGAATGGAAACTTTGTTAGATGAGCTAGAATTGCTAGATTTTATGAAAAAGCCGTACACGGAAAATGTCGTTTTTCTGGAGCAGGACACGGCAGAGCAGCCTGCGCTCAAACAGTGTCAGCAAGTGAATTCAGAAAGAACGATAGAAATTGCATGTCGCAGATTATACAGAGAGTCGCTGACAGTCAACTGGAATATGTCAAGAATTGGAGCGAATGCACATAAACTGTGGAATTTCTTGGCGTCTGTTTTTGAAAGAAAAGAAGTCGCTAGTCAGCTGTACTTGAGGAAGAGACTTTTAACGATGAAGTTCTATGCAAGTAGTGTAACTATGGCAGAGCATTTCTTGAAGTTTGACAGTCTGGTCCGAGAGCTCAAAAGTACCAGAGCAATCCTCGAAGAAAACAATATCGTCTGCCATCTCTTGTTGACGTTGCCTGCGAAATATGAAGTAGCCGTCTGGCACTGCCCATATAGCACAGGATATCCATACCGTGTCCATTTTTGGTCCATTTCATGTCCGCAAGTCCATGGACTTGTGATGGATATCCACTGGACATCTATTTACGTATATCTGTACACTGTCCATAAAGGGATGTCTACTGGACGTCCGTTTCTTATGCGTTTGTGATAGTACACCAAAGTACAAGTGATGGATATCCAATGGACATCCAAATAATGTATAGGTTATATATATTGTTTGTTTTAGTTCTTCCCCTTAGGTTTTTATCATGTACGCATCGCAAAACGATGGGTCGGCGTCGTCCATAAAACGTTAAGGAATAACTCTAATCTATACGTTGAAAATTCAGTCTTATGACAACGTTTCAGCTACGTCAATAATAAACCTAAGACACCAACATTCACACTCCATATATAAAGTAGTCTGCTGTTAAAACGTGTTTATTTTACTTTGGACACAACAATTAATAAGCGACGTCGCGCCAGAGGTCGTGGATGACATGATGACAATAATTCACACTCTACACCTAATACAACGTTAATTTCTGTGCAACTGTGGTTGCAAATTGTAAAATTGCTGCTTGAGTTACTTCTAATATCACCCCTAAATACGCGTCTTCCCTTAGACAAATTCTAAATCCACCACTGTATAGCCCGTGCTTCACACGCGACCGACCGTGTTTTTTTTAATTACTTCCTCACCCCTCAAAATGAGGGTTATGTATCGTGAAAAAATTTTGAAAATTTTTATAGCATTTCTGGACGAATCTCGACGAATTATAACGATACACAAAATTTCAGACAGAAAAAATTTCTGTCTGTGTGTCTGTGTGTGTGTGTGTGTGTGTGTCAAAAATTAATTTTATTATAAACTCCACTACACGGTGAGGAAGTTCTCATCTCCATGTAACTGGCAGCGGTTTTCTTATTAATTTATTTTTATTTAATTAATATTATTAATTAAATTTAATATACAAATTTCTATATAATGAGAATAAGTATCAGGAATTAATTATTTGATTTGCAAAATAATTTTCTGATCGGCAAAATTGAACAGAAAATTATAAATTTTCCAACAATAAATTATAATTTTTGCTGGTGAATTCCGGAATTTGCTAAACCAAATTTTTTTGCTGTTAAATTTCGCAATCTGCCGAAAAAAATATTTAGAGATCAAAGAATTACTTGTAATCGAATAATTCATTAATTGGTTAATATATTACCTATATTAGAATTGTTTTAGTACTGCAATTTATGATACGAATTTATTGCCTATGTAACCAATTATTGTAAGAATCTCAATGGCTCAGTGGTAAAACGTCAGGCTACAAATGCAGAGTAAATTTTAAAATGATTAATAAATATATTAAAATGGAAAATGGAATGGTCCCCGGTGCAACACGCAGGCAGGTGAGTCTTTTTAATTTAATACAATGCAATAATATTAGTCTCTATAGCTTAAAACTAAACCGATTGATGGCGTGACCCGATCATCAGAAGCTTTCATGTCCCTATGTGTATACAGTTTGTTAATGTAGGTAAAAACAATAATCTATTTTTGGGGCTATAAACGTTTGTGAATGGATATCCACAAGATGTACAATTTTGTGACAAACGGCTGTCCACTGGATGTCCAGTGGATTACTTTTGGTATCCAGATGGGTATCAGTCGTACGTCCATCAGGTCCATGACGTACATCCAGTGGACGTCCTTGTGCTCTATGGGTGGAAACTCTTTTGGAAGAAAAGTTATCGACCAATTTCGTTAAAGGTCGACTGCTGGATAAAGAGACGAAGCGAAATGTAGAAAATGGAAAACCAAAATTTGATTCGGTGTCAACACAAGTTTTTGCCTCGCAGTCTGACAGAGACGGCGCGCGGCGGAGTCATCGCACGCTTGTGAGAATCGATCAACGAAGTCGTTTCATCATAAGTATAATTGTTACAGATGTGGCAAGCCGGGAAACTTTCGTTTACAATGTAAAGTGAAAATCCCATCAAATCAAAACAGCTCGGCTCATGCAACGACTGAAAAAGATTAGTTCGAGGGTTTCTACTTCTCGGCTTCGATGAGGGAACATTCTACGGTGGAATTAAAATGCTTCTTGGATTCTGGAGCCACCTAGCACCTGGTAAATTTGTCGATTTAACTCGAGAACGGCAAGCTGTTGGATAAGTCGATAAGAATCAAGGTTGCGAAGTCTAGAACGTTTATGGAAGCAAAAAGAACAGGAAATCTAAAGGTCCGTCATCGAATTACTGGCAAGGATGTTTATATCACAATAAAAGGCGTCCTTTCAGTTTCTGGTTTAGCGCATAACTTACTGTCGGTAAGGAAACTCGAAATGAATGGTTTGAAAGTGATCTTTGAGAACAATGAAGGCCGCGTCATAAAAAATAATCAAACGATCGCAATTGTACGCAGAGATAAAACGGAACTTTTATGTTTTGAATTTTGTTCTTAAGGAAGATTCAAGATGTTTGATCACGGAAACTTTCTAGCTTTGGCATAAGAGGCTGGATCATCTGAGTAATGATAACATTTTAGAACTGATAACCAAAACAGAAGGAATGCATATCAAGGAAGCTCGAGCGCCGACAAAATAATGTGAAGTATGCATCGAAAGAAAAGAGACCAAGCAACCTAACAAAACAAGTGACAGAGCAAGAAGACGTTTAGAATTGATTCACAGCGATCTCATGGAACCGATTTTACCGAAGTTTTTTTGATGGAAAAAGATATGTGCTGACTCTGACGATTATTCGCATTTTACTGCGACGTACACGTTAAAAAGTAAAGCCATAGCTTATTACTATATAAAGAAATACATGGAAATGACTGTGAGGAGATCCGGCGAGAAAGTCAGCAGGTTTAGGTGCTATAATGGAGGTGAATTTATTTCAAATCTCTTGAAGGATCTGTTTCAGGATAAAGGTGTATCTTTCGAGTATACAATCAGGTATACACCTGAACAAAACGAAGTTGCTGAAAGAATGAATAAGACAATCATTGAGAAGGCTCGCTGTGTCATACTTGGATGCAACTTGGAGAAGGAATTTTGGAGTGAAATCGTTGAAATCGCAGTCTATCTTATCAATAGAAATCCAACAACGGCGCTCGACGGAGATATTCCTGCTACTTTGTGGTACGAGCGAACTCCGAATTTAGGAAAGTTGCAAGTTTTCGGATGTGTCCCGTATCTGCTCAAAGTCAAGGAATTGAGGCAAGGAAAATTAGACTCGAGATCTATAAAATGCTACTTTACATGTTATTGCCCAAACGGGTATAGACTTTGGTGCCCTGAACTCAAAAAAATGTTCTTGGAAGGAATGTAGTGTTTTTGGAGAACAAGCTTTTGTTGGACGGAAAGCGAGGATTGGATTCCTACGCATCCGGAAAAAAGAGAGAATAATGAAGAGCTCAACGACGGCACCGAAGAAAAAGAAGACATTTTTTAGAAGAACAGGAAGAGAAAGAGACTTGTTCGAGAAAGAAGAAAGAAAATGACGAATTTCACGACGAACAATCAGAACTTTATCCACGAAGAAGTTTCAGAGAGAGTTGGCCACCAAGTTATCTCAAAGGCTACGCAGTTTATGCCGAAAGCTTTGTAGAAGATGTTCCTGAAAGTGTAGAAGAAATTGAGCTTCGTGATGACAAGGATAATTGGAAGAAATCGATTCACGAAGAACTCGACACGCTAGGAAAGAATAAAACTCGCTCACAGAATTGCCAGAAGCAAAAAATCTTATGAACAGCAAATGGGTCTTTAAACTCAAGGACAAAGACGACAACATACAAACCTACAAAGCCCGACTGGTTGCCAAAGGTTGTTTGCAAGAAAAGGGTTTTGATTATGCACCCGTTGTTCGACTCGAGACACTCAGAATAGGGAACTTGCCTATAATTTTAAAAATAAAAATAATACTAAAAAACATAGCGTAACGTTGTAATAAAACGTGTACTTCACAAAAAAATAAGTTTTCTAATTCCACGCGATCAGTATAAAGGATCTAAACAGCGATAAAATTGAAGTGGCCCGAAACGAGCTACTATTGACTGTGACGTCACACCATACCATATTCGGTAGTCGTCGCGCCGGGAAGCAATACAATCAGATGTTTACCGGTGTTATAAGACTGTGGTTGATTTGTTAGTGACTGTTCTGATATAAATATATAATTGTGTTTTATAGTACCGCGTATCGTAGTTGTACAGATATTTTAAAATGACTGATCAAGGTTTTTCAAAGGGCCAATCTGATAATTTGCCTAAAGTGGATATGTTTATGGTGGCATCTTTTATACAAAATAGTGAAAGTTTTTCCCTTGGAGAGGTCCGCGGAGTCAAGGCAGAGAAGTATGTATTTTTTTAGCTTTTAGAAATAATTTATAAACATAAAATAGTTATGACTTGATCACGGAATAAAAAGAAATAACTACAAAATGCTTAGTCGCAACTAAGCATTTTTAGCAGACTTAGTCTTATGTTTGAAAGAATTTAGGGTAATTCTTTACAACAGCCACTTCTATATTTTTCGTGTTTTTTTTGTACACACGCGTAAAGTGTCTTTATAGAAGACATTTGCTGCAAAGGAAATGTTGCGCAAATGTATAATTACCTATCGTAGGTATTTTCGTACTATGTTTTGGGGCAAGGGAAATAAGTGATTGTGTCGTGTTATCATTCACATAATAGATAAATGTAAGATTTGAATAGAATAAATTAAAGGACAAGGGAAATGTATTTGCAATATACTATATATACTAGAGGTAAACATTTTATTCTTCGCAGACAGTAGTGTTATTGAACTTTTATATAATTGTTGCACATTCTGTAGGATACTCTTCGCAGTTTTTTGAAAAGAATCTTGTGTTTGTCTTATGAACTTCATTCTTACAGTACCTAATGTATTGACTACATATTTAATTTTCTCTCCCGATGGTGCCGACTGTATTGGCGAAACGCGTGGCAGTATATTTTACAGTATAAACTAAGATTCATTCTTACAATGCCTAATATATTGATCACATATTTAATTTTCAATTTTTTTTCATCTCCCGATGATGCCGACTGCGTAGGCGAAATTTGTGGTAGTATATTTTACAGCATTTTGGTGTCTTTAGAAAATTACTTCAATTTTAGTAGCATATTGAAAATTGCATCCCTCTGTAGATTCATATTTTTAAATAAAATGTCCTATAACTTTTTTATTTACTATTTGATTTTTTTCAAAAACAACGAATTTCTTCATCTAGCTAACACTAACTTATAGCCCAAATTTCAATTCGAACGGACTTTTTTTTCTTTAGTTATCGTGCTTACAAGAAACGTGACGGACAGACAGACGGACGGACAGATGAACAGACGGACATTTTGAAAGTTGTTCAGAATTCGATGACGAACGAAATGATTTTTTTCTCTGCGAGCGAAATTAACGATTTTAGAAATGTCCCGATCAAATGCAATATACTCCTCGTAATCGTATTTGCGAAGAGTATAATAATAAATAGCTGTTTACTTTCGCACCAGGAAAATACCTTTACTTAGTATCACTAAATTACATTATATCTTTCTAACATTGTATACACATTCTTTCTTTAATCCTACCCTAATTAAAATTCAATAATTCGGAATTCGGAATATTTTATTGCCCGCCTGCGAAAAACTAGTAGATAGACATATAGTATTTAATAATGTACTTACATTAAAATGATCTTCACACACATGTAGAGACCTACTGCTCTGTGAAATGTCTTTTTCATTTCTTCTACACGCTTTTAGCCATTTTGATCGACGAATCTTATCTTCTGGCAACATTATAAATATTTTATCTCGCACTTTTACTGTAGTATTCTTACACAACGGTACAATGCAATATTTAAAATAAGGAGTTTTTGTTTCCATTTCAAGTACCTATACACTTAAAATTTATGACGATGCTGGTATTTTTACGGCTGAAATCAAGCAGTCGAGTGCTGGGATCTCCGTCGTGGTATGGTGTGATGTCACGACTACTCCCGCGCTTTTGAACCTGTTTGAAACGGTTCACTCGCGCGCGAAACTTTAATAATTTATAACAAATTTATTATTGGGAATTAAGGCGTCATATTTTGCATATCTTATTTTTTAGTATTGTAGAACATTTTTATGAAGTAAAAAAAATGTGCAAGTTCCCTATTCGAGGAAAATCTTTGCTTGATGCAGTTTGATGTCAAGAATACCTTTTTTACAAGATGAACTCAAGGAGGAAATATATATGAAAATATCCGAAGGGTTAAAAAATCCAGGAAAGCTCGTCTGCAGATTACAAAAAACTCTATATGGTCTGAAGCAATCTTCAAGGGCTTGGAATCAAGTGTTCGATGATTTTGTCAAGTTCCTGGAATTGTCACAGGTAGAAGTGGATAAATAAATGTCTCTATACAGAAATTTTTGATAGAAACAAAGTTTACTTATTACTCTATGTCGATAACATTCTAATTGCAGCAGTACGAGAAAAGGATGTGAACTACTTGAGAACCAAATTGAGAGAAAAATTCCCAATAAAAAATCTTGGAGAACCGAAAAGTTTCCTGGGAATTAGCATTTTTAGAAAGCAAAATGGGGTTTTATTTCTAAGCCAGTCGGCATACCTGAGGAACCTTTTAATGAAGTTCAACATGTTAGATTACAATCCGGTAGCAACGCCGATGAAAACCCACCCCCAATTTATGACTCAAAGAAATGACAAACCATATCGAGAACTAATCCGAGGCCCGATCTCAGCTTTGCAGTGAATTATTTCAGTCGGTATCAAAATGCTCAAACTGAAGAACTCTGGAAGGGGTTAAAGAGAGTGCTATGCTATATAAAAGGAACTCTGGACATGGGACTTTTGTTCGAGCAGGGAATGCAAAGTATTCTTACTTGCTACTCCGATGTAGACTGGGGAAGTGGAGAAGATCGAAAATCGACTACTGGCTATTATTAAAGTCTATGGAAACAGCATGAGTTGGGCAACAAAAGGGCAGACTTGCGTCTCATTATCTTCAACCGAAGTGTTGTAGCTCTCGCCACTGCTACGACGGAGCTGCTGTGGGTTTAGAATCTTCTAGCAGATATGAAGTTGGAAACCCACGACCCAATTGATGTATACGAAGATAATCAATCTTGTATTCATCTGCTAAAAGGTTGGGAGCATCGACATTTAAAGCACATTGACATAAAAAATAATTTCATCAGAAATCTTTACGCTAAGAAGAAGATCAATGCTCGATACATTGAAACTGCAGAACAAACTGCAGATATTCTCACCAAAGGACTGCCAAAGGAAAAATTCAGCAAACATCGAGCTCAACTTGGAATGTCTTGAAGAGGAACTGTATGAGAACTGAAATGTGTGTTGATTTTTGTTGTTGTAAGAGGAAAGATTTTTGTTGTTGTTTGTTTGTAAATTGATTCCTTTGTGATAACTAAATTGAGGAAGAGTGTTGAAATAATGACATATTTCTTACAATTCTAAAAGAATAACTGATAATCATTGACAACTACGCTCAAATCCTCTTAAATCATGCTATATTCATGATAATTACAATCAAATTCTTTCATATTCATTACTCACAATGAAGTCCGCGAACTCCATTTAAAATTCGACAAAATAAATTAAAAAAAGTACCTATGTTGGATTTTTTTAGCTAAACTATACGTAGGCATAACAACGTTTTTGCGGTAAAGTTTTTTTTTTTTTTTTTTTTGGTTTCCTGTAAAATTTTGCATTTTGGAGTCAGCGGGATTTGATTCTTTGTAAGCAAGTATAATTGGTATTACATGCCCTTTTTACAAAGTTCTGATTACGGAGCGAACATATAATTAGATAAAATACTATTTTGCATCTGAAATTACCCAAGAATCTAAAAACAAAGATTATAAAAATATTAGACTGCATTATTCTAGAAAATGTTCCAAGTCAGCGACCAATGAAGATGTTTCTCATTCTTTGCTGTACACATCCGATCTATTTATAACGGGCATTAGAAATCAACCTTCACAAAAACACATAGAATTTGATGAGGAATTTTAAGATTTACTGGACGATTAAAATTAATGTTCCTCATTTACTGCAACGATACATTTTAAATTTTTTATATTCTTATTCCAAAATTAATGTTAATTTCAGATTTTTCCCCAATCTTTTGGAAATTGTTTAACATTTTATTGTATTAGCAATTAGAAAGTGTACTGAAATAATTGCGGATTACGATTTTCATTATTATTTTACGCTACACAAATACGATACAAGCAATATACAATTTGTAATTGTAGAGAAAATTGTAGACCTTTGTCTTTTTATAAGTATGAACGCTTTAAAACAATATCTTGTTTGCACTAGATTTTATAACGATTTAAAGGTTTTTTATGCATAACACATACAACTAATTACATCTCTTAACCCTTTTCGTCATAATGGGTCACATTGTGACCCACCTGGTTTTCCTCGGTTTTTATTTATTTTATTAACTTTTTTGACCTGCTGTCTCGGTTTCTTTTTTTGCTTTATAGTTCCTAGTACCATAAATTATGTATAGAAAATGTGTGCAACCATCAATTTTTATTCTTTAACTAGCTATAAATACACAAATTCCCAAAATTTGCTATCTTTTTACAAAAATTTCATGAATTTATATGAAAATTGGAGTCTCAAAAATCCCTATGTACTGAGATTCACAATAATAAATTAAATTTTGGATTTTGAGTTCACCATATTGGAAGCACCATTTTGAATTTTGGATTTCCGATGTTATAATCGGATTCAATTACCCTAAACACACATAGATGCTAAATAAGTTTCATAAAAATTGTCACAAAGTAAAATTCGCGGCTCAAAGGGTTAATGTTTGTTATTTTTTATAAACAAGTTAATAACATTTCAATGACTTCATTGCTCACATTAAACCTTAACCCTTTCGTGTTACTCATACCAAATTTGTGGTCTAAAAATGATATAGAGATTTTGGCAAAGAAATGTCTGTGCACCACTGTGCACCGACCAGGTGTGAACCAAAGTTTATAAAGACGCGTTTTACTGCTGCACACCCCATGCTACTACGTAGTGTTTAGCTGTTTTATTGGTTCATAATTTTGGCACGACAAAAGTTAAAATTATTTTAATTTCATAAGATGTCGGAGAATTGTTAAAATATACGCATGAAAATTGGCGCCAAAATATTTTGACCAATAGGAGCACCGTCGGACGTATCGTCGGAAATCGAATGCATGGGACACCAGCCTAATGTCGGTTCCGTATCAATGAAATAATACGTTAAATTGTTAACTTCACTTAACTGTAACATGACTTTTCTATGAATGATCGATAAATGCAGGAAAATCTGTATTGTTGCTTTATTGCTTTTCGACGCCATGTTCGATTAGTTTCGAATAAGGAAGTATTAATTTAAAAGCTAATATCACATTATAGTAGGTTCGCAAGGTATATGTAACTTTGTAATCATTTTGAACTAGTGGGAAGTAGTAAAAATCACTCTTCGTTCGTAGAAATAACATTATTTTTACTCAAAATGTCACTAATAAGTTACACAACTTTAATGTTCCAGAAAATTTCCCGACGACGTTACAGGAACTTTAAATAGAACACTTACAGTTATCATTTTTTTGAAGTGAATCTTTGGTAACGCTGTGCAGTCGGTATTACTACCAATTCACATTTTAGAATTGAAAATATTTTAAAATAATTCATATTTTATAATAATCTGCGACGTTGCACATACTGCACCAGTTACTTGAAAGTGTAGTAATTATCCAGTACCTGAATTGAGTAGAATTTACGTAATTGTTACTACACGGGCATATCACAAGATGAATTTTACACTAAAGTCGCAAATTTAGTGACAGTTATGTAATGCCTGCTACATTAAAGTTCCGATGCCTGGTTGGGTAATATTTGGAATGTTGGATATAAAAAAAAAACAGCAACTAAAAGTTGTAATATTTGTATAATGTATTCTAGTTTCAATTATTATTAATAAATTAATAACATATTACATATTACATGTGAAATATTCTTATTCTAAATATGTTAAAATGTGTAGTAATATTTACAAAATATAATACATATATCTAGATTCGTAAAAACACATTTATTTTAAAAGGACAAAGGCAATAGATATCTACACAGTTTTTATTTTGCATTTCGGTTCTGGTATAAATAAGTATTTCTTTGATATTTTGAAAACAATCAATAAATATCTACGTTGTATTTGTCATTTTAAAATAATCGGGTCTCTCACATTGATAACTCTAATTCAATCTGGTTGGTCATTATTGGTCGAAGTGTGTCTCTAATTAGATTTTATTCTAATTTTTAGATATGCATCAAAATATAAAACACTTGTAAGTATATATGATACAATATAATATAAAATCTTAAGTATATGTTTGCGCAAAAAATATATTTAATGTTTTTGACATGCAATATAACGATATTAAATGTAGTAAATGAAGTTCTTGCCGGACTCTAAAAGTTCCGGTATTGCGGTTCCACCGAATTCCGAAAATCAAAAATCTAAACCTTCAAACTTAGTACCATTATTGATTTGAACTTAGCTTGTGAATTGAATTTCTAGAAATCTTGCCGAGTCTAACTCCACTAGCTTGTATCAGTGGCAGTGTTAACGACACTGCTTATAAACTTATAATGGAAAAGATTTTATCGCTAATATACTGGAACACCTACCTGAAATTTTTTTTTTGCAACTGTCTAGAAAGCTAACTGTTTTTAGTCAATTTTTTTGAGTGGAAAATACATCTTTATTGGTCTAGCTCGATAAAGTGACATAAGGGACTGGTAATGTCTTTACCGATCCCTTTGTCACTTTTGGTTGACAATAATACCTGATAAAAATTAAAAATGATTAATGCAGTCTTCTTTGAATTTTACGAATTTTGTTAAAGTTAAAAGAAAGTGACTTTACTGGGCACACTGGCTTACATGGCTCGCTAGGTCTTGCCCTGAAAATTGCCAGCTCGCCCAGTAAAGAATCACTTTCCGGTCTTGTTACGTAAATAACTATTAAATTTTATTTAAAATTTACAATTTTTTTTTTTTGGTTTGAGGTCATTATGTTTAATGAAAACTATTTAATTAACAGTTTGTATAAAAAATGTGTTAAAAAAAGATCATAGAATAAATTATACAAAACTATTGACTAGAAGTGTGAGATAATACATACTAAAAAGTAATACAGTTTGCGAAACATTAACTATGAATTTAAAAAACAAAGCCACTTTTCCATTTCACCGCTTCTAAAAACATAGAGAAAAATTTAAAAAAAATCGATAGCTAGCGACACGGCCAGCGCGCGGCGGCCGTCTACCTAAATATATATTTTTTCTACGACCTGTAGAGAAAGTGATATTTTCCTCGTTCAAATGTGGGTAGAAAATGGTACTTTCCCTAGGAAAAATAGCTCCCCCCCTAGGGGGAATGTATTTTCTACCCGCATTTTTGACTATTGCCATAGTTACCTTAAAATCTCCGTGTCTGCTAAAATGTCAAAATACACGTCAAATTAAGGCTAGTAATTTTATTGTAAGGTGTTACACTGTTTTATTAATGTTAACTTGTTATTGTTATTCAAATTACTATTAAAACTGTCATAATGCCAGTATACATTTAAGAAATGTTATTTTCCTTTCAACCGTTCTTTATATTAGAGGTCGTAGAAAAAATTGTATGTATAACATAGGTGGAAAGTGTCATTTTATCCCTTGGATGATTACTGCTCTCCGCTTCTGCGGGATGAAATATTACACTTTCCTCTCTTGTTATACAAATGGCTAGCTATTATTATACCATATGTATAGCACCAAGTGTGGCCAGTTAGAAGAAGAATACGAGCGATGGCTGTGAACTAGGATGACATAAGATGGAATACGCAGCGAATACAGGGACATGCTCAGTCTATGCCCCACCAGTCTATTGTCTGGTCGGGCAAAGAAGATCCGCGGAAAGAATGTGATTTCTGCATTCCATTCGCAACTAAGCGTAAATGAAAGAAATGAATTAGTGCATGGCAAATTTTTGTGATCGTTTGCATCCGCACCTACTCATTGGGAGAGATATTATATTCCTAGTATATGGTTTCGCAGACAGTTGGCCACTTATCAGCAATAGGCTCCCTTGTCGTGCGAGCTTACTTTCACCGGCTGGACTGTACAATACACTCACACTGTTATGTCCATCTCGCTTGTTCAATCGGTTTTTGTTAACAGTTGGCCACATTAGCCATTTTATACACGGTATAATGCCAATGCCTAGCCGTTTTTAAGTTAAATTTAATTTTAAAGCTTAATGAACTGTGATATTCAAATTATAGTAAAATGTACAGTTTATCTCAAACTTATTTGCAACATTAAAAATGTCGGCTTCTTTGACTTAAAGAGATCAAAGAAGCCGACATTTTTTATGTTGCAAATAATAAGTTTGAAACAAACTATAGGCATTTGAATGAGAAATCTGGATTATGTGATTTAATTGTCTCTTTTTTTAAGAGCAAAAGCAAAATTATTCAATAAGTACAAGGCTTAACCGAGTTACTTAAATTGAAATTGAAACGGAACTAAACCAATTTAAAAAAAGAATCTAAAATTAGTCAAACTAACAGACATTTACTGAAACTGTAACATTTGTGCTAACAAAACTATGAAAATGGAATCGAAAATTAAGTTTCGTCCTAAAACTCAGAAAAACGAGATACTATGGCGTCGGTCGTTTTAAAATTTCGCGTGATATGATAAGAGATATGATATAAATTTATCAAGTCTGGTTTTCTTAACTTTTATTCTGTAAATTTACTGCAATAATAGACTTTTGTGTAGCAATTAATTTAGAATTAGTTAACACCGGATGCATTGTTAATTGTCGTTATTGCGTTTTCTTATGATTTTTTTGTACAAATTTACTTAAACCAGTTGAGTAATCCCTTCAAATGTTTAAAGGTTGAAAGAGAACACCCTGCATTGAAAACATTTAAAAAACTATTTATGTAGGTTATTAATAACATTTCCTGAATGCCTATTCAAAACTTACTTCCATTTCAATTAATTAGAAATTACTATAATAAAAAGTAATCTCCATTACTGCTCCAATATTATTATAAAATGACATAACTAATTTAATTTATTTAAATAATCTTAAATATTCAATAAATGTAATTTTTTTTTTCTGTTTATGATGGCCTTGGGTGGTTCCCATTAGCCAGCTACACATATTTAGTGATTTGACAAGATAAAGAAAAAAATATAAACAACCACAATAAAGTATTGGAATGAAAAAATGGACAGGAAAAACACATAGAGACACACTCCACGCCAAGGGGCCGTTCATGGCGACTTAAAAAACACACTAGAAGGCCACGGTAAAATAGAATGAAAGGAAAGGAGGGATTTTTTTTTTTTTTTTTTTAATTACAATATTAACTCTTTGCAAGTATTCCACAATAATTTTAAATGCTTCGAGATTTTTGCTTGCTAGAATATGATTTGCACTGAGGGGCATTTTAAAACCTACTTCCTGTAGGTGATGTATTAAGCGATTAGATTCTTTCTGTTTGAGTCTGCAATTGAACAAAATATGGTTTACATCACCAATATCTCCGCATTCGCAGAGGTTGCTTACAACTATTTTAATTTTGTGCAAATGGGAAGGAAATCGGCCATGATTAAATTGCAAACGAGTTATGGTAGTGTAGAAATGCCTGGAGATGGAGTGCTCCTTATGCCAGTTATGTTTGGTTATAAGGGGATTTAATAAAAAGTAATTGGTGGGATTCTCCGAATATGCCTTTTCGTATCTATGCTGCCATTTCGCAGAAATTGATTTTTTTAAGTCTAACATGTAAATCTGATGAAGGGATCTTGTACAAGGAAATGTTGCCTTCTGTGATTGCATTCTTCGCTAATTTATCAACACTTTCATTGTGTAATAACCCACAGTGACCCTTAATCCATACAAAATTGACCTTAAGATTGCGATCTGCCAATTGTGCAAGTTTATTTACGATGTCTAATATCAAACATGAGGTTTTTATCATATATGTAATTTACAATAATTAATTGTTAATTGCTAACTTCAATTCTTAGGTTTTGTTTCTATTATCTAATATAGATTTTGTGTATTTATAGAATGTTTATTTATAAACTGGTGCTGCTGGCACTTGGAATTTGTAATTAGGGGTCAAAGGAACTTGCTTCTTGCTTCTACCTTATGTCCCCTAATAGATTTTACAATAGGAAACCCTTTTTTACTTTCTCATATATCTACATATCGACAGAGAAAGTTTTCGTTGTGATGCAAAAAAGTCAAATTTCAGATTATGATAAGGATGGGCGTTTTGAGACTCGAAAATAAAAAATTTATCCGAATCGGCATGCCGTCTGTGTGTATGTATGTCTGGGTGTCTGCGTGTCGCTGGTGATTGTTGATTTGAAACTTTATATATAATATCTAGGCATCCAAGGAAGAACCCTACAGCCAACACCTCCTAGTTGTTGCTACAGCCCGCTTCAGAGACCTTCGACGTGTAGCCAGCGACACTTCCCCCTCTACTCCCAGTTGTTTACGGAAATGTCGCTGGCTACACTTCGGTGTACTTGGCAAGTTCCAACTTCACGGCGACAGTATTGCTGCCGCTCAACGAAAGTAGGAGAGTACGTGACATAGATTTTTGCGGCCACGCTATTGGTTCTTCTAGTGTCGCTGGCTACACGTTGAAGGTCTCTGAAGCCGGCTTATTGAATATGAGTGAAATTAGTACACCAGGGAGGGCACGTCTCAAGGGGGGCTGAAAAGAAATTGCGTTAAATCAAAAAAATGTGTCAAATAAAAACTGTTTACAATGAAGAAATGTGCAGTAAAGAACTCTAGAAAATTTCTCGTTAGATTAACCTTTATTGAGAAAAGTGGTCTAAAATTAATTTCATTCGATTAAAAAAAGTAGTCTGTCTCGACATATGAAAGAGTTTAAAATCGTCCAAATTTAAAATACTTCAGATATGTACGGTTTTAATGAATTTTAGTAGACTGTATGGAAAACAAAATAAATTATAAAATGACACCATTCCTTTAACGGGGGATGCCATGAACGGCCCCTTGGCGTGAAGTGTGTCTACTTGTTTGTCCTGTCCATTTTTTTCATTTCCATACTTTATTGTGGTTGTTTCTATTTTTCTCTTTACCTTGTCAAATTATTAAATATATGTAGCTGGCTAATGGGAACCACGCAAGGCCATAATAAAGCAAAAAAAAATCCTTTAACGGCAATTTGGGTCATTCTTATGTGTCTCACTCGTGGCAGAAGGAAAAGGAAAAGAGATACAAATTGGGAAAAATTGGAAATGAGCGAATTCATGTATATTTCTTTAAGGCACAATAATTTTAACACTACTTAATGGCTGATAAAAATTCTGGGTTCAAACAGTCAGTTTTACAATCTTTCTCATTCGTTTTATCCGTGTCGCCACCGCTTAGTTGCAGAAAAAAGGACGAGATTTTGTGGTAAAAACGTTTGAATTAAAATACACCTATTCACTATACAGTATTTTTACATCAATAACAGAACAAGTTAAGTAAACAATATAAACGGCCAAAAACAAGCTATAAGGAATATAATTTCTGTGTTTAGATTTACTGATTGTGATGTGATGTTTCCTCAATTTATTAAATAAGGTAAAAATATCATCTCTACGCTGCCACCATGATATCAATTTATTCCAGTTTTGAATGTTTACTAAAATACACTCACTACTAAAAAACAATATTGTAACCATTAATATTTTGACGAAAGATTTGGTAGAAACTGCTCAAGTTTATTGAAACCAAGAAGTCCTAACCTAACATTTTCGTTTAGATTTTTATTTTAAGGTGACAAACAAAATTTTCATAATAAAAAAAATGTTATAAAGAATGTACGAGGGGTCGTTTTTATATTCTTGGACTGACCAGTTTTAAATTTTGATACAGTTATCCATCAAGTTTTTTTTTAATCACATATGCTTTGGAAACTTGTATTTCAATATACACAACGATTGTAACATTCTTATTATTAATAATTTCATTAACTGTCAGGTTGTGTTGTCGCACATTGTTAATTTCTCAAAATCAATAAAATTGTATACCGTGCTGTTATAAAATTCCTTACAAAACATGAAGAAATGTTGGTTGTGTACGGGAACGATTGTCCTTCCAAGTCAACTATTTGCGAGTGTTCAACTGTTTAATGTGGTCGAAAACCATTGGATGATGATCCCCGTCCAGGTTGCCTTGTCGTAATCACTTTAGATGTTGTTGAAAAAACCAAGTGTTTGATACTGAGGGATGCAAGATTAAAGAATCGGCAATTAGCAGCGTTATTAGGGGTTTCAGAAACCATGGTTTTGAAAATTCTACAAGACTACCTTGGAATGACAACGGTCAATGAAAGAGGGGTTCCACGAATGCTTTCGCCATTCCAATTGCATGTTGGCGTAGAGACGTATGAATAAGACTTGGTGCTTTGTGGAGACGAACCAGATTTATTTATCAACGGACTTGTCACTGGAGATGAAACGTGGATTTATTATTATGATCCCGAATCGAAATGAGAGTCGATGCAGTCGCATGTCAAGAGCTTCAGCCATCTCAAGAAGTTTAAGGTGGCCTCTACTGCAGGAAAAATAATGACAACCATTTTTTGGGACTGTCAGAGAATTTTGTATATTGATTATTTAAAGAAGGGTAGACAGTAACGGGAGAGTATTATTCAAGCTTAATGCATCGCCTCAGAGATTCTATTAAAATGAAAAGACACGGAAAATTGACGCAAGGTATTTTGCTGCTCCACGATAATGCACCACTGTACAAGTCATGACTTGCAAAAGTTGCTGTTGCTGATTGTGGCTTCCAAGAAATTAAACACTCGCCTTATAGTCTAGATTTAGTACACAGTGACTACTTTTTGTTTCCGAATCTCAAAAAAATGTTTAGGGGGGAGGGACAAAATTCAGGGACAATAATAGCAGCTGTTGAGGGTCATTTTGTGGAGAAATCAAATTAAAATTTTTACAACGAATTCAAGATGTTATTGACACGGTGTAATACCTGTATTTAAAAGCAAGGGAACTATATTGAAAAATAAATTGTTTTTGCTGCTCTAGTCTTTTGTTTTCATGCCCAGTCGACCCCGCGTATAGTAAAGAAATAGTTTTGATGAAATTCGTACGTAGATTGAGTTTTGTGCAGAAATAGTGGTGGTGTTTTATTTTATTTTAGATAGAAACCATTGATAAGCGACGTCGTCTTGACGACCAGAGTTCATGAGCGACATAATGACAACATTTTGATTTGGTGTTTTTAAAAATATCGAAACCATTCATTTCTGTGACATTTCAGTGTGTAACAAAAATAACAGTACTTACTCTTTCATAATATTTAAAATTATTGTTTATTTTGAAACTCTGTATATGAAATTTTATTTTTGATAAAGGCATTCATATTTATGGCGAAAGAAAAACTTTATAAACAACGACTTTTTTCGTAATATCAAAAATGAAAAAGTATTTCATCTTGTAAACTCAATCAAGGGGGGCATATTATATATTTAATGAAAATATTAATAAATGGAATAATTTTTATACTTACAAGAGAAATAATAAATAAATAATCCTAAATATTATTGTATACTAACTAGAAAATGTAAAATGAATTTAATAAACTGACTTATTAAATTTTTCTTCTGACATAATATTCATCACAGTGATGTCTTCTAGGCTATTACAATTTTTAGAACTTGAACATTAGTACCTAGAATAAAAGGACAAAAGTAACTATTTATGCTATAGTACTGGGTGTAACAGAAATATATGTTATTAATTTTAATATTTAAGAACTTTCAGTAAGTACCATTTACTATGCATGGAACATTTTTGACAATAATGATAAATTAATATTAAACCGCTCCCAATTACTTCGGGATCAGAACTTCCTCACCGTAGTAAAACTCGACGTGTGGTGGAGTTTATAATAAAAGTAATTTTTGACGTTTCAAATAAGTCACAATTTTTGACGTTTCAAAAAAAGTTACTTTGACGAACATTTTACATCCACTTTTATGTATGATCACACTTTGAAGCAAATGATAAAATTATACTTCAAAATAACTACAAAAACGGTTTTTAAATTGACAATAAAACATTTGACATTGAATATATGAAAGTTAGGTTATATAATATGACGTTTGAAATATTTCAAGCAAGTTGAAAGGATGATGAAGTTAGCAGAAATATAAATTTTTTACTTTACTCTTATTGGAGGATATTTCATCTGTTTTTAATACTAATTGTTTCTGTAATGCGTTATAATTGTATATATTTTCACTGGCTTTTTGCATGGTAATTGGTAACTGAACGTTCTTAAATATTTCTTACCAGGGAAATAAATTTAATGCTCTATTTAAGTCGCGAAAATGTCTCCTTTATAGACATATGCATTAAGGGTCATGTTCCAGTGTGATGTATAGGCAACCCGGTGTGTCAAGAAAGTAATACGTAGGTGGCAAAATTATGTGATATCACACTAAATGAGTCTATTGATTATATATTTAGCATTGGTGCCGATTATTTGGATGCTCGGGTACTCAAGCACTCATGAGATCAGGTGCTGAGTACCCATCATAAATTGCTCCTGGCCTTATTACTTTAAATTTCTTGAGAGTCTAAAAATAATGCATACAGAACATGACTCAATTGTTGTAGTATACATATACACAAGAATAATACGACTAGAGGATAGTTTATTTCCATAAGACCATATGTTGGTTTTCTGATCTGATCATGGCGTGTGTTTGTTGTATTATAGTTGGACCTAACCGCTCAGTTCATGCTTGCTTTTTCATGTGTTTAAATTTGACAGAGCTATTTTAACTGAAATAAACAAAATTAAGTGAATGATGTGATTCTGTTTTACGTTATTTTGTTGTTTTTATTGTTAGTTCTTTTCTTTTACTTGAAAAACTTGATAGATAGGCGTGTAAAGCTTATTATTATTTATGGCTACATTAGTCTTAACTGTTTTAAATTAGCAAATTTTGATAAGCACATTACTATAAACAAATTTCAAATTGACAAAAACGCACGGTATGACTAATTATGTAAATTATTTAAAATAACTACCTTTTTTTTAAAATTTAACTCCAACTTAACTTTAAATGTAAAATAAAAACGAAACGATATATGCTTTATAAATTAGTTTATTCGAAATTTTCGTAATTTGCGCTGGTTTCGCAGCATTCGCAGTGACAGGTTAAAAAGCGAAAATTTCGGGTAGGTAAACATTAATTTTTTTATGCAATAACGCGTAACATTTGAAATCTTACGTTTTCACAGGATTCATAACATACCACTATTCCTTGTCTCTGAACTATCCTTAGTTGTATTATTCTTGGTATATTATTTATTTATTTATATTGGTATACATACTTAACACTGTTATGTTGCTTCCACTGCTCATGTAATGAGGGCTACTGCCTTTTGGCTCACCAGTCGGTGCCACTGGTGAGTAAGGTAGCTATCAAATGTTATTGTTAGGCACGGAACAAGTTTATAGGGTTTTATTATAATTATTTTGTAACCAGTAAAAAAAACTTGTTAGTTATGTTGTGCAGTTCCATTTTGTTCGGAAACAAAAGGCGGATATATGTTTCCGGGAGACAAAACTCGCCTAAAACAGTGATAGGTAGCGATTCGCAAGGCTAACTTTACTCCCTCGAAACATTCGCGTGTTTGTAAGAAATATTTTAATCCTGATTATGCGGTACCGAAGGAGCCTACTACAGAAAATCGTAAATAATAATTATGCACATTCGTTGTTTTCATCATGCTCATGCTTGACATAACCTAACTTTAATGACAATACACCTCTGATAGGTACAATAATTTCCCTACTGAGCATGTAAATTACTACTTTTCCCTTCTGCCATCATTGTGTTAAATATTTTTCAGCAAATTTTTATAAATATCACTAAAATCCCGCGTTAAAAAGACATAATAAACATGAACGTTCAGTAACATAAACCTTACCCTACACTAACGCCTCTCGTGGTGAATTAAAACGCAGTAGCCCTCATTGTATTGCTGATTGTTATTATTATTATTACCCACTAAATTGAAAGGATGCTTACGTAATACCCAATATTTTTTTTAGAAATCCACTAAATGGAATTACGGAGACACACCCAAGAAAATTTTCAAAAATTGGCGCTTATGATATTAAATATTAATAAGGCTGTAATTCTTTAAGGAATAATTTTCGAGTAGTGGTATATAGATGCGTCATATCGCCATTATATACTATCCAGAGTTTGCCATGAAATTTGTAACATCCAATTCTGTTACCCCTTGTATATTGAAAAGTTTAAGTTTTAGATAACACTAAAACAATAAATATCATATTTATTTAATACAATACCTATTCAGTTAACTTTATTAAAAAATAATTCAAGGTGTAATTTACTAAACCTACTAATGCTTGGCTAATAAAAATCATTTAAATATTATTAGACATATTGTGTTCTTATAAAAAAAATTAATATTGCAACATCTTGCAAATTTATTTTAGTTGAAATTTTTTTGGATTTATTGCAAATTAAATAAAAAAATATAACCGTCAATTAACTGTGCTCATTACTATTAATTAACATTTAATTAATTTCTTTAATCATTCGTATTCAGAATCAATTGGAGTTTTGTACGAATAAAATGAATATGGTTTGTTTATTTTTATGAAGGCAAAATGTTACCATCTGAACATTATAGGAACTATAAATAAAATTTAGTATTTATTATTCAAGTTTTAAATAAATATTTGTTTAAAATTAATAGGTATTATAATCGCGATTCTTTTCTGCGATTTCGATTAATATATTATAAACACCAATTATAATAGCACCTTTAGATTTAATAAATTGTCGCTGAGATAGCAACACCTCCAATGTGATTAATACAAAATTTTAAGAACAGAGGGATATCTTATTTTAACTATACGTACTTATAAGAAACCCTTTACTTAATTTTACAATTAACAATAATCATGTTTTATTTGTAAGTTATAGTCATAACGAGACAAATTGTACTACACTTCATACATGCAGAAGAAAGGATCTATTGTATACAGCTCATTGAAGAAAATTATTTTTTGTTATCTTGGTTTTCCATTTAATATGATACTTTATATGGTCGGTCTACCAAAAAGTGCGCACGTTATTAACGTTAAATATGCAGAGCTTATAGTAGCAAATTTTATTTACATATTCTGTATTAGATATGAATATTCCCAAGAGATTTTTGGCAAATGTATAATATATATACGTAAAATACATAGATATACAACAGTAGTATGTCCTCTGTATATACAGCCTTCAGAAATGATCGTAAACCACGTGATCAATTAGTACCTCTTAACTTGTGATTTTGTCTTTCATATTACGCTACGGTAATACCCGATAAGGATTTTTAAGTACGTAAGTGTCTTAGGAACAGTTTTTAACTATCTTTTGATGACGAGACGACTCGAAGAGGCTGTTAAAAGTAGCCAATTGGTCACGTACGTTGTGTACGACCATTTATCAGACTCGTTTTTTGTTCTGTAAATAAAATTTGGAATCTATCTATCTATATTCAAATTGTATGGCTGTGGCAACGTGACCATTCGCACAACACCGATGTGGTGAAATTTGGAATCGAACTAAAAATAATTCGTTACGGATATACATCAATTTAATATAAAATCCAAGATGGCGGCTTTCTTCCTTCCTATCTCATGGTTTAATTCCTGAGCCACATGTGACTCCAAATAAGGTTTTAAAACCGAACTCTTTTTACACCATAGGGCAGAGTTTTATGCATAAGCATATTATGGAAAATATGTTACTTGGAGGTACTGAAATCCCTGCGACAAAATCTAACATAATAAATTACCACAGGTACAAGAGCTAAGTACATAGAAAACAACATTCATTAAATGTGCAATTACTCATTTCTCCTATCTTTAATTTCTTCATCAATTTTGCGCCATCTTTCCAAATTTTCTTGACACATGTTTAGCATAGGTTTACTTTCAGGTATCAATGTGTAGAGAAGTGTATAACAGGGTACACAAATGCCCATTAAAAATCCAACTTGGCTAGATGGTTGTTGATCTGGCTGATATCTATCCATCATAGGAATAGGAATTCGCCCAGCCGCTCTTTCTGCATCTCCTTGCTGATAAAACTCTTCGAAAATCACTTTAACAGTTTCAACTTGTATGTCCCATGGTTTAGCACTAGCACTTAAATCACTGGCTGTCATAGCAATAGCTTGTATTAGACCTCTGTGGTCACTATTACCCCATGAAAATTTTGCCTCCTGCACCACCTGAGAAAGTTTTGCTTTGTTTGGGAAGAACACTGCCAGATCTGTAGCTAGAATGCAATGTTTAAGCAAACCCAGAACTTGTTTATAATCCCTACTCGAAAGTTTGCTGAAGATGTTGTGGCCCTCCTGAAACATATATAATTTAATTTTGCTGTTTTGACATACTTGAAACTGGCCATACACAATACATTTATGAAGCCTTACTATCTAACACGACGACGATTAGCACAATGACAAAATTACCTCATTTTTTAACGGACGAGTTATTTAAATTTTGGAGTATTTTGATACCTTAAATCTAGAGATATGATCAACACAAAAATTATTGCCTTTAAGGTATTCTAAAAATAAATCGTATAAAATTAACATCAATATTTATTTACTTAAACGGCTTAAAAGATTATAGTATATTATGCATAGCCTGTTTTTAAGATACCTATTCTTTTTTTAAAAATTCAAAATTTAGATTTTTACAGATCTTGACAGACCCTAGAGTTGATTTTAAACAAATGTTTGTCATTGACGTTGTGGTCGTTACCGTCGCTAAATGTTAACTTAACCGAAAAGGCTGAAGCAGTTTTCTTATGAAAGTAAAATATAACAATTATATTTATGTAATACCTCAAAAGAGCCTGATCATTTTTTCACTATATTGAAGGTCTCATATCGGAGAGATGTATTGCAGAAATGCAAGTTTACAAACAGAAATAACTTTAAATTTGACAAATAAAACAAAGCTTTGCATTGTTGGATTTCTAATATTTGAAACATTTTGAGTGTTGACGATTTGACTCACTGTGTTTGAATAAATTTAAAGCTCGTATGGTATTCGATCAGGTCATATTATTATCGGCTTGGCGTCCTATGTGTAACCATAGGCTATTGCTAGAGAAATTACTCGAACCTTAACACGTTTTATTGTTGTAAAAACATAATGGTTTCTGATTGGTACTTATATAGTGTATTCCTAAAGTAACTCATAAATTCGATTATTGGTACAACATTTTTTTGCGAACAATAGTGTAAAAATGTAAGGTGGTCATTTAAAATTTTTTGAGACAATTAAGATTATGATTGATAGCACAAAGCATAATCAACTACATTAAATATTTAAAATTTGCCCCATTGACTGTTTGACAACGTTTAACAACCATTTACAAGGCCCTTAAATCAGTGGTGTTTTTAAAAAATCTGATCTGCCATATCAGTTACAATAGAACTTCCAAATTTAGAATGATATTAGATAAAATGCTACTTGAGGGTATGAGCATACAAAATTTAAACTAGATGTAGAATATATGGTTACTTGGGCATAAGAAAAAATTGGAAAAACTCCTCAACTTTGGTGTTTAATATTGTATCTATTAAGAACATATTTGCCATAATCATATGCTCACGCAAAACAGTCGTTTAAACATAAATTGTAAAAGTTATATGTAAAAATGTTATAAGTTTCCTGTTTAAACTTTCTAAAAAACCTTATTATCAGAAATAATTGCATTGGAAGGTGCTACACTCTACAGGAAATTGACTGTATAAATATATTTTTTATTAAATGTCCATTATCCAGTACTTATATGTAATATATATTTACGTTTGTTTCATCTAAAACTTGGAAGATGATTTAAATGTGTTAAAGGACCCTTAAGATGAAAAAATAAACTCCTGTAATGACATCTGGCGTTTGTAATGACATTTGGCGGAATAGAACGTGTTTCTTGCTTCTTTTAAGTCTTCTATTTTGTTAGGACTATATTTATAGACTCTGTTCTTTAAATAACCTCACAATAAAAAATCAGGTGGTGGTTAAGTCTGGTGACCTTGCGGGACACTTTATGCTATATGAATTTTCTAATAGGGCGTATGATCGTGTTCACTGTGGATATCAAATGGACAGTGACCATTCTACTGTAACGTAAAATTTATAATAGAACGTAAACTTATTGTAATTATTGGGTAGGTCATATGAACATCCCACGTAAAATTTATTATTTCTTGTGGATGTGATAAGGGACGTAAATTTATTGTCCACTGTAGATGTGATAAGGACATTTTAACAGCACAAACTGGCAAATGTAGTAGTGCACGTTTTACAACCAGATGGTCCGTCGTTGCATTATTTACTGCAAACCATATGACAACTAGTAAAAAGAAGCATAAGATGGTGGGAGTTTCTAGTTCCCATGTATTAATAATAGTTACAGATGCAGCATGGCAAACGGTTAACCTGCCCAGTTGCTGAAAGTTATATATCCGATACACTACATTTAACTTATATATTCCATGAACTTAATCTGGTAGCCAAAAAAATTATCTAGCGATAGCTGCATTAATTTCAAGAACAAAAACAGATTTTGTGAATGCCACTAAGCTTACTAACGTAGCTTGCTCTGGCATTCTCCTCCTCAGCCTATTTTAACGCGTTTAATGCATGACAATTATACCATAATAATGGACAATATACGTAAACTAGAACATGCATCATTATTATTAGCGGAGTCTTCAACCATTCTTGATAATGTACAAAAAATAATGAAAAAAAATGTTGAGTGGAAAAGGAATGGAGGAAGGTAAAAATTCTGACTTCAAAATTATCCCAGATAGTTAAATATATAAAATTGTTTGAAGGTTTATTTAAAATTATTCATACCTGCTGTAAGATTGTAACAGTTTGATTAAAATGATGATGTTCCATTGTGGAAGTGGAGTAGATAGCTGCAAGTGGTGATTCGATATCTAACATAAACTTGTTGTTCTTCCCTCTGTGGTCCAGATCATGACACAATGCTCCAATGTATAGGGCTAAGCACTATAATGATGATAATAGTAAAAACATAAATTCTAATTAAATATCGTAATCTAAGCTTTATTTTTTATTTTATTTGATTGTGTTTTGCGAAACAAATTTTCGTATTAAAAATTTATTTCTTCTATGACCTTGTAGAAAGTCTGAATTTCTAACATTCCAAGCAGTGTAGAAAATGACGTTTTACAGTACCCCGTGTGTTACTTTCAGCACTAGTGTGCAGAGTACGTTTTTCCGCACACTATTTACAGCAAAATTAACATACTATTTTGTTTGCTATAATATTAAGAAAGTGTTGTAAGTAACGACTTGATTAGGTACGGCAAAATTAAACATGACAATGAAATTTAATAAAAGTCAAATTGACATACCGTAGAGATACTTGGAACTGTGGGGTTAATTGAAACAAAACTATCATTTCAAATATACCGCTAAAATAATCAGCAAATGACAGCTAGCTACATACTCTTAAAAGTGAGTGCAACAGGTGAGTCAGTTAAGCCAAAGATAGGATAAACTATTTAAAGTGATCTGTTAAGTTTCTTAAAACCATCGTGCAAATTGAAAGATAATTATTAGAAAAATAAGTTGGCAAAAAAACTTAATCTCTGTAAAAATAACGTGTTAACTCCACGATCTAGGATGTATAGGTTATGTTGTAGCCCTCCTTCTCACTCTAAAATGAAGCCCTTGGTGCAAAAAGGTGTTAACTCACTAATTAGCAAATTTGCAATTTGTGCATGCAAGAAGGTGTAAAGTCAGTATCCGTCTGGTAGTAAAGTTTTTAGCATTTTAGATGGCTCTCATTACGTCAGTATAAGATATCAAAAAGGTGTCATCTATCTATAACTTGTGCTTCATTCATGCAAAAACGTGTTAACTCTAAATTTCCTAAAACTGCAAATATTGAGTTAACACCCTTTTGCACCTAGGGCTTCAAATAACACCTTGCGCTATCTCAATCTCTGACAATGTTGCCGCTGTGAATTTTTTTATCTAATATTCGCGAATTTTTAAATGTGTCCGTAAACTTGGAACACCTGTTCCAAGTTTTCGGTTATGTTCCATGTTTTCGACCATTATTAAGATACTTAACAATTATTAAAAATTGTCACTTAAAATAAATGTGGATATGTTTCTTGCAGGTCCGTTATAATTCGCAATGCCTAGACACCACAATCTGCCTCTCGCAGGTATGCAGACTATAGTCAGGAAAATCTGCAAAAAGCACTACAAGAAATAAATTTCAAGTCAATAACCTAAAGCATCAAAAAAATATGAGATTTATCTTGGAACATTATCAAGGAAATCAAGGGGTTTGCACATGAAAAACTATGGACGTCCTACCGTACTCTCCAAAAATGAGAAGGAGAAAATTATTGAAGGCCTGGATTTGCAGCAAAATGGGGATTTCCACTAACGACTAGAGATTTACAGTTAGTTTTTCACTCTTATTTGAAGCGGACTGGACGAACAAAACGTCGTTTTCGTCGAAATCAACCTGGAAGGGATTGAGTGTACCATTTTCAGGAGAGGCACCCCTTACTAACAAATCGTTTATCCGAAAATATTAAAAGACAGAGCTGAAGTATCTGTAGCATTGTTATCAAATATTTTGACAACTTACAGTCATCACTGGAGGGAATAATTAATTACGATGAAATCAATTTATGTAATAACCCTGGAAGATCGAGAATTTTGGTAAGAAACGGGACGAAATACACGGAAAGATGCCTAGATACGTCAAAATCAAGTACCTCCATTATGATTGCGTGCGCCGCTAGTGGTCATCTTCTTGCCTCATATAATAAACAAAGCTGAGCATCTTTATGACTCATGAACAGAGAGAGGACCACAAAGGGTGCGGTACAACAGAACCAAGTCTGGCTGGTTAGACAGTAATGTTTTTGAGGACTAGTTCATATCAATTATTCTTCCATACTTTAGAGAACTGGGACCAGGACCCAAAGGCCTCATTGGTGACAACCTGTCAAGTCATTTATACCAAAATGTTATTAACTGGTGCCAAATTCACAATATAAGGTTCAAACTCCTTCCGGCTAATAGCACACATTTATGTCAGGCCATTAAAATCTGCATGGAAGGAAGCAGCTTCTGAAATGGAAACTTTCAAACAATGGGTGCATACCAAAGTCACAGTTTCCTACCCTGCTTAAATAACATTAGATAGTATGAAAGTCAATCAAGAAAATATAATCACATCAGGCTTCAGAACTGCCGGAATCTTCCCTACTGATAGAGAGCAAGTTTTAAAACGACTGCCTCAGGGAAATCAATTAAATTTAGATGAGTTAGTATTAACTGACGCCTTAAAAGATCAATTAAATACGATGCGGTATGGCGGAGAACCCCAACGAGAAAAGAAAAAACGTTTAAAAATTCAACCTGGTAAAAGCATTTCAGGAACCAATGAATCTAGCGAAAGTGAGATGGCAGTTTCACTTCACGGTTCAGATTCTTCGATGGGAATAGAGAATTTTGATGAAAGTGATGCCGATATTTAGAATATGACCATGGATGAAAATAATGTTGATGAACCAGAAATGGAGAAAAAAGTATATAAAGAAGCAGGTGCTTCAGAAGGAATACAAAAAGAAGAGGAATTAAGCGAACTTGATTTTTTTTTGTGGCATTTCTATTGGAAAATAAAAAAGATAAATATCGTAATTATGTAGGTGAAGTGCTAAAAGTGATCGAGCCAAATATTACTTACGAATGTAAATTCCTCAGATCAGTTCGTCTATCAAAAGACACATTTATACCGGGTGTAACAGGATCATGGTACACCCCCTATTCTCCTTTAGTTTTAAAGATAATTGATTGAAATTTGGGATATCCTATATACATAATAAGCGGCACTCTTTGACATAGAAGTAATTTTTTTTCATTTCCGGTTTCGCTGGAAGTGACACTAACTTGCGATTTTTAAATAGAACACCCATTGCATTTTTGAATTCTGAATAATTTTCTGAATCCAACGATACCAACCGTGACGGTTCCGATTTATTGTAAATGACCCAACCGTGTAGTTTAATGCTAGAAAAAGCGAAATCCCGTCAAAGATACTAAATTACGTGATTTATTAGCAAATAAAGTTCAACAAAATGGTTTTTGGGGCAAAACTCAATTTTTTTAAATGGAATCATATTGGTACCGTGGTACCATTTATTAGTACTATTAATAAGGAATTTATTCATATGTCGTATTAAACTGTGCGATAAATACAAACAAAATTACAGCTAAAAGAAATTAAGAACACACAATTTTGTTCTAATTATTATATATTATATTTATTATATCTGTAATGCGTAAATTTTAAAATTCTGTGAGTTTGTCTATCGCTAGTTTTATAGCACATCTATGGATATCATTCATTCAATTTTCAAAAGTACACCAAGTATCCCCATTCTGCGGTACATAATATAATTCAAATGGAATTATCTTATCGTTAATGCTGTTGTAGGCTTAACAAAGTAATTTGAGTTTCGTTAAGGTCTTTATATCGTACTAGTAAGATGTGATATAAATTAAAGAATTTATTTATTTGAATCATACAACAACTTTATTCTTTATATAAATTACCAGAGCAATACATACATAATACATCAATCACTTAGTTCAAGCTGAAAATAGTTGACTCATTTTTGAAATTTTCTTAACATTTGTAATCATAATTTGTCTTGTACATAATAAAATGGACGAAGACAAAATATTGAACAATACACGTTTGATTATGGCTTTATGAAACTTGTTTGATTGCCGCGGAATTCGGCTCATCAACTCGTTCTGGAAATCAAACGCTTTTCGTTCAACATGCCACAATCAAACTTGTATCTTTAATAATATAACTATAATATAGTTATATTATTAAAGATACAAGTTTGATTGTGGCATGGATATATTATATCCAGTCAACCAAACTTGTAGGAGTTATATAACTAGATGAGATTTGTTTTTATGTTTTATAACAAAATGTTGTCCTACTTTCCTATTTGTGCTCACTATTTTTAACATGTTCATTTTGTGATAATGTTTCTTTTTTGTTACGTAAGAGTCATATAAGTGAAACAGTATTTACGTAATATTGATAAAATAATATTTTATAAATTATGTATAATACAAATTTATTATATTTATGTAAATTTATATTATTATCAGTGCTAAGTAACGGGTTCCATATTTGGCGAATGATTTAAGGATGTGGACAAATAAATATTTATCAAGTCATTTCGCAGTCAATGGCATCACAAATTTTAAGGGCAAACTTGCCTGAGCTGCGATTACCTAAGGATGCTCAAACCTTCTTAAATACCCCAAGAGTTGTTAAGACTATGTTGCACCAGATTCCTATATACATATCGGTTTACGAGAAGAACTATGTAATTAGTGTTAAAAAAATGTAGTATCGTATCTCTGATTCCACTCCACTATTTGCACCTTTAATTCGATTTATTATTAAAACGGCCGATTAACACCTCGTTTAATAACAAGTATTATTTACTTAGCAGCAATTTTTGTATATCATAGAACACCAAAGATATTTAAAAACAAACTTATTCACCCTTCTCCCTTTAATGACATGACATTAATGCAGTGCTGCCAATTCTTCTTTCCTTACACTTCAATATTTCTACATGCCTATATTTAATTAAAGATCATAACATTATTACTAAATTATATTGATGTCGGGCATAACAATAATTAATAATTCTTAATTCTGAATTCACTTGATTTATTTTTGCCCAACCCTACCTCGCTAAAAGTATTTAATAGGAAATAACTAAATCTGTGTTTGGTCTCTAGCTATATTCCGGCGTCTGCTGCCGCCACGTTTTGATATGAGCTTCTTGACGTATACTTTCATAACGAAAAGTAGATCTTTAAAATGTTTCTTAAATGCTTCCCTAAAGTTGCCTTTTAATTTGAAAAATTGATATCTTAAGCAGTGTTGATGAGCATATCATCGATTGTGTACCTTGAAATTGTGGAGAAAAAACAAATTTTATTTCCATTAATTAAATTCTTATTGAAATTATAATATTTCGGAGGGCCGGTTTGGTTTGTATAGGTATTTTATGTAAGTACAGTAAACATGTCTGTCAATATAATTTCACCCTTTCCTCCAGCAAATATTCATGTTTACAATTTTTAATGCTGTAGAATATGTGTGGGCTCCGTTTTATTTCGTACTCATAATCAAAGTGAAACCACACCCATTTTATGTACATAGGATTAAAACAAATCGTCGTATATAAAATATAAACGGCTTCACTATTTCCTCACCCTGTAGGTGAGGAAATAGTGCGTCCGATTTCGATATCTAGAGTTCTATGATAGCTAGAAACTTGATTTAAAAACGTAAGTAAACTAGACAAAAAAATTTATAACCGGAAATTGTTTTTGAATATACAAGACGATTCTACAGGGTCAAGTAACATTTTTTTTAAATGAAATGCCATGTATATCAGAACATTTTTTGAAACCTCTTTATGCCTCCTTTCATTCCTGTATTATTATTGAATTTCTCCCAACCACTTGGATGTAATGATTTTTTTTTGTTGAATTTAACCATTTACATGTGTATATTAAAAATATCATTACAATCACAACTATCGATTTTAAAAAAAAATATATTAGTATCGGTTATAAGACACCTGGGTGATGACACTCGGAATATTTTCACTTTCTAAAATTATACAGGGTAGCTAAAAAAGATTTTTAAATTTACAACTTTTTGAACTGAATTTTCTCAATTTTTTCAAATGAAACACCCTGCATATTTTTGGATGATGTGATGTAGGATTGAAGAACGAACAATTCTTGTACGTACAGCAATAAAAAATAAAAATGAGAGTTTTTTTCAAATAATTCATGAGAAGGTATTATAATAAGCGTGTTACATGATGCCCATAAAAACATCACACCAACAACAATCCAAAATTTGAAGGAAAGGATAAGAAATGCTTTTAGAAGTATCACTCCGACAATTTTATGAACAGTAGAAACCTCATTTCAAAGACGCATAGAAATGTATACATCAAAATGGGCAACATGTGCGGCTCTTTTTAACACGCTTTTATTAGCTTCACCTGTATGTTTGTTTGTTTGTAACCGACTCTTTGGACTCGATTTTGACCCACTTTAAACGGACAGATTTAATTGAAACTTTGTACACTTACGAAGAACCGGTAACAATACAATAATTTGATAAGTTTATATCATTATCCTGATCAGGATCGCCAGTCCTTTCCTCACGTATCCTCTGCGTGAGAGCAAGAGGCTTAATATTGTAAGTATATTCCGTGATTCTCAGTTTGGTCGTTGGCCGAGCGGGCAAGTCTTGGTCGACGCGAAACGACGGACTCCTCGGGCGTGAGTTCAAATCCCATGGCTGAAATAAAAAAATATTTTTTTTTCAGAAATATCTGTTGGATCGTAATATGTTATAATATCAGCATCAATAAGCAATATAAATATAGTTTAAAAAAACTACAAAACACGCTTTCATAGCACATCAAACTAAAAAAGTGAAAAATAAATATAGTTTAAAAAAACTAAAAAACACGCTTTTAAAGCACATCAAACTAAAAAGTGAAAAATAATTATTAATATAAACTGAAAACAATAATGAACGAAAAATACTAGTATTATTGTGAAAAAAGCGTGGGGCGCTTTGTGCCATATTTTTCGTATATCGAGCAACCCACGCTTTTTTCACAATAATACTAGTATTTTTCGTTCATTATTGTTTTCAGTTTATATTAATAATTATTTTTCACTTTTTAGTTTGATGTGCTTTAAAAGCGTGTTTTTTAGTTTTTTTAAACTATATTTATTATAATGTCTTTTGTTAAATTCCAAAAAACATATTTTTAATTTTTATTGCTGAATTTTGCAGTTATTGTTCAATAAATCGTAAATGGTTACAAATAGCCATAGGCATGTACGTACAAAAAATGTTCGTTTTTCAATTTTACATCACATCGTCCAAAAATATACAGGGTGTTCCATTTGAAAAAATTGAAAAAATTTAGTTCAAATAGTTGTAAATTTAAAAATTATTTTTGGCCACCCTATATACTTTTAGGAAGTAAAAATGGCTGAGTGTCATTACACAGATGTCTCATAACAGGTACTAACATATTTTTTCTTAAAATCGATAATTGTGACTGTAGTGATTTTTTTAATATACACGTGTAAATGGAATAATTTCAACAAAAAACAAAACATTACCTCTAAGTGGTTGGAAGAGAGTCAATAATAATATAGGCTTGGAAGGAGGCCACAAAGAGGTTTCAAAAAATGTTCTGATATACATGGCATTCCATTTAAAAAATGTTATTTGACCCTGTAGAATCATCTTGGCTCACCCTGTATATTCGAAAATAATTTCCGGTTGTAGACTTAATTGTCTAGTTTATTTATGTTTTTAAATCAAGTTTTTAGCTATCGTAGAACTTGACATATCGAAGTCGGATGCATTATTGCCCCACCCTGTATAAATAAAAATAAAACATTGATGAACCTAGGTACATAACTGTTGTTGGACTAATTTAGAAAAAGCTTATGATACATTTATAACAGCTATGATTGCGTTTTATAAATATTTGGTAACAGTAAAGTAACAAACTTACGAATATAGCATATAACAATAAGAATTTTTAGTGCTGACATTAGTCAGAGGTGATATACTACATGGATTCTACATTTCACATAATTGTTACTTACAGGGGAACGTGTATTATCTAACGATTATATATAAGAGATACAAGATTTGGTAGACTGGGTACTTAACGTATTTAACTCATTCATGAAATTGAAAGATAGGAGTATTTGCCAGATCGCCGACATGCTATTTCACCATTATTGAAAAAATTAGGAATTATTTTTAAATTAATTTCACAATTATTAGAATCCAACAATTTATAACGCTATCTTGATCCATTCTTTCGACCGCGCTGCTATGACAGAAGGTCGTATCTGAAAAAAATGTTTAAAGTTTAAAGAAATTAACTGTTTTTCAAATTGTTATACCATCCACATTTTGAAATTTACCATTTTCGTTCTTGGCAAGTAAATTTGTATTCCTTTTATTAATGTAACAATGTACGTAACATTGTATACATACCAGGAGTTTAATAAAACTTGATATATGTTGGTTCCGTCTTTTTGTTTTAATATTTTGTCATGAAATATGTTTAAAATATTTTAAATGAAATTGTCGTATGTCCCAATTACGAGTTATTGTTTTAATATTAAATTTGTCAATATTGTCATTTAGTGTTGGATAAGATTTTGAGATGACAACATTTAAAGAGGAAGCATTTAGAGTAAGGCTGGGAATCGAATACGAATAATTCGAGTATTCGAATATTCGAGTATTCGATTACGAATTATTCTAATGGGAAATTATTCGAATATTCGAATAGGTACTCGAATATTCGAATATATTCGAGTATTCGAATATTCGATTATATCTGAGTAAATTTGAATATTAAAATATATTATTAAATTATGTACGAATAGGTATGCAGTTTGCATCCAAGCAAAGTAGGTAGATAGTAGGTACAGGTAGGTACCTATTCTAAAATCCAAATATATAAATAGACCACATTAGTGGCACGTTTTACTCCCAGTCAAACTATTCCATCTCTTTCTCGCCTCGACCTTATTCTTACTGTACTAAGGCAGGGGTTAAAATTAAATTTTAAATTTTAGAAAACTTGTAAATATTTAACTATTGAATTTTCATGTATTTGTTTTACCTTCACAACCTGCGTCTTTTTTAAAAACATTCTAATTTTAGAGCACTTTTATTTTCTTCGAAAAGGAAAAATAGTTATGACACAGAAGTATAATAAACTAGCTCTATTTTTGTTTTATTTAAGCTTCAATAGTTAAATGTGAACAATAGCGCCTCAATCCGAAAATAAAATACTAACTGAATAATTCTGACCCTTAAAGCACATGTACAGGAGACATTGTGGGTATGGAAAGCAAATCAAATTGCCTGCTTAGTGGTTTACGTCACGACTATTATTGTGGTCTATCCAACCAAATACTCAAATAGAGTATTCACTATTCACTAGTATTCAGTGCTATACCTATTAATAATGAATATTCGAGGATCCGGATTAATCGGATACCTATTCGAATAATTCGGATTATTCGAGTATTCGAATATTCGAATAGGTATTCGAATAAATCGAATTATTCGAATAGTTCGAATATTTTTTCGAACGAATATTCGAATACTAAAATCTGGAAAATTCCCAGCCTTAATTTAGAGTAAAATGCAAAATATATTTATTTAGTGCTGATACTCAAAACCAAACAATAACACAGTAAACAATACCTACATTTCTGAATCAGTCGCATTTTTTTACTCTGAAGTAGATATTTCTTGCCAAATTTTAGTCGGTTTTGCAGAACAGTATCCGTCAATTTACATTCAATCTGTTCAATTATTATTGCATTTACATTTAAACAGAAATAATGCCAGTTAATGAGCAACAATACGTAAAGTTAAGTATCTACCTACTTTATTACACTGACCACAATGGTAACATACAAAAAACCATACAAATTATGATCTTTTAAGTTCCAGTACTAGAAACAATAACCCCATGCAATGTGACAAAAAATGACCTAACTTTATGTCAATGTACAACACTACTATTGCATTTAAAGGACTAGCTCAATTTTCGGTACGAGATTACTAAGTCTGAAAGTTGTAAGTAGTATTAGTCTGCAAAGTAGGGTGGATAGGTCTTCATGCCCTGGTAATATTTTAAAATATTCTGATAGTTTCCAAGTTAAGATGTCGTAACTTGCATATGTATGTTAAGATACTACAATTGGAAATACTCAGATATGACTTTTAAGCTTAGTTAGTAAAGTATGTTTTGTAGATACGACACATATACATTATGGGTTTTCACTAAGGCTGGGAATTTTTCAGATTTTAGTATTCGAGTATTCGTTCGAAAAAAATATTCGAATACTCGAACTATTCGGATATTCGAATATTCGGATTATTCGAATTATTCAAATATGTATTCGAATTATTCGGATATTCGAATATTCGGATATTTGAATTATTCGAGTATTCGGATATTCGAATAATTCGAATTATTCGAATAATTCGAATATTCGAATAATCCGAATTATTCGAATAGGTATCCGAATAATCCGGATCCTCGAATATTTATTATTAATAGGTATAGCACTGAATACTAGTGAATAGTGAATACTCTATTTGAGTATTTGGTTGGATAGACCACAATAATAGTCGTGACGTAATCCACTAAGCAGGCAATTAGATTTACTTTCCATACCCACAATAGGGTATATCTCCTGTACATGTGCTTTAAAGGTCAAAATTATTTACTTAGTATTTTATTTTAGGATTGAGGCGCTATTGTTCACATTTAACTATTGAAGCTTAAATAAAACAAAAACAGAGCTAGTTTATTATACTTCTGTGTCATAACTATTTTTCCTTTTCGAAAAAAATAAAAGTGCTCTAAAATTAAGATGTTTTTAAAAAAGTGGCAGATTGTGAAGGTAAAACAAATACATATAAGTCAATAGTTAAATATTTACAGGTTTTCTAAAATTTAAAATTTAATTTTAACCCCTGCCTTAGTACAGTAAGAATAAGGTCGAGGCGAGAAAGAGATGGAATAGTTTGACTCGGAGTAAAACGTGCCACTAATGTGGTCTATTTATATATTTGGATTTTAGAATAGGTACCTACCTATACCTACTATCTACCTACTTTGGTTGGATGCATACTGCATACACATTCGTACATAATTTAATAATATATTTTAATATTCAAATTTACTCAAATATAATCGAATACTCGAATATATTCGAGTATTAGAATATTCGAATAATCGAATATATTCGAGTATACGAATATTCTAATATATTCGAGTATTCGAATATTTCGAAAATTCGAATAATTTCCCATTAGAATAATTCGTATTCGAATACTCGAATATTCGAATACTCGAATATTCGAATACTCGAATATTCGAATACTCGAATTATTCGTATTTGATTCCCAGCCTTAGTTTTCACTACATCTAATTTAGACACAACTTCTGCATTTTGTGTAGTGGTGAAGATCATTAATGCAGTACAAATACCATTAAAGCCTCAAAAATGATTTTTTGGCAATTATGACCTCCTGTCGTAGCAGGGCAGTATACACGAATACATACATTTATATCTGTTCTTCGGCGTAAGAAATCTATTTTACTTGCAATTGTCATCTGATTTTACATATGAGTTCAGTGCATGTGAATAAAATACACAAAGCAGCGAAATACGGAAACTGAATAGTGGAAATTGAAATTGATTTATGCAGAATCGACTTGAGAAACTACGTAATAAAAACACGTACGTTGGTTATGAATAAAACACCTTGAAAGGCTCGTATTTGGTCTCGTATTTTGAAGACGTCAACTATAATAGGAAGTAATATGCTTAGAAAAATTGAATTGTGTACGCCGCCGTTACTTTGTGATAATTAATCATGTTAATATATCAAAAAATATATTTTATTTTTATTACTAATTTATTGTAACTTAACATTGCTGCAGATTCGGCAATTAACGTGCTATTTTCGAACAATTCTGAAGTGAATGACTAAACAAAAATAATTGCAATATATTTATACCATCAGTATAAATATACCGCAATTGTAAAAAAAATATTCTTTTAAATGACACTATCAAGAATGAGAGTTTTGTAACGATTCCGTTGAATTTATATTGTTGTAGAACCAAAATTCTATAAAAAAATTGGACAAAATTGAAAAAATTAAATTATCAAAAAATCACCCAGTAAAATAAAAGGCTCCAGCCATAAGAGACATTTAAAAAATGCCCGAGACAAAAACTACAAGGGCTCAAAGTACAAAATGTCACTTCAACTTTTTTTTCAGCAAATTAGATAAAAAATAAAAAACCGTATTCAAAACTTCAAACCGGAATTTTTTATCTCAATTCTCCGATTTTTAAAAGCAAAAATAGTGAAATTAATTTTCATCAAAAAACCGTTCCGCAGTATAAATTCTCCACCAAGCAGACGTAAAATTAAATTCATTTTAAAAGTATAAATTTTTAACTTTTGCATTGAAATAGATTTGCAGTTCCTTCGGGAACGAAAACTAATTAATTTTAAATCGGTTGTGAACCCTATTAATTACCACCAACTGGTCTTAAGCCCTAAAAGCAGTCTTTCGTTGGTAGCTTCATAGGTAATTAGATCTCAGCGGGCCCCAGAAATCTTAAGATAGGTACTAAGAAATTTCTCCACGTACGAGGCTGGATTATTTTTTGGTATTCAAGATACGAAGACGGCATCCACTACATATAAAATATATGTACAACATTCACCGCAGAAAAACAGAAGCACTCCTTCGACTGCTTTTATCATTCGTGGATTTTGGCTTGAGTAGTTTTTCGTCATCAGGTTTTATTGTAAAACTCTACGTTGTTTTTTTATTTATTAAATTTAGAAATTCCAAAGCAGGCCCCTACGGACGTAGGCTGTCCACTAACAAGAAACTATAAATCAAACGTTATTAAAAAAGAACATATTCTTCCGAGATCTCCGAGGAGAGGTAAGTAAGTGACTTGCATACTCCGAGACAGAATTATTTTTAAAATTATTATTTGCGAGGCAAGGCTTTTGAGAAAAGTTCTCGAACCGCATTTTGCATAAAGAAATTTTAATTTGTTTTAAAATAGAAGCTCGTCTCGACTTAAAATTCATTTCTTTAACAAAATTTGGTTAGTTCTAAGTTTCCAGGGTGTTTACTAGACTGCCATACAAGTTTCAGAATTTATTGAAATTTTTTTGAGTTTTAAGAATCGACAGTCAAAAAAATTTTTTACAAAAAATAATTTTCATCAAAACAGTTTATTAGAAAAAGTTCATTTAAAAATTTTTATAACTTTCAACTTGTCTGAAAATAATTCAAATTTATTTTAATTTTAATAAAATCAAATTAAGTATGAAAATACACTGCTCAAACAATTTTTTTTTCGATCCGACAAAAAATTTTCAATAATTTTTTTTTTTTTGGTTTTTATAAATCGATCATGATTAAGAACGTCATGAAGTCTTGCGCGAACTTTTTGGCAGGCTAGTGGAATCCGAGTTGTAGGTCAACTTGCTGTCCGGTCTGTGGGATTTTAACAATTTTTTCAGAAATTTTTAAAAAGCGGTTTGTCATTGTGAATTTTACGTTTTTCTGAATTTCATTCTTGGTCTTAACGACTTGATCAAAAAATTTTACACGTTCACAAATCACCTGATCTCATCAGTAAAATTCAATTTTGTAAGGAACCCTCTGTTCGATTTTCTTTTGGCCTTCAGCTTCTTTGAAAAAATAATTTTCAGTTTTCATAAAGTCATTTTCAGGATAGCAAAAAGCCATTTTTACAGGGATCCCTTATTTAATTTTATTTTTGCATTAAAACTGACTGAACAAAAATACTTTCAGTATTTCCTAAAGTCATTTTCAGGCTAGAAAAAAGCCAAATTGTCAGGGACCCTCTGTGCAAATTTTTCTGGTCCTAATTAATGGATAAAAAGCATACGCCGCTTGACTAAATTCTTCAGCTACAAAATCTAAAGTAGAAACAGGTCCCTCAAGCCAGGACCCCCGAAGAGGAGTTGCTGAAATCTTGCTCAGCTGTGCTAGAGTAGCCAAAGGCACACAGAAATATTCGACGAGGATAGAAACAGGCTAACTTATTCTCCGTATCATAAAAATCGACCTTGAGAAAATTCCACTGCATGATCAAATACCAAGGCAATAAAATTAAGATTAACTTTCGTGACAATAAGTCGCCCAACTTAATATAATAACCCAGCTAGAGAGAAATAGAAACCACAGGCACTCAAAAGCACAAATTTAAAACCCCTTATATTTGTGACAATACATATTACTTTGCGGGCCCATTGTATTTAATTTATTTGTATATTTTCTTTTTTTGTTATTTATGTACCCCCAATTTCACCAGTTAAACTTTCTACAGCTTTTTCTCTGAAGTCTAGTTTGAATAACGAGAAGCCGCAGTAAGATTACGATATTTCAATATTTCGTTGTTCAATAAAACATATTATATTGAGATAATTACTGTTAAATTTTATATATAGATAACCCTTTACTTTTTATTTAAGCTTAATAAATTTTCTTTTTCATGAATCAAAATTGTATCTGGAGCTATTTATTTTCCATCGGCATTCTTTCTTGGAGTTTGTCTAATAGGGTGGCCCGTGGAACATTATAAGTTTTACTTGCTCTGAAAGTAAACATTCCTGATTTAACAGCCTCTACAGACTGTCTCATCGATTCTATCGAATATTGAAATCTTTTGGTATTTTCCATTGTAGTGTTAAACGGAAAAATGCAGGACAATTAGGATTGTACCAATTATTGGCATAAGATATACAAATTATCGACAAGAATTTATTTAAATATGTCATTTGTGTTGTTCTAAACTTAGTTTCGATAATTGGTACAGTTAAAATACACCAGATTTTCTTAAGAATTACATAAAAAATATCGGATGTGGGCAGCACATAACTTTCTTATACCAGTATAATATATCATTCTGATCTAAAAATATCATTCTATTTAATTCTTCACTTACCTCAATTAAATTTTAATAGCGTACCTTGAAATGTTTCATTACATTTTTTAAATAACTAATTATCAGCGTCGTTCGATACTGTCAATAATAATTCATGTCATATATTTTAATAATTTCTTCTTATTGACATTAGGATTTTTCGGGTGTAATGAAGTTATAACCAATGGTTTTGACCAATCGGTTTTCATTGGATAAAAATAATATTGATTTTGATTTCATCCAATCAGAATATAATGTGGTACCTGTTATTACTATTTTAGCACCCGAAAAGCCCTATTGATATTTTTATAACTAAATTAGACATTCCAAATGTCAAACTGCCAAATTTATCCTAACCCCATTTTATGAGGTCAAACGTGTAAAAAAATTCAGTTTACATCAGCTTTATTTAAGTACTTGGAAAATATATTTTATTGGCTTGATATAGTAGACATAATTTATAATCTTTCAACAAGAATATATTTTTTTTGTAAAGACATATACAAAAAAGTTTTGATCCCGTGAACCTCCTGGTAACCAACTGGTAAAATTTGCTCATCACCGAATTTCTCATTATCTTTGGTCTTTAGAACAAGTGTGCCAAATTTGAAAGCTTTATCTCAAAAACTGTGTTTGCTATCGCGATACTACAGACATGCGGAAAGATTTTTTCCATAAAATTATATTTTTTTCATTATAATTCGTCGAGATTCGTCCAGAAATGCAATAAAATTTTTTATTTTTTTTCCCGGAATTATACCTTTCTTGTTCTTTCATTCATTATGTTTCTTCTGGTGGTACCACATTCACCAAATATAATGTGTCACCTAAAATTTTGTTGAAAATCTAAATTGCCAAATTCTCCCACTAGTATTTTTTGAGTTATCGCGAATACACACATACACACACATCCACACACACGCACCGACAGACATCATTCGGAAAATAGTCAGAATGGATTCAGGAGGGTTCAAAATGTATATATCAATTAAAATCTCGAGGTCGAAAAAAAATCACGATTACTATACTTCCTTATATTAGGTATAAGAAGTAAAAAGATAACTTACGTGGATTCGTATTAAGAAAGAGATAAAAATATCAAACACTGTAATAACCGAATTATCGACAGTGCCGTCGATAATCAGTACAAAGCTGATATTTGCGTGCACCAATTATCGGCACCGTTAAATTTGGCAAAAGAATATTAAAATAAACTGGTTTTTAACTAAAAATAGTATATTTAAATTTTCTAAACACTTTTTGTCCCATACGAACCGATTATGAGAATATAACTTAGGCTACAAATTCACTAACCTCTTTAACACCGGTAAGAAGAATCTCTGCTGTTATATTTTTGAATCAGATCTAACATTATTGAAAAGTGGTTATCTATTTTATCTGCATGTCTAGTATAATAATAATGTAGGAGTTTGTAATTTTATCATGGGTTATAAACGTTTACTACTGCTTTTTTCAGGAAGCTTATTACTAACAGTTTTATATAAAAACGGTAGTTGGGACAGCGTCGATAATTGGTAAAACTACCTTACCGCTTTATATTTTCATAGCCATTTATACTTCCATCAGGGGTAATAGTAATATTTTTAACTGCAAAAATACCAATGGAATAGGAATGCATTTCAATAAATGTAGATACAAAATGTGCTAAAATTTACATAACCAATTATAAATTTTAAGGACACTTCTACGGAAACGTGAAGGACAAACCTTAGTATTAACCCTGAATGTGTCGTCTCCCCCATTAAATTTGCATATATAATATGCATATGCTGTAATTGTGAATAGTTTAAGAGGAAATTAGAGAATATAATTAAACGTATAATCCCTTTGATGTAATATTCATGGAAATTTGAAATTCTTCAAGGACTGGATATGATTTTCTTTTATAGTGGTTATAGTTTTGTACAGAGGAATATAAGAGTTAATACGATTTTTTTTATCATTTTCATCACTGGAATCTTGAGGTAAATTTTATTACAAAATATTTTATACCATACATTCAGGATTTAAGAAAATACCTGTTCTGTAAAAAAATAACACAGGCACACAAAAAAAAGTCCTGATACAGAAAGGTGAAGTACTTTCTGGTACGTTTTTCGGTGCGCTAAAAACGAATCTCAGGTCAGAACTGACCCATCACCCTTAGATTTCGCCCCAGCACACCCTAGCACCCCCAAATGGACAAATTTTCACATCATATAAAAATTCAAAATAAATATCTCATTCTACGTTTTTCGGTGTGCTAAGAACGAATCTGGGGTCATGATTTACCCATGACCCTTAGATTTCGCCCCAGCACCCCCTAGCACCCTCCCAAATGGTAAAATTTTTACATCATCATATAAAAATTCAAAATAAGTATCTCATTCTACGTTTTTCAATGTAACTTAATAGTTTTAATTTTGCTATATCTCCCCATCCCCCTTCACCATATGGTTATATTTTGACCCTTGTAACGTTGTACCAGTATTAGGATATGATAATTTTTCATTTTCATGCGATGAAATCAGGCAACAGGATCTAATTTTGTCGTAGACTAGCAATCCAGATACCCGAAATATTTCCAAAATCATAAAAATTTTATTTTTTTTAAATTAATATGGGTAAAATTTTCAGTTAATAGAAGAATTTCGAGTTTATAGAAGCGCAAAGAGCAAAACCGTACATTTTCCCAAGTCTGTACAGGCGAAATTCGTGGATGTTAAGAGGATTATCAAGAACCCAGGATTTTTTATATATCATACAGGCGGCGTTCACTCAGCCAGCATATCCGTAAGATCAATTCACACTGCTGGAAACTTTTCCAGACGGACGAAATTTATCAGTAGCCATAGCAAGGCAAATGATATAATTTCATTATGATGCTTCACATAAGCCTAATTTAGGCCAATTGTAACATTTGAGTGTTTTGCCGAAAATTCAAGGATGATGGGTTAATTAAAAAAAATTCACCGTATTCAATTTTAACACAGGTGCCTTAGGTAACGATAGGTTTGAGGCCCGTGGTAGTTTTTTTTCTTTTAATACAGGTGCCAAAATACAGTGAGATATTAATACAGTGAAATTTTAAAACCGAGGGGGATGAAGGGGTTGGCCGCGGTGCCGGGGGGAGATAGGAAAATTAAAACTACTTTTTATTTGCCACATTCGGTTTCAGTACTCCAAAAAGTAGAATGAGTTATTTATTTTGAATTTTTATATAAAGTAAAATTTTGACCCTTTGGGGGGGTGCTGGGGCGAAATCTAAGGGTGATGGGTAAATCATGACCTGAGAATCGTTCTTAGCACACCGAAAAACATAGAATGAGATATTTATTTTGAATTTTTATATGATGTGAAAATTTGACCATTTGGGGGGGGTGCTAGGGTGTGCTGGGGCGAAATCTAAGGGTGATGGGTCAGTTCTGATCTGAGATTCGTTTTCAGCACACCCAAAAACGTACCAGAAGGTACTTCACCTTTCTGTATCAGGACTTTTTTTTGTGTGCCTGTGTAATCATAGCATTATTACAAAATCCAGGGTTTGTGTATTCATTATTATTTTTGTTCTGCAGTGTATTAACGGTTGATAAAGAGGTCGTTATTAAACGTACCGTGTGGTATTGAAACTGATTGTAACACCCAGTAATACAAAAAAAATTTAGATGAACTTTTAAAAAAAAACCGCTGCAAATTACTTGGGGATCAGAACTTCCTCACTGTAATAAAATTCGACGTATGGTGGAGTTTATAATAAAAGTAATTTTTGACGTTTCAAAAAAGTCACATTTTGACGTTTCAAATAAGTCACTTTGACGTTTCAAAAAAGTCACTTTGACGTTTCAAAAAAGTCACATTTTTTGACGTTTCAAAAATTGGGACCAATTTTGCTCATCAACGAACTCAATCTCTTTCTTGATCTCTAGAATGAGTGTACCAAATTTGAAAGCTTTATCTCAAAAACTGTGATACACAGACAGAAAATTTTTTCTGTCTGAACTTTTGTCTATCGTCATAATTTGTCGAGATTCGTCCAGAAATGCAATAAAAATTTTCAAAATTTTTTTCACGAATACATAACCCTCACTTTGAGGGATGAGGAAATAATAACAAGTAAAAAAAATTAATGTGACAACATTTTGGTTTTGAACAAGTGTTGGAGCTTACTCAAAAAAGAAAAACATAACTTTTAATATCGCACCTAAGTTAAATTCTTAACTGCTTTAATTTTATCATTTTGTTTGTCTTGGAAATATCATTGACAGTATCTCAACTTCGAAGACGTGCGAAATTACAACAATTAAGTGAGTTTGAAAGGGTAGAATCATAGGGTTACAAGAAATCTGTATTTCTTTTTTGGATATCGCCGACAGTGTTGGCCGATTGTATCAAGTAGTGATGTGAGTTGCGATACATGAAATAAGGAACACAAACATCAACATCTTATCTTATATGAGCTGGTGTTCCATTGTGTATAAACCATATTTGATCTGGTACTCAATCGGGAATATGTTTCAGTAGTATTGATAAATCCTTCTTCTTCCAAAAATTAACTCTAAATTCGACAAGTTAAAAGTCCAGGTAGAATATATGGACCAATTTGTTCACCTCTAACGGTAACACTAAATATATCAATGCTGTGTAAAACGTATGGATTCTCAACTGCATACATAATAATGCATATTATGTGAATTCGGTTGTTGCATTAAGTAAAAATTTTAGTAGAATTTTGTGTTAAACAATAATAGTAGAGGTTGCGCGCTTGAAACACTCGTCCAGAAATCACGTGCGTTGTACATTGAAGGATTAAAATGTGTCGAGTACATTTTCGGATGCTATTTGGGGTGTATAACGACCCCCTCGGCATTAAAAAATATTTTTCCTCAATTCCATGTAATTCATTGGGCATGTTCATACATCAGGTTAGGTCAGGTCAGATCAGGTTTTCACATTTAAAAAAAAGCGGTGGTCCGGGGCGGCAGCCACCTCGTCATTAAAATTATTATGTCCTCAATTTCATGTAATTCATTGGGCATGTTATTGCATCAAGTTAAGTCAGATCAGTTCAGGTTAGGTTAGGTAGGTTAGGTCAAGGGTACATATGGTCATAATCCGGACTTTTTTCGCTCTAAAAGTGCATTTTATTAGGTATTCTATCAGTAGTTTCTATAGAAAATTTTTTAGTTTTGTTTTACGTTTTATAAACGGTACGGTTTAGAATGTTTCTTCCAAATTATATACCTACACATATATAACTAAATTAATGCCGCCATTATTACATTTCATCATTTTTAAAAATTTGTCACCAACGGAATTCAAATCCCTTCACGCGAAAAACAAGCTTCAACAGTGAATAATATATTATTTATAAAAGGAGGATATATTAAACATGTATGGAGTATTCACTGGCAAAATTGTCTCCGTGGAAAATCAGCTGGGTTCAATGCTCGGACTTTCTGAAACTGGTATGGTTTCAACTGCATGAATTGTTCCCAAAAATAGCATATGATTTACTTCAAGCTGTTGTAAATTTTTCCATTACTGGTGGTTAGATCATTTCTTACTGCTTCAAGAATTTCTTCTTCAACATTTACGTCTCAATTGTTTATGTTGAAACTGACCAGTTTCTTTTACACATCTATAAAGCACTTCAAAAATTTTCCGATCCGAATTTCTTGACATATTAAAAAAATTCTGTGACTGAAGCCCGTTAGATTAGAATTAAAATAAACCACAATATATTTCTAGTTAGGAGAAAAAAGGGAAAAAAAATTACTTAATTTCTTGCCAATAAATTTTGTTTTCCTTATAATTGTTTTGCACTTAAATAAATAATAACTAGGTACACAAAGAAATCAAGTAATGCAACGTTGTGGACAACACGTTTATGGAAAAATCAGAAAAATGCAAAATAATTAAATGAGGATAGGTACCATAGAATTTTGTATAATTATACCCTCTGGATACGTCCCTGATTGATATAAAAATATGCAGAAATTATTTCAATAATAGATCTCTTCATGTGAAAACTACTCTAAAAGTTTCAAATTATTATTTCAGAAATAATAGACAAAAATTTGTAGGGACATGTGGTAAATACATCTAATGAAAATTTTATTGAAGAGGATAATCTGTCCGATGAAAATCATCCGATAGCTCAAAACGGCTTTGTTGAGGAAACTGATTTTGAAGATGAAAGGGAGGAAGATGTTATAATACCAGAATAAGTTATATTACCAGAAACCGACCTGGATACTGATAAGTGAAAATGACATTCATTATGTACAGGCGCCTAAACGAGCCAAAACAAAAAAAATTTTCAAAGAGAAAAAAGTGAATCTTGAGGATAATATAAAATTTCCTGGAAATGAGAAACTACGTCAAGAAATTGAAGACCTTGAAGCTCATCACTTGTTAAAATTTTTCTTTGTATTCTGCAGAAACTGCCAAATGTATTTATAGATAAATAAAGACCGAAATTGTTATCTGTTGTGTCACTTAGAATGATTACATAATGTTTTTGTTGCATGTATTGCCATATTTGGCACAACACATATTTTTTGTAATATATACAGGGTGTCTCACCAGGAACTGCATCGATCGATATATTTTGACAATTTACGGAATTACTAATGGCAGTGTGACCAATCCAACTAAAATAATTACAAGCATCTGGCACTTCCGCTTATACCGGAAGTCGATACCAACTTGCTTATTTTAAATGGAATGCCTTATATATTTTAGGATTTTCGAAAAGAGCCTAAAATTCTGAGTCAAAAACATGATGCCCTATGCCTAAACCCAACCATTTCAGAGATATTTTACTTTTAAAAAAACTTTGACAGGTGTAATGGTTTACAATAACTTTTATAACTTTCTTCGTGTAAAATATATTCATTTGATTTTTTGGCATGCAAAAAACCATAAGGTGAGCTATGCTCTACAGTTTAAAGAAATTCAATAATAATATACCAAGTGCTCCATTTTTGACGTTACATTTTGTAAACTTCAAACCGCTAAAACTTGCTTAAGTCAAACGCAACACCCTATATTTTTTTTTACATTAAGTTATGTATAATTAATATATATATATATATATATATATATATATATATATATATATATATATATATATGTGTGTGTATATATATATATATATATGTGTATATATATATATATATATGTGTGTTGTATATATATATATATATATGTGTGTGTATATATATATATATATATATATATATATATATATATATATATATATATATATATATATATATATATATATATATATATATATATATATATATATATATATATATATATATATATATATATATATATATATATATATATATATATATATATATATATATATATATATATATATATATATATATATATATATATATATATATATATATATATATATATATATATATATATATATATATATATATATATATATATATATATATATATATATATATATATATATATATATATATATATATATATATATATATATATATATATTATATAAGTAACAAATGTACTACAAGTTCTTGATATTACTTTATCACATTTTCCATAAATAATAAACAAATTCAAAAAAGTCTTCGTTGGTGTAATTTAAACGCGGTGGCACCTTTTGACATAAAAGAATGACTGATATTACTGATTGCTTCTAATCTTGGCCAATTTGATAAAATTTTTACTAAAAATTCTTGAATTTCTAAGAAAATCGCAAATATTTCAAAAAGTTGTAACTTAAACCCCCACAATGCTTATATCAGAAAAAAAGGAATTTAATTATACATAACATGATCTAAAAAAATACGTGGTGTTCCATTTGACTTAAGCAAGTCTTCGCGGTTTGAAGTTTACAAAATGTCATGTCAAAAATGGAACACTTGGTATACCATTATTAAATTTCTTTAAACTGCAGAGCGTAGCTCACCTTATGGTCTTTCTGCATGCCAAAAAGCAAATGAGTATCTTTTACACGAAGAAAGTTATAAAGGTTATTGTAAACCATTATACCTGTCAAAATTTTTTTAAATGTCAAATATCTCTGAAACGGCTGGGTTTACGTATAGGGTATCCTACATGTTTTTGACTCAGAATTTTATGCTATTTTCTAAAACTCTAAAATATATAGAGTGTTCCATTTATAATAAGCAAGTTGGTATCGACTTCCGGTATAACCGGAAATGCCATATGCTTGTAATTATTTTATTTGGATTGACCACACTGCCTTTAGTAGCTCCCTTAGTCTTTCAAAATTTTCTGGTGCGTATTTTTCCCTATATCGATCGATACAGTTCCTGGTGAAATTTCAATACGGATTTTTTTAAATATTTTTTCTGTTAATAGCATACCGAAATACACTAAATTTAAATTTTTCATCAAATTCGTAAAAATCATGCAGATTAAAATATTTTATGGAATAATTATTATTATTTTAAATACATACTAAAGACCCTTAACGAATAATGTTATACCTAAAGCAGTATAAAAATATTGAGAACGAATGTTGTGAGCACTGTTAAGGTGTATATTCTTATGTGCCGTGTATCCTTTATATATTATGTATGTTATTCTTACTGATAATAATAAATTAGTATTGTTTTTCTTTGAAATTCGTACGTAATAGTAGCTAATTCTATAGGTACCAAAGAATTTGATTCATACCTCATGATATTAAAAGTAAAAAAGTTATTTAATACAATATTTACCTCCAGTTGTCGAAAAACTCCTTCAGAATGTTTAATAATACAGTACATGCTATTGGCCACCGAAAAACCATGTGTCCAGTTGTGATAAGGAACTCTTCTGTAGTTCTTTCTGACAGTTAGAGTAAACTTCACTAAACTACTATGATCATATCCATTCAAACCAAATAAATCTCTAAACATATAAATTGCATGCCGAACTTTCTCGTAGTCTCTTAATTCGAAAGGATTAAAGTAATAATCATCTACTCCAATAATTTCTTTCGGAATACCGTCTTGGAGAGCTGCTTCGTATTCTTCGTCCGTACATGTATTATGGTAACTTAACACTTCTAATGCTACTCTGTATTTTTGTTCAGACTTTCGTATTTTATCATAAAGCTTAGCGTGGTGCAACGCCAAGCCGCAGTACACTGCAAACATCTCGAAGGCTTCTTCATCATCCTTCGTAAAGGATCCGAAATGTTTGTTTACCATTTGAACGACTCCGATGATAGACCCTCTTATGTAAATTGGCATGCACAATATGGTTTGAGTCGTGTAACCTAAAATTTAGTAAAAAAAATTTAATGTAACCTTACGGGGTCGGTTTGTTAATATCTAGTTAGGCTGATTCTACATGGGCAATTAAAACGCGTCTGTTTTGCCGCTAGCAACCGCTTCCTTCAAGAAAACCATTGCCATTATGGGAGGCTATCTAGACAAGCTTTTTACTGCTACCAATGGTATTTGTAGCGCTGATGCTGCTAAATAAAACTTGAAATCAGAAGTTTTTTGTTAACGAAAACCAAACAAGTATGAAAATTACAATTGCGTGAAGATAAGTAATGTGTATCTTTCGAGAGGTGTGACAAAACTATTCTTATGTGTTAGTATTCATGTGAAAAGGTTAAAAGCGATGAATGGAAATTTCTTACTTTACTGCAGTCATTTATACCTTGTTAAATTGCGGGTTATTCTAAGTTGAATTAAAAGTGTCACTATTAGAGAACCCCGATTGTAAACTTAATAATTATTTATTATTGGGGGAATTCTCGATGCCCTAGATTTGGTTCGGACTCCACAATAAACTTCACGGCATCGTCTCTCTTTTCCAACCTAAAATCCTAGGATTTTCCGGGAGCTACTTCGGTGACTTTAGAGGCGGGTAAGAAAACATTTTAAGAAAATATTTCTTCATTGTATTTCCAGGAAGGTACTGCGGTTTCTATAAGTATAATTGAAAATGTGAAATATAGGGTAACCCGACCGTAGACTTAAATAAATCTTTATTGTCGTGTTTCGAGAATGCTTGTTTGTTGTGAAATCCAGATTATAAAAATAAGTAATATTATTATCGCCTTTCAGCAACGTCCCCTACAATATTCTTGAAGGAAGACGGTTGCTAGGGCAGAACAGTCGCAGTCACCGTGTAGAATCAGCCTTAAAGTGAACGAAAGTTTTGCGTGCACAATATATTTGTCGGTAAAATAAATTACTTTTATTCGCTATTTTAATATATTAGTATATACAAACTTTTATCAAGAATTTTGAAAACAATGTTTGTTAATAGTATCCATATATACTTCAAATATGTAACCAATGATTAAAAATAATGGAAATAATAATAATGCTACACATACTCCGGTAACCAGGAAGATTGTAACTGCTCTCGCTCCTCGGATCTTTTGGGATATGATTTTCTTTATGGAATAGAATCAGTGCATGTATTTTAAAAGTGTCAAAAAAAACTGGCCCCAGTGCTATGGTAGCCTTATTTGTAAAAGAACACACACACACAGTTCAATAATAATACAAACGAAAATTTACAATTTTTTTATATGATTTTACGCTGTACAAAAAAAAAATGGATATAATCTTGAAGTCGAAATATCACAAGTGACAACGTTGCACCGTAAGAGAAACATGACAATCGACTACTCCGGAAATATTATGACAGCAAATGCTTATATTCTGTATATAACTGCCAATTCCTACATCCCGCTATCTTTACGATTAATTAACGCCTGCATATGCTATGCTTTTAGTACATTTTACGTACTTTCGTTATCGCTACTTACACCAAACATCTAAATTTATATATATATGTTAGATTACGGTTTCCGTAAAGTTGTTTTTAAAAAAACATTTATTTAATTAACATGGACTCAACGTTGAGTCTTGGTAAAAATACAATTAATTGAGTTGAATATAATTTAATGTAACATGTCGAAAGAGAGTATAAGAACTGAGTTAACAAATGATAATTAATTTATAAGCTTGGAAGGCTGTATTTGGTCAGCATAAACAATGATTCCCAAGCTTATAACAAAGGAAATGCGAATTAAGCAATTAGCAATAAAATAAGCAGGAATTTGTTATCAGTCACGTAGAGAAATATGATATCCTGGGATAGTCTAGAATATATTCTAAGTTAATATACGGTGTCTGAAATATTATATAACAACTTCCTCCTTATAGAAAAGTTGGTGTTTATACAGCAACTTTTACAAAAATGTAAAACAGTGTAAAAGCATGAAATCTAACATAGTGTAAAATGGCAAAGCGTTAACATTGAGAATGGTTATAAAATGAAAATAAAATAATAAAATAATAAAATAATATAAAGGTGATAAAATAATAAAATGACAAAATTTAAAATGCAGCACAAAAATGAAACAATATTCACTGAATGTCTTTTGCATTAAGTTCAGATAGAAAAACACATTTAACAGTCTTTTTAAGTCAATGCGATTTCTTCGGTTTCTTCTTCATGGATACTGGGTCTTTTCCTCGGAGGTAGAATGCTGGAAAATCTCCTGGAGACCTTACTTGGTCGTGGTGGAGGTGGAGGTGATCCGGATGGGTTGACAAGAGCCAGCGTCCGACTCCTTTTTTCTGCATTTGCAAAATACATAGAGAAGAATAAGGGCAATAATTAATGTTATGGTCAGATATGTGAACCATGAGATGTGTTTGGTCACAAAAGGTTCGTTGATAAGATCGTCTAAATTTTTGGAATACTGGTCTAATTTGTGTTTGGCAATTTCGAGGTCTTCGGTGTTCAGGTGGTTTAATTTTAATGGTTTTAATTTGGGTAGTTGACTTTTGTATGGAAAGTTGTTGCAGCATTCATACGGAATTTGAATAGGATGGGTTTTATCTTTGACATCTAATATTTCCTTGGATTCGGCTTGAATCTTGGTAATGCCGATAAAGGCGTAACAACTAGGTTGTAATTTTATAATAGAGTTCTTCATGATGATTTCCGTTATTGAATTTCTCTTAGGGCAACTGATAGTAACGTGTAGAGGTTCTACATTAATAATTAACCATGTGTTCTCCTGGAGTTTTTGAACATTATATCCTTGGCTAATGATAAATGATGTTTGACAGTTTTCGGGTAGGCGATTGAGATGTTTGAACAGTCTTGCTTCACAAATTGCATTGGTGTCGATTGGATAAGCGAACAAGTTAGAGCATAATTTAGTTCCAATGTAGAGTTGTTTGCATTCTTTCAGGTCCGGAATAGGTATAAACATTAAAGAATCATCATCTCTCGCGATAAATTTTTGAGAGGTTGACAGAATGTGGTGCAAACCAGTTCTATTATCCAAAATAGGGATAGGGTATAATTGATAGGTTGTGTAAGTTTGAGGATCTACTAAAGGTATCTTTAAGGCAAAAATTAAACTTGAATCTGTTTGAAAAGCTTGCAGTTCAATAATATCTAGGTACTGAGCAACTCTTGATAATTTTATTTGAAGTGGCAAGTTGTTCCTTTGCAAATTTTGTGAAATTTCTTGTAAAGAGCTTATTAAATCCTGAGGGGTAATTATAGAGGTATGAATGATTTTTAATCTTGCAAAAGTTATTGAATTTAGAATATCGTTTAAATGGTCCTCGATATATAAATAGTTTGCCATTAATTGTTCACATATTTCGAGAAACTTTAGTTTTGTTTTAACTATTTGTATATCATGTTCGGTACGTAAGATCGCATCTTCGATATCTTTGATATCTTTATTAAACGTTTCCTCGTCAATTTGTAATTTTTGAATAGTTGAATTGAAATTTTTTTATAACCGATGTTGTTACGGATATTTGATTTTTTAATTAAGTTTTCTAGTTGATGCTCGTCGTTGTTTAGTTTATTAATACAATCAGAATAGTATTGACCGTCTTCAGCATCTAGATTTCCGGTAATTGATTTAAATACTGTCCCGATTCCGTTTATAATTCCTCTTTTGTATCGTTTTGCATCAAGATAAACCTCGTCAAACTTAGATTGAATAGATTTAGAAATTTGTTTTAGAAGGCTAAGATGAGTCTTAACTTCGCTCATGAAAGTATTCATGTTATGATACGCAGGGTCAAGGGTGTTTAGGATGGTGTCCAGGATTTTGTCATTTTTGTCAGAAACTGTCTTTAGTTCGGATATATTCTTGTGAACTAATAGTGTCCACTTCTCGTTGGTCACAATTATTTCTGATTTTTCGTGGTAGTGAATTCCAATGGTGTTATTAATTGGTGTAATTTTGTATTGGGAAACTGCTAGGGCTACTGATCCGAACAGCAGGAGTAACCTGAAAAAGGTTAATTTTCAAAATAGGGTTTCATTCGATCAAAATTTACTTTACTAGTTTGATTAGTGTCTGGGTTAAGTAGAATAGCAGAATTTTGGAAAATTTCGATTATTTCGAAAGGACCGTTAAACTTGTTGTGTAGTTTATCTTTGATTTGTGATTTTCGGGAATATTTTTGTCAAAGCGGACTTTCGCTTTTTCTTTTTGTAGTTGCGTTCTTTCGCGCGCTAGTTTATAAAAATGGGATATTCGATTATTAAGGTCTCGTATGTATTTAGTAATCAAGTCTTTCTGGTTATACAGTTTTTCGGGTGGTCTGTTTGAGGTATGCCCGAAAATTAGCTCATACGGTGTAAATCCGTGTGTTTTATTGATCGAGTTGTTGTAACAGATAACAGCATAAGGCAGTATAGTGAGTGGATGTTCGTTAGAGTTTTCTGTATTATGAACCCTTATCATTTCCGCTAATGTGGCGTGGAATCTTTCGAGAGAACCGTTCGATTGCGGGTGTCCTACGCTAGAATATGTCAGTTTTATGTCATATAGAGTACATAGGTCTCTAAGTAGGCTGTTGTCGAATTCACGGCCATAGTCACAGTGTACTCGTAATGGTGTGCCAAAATGTTGAAAATATAGCAATAAGGTATTGACAACTGATTTCGCCGTTTTGTCCTTTAAGGCGTATGCTTGAGTGAATTTTGTTAATTCATCTCGGACGGTTAAAGCGTAGTTTCTGTTCGGTGTTTCGAAAATATCAATATTTATACGTTCAAAAGGCGTTCGTGGGGTTTCTGTAATAACTAAAGGATTGCTGAGATTTTTGCGGCAGACTTTTGTCTTTTGACATGTTTCGCAATTTTTTATGTAGTTTTCAATGTCTTTGGTTAAACCTTGCCAATTATATTTTACTTTTATTCTCCGAATTGTTTCGTTTATCCCACGGTGTAAGTTATTTTTACCTGTATGATTTTGGTCAATAATAATAGGAATTTGGTCATTATCTGGAGTTTTGACGATGTTTTGGCAAATTACTAGTTTTAAGTCTTTTTCCGCAAAGATAAATGATAGCATTTCTAATGTAGGTAAATCTAAATTATTTTCTACGTGATACGTACATGAAAGATCGAGATCATTTTGATGTTTGAATAAAGTATAAAATAATGTTTCGTTGACAGATTCTAGATCGAAAGGTAATGGGATGATAAAATATTTTCGATTTCTGACAGTCTTACTTGAAACTATGTTAATTTTAGCGTTACTAAAATCGGGATGTTCTTCGAAAATATCCTCGATTATTTTATAGTGAAAGTCTTCCAGTTTATTTTGTTGGAAGAACGTTATGATATTTTTGTTTTCCTTGTCTAATAATTGTTTATTAGAAAATTTGATTTTAGAATAATCGATTAGCGATTTTGTCTTGTACAAATTTACGAAAGTATTAAATTCTTGAAAAAATTGTTCGTCTGTGATTTTATCATCGGAATCTTCGGTGTCGGAATTCTGTTCGTCATCCGAATTAGCGGCTAAAATAGATGTTTGAAAGGTAACACAATCTTTAACATGATTTAGTTTGATTCTAGATAACGCGTCGGCATTTTTGTTAATTTTACCTGGTTTGTATATGACTTCGTAGTCATATTCTTCCAGTTTTAAGCGCCAACGAGCTAGCCTGCTTCCTGGGTCCTTTATAGAGAACAGCCAGGTGAGTGGTCTGTGGTCAGTAACTAACGTGAATTTTCTGCCGAATAAATATGGTCTAAAGTGCTTAACTGACCAGACTATTGCTAAGAGCTCACGTTCAATAGTAGAGTACTTTGTTTCCGCACTGCATAATGTTCTGGACGCATATGCAATAGGTAGGTCCTTGCCTATAGGGCCCTGCGAGAGTACTGCACCTATCGCGAATGCGCTAGCATCCGTAGTTAGTATGAAAGTATCGTTAAAATTCGGGTATATTAGAATCGGTGTGGTTGTTAAGGCTTGTTTCAAATTTTCGAAGGAATTTGTACAGTCATTGTCGAAATTAAAAGTAATGTCTTTTTGTAGTAATTTTGTCAGTGGTTTGGATATCTTAGAGAAATTAGGAATGAATCTCCTATAATAACCAGCTAGACCTAAGAATGATTGTATTTCTTTGGAATTTTTAGGCTGAGGAAAATTTTGAATAGCGTCAACTTTAATTGGGTTTGGCTTTACACCATCTTTAGTGATGAGGTGACCAAGATAGGCGACTTCTTTGCGCAAGAATTCGCACTTGTCCGGTTGAATTTTTAAATTTGCTTTTCGTAAACGTTGAAATACTTCGGTTAAACGGGAGATGTGTTCATGAATGGTTGGTGAATAGATGATAATATCATCCATATAAACCAAACAGCGTTCATTCTGGATACCTAACAAAATGTTGTCCATCACTCTCTGAAATGTTGATGGGGCATTTTTAAGTCCGAATGGCATTCGCACAAATTCAAAATGACCATTTTCGACGGTGAAAGCAGTCTTTTGAATGTCTTCCGTATTTATCTCGATCTGGTGAAAACCAGATGCCAAATCTAGTGTCGTAAAATACTGGCATTTGCCAAGTTGATCGAGTAAGTCAGAAATATTTGGGAGTGGATATTTGTCGTCAACTGTCAGTTCGTTTAATTTTCTATAGTCTACCACGACTCGCCATTTTTGTTTTCCGGACGCGTCGAGTTTTTTTGGGACAACCCAAACTGGAGAAGACCAGGGCGAGATTGATGGTCGAATGATACCTTGGTCTAACATTTTAGAAACTTGTGTTTTGACTTCTTCTTTATGAATATGCGGATACCGGTATGATTTTGTAAAAACTGGCTTTGCATTATTTGTGTCAATCGAATGTTTTATTTCGTTCGTAAAACTCAAGTTATCTCCTTCTAGGTAGAAAATATCAGAAAAGTTTAAGCAAAGTTCGGTAATTAAATAACCCTCTTCGTCGTTAAGATGTTCTAAGCGTAATTGTTTTTTTAATTTCGAAATGTCTGTCTGTCTGTTGGGAATCGAGATTTTGGGAATTCAAATTAAATATTTCTCTAAATTTCTCAACAGGTTCTAGTTTAAGATTTGAAAGATCTATTATTTTAGGTATTGCATTAGGATTTATAACTGATGTTAAAAATTCTCCATTATTGTCAATTTTGACGAGAGCATTTGGCAAACGTACTTTGTTCGATTCCTGAGCTAACAGTATAGCATCAGTATTTCGTAAATTACATTTAATTAAATTTTGGTTATTGGTATTATCTAAATTTTGATTTTCTGGATGGGGTTTTTGACATTGATTTTGCGTTACATTTTTACAACTAACAGGTAATTGTACGCACGAATCATCTGTAACCTTAAATAGCGGTACAGTTTTAAAGTTCGTTATTAGTTTTTTATTTTTTATATCTACCTGACATTCGTAGTGTTCTAAAAAATCCGCGCCTAACAGTCCATCAAAGTCTATATCTAAATTATGAACATAAACTTTATGTGGGTTGCCTTCTGTAAATGGTATAAGTGCTGATTCACTTATTTTTACCTTTTGGTCCGTTATACCCTGTATAATTACATTTTCGGAAAATCTTTGTCGATAATTTTCGGCTGTTTTAGGTTTAAAAATAGAAATACCTGCACCGGTGTCTATTAAAATTTTAAATCTGTTTGTGATATCCTTTATATAATAAAGATTTTTTTGAGTTTACAGATAGTAATGAATTTACATGAATGTCTGTTCTGGGAAGTTTAAGTACGGGTTCAAGTCGTCTTGTAAGTTCATGGTTTGTATTTGTGTTTGTAAATCCGCAACTGTGGCTAAAACACTTTGTATGTAAAGCCAAAATGCAAAAAAAAAAAAATCCGCAACTGGGTCTGAATCTTCGTTGGGAGGATTCGTTGGATGATCTAAGCCTTGGTAAAAATCCTGAGGATTAGCAGTATAATCCTCATAGTAAGTATCCTGAGAATTAGCAGTATAATTCCCATAATTAGTATCCTGAGAATTAGCAGTATAATTCTCATAGTGAGTGTCCTGAGAATTAGCAGTATAATTCTCCTCATTTTGTTCAGGTTGAAAATTATTAAAATTACAAGTTTCATTTTGTACTTGATTATCAAAGGAATAATTTTCGTATTGATCAGTGTACTGGTTATCGTAAGTTGCGCAATTTAAATGATGGGTTTTTGGTTGATTATTGAAGCGATTAAAATTGGGGTTGTGCTGTATTACAGATTGTCTTTGCGGATTATAATTAGGATTCGGTCTTATGGCTGAAGTCCTATTCTGTTGAGAAGAGCTCGGTTGTTGATTTTGAAATTGATTTGGATATTGGTTTTGTGGAAATGTTCTTTGATAATTATTTGATTGTGCAAAATTTTGATAGTTTGAATTTCCTTGGAAATTTGGCCTATTGAAATTTTGAGAAGTTGAAGGTTGTTGTTGTTGTTTTGTTCGGCATTCGTTTATAGTATGCCCATTTCTTTTGCAAAATGAACAAAATTTTTGAAAATTAATATTTGGCCTTCTTACTTGATTTTGAATTGGATTTTTTGGCAACGTTATTTTTTGGGAATTTTTGAGTTTCAAAATACGATAGCTATAATTCTCTTTTAATACGATTTATAGCGTCTAGCATATTTTTAGGATTTCCGGCACGAATAATTTTGCCTAGTGTTGGTTCTAAACCTGTGAGTAGAGTAGTTAACGTCATTGTTTCGATTAGGTCGCTTTGCGCTTGTTTTTGCTCAGCAGTAAAATGTTGTTTTTGAATAGCAGCATGCATTTTTGCATTATGCGTTTGTAACCGTGCTATAAATGTTAACGCTGATTCGTTATGTACTTGATGAATCCGCTGTAAATCTTGAATGAGGGATGTTAGATCTCTCGAGTCGCCAAAATGAGACTCTAATAGGAATTTTATTTCTGCCCATGTAGCTGGGTTACGAGAGTTTACAATTTCGGCAGCTTTGCCACGCAATTTATTTTTTATATGTATGGTTAACAATAACTTTTGATCTCTAACTGCCATTGAGTGGGCATAAATACATGAATTAAGAAAAGTTTGTAGAGCGATGGGGTTGCCATCGAACTCCGGTATTATGGAAAAAATTTCAGATAGTTTGTAGGGTTCAACTTGTTCTGTAATTGCGTCTGGCATTTTGTTGCTTAGTATTTAGAAATTATTTAGAAAATAATTGATCAATTTAGGTGATCAAGGAAAATATTAAAAGTATTTCTTAATTAAAATTATGCACTTATTAAAGTTTATTTGTTTAGTGGTGCATTAACTTTGTAATGCGGTTTTTATTATTTGTAGAATAATTGTAAATGGGATAATAATAATAATAATGGATAATAGAAATAATTATGCACTTACATAAAAATTAGTTTGGTCTCTAAGTCGAACTGTACTTCTTGCTCACCTCTACACACGTGTATGTAGCGAGTGGATACAGTTAGAAATATCAGCCAACTAATATGTGAAATATAACGAATTTGGTCTTTAGATCGAACTGTACTTCTTGCTCACACCTACACACGTATATGTAGCGAGTGGATACAGTTAGAAATGTCAGAGCCAAATAAAAATAAAAATTAAAAGTGAAATAAAATAATAATAAAAATTTTTGCTTGATAAAAAAAATTAAAATGATAGTACGAGATGATTCTTATAATATTTCTTACTCTATAGTTTGCTTCATGGAGTAGGTTCTTCTCTGTTGAAGAATTGGGATCCACCACTGCAGCTAAGAAGTTCTCCTTGTTCTAGTAGGTCCTGTCCACTAGTTAGGCACCTTTTCGAAGATGGACCCCTTGTTCTCTTGGAGGGTTACACGACTAGTTAGGCTCCCGAACTGCAATGTTTTCAGATCCTACCGACTGCGCCAATTGTTAGATTACGGTTTCCGTAAAGTTGTTTTTAAAAAACATTTATTTAATTAACATGGACTCAACGTTGAGTCTTGGTAAAAATACAATTAATTGAGTTGAATATAATTTAATGTAACATGTCGAAAGTGAGTATAAGAACTGAGTTAACAAATGATAATAATTTAATTTATAAGCTTGGAAGGCTGTACTTGGTCAGCATAAACAATGATTCCCAAGCTTATAACAAAGGAAATGCGAATTAAGCAATTAGAAATAAAATAAGCAGGAATTTGTTATCAGTCACGTAGAGAAATATGATATCCTGGGATAGTCTAGAATATATTCTAAGTTAATATACGGTGTCTGAAATATTATATAACATATATATATATATATATATATATATATATATATATATATATATATATATATATATATATATATATATTCTAAAAGGTTATTTGTTGTCGAGCTGAGATATGTGATTTTGTTTTTGTATCTTACATCTTACACTATCGCCTCTACATGTTAGAAGTCTTTAATATATCTGTTTGTAGTAGTTGAAAATATAAGCTCACTAAACTTTTTTCGAATTTTGTTGCGCGCAATAAAGGGGTAAAAAATAAAAACAAAGTTTTGAATTTTAATCATATGGCGCCATCCGATTAGGTTGATATTGCAGTGGCGGCTGGTGGATTTAGGTTACACAATATCTCAATACTGGATCATGAAACCGAAGCAATATTTTATGGCACGACTATCAGTACTGATTGAAGAAGTTTTGCAGAAAAAAAAATGAAAAAAAATTTCAGAAAAAAGTTACAAAAAATGCGCAGCCTCCCCAGATTCCTTCTACACCATTATTTTTTTCCGTAATCAGAAGGAAAATTTATCACCCCGTTTTTTTGTTTTTGAAAATTTTGTTTTTTTTGAAAAATTATGACACTTTGAAATTTAAGTTCTTCATTGTGTAAATTTACTATAGTAAATAGAAAGTCAAAATCCACAAAAGATAGAAAACTTATGAAACCTGAAAATGATTGTTTTTACTTAAAAAGCTGATAAGCGCAATAAGGTTATTATTTTAGATAAAGAAGACTATTATGAAAGGGTAAACAATCTGATTAGTGGTGGTCATTATAAAAAACTTTCTAGAAATCCATTAAAACGATTAACGATTACTGAAGTAAGAAATGTACTTAAATTCTACAATAATCTTATTACTCCAGCTTTAAATAGGAAGGTACATGTATCTAACCCAAGTGTATAGTTTATCCAATGTCAGTTTAAAATATTATAAACTCAGCGTCCGTGTTATGTGTATAATTAACGACTTTTAAAATATTGTAGGGCATGTATTGAAAAGCCTTGAAAAGTAAGTTACGCGCGCCTATAGATGGCATGCGTTCGAGGTCGGTTTACAAAGGAATGCCGCGCTCTTGTTTTTTTATATCGTTTTAAACTGACATTGGATAAACTATACCTAGATTGTACTGCTTGCCTAAGATACATACATGAAAGTCCTATTGCTTCAGCAATTACATCGAGGGAACAGCAATGGGTAACTCTTTGACACCATTCATTGCCAGTCTCGTCATGAAAATGAACAGATTCGAAACAGAAGTAAAAGAAGAATACGAGTATTTATTTCCCCAGGGTTTGGCTTAGACATGTGAATGATATTTTTTGCAGTGTTTGATACAAAAGTCGCTGATATTGACTACTTTGTTTCTAAATTATACAGTCATTTCGCGTCAGTTAAATTCGTATATGAAATTGAAAACTCTGGACAGGTGTATTAATAATCAGAAATAGTGAAAATATGTTAGAATTTGACATATATAGAAAAGATACCAGTACTCTAAGATATATCCCTAACGACTCTTACCATTGTGTTCAACACAAAATCGCGAGTTTTAATTTTCTAGTTCATCGTCTATTAAGCTTTAAGAAGAGGTTTGAAATATGTCGAATCCTGAGTTTAAAGATCGTCTATTTATATGCGCAATCCTAAAATTTAGTTTCTTTGGGTCTGATAAGTATTTTGTTTAGCGATGAATGGTGTTCCTGATGAGTATTTAATAAATATGTTGTCCTGTCTTCCCAAATCAAGTTCTGACTTTTTTTTTTAAATATTGTACATGGCAATACTTACATTTAAGTCAGAGTTTGCAAAAAGTTTTTTATTTATTATTATTTTAAACACATCTTCTGGAGATTTCAGATGTATGCATAAAGGTCTACTTTGGCTACTCTGATTTTTCCCCAGCCTATAAGTAGTTACATTTGAAGTGTTAATTTTATTACAGATTTTTTGAAGTATTTTAAGAGCCGTAGCTTTATCAAGTTCAGATTTTTCTGCAGTACTACTATTGTCCTGTACATCTAATTTAAATATAATTAATTGTTCTCTCATTTTTCTGTTGGTTATTTGGTTATTTCTTGTTTCTGTTTCATTCTCAGCATTGTTTATTTGGATTCTCTCTGTTTTTTGTGTACATGACGGGCATTTCCCGTAAAACCCAGGTATCGCCTTTATCTGACTATCACTGAGTTGAACTTGCCATGATAAGAAAGGAGACAAAAACAGCATTCGATAAATTTAGATCTGGTTGATATTGCACTCGCACGTTTTACAGATTTTAGACATTTTAGAAAGATATGTTAAGTGTTTATTCTTACTTAAACTGATGTACGCGAAATTTTCCTTCACGCAGCACCAGGATTTAGTTTTTTACGAGACTAAACATTACGGTTTATTTTATTATAATTTTCTTTTACTTATTTGAAATGTTAATTTTTTAATCTCCGCTAAGTTCATTTTTTTATATTAAGACGCATTGAATTATGTTTTATTCTCTTTTTATAAAACGGTAGATCTTTCGTTTTTTGTACAGTTTCCAGTTAAAACTAAATAATTGTTTATATGATACATCTAGTTTGGTTCGTGCGTGGAATTTCGTTTGTGGGTTGACCTTAATTTTCCTTTTATGTGCAATTTTAATATATACTTTGTATTTGTACTTGCAAAGGTACCACTGGCACCTTTGTGTTTGTGGACCAATCCCTTTTTTTGTTTGTTTATTTACATATTATCATATTTGTTTGTTTGGAACCTTGTATAAACTTAGTTTTAGTAAATAAACTATATTATTATTATTATTATTATTATTGTCGTATGCTATGGGTAATTATTAATACACGAACGTGGGTTTACTTTACAATTATTATTATTTATTGCCTTTTCAGAACTGAAACCAAATTATTGCATTATTTTACACTAGCGATGTCTGAGGGATTTACCTTGACTGTCAATGACGTCGATGCATGTATTGTTGAAACATAATTGGTAGTAAAACAATTATTGAAGTTTAATTGTCCCAAACCGACAATATATTGAACTGATTAGGCGGGAACGTAGTTTTGAAAATTACAATCACTTTTGATGTCCCGGTATACTCGTTTCCTATTTTACCTGCATGGTTCATTTATTTATTTTTCTTTTAATTGATTCTATATTACTATTAGTAGGGTTAGTTAGGGTATTCTGTGGACACGGTGCGTTAAAAGCAAATAAGCCCTAGGGTCTTAGGGATCCTGAACAGATTTAAATAATCTTCCAAGTTTTAACGAAATAAACCCATGTGTTGCATAATAACACATACAATTTTTGTCAATTTACTCCAGGAAGTTATAATAATTTTACTTATGTATAATTTTTACGGTTTGTTTTATGGCTGTTACGTACGTTTATGGCAAATATATCCCTAGAATATTAAACATCAAAGTTAAAAATTTAACTGAAAGAGCTAGCCCAGCTAATACGATAGATATCTTTCTTAAAATCATCTCAGTTTTAAGTACTCCGTAAATTGTTTTTAAGGAAGATGATTCTGGTATTCAGAATTCACTTGTTGGCTATTTCGGAGACTGTAGGTTTGCGGAAAGATAACCGAGAGACCAAAATTGGAAAGCATTGAAATTTTATAATGAATGGGATTTAGTGGAACTCTGTAACATATATTGTAAGGTTTGAAGGGATTTTCAAATACATATGAGTAATGTATTAGAGTTTGGTAGCTTCCTTTGGAGTAATATTTAAAATTCATCAAAAATTTATTTTTCATGCATAAAACTATTCTTAATAGCTTCATTAACTTTAAATTCGTCGTAATATTCCAATGAAAAATCTTATAAATAAAATATATGAAGTGTCTGTGATTTCATATAAATAATGATATACAGTATATAATACTTCCCATGCTGAAATTGTTTTTCTATATACTCTAAAATCTAGAAGATGACTCAGATTCTGTAATATATGATTTGTAGTCTGGTGGTTTTTATATGGATTTATACATTAATATGGATATATCATTTACATAATAGTGAGGGCACAATGAGCTTGAAGGAATGTAATAGATAACTACTGCAACTTAACATCTCATATCAACTACAGGATAATGTATTTCAGTTGTTCGTAATAATATTTCTTAATTATAAAGTACCAAAAATCAACAAATACATGTTGAACAATAGCATAAGTTTTTTCATTTATCGATGCTGTCGTTTACTAAAATTTATCATAACTGTCCTTGTTAAAACTGATGTAGATATCCCAAATATTTCTAGAAATCCTGTGCATGCTAAAAGCATTCTATTAGCTAATTACATTGAGCCCAAGTTTTACTGCAAATACAGGGTGTTTCAAAAAACATGCGCTAATTTTAAAGCATGATTTTTTGGCGAAATATAAGTCGAAAACAACTTCATATTCTAAACTTCTTCGTTTATAAGATATAGGATTTCTAGAAGAAATTAAAAATGCTTAGAACTCAAAAAACCTAAATAATTAAAAATAAAAATTAATTTTTAAATTTCGTTTATTAACTTGTAATTGATAACGACATGTTGTAAATTTTGTTTAATTCATAGCATACTATGGATATTTCTTTGGCTACGTTTTTAATTTCTTTGTAAATCTGAGTGATCAGAAATTAAGCAGTAAAACATTTCTTTAAGTTTTTCTCCAAAACGGTATTTCGTTCGGAAAAAACATAAGCATATATATACATAAACATATTATATATTTTTAATGTCTTAGGAATTATCAAGCTGAAAAAAAATCAGTGCCATATCACATTTTTCTATAAAAATGTTATTGATGTTAATTTTACACACGCCACTGGTGGAAGCAATAAAAAATTTGATTTTGTGTAAAAACGCTTACACGATACCAACGTAGCAAAATACAATATTCTAACTCTAAACGACTTTATGATTTTTTAGAAAAATCCACTTTTCTTTTTAATTTTCGACACCCTGTATCCATTAAACGAAGCCATTTAGGACATAAGTGTATATGAACATTTCGACTTATTTTTCGAAAAAAATCATGCTTTAAAATTGGCGCATGTTTTTTGAAACGGCCTATACATTCGCAACAAATTGAAAATTTCTACTAAATGACTTAGAACTGTTGAAAATGTCAATCGTAATACCAGATCTGCATTTGTACAAAAAAAGACAAAATTACTGAAACTCGTAAATACCAAATTTAATTATTTTCCGATTAACCTTGTTGAAAAGGAAATCATGTTTACTACGTATACAAGATCCATTAAAAAGTTGAATAAAAATATCTGATGTGGCCAGCACATAACTTTCTTATATCATCCTGATCTAAAAAAATCATTCTATTTAATTCTTCACTTACTTCAATCAAATTTTAACAGCGTATCTTGAAATGTTTCATTAAAATTTTTAAATAGTTAATTATCAGCGTCATTCGATACTGTCAATAATAATTCATGTCATATATTTTAATAATTTCTTCTTATTGACAGCTTTATCTCAAAAACTATGGCTGCTATCGCGATACTACAGACATGCCGACAGGTTTTTTTCATAAAGATGTTTTTTCATTATAATTCGTCGACATTCGTCCAGAAATGCAATAAAAATGTATAATTTTTTTCCTAAAACTGTACCTTTTTTCATCTCTCATTCATTATGACTCTTCTGGTGGTACCACAATTACTAAATTTAATGTGTTACATAAAATGATGTTGAAAATCTTAACTGCCAAATTTAGGAAGTCTCCCATTAGTAATTTTTGAGTTATCGCGGATACACATACACGCACCCACGCGCCCATACGCACCCACACGCACGCACGCACGAACGCTCGCACGCACGCCCAAACGCACGCACGCACACACGCACGCACGCACACGCACACATGCACACACACACACACACACACGCACGCACACACACACACACACACACACACAAATACACACACGAAAAAATCTACATGAAAATAAAAATAGAAAATGTACAAACAAATAGAAATACTAATTTACCTTTTTATATATATTTCATTATGTCTAACTGAGTTATATACTCTTAAGAAACGCTGCCCCTAGTATACATAGATGAATTTTCAATTAATTGCATCTTGCTATATTTCAAAATAAAATGTTATGTTGAATTAATTATATACAGATTGGGTGGGGAAATAGTGCGTCCGACTTCGATATGCCAAGTTCGATGATAGCTAGAAACTTGATGTAAAAAGATAAATAAAGTAGACAAAAATATATAACTGGAAATTTTCGAATATACAGGGTGAGCCAAGATGATTCTGCAGGGTCAACTAAAATTTGTTTAAATAGAATGCCATGTATATCATAACATTTTCTGAAACTCTCTCCCAACCACTTGGAAATAATGATTTTTTTTTGTTGAAATTATGCCATTTACACTTGTGTATAAAAAAATCACTACAGTCACAATTATCGATTTTAAGAAAAAATATGTTTACCAATTATGACTTATGAGACATCTGTGTGATGACAGTGAGTCATTTTAACTTCCTAAAGGTATACATAATTTTTAAATTTACAACTATTTGAACTGCATTTTCTCAATTTTTTCAAATGGAACACTATGTATATTTTTGGACGATGTGATGTAGAATTGAAAAACGAAAAATTTTTGTTGGTTATTTGTAACCATTTTCAATTTATTGAACAATAACTGCAAAGTTCGGCAATAAAAATTAAAATTTTTTATTTTTGTAATTCAAGAGAAGATATAAAAAGTGCTCCACATGTTGCCCATTTTGATTGACACACATTTCGATGCGTCTTTGGAATGAACTTTCTACTTTTCATAAAATTGCCGGAGTGATACTTCTAAAAGCATTTATTATCCTTTCCTTCAAATTTCGGATTGTTGTTGGTGTGATGTTTTCATGGGCATCACGTAACACGCTTATTATAATACCTTCTCTTGAATTATTTGAAAAAAAATTTTTAATTTTTATTGCTGAATTTTGCAGTTATTGTTTAATAAATTAAAAATGGTTACAAATAGCCATAGAAATATACGTAAACAAATGTTCGTCTATCAATCCTACATCTTCAAAAAAAATGAGAAAATTCAGTTCAAAAAGTTGTAAATTTAAAAAATCTTTTTTGGCCAACCCGTATACTTTTAACAAGTAAACATGACTGAGTGTCATCACATAGATGTCTCATAACTGGTATTAACATTTTTTCTTAAAATCGATAGTTGTGATTGTAGTGATATTTTTAATATACACGTGTAAATGGTAAAATTTTAACAAAATAAAAAATCATTACATCTTATTGGGGGGGGGGAGATAGTCAGTAATAATATAGGAGTGAAAGGAGGCCACAAAGAGATTTCAAAAAATGTTCTGATATGTATGGCATTTCATTTTAAAAAATGTTACTTGACCCTGTAGAAACGTCTTGGCTCACACTGTATATTCAAAAACAATTTTCGATTATAGACTTTTTTGTTTAGTTTACTTATATTTTTAAATCAAGTATCTAGATATCATAGAACTAGAGATATCGAAGTCGGACGCATCATTGCGCCACCCTATATACAGGGTGGTCCGAATTTAAATCGGCAAACTTCGCCAGCGGATACTACGCCTAAAAATAATAACTTTTTGTCATATAAACATATATCGAAAAACGAATGGATTTCAAGATACAAGGTGTTGAAGTTAGGAGAAAAAGAAATTAAAAAAAAAATTGACATTTTCTACAACGATGCATTTCCGCAGCATTAAATTTGAAAGTGGTTTTGTCACAATGCATGTTTGCACAGCCAACTCTTTTTGATTTCCACTTTCAAATTTAATGCTGCGGAAATGTATCGTTGTACAAAATGTTAATTTTATCAAAAACCATAAGAATTTCGAAAAGGAGCCAAACATACTTTTTTTCTTTGAAAGGAACGTAGATTAAAATGTTTCTATTAAATTTGACTAGTGGCGTACAAACAAAAAGTTGTTGTAGTTTGAGTGGTAATCGATGAGAAAAAAATAATCACCCAGTGTAATATTTTGGACAAAATTTATTTCAACTGGTGTGCTTGCCTTAATTATACCTGTATATCGAATTGCAATAAAAAATCTTTATTCGTTATTGAGATATTGGGAAAAAAATTTCCCATAACTTCAACACCTTGTATCTTGAAATCCATTCATTTTTCGATATATGTTTAGAAATGGATTTCTTTTTATGAGGATACGTGAAGGAAATTGTTTATAGAGGCACACCAACAACAGTACAAAATATGAAGGAAAGAATAATAACTGCCTTTAGATCAATCACACCGGCAGTTTTAGGAACAGTGGGAACCTCATTTCAACAGCGCATAGAGATGTGTGTCAATCAAAATGGCCAGCATGTGAAACATTTATTACAATTTTTTCTACTGAGTTATTTGAAGAAACCTCTTTTTTTAAGTTTATTTTTGAATGTTGTAATTATTGCTTAATAAAACGAAAATGGTTGCAATTAGCCATAGGGAAGTACTTACAAAAAATGTTCGTTTTTCATTTTTACATCACATCGTTGAAAAATATAGGGTGTTCCATTTGAAAAAAATGAGAAAATTCAATTTAAAAAAGTTCTTAATTGAATACTAATTTTTGGCCATCCTGTAAATTTTTAGGAAATGAAAATGATTCAATAATATTAATTCACATAAGTTTTTCTTAAAACTCATAATTGTGACTGTGGTGATTTTTTTAATATTCATCTGCAGATGGCATTATTTCAACAAAAAAATTCATTACATCAAAGTGGTTGGGAGATAGCCAATAATAATATAGGAATGAATAGAGCCTAGAAGGAGGCTTCAAAAAATGCGCTGATATACATAGCATTCCATTTAAAAAAAAGGCACTTGGTCCTGTATTTTCGTCTTGGCTCGCCCTGTATGTTCGAAAATAATTTCCAGTTATAGACTTTTTTATCTAGTTTACTTGCAATTTTTTAAAAAAATTTCTAGCTATCGTAGAACTCGATATATCGAGGTCCGACGCACTATTGCCCCACCCTACATATACATATTTTGTAAATCTTAAAAATTCCACAACTTTTATTATTTATAAAGAAATTGAGAAAAAAGTTACTTTTAAGATACGTGTCACTAAGGACAGCAAACATCATGTTCTTTGATACTCTTACTTTAACATTTTAATCTAATATAGTATTTTTATGGCCGACACGAACTTTCGTATTCCATAATATGTATATCCTTAACGTGACCTCAATGACAATAATTTAAGAGCAGCCTGGTCTAACTGTAGTTGTAAGTTTTATTTCCACAGATTTGGTATCCTACAATTTCATATGATTTTATTTTTGAAATCATCGTTTTCAGTTTTCGCTTATATATTGTAAATAAAAAAAAAGCAAATATATTTCTTTTAAATTTCATAGTTACGTCATAATGTCTACTATAAAGATGATATATTTTTGTTACTTGGCAAAAGAAATCTTAAGAAATTTGTAATGTTTTGAAGTGTACCTTCCGATACGACAACGGCACGTGAGCTTTAAATAAAAAAAAATATACAAAATTTGTAAAAATTAAAATATTAAATAATTAGGTACCTATTATATTTTTATTAAATAGTAATTCAAACTTGACATTTAGCTAACAAATTGAAACTTCAAATAAAACAAAACTCAGAGAAGTAAGACGTGTACTAAAATGTAATTTCATATTTTGAGACAAGGAATAGGAAATGGCATTTTTAAAAGCTTCCTCTCTAAGGCTCATTTACATTTCAATGTGATTATGAGAAGTTTAAGATAATGGCAGCTCAGACGGGCTCTTCTTGTTTGTGTAATTTCCATTCTAAATATCAGTTTATTTCAGTTAGGTTACATTTCAATGTACTTATTTGCTTATAACACCCATAGATTTAAAGAAAATATTAAGATCATTTACACCGAATTATAATTTACTGATATAAATGTATATCAATGATAAAAGCTAAATATCATGACAGAATCAAATAAAAGTATTTCGTCAATTGTGTATTAACAATGAAAAAAATCTCAGATACAAAAGAAGTATGTAATCAACAGGGACAGGAAATTAGCCTGGAGTCCAGGACCAGTAGCTACCACTGTCTCATGTGGTTGACAGAACGACATACGTAGACAAATAAAAGCAAACGTATAAAATTAACAATGAAATATATACCGCTTTATACAACGAATGACTGAAGTATGCCATCGCATATATGGTCACAACTAATATTCATTCTGCATTCGTGGCTGTTAAATTTGAGCGATTTGATTTGTACATATGTGTACCCTAGATGCAAAACTCGATATTTGCAAGAATTTAATAACTCCAGTTTTATGTTATTCAAATATAAAAATGCATTTCTACAAGACTATTTGGCCAATAAAGTGCATAAATTAGTATTTTGCATAGTAAAGTAGGTGTTAAAATCTGACTCGGATGCAAAATTCTGTATTTGTTTGCCACGGTCAAATGCATAACTGGGTATTTGCTATTAGCCAATCATGGTACAGTTTTATGTACCACGTGGGCCAGCACATGTTTGCTGCCAGAACTGCTGTTAGTGTTTATTGAATTTAGAATCAACAAGGTCTTGATTAATTTGAATTGAACGAATTTGAAAGTGTTTTTAATAAATAAAATGTTTTCTAATAACCAGTAAAAAATTTTCTCTATTGCAACTCATGGAATTTTACAACTTTCTAAAATACCTTGTTTTAATAATAAATGTAGCTAGTTTTCAAGTGTATTACAACGTATCAAAAGTATGCAGCAACATATTACAACACACTTTTGAGCAGATTGTTGCAATTTTTTTTATAATCAAATAACTAATTCAAGTTGTTTTGCTGTTTTACTAGTATTTGCAGATTTTATTTGCAAAGCTTGGTCTTTTTATAAGGTAGATGAACAACTTGGTTTTTGAATCCTTTAACTGTAATTTTTTGGTGTTATTTTTAACACAATATAACTAAATATTAACTAAATTATTTGAAAAAAATATTATAAGTACGCGTAAATTAAGTGTCAATTTACAAATTGTGGTTAAAAAATGTACACTAATATAAGTAGAAAAAGAGGTAGGGTCTTTTGGGTTGGTCCTTAATCAACATTACATGTTATTTTTTTTTTCTACATTGTATCATAAATTTCTTATAATTCTCTTAAATTCGATTCCAAAAACAAGCATAACATTGAGGGCTGTGGCGTATATACTATATACTGTTCCACGAAAGCAATTTAGTAAACTTTGGTGAAAGCAACTAATTCTATAGACAACCATATACAATCAAAAGGCAAGGCCAACTACGGAACAGCGGAATACGTGCTTAGTTGCCTATAAATTATATAGGACGAATTCTAATTTTCAGCATAGATCCTGGTTGCACGACCTGTAATATATGCAACCAATATTACAGGTATACAAATAAATGCATACATATCAATTAATTTAATTATATAAAGACTTTAGAAAATATGATGTGTTTTTATATAACTGTCGGCTCTGAAAAACAGCAAGTATTTCCGTTACCTGGTAATTAATGTAGTGAGTCTTATATGATCATGGATGAATCTCAAATAAAGCGCAAGTCTATAGCTTATTTTTTTAAATTTCTCATCTATACTGATATTGTATTGTATGAGAAAAACCAAATTCTAGATTATGATAAAAGCGAAGTTTTGGGACCAGAATATAGCATCCGAATTGGCGTGTCTCTGTGTCGCTGGTCACTTGTTGTGACCGCTTTTTCTCAAAAAACGTCTCAACGTGGAAATCTGAAATGTCACAGATATATCTTTGACGTTGAAGGATGAACTCTGCTTAATATAAGTAAAATTGGTGCAGCATAGAGGGCACATCTCAAGAGAGTAAATTTTTTTTGCCTCGTCAAAAAATTTTTCAAATAAAAATTGTGCATAATGCGGAAATATGCAGAAAATAACTCTTGAGAATTTCACATAAAGTTACCGTTACTGAGAAAAAAGCTTTAAGATTAATTTTATTCAATTAAAACAATAAAGTGTACCTCGGCAATACTTCTTCATCATGTCCAAATTGAAACGAATGAAAAATAAATTACTTTATTTCGTTTGTCTCGTTTATTTCATGTGTCTCATTTTTCCCATTTGCATCATTTGTCTTATTTGTCTCATTTGTCTAATATATCTCATTGATCCTATTTATCATATTTATCCAATTTATTTGTTTATTTTGTTCATTTTTATTATTATACATTAATAAATATAGGGTGGCACAAAATAAGCTGAACGGTTTGTTTGACCTGTAATTATTAAAACACAATATGATAATGAACGATCTAAATATCAAATAAAAGCAAAATTTTTGGATTTTTACAACGTAAAAAATCCAAGAATAAAGCTTTAATTTGCCCTCTCGATCGTTTATTTATCATGTTTCGTTTAAAAGGTACAGGTTAAACAAACTGCTTAGTTTATTTTGCTACACCCTGTATATGAAAATGATATTTCCAATTAAACTAGTTTATATCTTTCATGTAAAATTAAATATATGGTGAGAAAGTACAGTCGAAGAGCACGTAGCCACGATCCATCCTTTACTTTCTTATCTAGCTGTGCTGATAAAGTGTTGGTGTCGTGAGAAAAACCAAATTCCATATTATGATGAAAATGAACGTTTTGAGACCGGAAAACGAACATTATTCTGAGTTGGCATGCCATCTATGTGTTTGTGTGTCGCTTGTCATTTGTTGTGACTGCATTTTGTCAAACACGTCTCAACGTGGATATCTAAAATTTTACATATAATATCTGTGACGTCCAAGGACGAACCCTATTGATAATCAATGAAATTGGTGCGCTAGGGAGGGCTTGTCTCAAGGGAACAATTTTTTTTGCATCAAATCAAAAAATGTTTCACATAAAGAGAAAATGTATAATGAGGAAATGTGCCGAAAAGAATTGTTTAAAATTTCTCGTAAGGTTATCCGTTACTGAGAAAAAAACGGTTAAAATCAATTTTAATCTATTAAAAAAATAATACCTGTCTCGGTTCCTCACATCCAATTTGAAATTAATAAAAAATAGAATATTTTATTTAGCTTTATTTCGTTTGTCTCATTTGACTCATTAGTCTCATTTGCCTCATTTGTCTTGTTAGTTTCATTTGCCTAATTGTCTCATTCGTCTCAATTTTTAACAGTCTCATTTGTCTCAGTTATCTTTTATCTCATCTTATTTATCATGTTTATCCTATTTATTTTGTTTATTTTCATTTCAACTATTTTACATAAATAAATAAAATAAATGGAAACATTGAGTAATTTATTTCTTTCATGTCAAATTGAACAAGATTATGAGAAAGTACTGCCTAGGAGCATCTAGCCGCGACTGATTTTTTCAAATCTCAATGAAATTACATACACTTTTAGCACCTATAAATTGTCATCTGTCATTTGTTGTGACTGCATTTTCTCAAACACGTCTCAACGTGGATATCTAAAATTTTACATATAATATCTGTAACGTCCAAGGACGAACACTATTGATAATCAATGAAATTGGTGCACTAGGGAGGGCTTGTCTCAAGGGAGCAATTTTTATTGCATCAAATCAAAAAATGTTTCTCATAAAAATTGTTCATAATGAGGAAATGTGCCGAAAAAACTGTTCAAAATTTCTCGTAAGGTTATCCGTTACTGAGAAAAAAGATTTAAAATCAATTTTAATCAATTAAAAAAACAATGCCGGTCTCGGTTCTTCACATCCAATTTGAAATTAATAAAAAATAGGGTATTTTATTTCGCTTTATTTCGTTTATTTCGTTTGTTTCGTTTATCTCATTTGTCTCATTTGCATTATTAGTCACATTTGTCTCATTTGACTCATTAGTCTCATTTGCCTCATTAATCTCATTTGCCTAATTGTCTCATTCGTCTCAATTTTTAACTGTTTCATTTGTCTCAATTATCTTTTATCACATCTTATTTATCATGTTTATCCTATTTATTTTGTTTATTTTCATTTCAACTATTTTACATAAATAAAAAAAAATAAATGGAAACGTTGGGTAATTTATTTCTTTCATGTCAAACTGAACAAGATAATGAGAAAGAAATGCCGGGATGCATCAAGCCGCGACTGTTTTTTACCAAATCTGAGTAATATTACATACACTTTTAGCACTTATAAATTGTCATCTTTTGATATTTGAAGAACATATTTGTAACTAAACAAATCTAAAACATTACACAGAATATTTTTAAAGGCCTTAAATATCGTGTTTTACATGACAAATTGTACTTGTTTTCCAAAAAATCGATATTATCGAAACATCTCTGTGAGAAGAATCATTTAAATTGCGATTTTGAAATGGCAATATCCATATATTTTTATAAAGAAGGAAGATAAGCAATCTTGCAGATAATGGAGCCTAGAGACTTTCTAAGTTTTAGATGTTAGAAATATTCATGATAAATTTCATTTATTTTTCATAATTCACTTTAACTGACATACAAATTTTATAAATACCGTAAAAGTTAAAACATTTTAAATAACTACAACTAGCACATTTATTAAAACGTATGCTCAGCAGTCCTCCGTTTCCAGTTTAAAATAATCTTATCCCGTTGATAAGTTATTTTAAAACATTAATACACTGTCTTGAAGTTATCTGATCTACTGCCTACTGCCATCCAAATTCTTTATTTTTCATCTGCAGTATTAACTTGCCTTTCATACACTTTGTTTTTGAGGAAAGCCCAGTAATGGTAATCTAGGTGAATGAAGTTCGGGAACCACGCAGGCCATCTTACCAGATCATTAGTATTTGGGAAGCGTTCTTGATGATAATCTGTCCTTGTGGGAATAATTGCGTGTCCGTGTTTTTTCATTAGTGTAATCCTCGTCCATGCAGCCTCGACTTTCGATTCGGAGGTTGTCCAATTTATGTTATGTTGTTATGGTATTCAGGCTTGGCTAATATATCTCTCAACAGCGAGCTGTAAAGACCGTAGGATTCACTTCTACATAAGCCAAGGTATTAATTTCTAGATCTTCACTGATGATAACATTTTCTACGTTTGCGTTATTTATCTCGTTTCACATTTGCTGCTCAACTCTTATAAAATATCTCCTGTCTGGATGGTTTCTTTCGTGGTAACATCGCGACACAACTCCATGTTTTTTGCGTTTGCCGAATATTAGTAACATCATATCCAGTTTCTCACTTTGGAAATAATGGGAATTTTTCATTGTAACAAAAGCAAAATTAACATATTTTACTATTTTCTTAATTGGAAGTAATATTAACTTTCGCATAGTTTTTCGCAGTAATGATTTATTTGAAATTTTCAGGAGTCGACACAGTCTAAACAGTTTTTATTTGGAACACTTTTTGATTTGATGCGAAAATATCTTTGAGCCTTTATCAGAAAAGCCCTTCTTGGTGCAGCAAGTTTTCTAATATTCAGTAAGATTCGACGCTGATATTTTAAAATTAAAATTTCAAACTATATGTTTAGTTTTATAATTAATAATTTATTCAAAGAATGATAACCGTCATTTATAAAACACGAATCTTGGCTCCTTAGATATCCATATTTTTCCTCCAGTTTGAAATTTAACTTTATAGAAGCATATATTTATTAGTTCCTCTTTTATAATAAAAAAAATTACATAAAATATAGCTGCATGTATTAGTGGGCAAACAGGGATTTCTGATGTATGTGTAGCAGATAGTTTTACGAGAGTAAAATTCGTCCAGGAGACAGAATTAACTTTTACATGTATTCTTTCACACAATAACCGAACAAAAAAACTTCTCGCCTCTCAGATATTATTCGTCCACCCTTTCTATCCCTGAGGAAAACTAAACAACTGGTGAAATAAAAGCTATTTATATAATGGCAAAAAAAAAACGGAAAAGCAATAAATATTTTCTGAACCTGCTATGATCAAATAAGTTACATAGATCTTTTACGAACAGTAAGTCACCCACGACATACAAATTTTAAGGAGTAAATAAACACTATATAGTTTATTTTAAACTTATTTACAACATAAAAGACGTCGTCCTCTTTAACAGTGGTAAAGGGAACAAAGCAGCGAATGCTTTTTGTGTTGCCAATAAGTTTGGAATAAAACTGTAGTGTACTATTTTAGGAATTTATTCCACTATTTAATATAAATTACAATATGTTTCTTTATAAATTGTATGCTGGTAAGCAAATGAAAACCATAGGCGCACTGAGAGCATTTGTTAATTTTAAATGTGTTAACATTGTAAAGACTCATGAATCTTGGATGACTTTGATGTAAAAGTCAGGTAAGGCATAGGAGGATAGCACGAAATTATAAAAATTCTTATTTATTTTTGTGATTCATTGCTGAATCAACTGGAGGAAATTATATGCAATGGTGGGTACATCACCGTCGATATTACTACAACCCTTAAGGTGATGAAAAGGGATAAAATGTGTTTTCACGGATTCACTAACATCTCTTAGGCTCAATGAGATATAGACTTGGTTTTAGCTCACAAAGATTACCCATAAAATGTCTAAAAACACAAGGCATCGAAAAAAATTTAGTGGAAGCGGACGATGTTTTTGCTTATGATTCGTGAACGACTGGAGATATCTAAATTCTGTAAATCTATTTGAATATATTGGTGAATGTAACACAAACACACATACACACACACATACATATACATATTTAACTAACTATCACAAGAGTAAAAGTATACTACTAATATTTGTTGTAAATGATCACGTGTCTCACATTAAAAAACCGTTTGTATTATGAGAAGGACCCTTTAATGTCGACGGATGTAATTGGCGCATACTTAAAATATGTAATTTTTCAGAGACTCCACATTTGCCTTGTATGGTATATAAGTTTAATTCCTTGCCATTTAAATGGTCATCTGCTATGTCCGGGAAATTCAAAAACAAAGAAAGGTTTTGAAAAAATCTTTAAAAGATCGAATAGATGTTAAATGTGTTTAAACTAACAAAAACCAAAAAAACCAAAAAGTCCATATAACTAATGAATGGATATAGTAATCGAAAAAATAAATGATAAAACACCCCCTAACGCACCCATCGACATTGGCAGCTTATCATCCTGTGTAAAACTCTCAGTCCCTTTGAACAAAAACAAAAAAATTTTGAAAAAAATTCTTTAAAAGATTTTTGTTGGCTGGCCGCAGGCATTTTAATTGCTAGTTACGCCTCTGCTGTAAGGACATTTGATTAGTTCCTTGTTATGGGCTACTCAACGGTAGTGGTTTCAACCCCATACCTAATGCCCTTCTGGTTCAATTGAAGGGTACGCACGTTTTTCCCACCTTGACCCTGTTATTTTTTCTTTGAGACTATTTAAAATCTGTGTTTTATGTAATTTCACGTAACCCTTTGGAATGCTTACAAGAGAAAATAATTCGTGAATGATGAAGAACATGTACACAAACTTTTAAACTTGTACAAAATGAGTTCAAAAATCATTTCTGTCATTATTTCGGGGTTGATGAATCTCATTTTTCTAATTTATTCTATTTCGATTGACTGCTGGTAGATGGAGCTACCTTATAACTCGTTAGTATTATACCACATAGAGACATATAAATGCAAGATCTTTCTTGTCGAGGTTGCATGCACCGACTTCGTACTGATGAAGGCAACAATCAGTAAACGGTCTACGAATGGTACGCGCCACGGTCTCAAGAAGGTTTTTCTTTCATTTGAAAATCTTTTACTAGTGGTCAATCACATTAAAACTTAAAGTGTTTCTCTGTATGATACTAATTTTACTTCAACAAGATGTGTATAAGCATTTTACGAAAATAGTAGCTATGAGTGGCCACTTTATTTTATTTCTAATTAAATAAAGTTAGAGGATTGCGGCTTTGTTTGTATCTTTAGATATGACATTTAGTATTTATTATTAATTATAAATAAATCTCACCCTCTATTGGAATACTTTGATACTTTATTTATACTTTTATTAGTACTTAACATAATTTATTAAGTAATTGCAATTTATATTAACAGAAAAAGACTTATCTTAATAATCACAGAAGACGAAGGCTTTTCAGTGATTATCACTCAATATAGGATACTATATAAAAATTCAGTATGCATACATACATAGTAAAGAAAAATGGCTCAAGTATGAAGCCTTGCGGCACATCAAATCTTTATAGAAAGTAGATAGATTTGTAATCATTTGTAACTGATATCAATTATTATTGATATGATTGATACCCGTTATGTAAATAAACTTTAAACAATGTATTCAGAGCTGTATATAATTCAGATTAAGTTTTTTTTAACAAAATACAATGGTCCAATCTGTCAAACGCCTTCTATAAGTTGGTCTAAATGACAATGTACTTGCTGAGTTTTTCACTTCTAAACTGAGCTTTACATACAAGGTACATCACACTGGACCGCCCCTAAAACCATGCTGATCACATGAAATGCTAGTTGACACATGATTATACACTGACCGGCACAAAAAACCGACACTTAAAAATTTTGAAGTTTCAAAGTTTCAAGTGTTGTATATATTTTCTTGAACCGATTTAAATGATACTTTAGGCAAAGCGTAGATAAATTATTCATATTTATAATCCATTTAAGATTACAAAGAAAAATTGACATAGGTCGAATTATACAAGGGCAAAATGAGGTGTTTTGGTCTAAGTTTAAATCACCCTGTGGAGCAATTTGGCAGCACAGAAATTTTAAAAAATATAGTTTACTATCAAGCTACCTCCATTCTAAGCATTTTGTTTTTTGATTCATCTCAATTTCTTTTTGAAAGAGACACTTTAAGTAGAACGGTGCAAATGGTATGAATTGCAAAACTTTACATATCTATGTTGATTAATCAGAACACCTATGAAATTTTGTGTTCTTGGCGATGTCACTCTAAAATCATAATTATTGTTTGTTGTCATTAATTTTGGCACAACCTCTTTAAGTCCAGAAACTGCGTTAACTATTATCGTCTTAATTGATGATGGTAGAGACCAATATTATGTTGCTAATAGTAGCCAAGGATGGATCCAAATGACGGAAACTCCGGTACAATGCCGGAGATCTGGCGACTCTAATTTTTACCTATCGTTGTAGACATTGTTAATACCAATATATTACAAACAATATGATAATTACAAACTAAGTAAATTAATACTTATGTAGATTACATGATGATAACTTATGAACGTGGTATACATATAATCCAACTTTTAATATAATATATTATCATAGCTGATATTTTACAAGTTGTTGGCTGTTAAAGTAGAAATTATTTCTTCAATAAAAAACAGAAAAAACTTTATTTCCTATTTTTATTTTTAGAGGACTTTATAAATTGTCCATATACCTGGCTGGAAGTCCTCTAAAAATAAAAATAGGAAATAAAGTTTTTTCTGTTTTTTATTGAAGAAATAATTTATATTATCATAACTTTAGGAATATGGTTTGATGCAGTAGAGTGCAACGTGTTTACGTTCGCTATAGAGAGACATGTTTATTCACAAAATGTCCAGACACATGTCCCTAAAAGAGAACTTTCAATAGAGCCGATCATTTCTTCGTGACCTCATCATTAAGAAATCGCCGTTTATCTGCAGTACAAGAAACCAGTTACATGCGAGAAACGTAAATGTAAGTGAATGTACTATTAGGAGAAGTGCTGGAATGGGTTGGAACCTTTGATGGGAAGATAACACTGACGTAGTTTTCCACGAAACACCAAAATACTAAACACTGCACTCGCCGCGCGTTTCGTCAACCAAGTTGGCATCATCTGGAGATGATTAAAACTGAGTTTTAATCATATCCAGATGATGCCAACTTGGTTGGCGAAACGCGCGTCGAGTGCAGTGTATAGTGTCTTGGTGTTCCGTGGAAAACTACGTCAATGTTATTAGGAGAAGATTAAATGAAACAGACATGGCTTATAGAAGACTCGCTGCAGGAGTAGAGCATACCAGCGAGCAACGGCTAACCCAGATATAATTTGCCAGGGATCATCAAAATTGGACTGAGAGTGATTGGAAATGATTATTATTTACCGACGTATCAAGATTTTGCTTGAGATCTCCCGACGGTCGGGAACGAGATTGGCGACGAAGAGGAGAACGTTATGCTGAATGTTAGTCCCAGAACTAAAGGTACAACCCTAGAGTTAGCTTTCAAAGAGGCTCAGTTATGGTGTGAGCAGAATTTGTTTCTGAGTTATATCTTGTTTCTAGGGGTCTATAACTGCTGAAATATATATAACATGTAAGAAATATGAGCGGATTATGTGGTTCCGTATGCACCATTTATAGGAAATAACTTCATCTTGATGTATTATAACGCTCAATCCCATATCTCTCGGATAGTACGAGAATATATGAATGATGTAAATATCTCACAAATGGCCTGGTCCCTGCACAGCCAGGATTTAAATTCTATCGAATATGTGTGGGACATGCTTGATAGAAGAATTAGGAACCAAGTAGCTGCTCCTACAACGCTCAACGAATTGTTTTGGGACAATAGGCAACTATCCCTCAGGACGAAATGAGACATTTAATAGAAGGTATGCGAAAACGGATAGACGCTGTTATTCAAGGTCGTGGGGGCAATGTTGATTTTAACTTGAATTCATTCACCGCATAATGGTTTTGTTTTCCTTACGACTCGTTTTATTTTAATTATTATGATGTTGAAATGTGATTAATTGTTATTAAAAGATATTCCATTTGCACCGTTTTACTTAAAATTTTATATCACTTTCAAAAAGAAACCTATAGAGGTGAATCAAACAAAAAAATGCTTAGAATGGAAGTAGCTTGGTGGTAAAACATATTTTAATTTCTATACTGCCTAATTACTCCACAGGGTGGTTTAAACTTGGGCCAAAAAACATAATTTTGCTTCCCCTTGTATAATATGACCTGTCAATTTTTCTTTTTATTCTGTAAAGAGGTTACAAATACGAATAATTTATCTACGCTTTGTCTAAAGAATCATTCAAATCGGTCCAAGGAAAGAAAAATATCAAACTCAAATTTAATCAAAATTTTAAAGTGCCCGTTTTCGTGCCGGTCAATATAAATTGCGAAATTGAGGTATGATTTTAATAATTTTGCTAAAGCTATAAATTACTGTTATAGGCCTATAACTGAAGAGGTTGTTTTTGTCTCTTTTCTTTGCAAAATATAATCGTCGTTAATATCACAGAACTGGTTTTACTAATCAAAAAGTTTCCTTTTACTTTATTTACAGAAACAGAAAAGATCTTGTCGGTCACGTTAATCTAATAATTGAATAAACGTTACTGGTATCTTTCCTTTATTATATGTGCCATACTAGAAGTATGAAATTTTAAAGGCCACCTGCATACCTTTTAAACAAGATTTATGTCATGAACGAAGGGTTCTTGTTACAAGATGGCTCACAGTCCTAATTGGTTTTTCAATTTGTGTATGTACTCGTGGTGATTATTTTAAGTGATTTATGCCAGTTTTCCGTGTAGCATTTAATCTTTCCGTAATCGAGTTTGCCACTTTTAATAAATTTGCCTCTTTGATTGATGGGGAATGTTTAAGCTAAGCTGCAAGAAACTACAAAAATGTTTTAAAAATAAAGAGGAAAACCAACCGATGGCACCTACGTAAGTAACATAAAACCGTAAAAATAAACCTTCAGTAAAATTGCAGTTTGTCTCCTTAATTTTTAATGGTTGGAGTCATACTCTGTGTTTACTTATGTAAACTCCAGCTGACACACGTCAGCAGAAGAATGATGTTTAGGATCAGATGGAATGACCTAGTAGTAAGTAATACATAGCTTTACTATCATCGCCTCTGAGTACACCAGATCTAGTAAGATTGCCAATTCTATATTATGGCGGATGCGCTGATGATAGATTGTAAGACTGCCAACGACTTCTAAATTAATTATTATAGACACAGTAAGCGGTAAATTGAGCATTCAAATATGTTAGAGGGAAAAAGGGGATTCATACTTCTTCATTATTAGCTGGCATAACCTGATTTATTGTTTATTTGTTTTGACGTAATTGTGAGAATTATTGTTTTGATTATTTTCGTTGTGAGAGAAAGTGTGTAAAGTGTATTTTTATAATGTATCTGATTATCTAGCTGTTACTTTTATGAATTTCTCAAAATAAAGTGGTTAGATATTGTTTTCCCTGTAGGAAGCACTCAAAAACTTGCTTCGACCTATGGACCTATAATAAAAGAGGATGAAATATTGTACACGGTGTCCCACTTAAAACTCCAGGGACCATTTTTTCGAAAACAAGGCTATTGCTAAGTATTTTCTGATAATATTAACAGTTAAGTAGTTAGAGGCGTGTTAAACAAAAAAGTTTTCTTAGTCAAAATGGCAAATTTCAGGAGCATGCTTTAAACGTTGATCTTCTGCATTTAACTGCGTGCTTTCAGAATTGTTTAATTAATTGTTTACGCTGACAAAAATTAATTGAATTATTATTTAACAAAAATGTAGACGATATTCTGTAAATTCAAATAACGTAAAATTATTTTAAGGGCAATTTTAACTTTCACCTCCTACAGCCACCCTGTACAGGACGACATTTTGACGACCAATGAATTATGAGGTCCCAAAGGTTAAAAAATAATTTAAAATGGGTTTTATCTTTTAACCTCAAAGTGTAAACAGGAATTGCAATTTGATGGATGGTGAACTCTACTATAATCATTTGTGTACAATTATAAATAAAGTTAATAAAAAATTTGTGTAATTTCCAGTCAAACCGGAAAAGGAATTGAATTTATTTCATTACTATCTAAATCAGTCTGATTTACTATAAAAAAAACCCAAAGGACCTATTGTCTAAAATTTATTTTGAAAAAAGTTACCACAATTTTGTTACGTAAAAAAATTACATTAAAGTCCATATATCTCGAAAACCAGTGCTTTTTCGAAAATTACCCACTTCGTAAAAGTTCCTTAGAATTTAATATTTTGTCACGTGCGCCTCCTTTCAAGGTTCCTGGGATCGAACAGTTTCTTCGCATCGCAACGATATGTATACCTCAATGTGGAAAAAACCGTTTTAACTCAAACCTGAAGTGATTTATATATTCTAGTGAATATCTTTTACGGAATTCAGATACATCTTTTAATTTTAGAGAAAATGGCCTCGGAAGTTTTCACTTGGACATTGTATATTTAATTTGTTTTCAAATAATTGATTGACTTTGTGAAAATCCATTTTGATTTAAAAAATTATAAACACTTTTTATTGCTTGTCTAATTTTCATTATATTTGTTATTTTCACAACTATTCGGACATTTTCAAGTAGACACAGATTTTACTTACATTTAAATATAAACTGAACTGAATAGAAGGATGGGTCACTTCATGGTTGATCATATAATTCAGATTTGTACAGATGTTGTCTTTAAATATAGGGGTTTCTCAAGATACTAAATTATATTACGGTGTGATTTTTATTAACAGCATTAGGTTATTTTGGTCGTTTAATATGTTGTAATTTTTATTCCTATTTAATTTATTTATTTCTAGTGCTTCTAATAGATTAAGTTTTTTACTTTTCCCACAAATATGTAATATTTCTGGTTCATGGTTGTCACTTATTGTATGACCAGAATCTGTTAGCTGTTTATAAAAGTTGGAATGTTGTTTTTGTGTGTGAATATGTTCTCTCTATCTTATCCCGAACGATCTACCAGTTTGACCTACATATCGGGCGTTACATTCTGGGCAATCTAACTGATACACCACATTTTTTAGAGATATCAGTTTTTTGTTTTGCATTGAAAATGCCTATATTTTTGATAGAACTAAATGATGTTTTAATATTAAATTGGGAAAAAGTGTTGCTAATTGAATAAGACAGTTGACCTGAATATGGTAATAAAATATATGCTTGAACTTTTTTCTCGTTAATAATGGGGTAAAGTACTTTTAAGAGGGACTTATTTTGTTTTTTGTAGATTAAATTGTTGATTATATTTTGAAGGTTCCCGTTATTATGTGTTATAAGTCTTATTGTGTCTAGTTCTTCTTTTAAATCTGTCTCGGATAAAGGGAAGGCTTGGTGTGTCATAGACTGATATGCAGCAGATTTGTGGGAGAGAGGGTTATATGAATTAAAGGGAATAGTGGCGTCTGTAGAGGTTGGTTTACGGTTAATATTATAGAAAAATTATGTTTTATGTCTTTTTACAGTTGTCGTAAAAGTTTATTGATTTATTAGTGTTCTTTGTTTCTAGTTGTAAAAATAACAAATATAGTGAAAATTAGACAAGTAATAAAAAAGTGTTTATAAGTTTTTAAATTAATTTCTTTTGTTGCTATTAAAAGTTACATTCTAACAACCTGTTCATGAATAAACAAGCAACGTTGTCAGTAGGTAAGTAATAGAATAATAAATAACAACTCACTGTGATTTGCTGTGATTAATTCAATTTTTACATAGTAATAGAAGGTATACCTAAAAGAAAATTTAAACAATAATTTTTCAGATTTAATACATGTTTTTTTTTTGTTTGTTTTAAGTTAAGTGATTTTATTTGTGCAGCAATATTTTTTTATTTTATTTTTTTGAACATCTATTACGTTTATTTACTTCCAAGTTTTATTAATATCTCATAATAAAAACAAACTAAATAAAATAATTTATTTTAAATTCCTTTGTACCTGCAGCGTTGGCAGAGTCTGTACTTTTGTACTATTTCAGTACATTTTAACTCCTGAATTACAATAGTGATACAATTTTCATTTCAGTACATTTTTAATATTTAGTAATTTAGGAGAAACTCTATAATACTGATTTATAGAACTCCCCTTTGTGCACGTAAAGTTGCCTATTTATATCAGTTTTCGTTTGGACTTATTTATTTAAGCTTTATACCAATTCGTACGATTGCGCAGAATAGTAACTAGATGTATGTACTTGTATCAGCAATCAGCATAGGTACACATACGATATACGATGTAGATAGGGTACGCTGCTTGTACCTACCGAGTAAAGTAATGATTACTTTTAAAAGCAGGTATTCGGTACTTCGGGTATTTGCGAGTAACGAATACAAAGTAACGAATATTCTATTACCCGCCCAACACTATGCCAGTCAGCAATGAATGTATTTAATACATAGAACTCATTCATTGCTGAGTGGCGACTGGCGAGTCGCCGGAGAACGCCGGAGGACGACTATGCATACGGCCGTTAGAACCATGGTAACGTCACATAAGAGTCGATGACAGCACTAGCGGATGTAGAAGAAAATGTGGGAGGGGGAGGGGCGGAACTATACACACATAAAATATTGATAACGCGAAAAAACCTTTAGTTAGTTTTCAATATTTTTTTCTATTCGTTACTAAATGAAAAAAAGTATGTATTATTATTTTTCTATTAATTATTAAATAATTAGTAGTAAAATTATTAACAAAAAGCTCCTATGACGCCTTAGTACTAAATTAAAAAAAAAAGGTTTCATGATAAGGCAAAATTCTCATGAAATTGAATTTTATGAGAATTTTTCTGTTTTGCCTTATCATGAATAATTACTCATATGGGATTAACCTACCTACTTTAAAAAAAGGTTTGAAAGACTCAGTAATTTTATTATTTTAAGTAGGCTATATACTTTTAAAATTTCAATAAATATTTACTATGCTACGCTAAAATGTAAATTAGGTAAATGATTGTAATGTTATTGACACTTCCCTATCTCTTCCCTGAATTGGAAAACCTAGTAACTCAAAAATGGTTGTAGAAAACCTGATACGTGTTTAGCTTGAAGCCATAAGGAGGAAGAAAATATTAAGAAAATTCCAATGATTACTACGAATTTTTTGTGTCCATATCTTTAAATTTGAAGTTTTTATTAAAATATTACAAATTTTGGAAATTACATGACACTTAAGAAAATTTTCATTAAAAGTATATTTTTACATTGAACAAACCAAGTATGCTCACTTACTATACAAGTATGTATGCATGTTCAACATTTTATTTTACTTCCTAAACCTGTTATTAAATATGATTTGAAGGAAACAACTACTCAGCGGGCAAATACCCCGACCTGCATTGGATTACACCTTCAAATCATGATAGATCGATAGCCAATATCATTTGTCAATTCCTAACCAGATATAGACCGGTTTCGAACTTATTTGTTCTCCTCAGTATGCCATAGGTTATGGAACAGACAAATGATAGTGGCCGTCATACTAATTAAGGTAAATTGAGTAGTGGTGAGAGGTATGAAACTTCTCGTATGGTCCAAATGCTACTATCCGACCGACATCATAGATGTCTCTGTGGCGCATAGTGGCCAACTGATGAAATATCAGATTTTTTACTTAATTGTTATTTTGAAGACCATACAAGAACTGGAAAATTATTTTTACTTATAAATTATTTCGTTGAACTGTTTTGTATACTGTGTGTCCCAAATTCGATGCTCACCATTGCGATCTTGGAAACCATAAGAGCTACAAGGTCGGTTAAATGGGATGTTTTAGCAAATTTTATGCTGATTCCAAATGCCTCTAAAAATTACGGCTAACTGAAACCGTTTTTTGGATTTCCAAAAAAACAAAACTTTTGTGATTTCTCTTTTTGGCTGTAGCCAAGTAATCCTTGGTCAGACAGGTTTTAGACTTTTACATTATTAAGACATTTTTTGGAAACTAATATTTTGGTGTAGAAACTAATGCTCGATAGTGTTTTGTTCAGATATCCCAGGTAACTTTTGTTTTTTTCGGTTTTCAGATTGCGCTTTCAGATGATATATCACATAACACTGACGTAGTTGTCCACGAAACACCAAAACACTATATACTGCACTCGACGCGCGTTTCGCCAACCAAGTTGACATCATGTGGAGATGATTAAAACTAAACTTATGCTAACAATCTACCCTATTTATACCTAAACTATTGTCACGATTCACCGAACCGTAACTACCGAACCGTGACAATGTTTAGGTATAAATAGGGTAGATTATTAGCATAAGTTTAGTTGTAATCATCTCCAGATGATGCCAACTTAGTTGGCGAAACGCGCGTCGAGTGCAGTATATAGTGTTTTGGTGTTTCGTGGAAAACTACGTCAGTGTTAGCTTCATATCAAAGGTTCCAACCCACTCCAGGATATATCACATGGCAAGGAAAAATTGTTCTTCAAGGGACTAATTTAAATTATCCATTGCTTAACAAAACAAAATAGTAGGCCATGGAAAATTAAAAAGTTATTTTGATTTCATGAATATATCTAATACCAACCATTATAAAAAATAACAGTATAATTAAGGTTTTCAATTTTGTTAAAATATTGGACATAATCGATATGGGAAAAAATTTTTAATAACAGCATATTAACATAATAGAAGCAATGATAGTAAAGAAGTAAGATTTAATAAAACTGTTCAATATGACCTACATTTAACTGAATACATTTTTGGCATCTACGCCTAACTGAGCTGAGAATATGGGCATTTATTGAGCCGAAAACGTCTCTAACTCTGTCTTCCAAAATATCGATAGTTTCCGGGCTTTCAAAATCATACACTTCATTTTTCACCGTACCCAAAAATAAAAATCAGGAGTGATTATATTAGGTGAGCGGTGAGGCCAAAATACTGGTCCTCTATTTGAAATTTTGCGGTTACCAAAATTTTTCTGCAATATCCGTCTAACATTGTTAGTATCTATTATGTGCAGGATAGCCATCTTGTTGGAACCACAATTTATTTATTTCTTGTTCTGTAAAAAGTTGTGTTATCTCGGGTAAAATTTGATTTTCTAGAAATTCACGATAGGCTGCTCCCGTTAAATTGTTGTGAAAAATTATTGGACCAATTAAATCTAAAAATAATAATTAAGGATTATAGGTAGATTATAGGAGTAGAATAGAAAGAGAAAAGGTAATATCTATCATGCCGCACCAAACATTGAATCCAAACCTAGTCTGGAATCTTTGGAATTTTCTGTGGTCCAGTGGTGATAATTGTATTTGTAAAGACTCCATAATTTGTAAAACGACTTTCATCGGTCCATATAATTCACGATTGAAAAACAGGTTGTTCCTCGCATTTCTGATTAAACCAACAACAAATTTCAGGTCTTCTACCAAAATCATTATTGGTTAAAGCTTGGACAATCATAGGTTTGTACGGATGTTATTTCCTTCGTTTTCATGTCTTGTGTACAGTTGTCTTAGGAATATTTGTTTTGCCTGAATTTTATCGCACTGATATGAAGGGATTATTGTTAACAGTTTTGGGAATATTATTTGTACGGTCAACATTATCAATATCATACCGGTCTCTTATCAAAACTCCCGTAATTTAACAAATTGCTTACAATTCTTCCAAAAACTGTTCTATGTGCTTGCATGCTCTCCGGAAATGTTTCTAGATAAAAAAATACTTTTTTTAAATATATGAAAGAAATTTGCTTTTTAATGTTTCAAAAATATTTTATTAGAAACTCTACACGTGTTTCGGCTTTTTAGGCCTTTGTCAAGAGTACAGGGAATACTGAACAGTAAAATTTGTATCCATTGCTTATATAACCACATCTGGTGCCTACTATAAAACTATTGTAAAATATGTTTTTATAAGTTGAATACTACTTTATTTTTTAAATCTAAATTATTTTATTTAAAATATGGTGGCCGGTAAAAATTTGTTGTTCGTTCGTTAAATTTTTATTATTTTTAACAACCTTACTTATTTCTAATTGTTCTAATAGATCAAGTTTCTTTCCTTTCTTTCTTTCTTTTCTGAATGGAGTAATTTGACATTATTTAAATCTATAAAATGATTGTTTTCTATACAATATGTTGACATGCCCGTACTATATACATTGTTTACCATAGATTTCCTGTGTTCATCGAATCGCTTTTTTACATTTCGTCCAGTTTGTCCAATGTATATAGCATCACAGTCACTACATTTTAACTCATATACTCCTGTTTTTGTAGTTTTTCAGTTTTGTCTTTATTATTAATTTACATTTTACCTAAATTATTTTTATTTACTGAAATTGTTCTACATCCTAGTTTATTCAGTTTATTACTAACTCTATTGCTGATCTTAGGCCTATAATTAATACATTTATATCTCTTATTGCATTCCTGAGAAGAAGCGGCATAAAACTCTTTACGTAAAGTTTTCTTTTGTTTGTTTTTTATTAGTTTATTAGGTTTTCTTTATAGCCATTGTTTTTCGCAATTTGTTTGATTACGTTAACTTCTTTTTTAAAATTCTCTTCGCTTAGTGGAAATGTTAATAGACGATGTATGTAGCTGTGGAATGGTGCCATTTTTATTTGCAATGATTGTTTAGATTTACTATGAATTATTGTATCTGTGCAAGTAGGTTTACGATAAATGTCAAACTCTAATCTATTATTGATATTTTTTATATTAATGTCTAAAAAGTTTAAACCCTCGAAAATTCAATTCACATTAGAAATGGAAAATCGGTGCAACTTAGCCCTAAGTCTGTAAAATAGAAAAGGAAGCCGATGCGTTTTGCAAATTTCTTTTTTACTTTTGAATAACATTTTAACATATCAAATTTTTTTCATTTGAAAATTTTGCAATAATCACATTCTTGAACAGTAAAAATAAGTATTCTTTAACAATTTACAATAATGCCACTATTTATTAATGAACAACTGTCAACTAACAGTAAGCTTATTATTTGTTTGAACCAATACTAAGTACTGGAAGTTATGTGTCAATTTGGTAGTTTTTCTAAAACATTTTTTAAAATTTTTCTAATTACTAACTACTTTGCATGCAGGAATGCCCTTGATGAAGAGGATTTGCATGTTCAAATTTTAAACACTTTATTGACAATTTTATGACAAATAATACCTTAGTGATTGTCTAAAAATTGATATTTTTAGAAAATTTTACAAGTAAAGCAATTTACAGTAGATTTTAAGTACATAGATAATATTTAGTCACCGTCTGAATAGGCAACTTTTTGATTTTCCATGGCCTACTATTTTGTTTTGTTAAGCAATGGATAACTATTCTTAAATTAGTCCCTTGAATAATAATTTTTCCTCGGCATGTGATACATCATCTGAGAGCTCTTTTTAAACGCAATCTGAAAACCGAAAAATCCAATATGGCTGCCATAAGAAAAACAAAAGTTACCTCGGATATCTCGAAAACAAAAGATTATCGAGCATTAGTTTCTACACCAAAATATTATTTTCCAAAAAGTGTCCTAATAATGTAAAAGTCTAAAACCTGTCTAACCAAGGATAAGTAATCCTTGGCTATAGCCAAACAGAGAAATCACAAAAGTTTTGTTTTTTTGGAAAATCTTAAAAACGGTTTCAGTTAACCGTGATTTCTTAACGGATTTGGAATCAGCATTATATTTGCTAAAACTTATTTAACCGACCCTGTAACTCTTACCGTTTCCGAGATCCCAATGGTGAGCATCGAATTTGGGACACACGGTATAATTTTTACCAAGGAAGAACAATTACATAAATTCTATTCTCCCTTTAACAATAATATCCCTTTAACAATAACATATTTTATAATATATTCTAAAATACATGTATATTTGAAATGTTTAATTAGGATCTGTTGCATTATCTACTCTTGAAAAAACAAACATTTGCAACGCAAAAACGCATTAGGCATAATTACATATTATATAAAACAGACATAAAATGTACCTGTGAGTTGATCGACCGTACGATTGAATCTGGAATCCGAATAAGCGTCTTTAATATTGAGCACTTCTCCGGTCATAGCTACTTGGCCGGCGATGCCGGTCCCTAGAGGAAACCGAATTTCCTTTGACGTATGGACTTTTAACTCGTCGCTCTCACCACCAATCGAATAGATACTGTCGGCTTCGTCTGTATTCTCTACACCAACGTCAAATATCGTGGCATAGAGTTCTTTATTTTTAGAATCTACAAGGAACAACGAAGCCCTATCAGCATCTACCAGCCGCTGAGCAAAATTCATTATCTTCATTACTAGCATGTCCATGCTAACCATGTCTTGAAAAATTGACCTGAAAATATGAAACTACGTATTAATACAGTAATAAGATTATATCGAATATTAAATTTTCCAACAGATAAGTTTTACAATCCGACATTTTCACAACTGAACAACACATTTATTTTTTTATAGAGTTAATACAGGTGTAACATAATGGAATGTCATAAATGAAGGAGCGAGTTCTTTGTCCAAATTTATGAACATTTTGTCATATAAATATTAGTCATTTACAAGACGTTGAAGTTTTAAAAAAAATATATTTAAATACCTTTTAAGATATTGAAATAGATTTTCGTCATGAATAAAATGGCATTCAACGTGAAAAAATTAAGCTCTAACTGTAACCAGTGACGTAGATATGGGGTATGCCGGTTACATTTCCACCAATGTACGTCACTGAAAAAATATTTTTTTTGTGTAGCTTTTACCGTTTGACAATTATTTTTAAAGATGAATTGTAGTCTCCTATTGTTCGACTAAATAATAATAATTTTATCTTATAAAAACAAGTAGGCACTTTTCAAGCGGTGTTTCGATTATTAGCGTTTTCTTAACTTTGTTGATGTGAATTGTCGATTTGCATTGAAAAAATGATTTACTCTTTTGAAGAAATGGCCGATATGTATTTCGTTTTTTGTTTTGCTGCTGATAGACTTTATACAGAAGTATTTCCCGGCCGACTTCATCCAAATCGAGGAATGCATATAATTATTATATGCGCTTTAAGCAAACAGGATCTTTGAAATCTAATTATGGTGGTGGAGGAAGGGTGACAGGAGCAAAGGATATTTGAAACAGTTGAAGCGAATTCTAGTATTAGCATAAGAAACAAGAAGAATTCGAGCAATGGAACGTATGAATCACATGACGGTTCATCTCGTTTTAAGAAATAATATATTGTATCTCTATTATTTTATCCTTATTATTTACAAAGTATCAGACGCTGAAACTCGAGGATTCAGTACCACGTAACATATTCTGCGCATGGTTTGCACGGACATGTATTCAAAACGTTTTGTTCCATTCTTCTGGATTATTTACGGATGAAGCTGAGTTTAATATGGATAGCACTATGAATTTTCATAATAACCACTTATGGGTTAACGAAAATCCTCACGGAATAATTGAGTCGAGGCATCAACAAAGTTTTTCGATTAATATGTAGGCTGGAATTGTTGCTGATTTTTTTAATTGGTCAATTTATGCTACTCCGAAGGATTAATAGAGAATCTTACCTTAATTTTCTTCAAAATTATTTGCCACTTCTACTAGAGGATATTCCACGAGCAGTACGCCAACTTTTTTTTCATGCCTGATAATGCTCCTCTTCATTTTACCTTGATCGTACGAGGATATCTTAATAGGCGAGCAAGTTATCCGCCAAAAAAGTTGTTAAGATAATGTGTGACTGAGTTTAATTTTTTTATTAATAATGTACATCCAATGAAAGACTCCTATGTGTTTTTTAATTTATTTTTAAGTCGAGTAACTTTGGAATATTCCTCTATGAAGATAGCCCGCGAGATATATTGTAATGCTTTCGATTATGTAAATTTAAATGACTCAAACTGTTGTGGTCCGGTGTAAAATTAATCAAGGTATTTTCATTTTAATCGATTTTTTTTAAACAAAAAACTACATAATAATATCATGTCTTTGTTTCGAAAGACATATCGCTTCCGATAATTACTGTGGTAATGCAATAACAATGCATCGTGGCCAAAAAGTTTGAAGCAAAACTTGTAGAGAACCGTTTTCTCTTTATAATGGGTGCTTCACAAACTGTTCTTGTAGAAAATATCTGACTTTAGAGCAAATATCCTGAGCGTTGTAGTTTATTCGCCCAGCCTCAATCTTTAACAAGATAAAGGTTGAAGTTTAAATCAGTAGATTTTTTTTATATAAATTTTATTTTGAGCAACTAATTTATGAATAAAAAGGAATCGAGGAAATAAATACATACACGAGAACATTATTGATACATTAATGTTTATAGATACTAAATTATGTATCATCCTGATCTTCATTTATATTACGTGCAAGTTCAGAAGCTTTATTTGTACAACTATTAAAATAACGAGAAACATCGCAGCAACACAATTTTATGATTTATGGCATTCATTATCGTAATTCCCTCATAATTTTTTTTTCAAGAATGCTACCATTGTAGTATTTGAGGGGAAGCCGCCATAACCTCGCATATGCCGAAATGAGCAATACAATTTCTGTTAAAATTGAGCAGTATCTACTAGCCAAGGTAGGTGCTTCAAGTTGTAGTAAACACTGCGATAGTTTTCCTAAGAATGCATTGTACTAACTTCCAGAAAGTATCTGCTTTACAATTTAGCATCTTCTAAAGTGTTGGAGTAAATACTCAGCATAAAATACTAAAACTTAAACTATTTCATTTTTATTTATTATAATATAAAACGTTGTGTAACTTTTCCATGTTTATTTCATGTTACAAGGTTTAATAAATATCAAATTATAAAATGCTTCCTCAATCTGATTAAAGAACCGTGCTATTTTTACCACGAATTTAAATATTTTGAATTGGACTACAATAATCCAAAAGCGTTTGAACGTATGTAGTAAGCACATAGAATTAGCGATTTCATCGTATTCCGAAATTTCAATGATCGTTGGTCTTTTGTTATTTTTTTTTTTTTTTTTTGTTAAAAGTCAAAGTTTGTACGATTTTCACTAAAGGGTTTAGGTCAACAATTACATATTTGCATTTAATAAATATAATAAGCCAATTTCTTGAGTTGTTTGAGCCAGTGTTGTTACTCAGAGATATTCGATTGTCGACGCCTGCCGTGGTATTAGAAAGATAGGCTTCGAGAAAGGAGGGAGAACCGGCTTTATCCTTTTTCATTTATATCTTCTTCATAGAATGTCGCATGAACATTAACGTGTTTAATTAAGTCTTAAATAATATTTACACGTTTACTTTAAATGTTCGTCTGGGACGGATTTGAAGATTTAATTTAACTCACGTTAAAGATATGTAAAAACCTTATTTATACCAATAGGGTTTTTTAGACGATCTTTTTGGTACAGTTTTTTGATACAGTTCTAGATAAATATTTTTAGATACAGTTTAAAAATGCAGATTTAACTCTTAAGATGCATGTTTAAGATTAAAGTTCTTAACTTTTCCCATTTCAAAGTTTTTAATATTTTTTAAAACATTTTTTTGTACATTGCCAAGTACATTTTTTGGACATTCCTTTTACTTTTGGTATGGATTAGAAATCGAAGTAAATTTTTTATGGAATTCTGTAATGAGGATAAATGTACCTGTAAATTTCACATGTCTTAAAAATTCGTCTATACGGGATGTTTTCACATATGATAATTTTCTGTAATCTGGGATGGTAATTTTTATCATTGTTTTACACTTGGTGTAAACTCTGATATAAAAGATAATAACTGGACGCAGTAGAATCCACCGACATCGGAAAGACGAGGGAGTGTATGGAACTAAAGATCCTGTTTATGAACCTTGAATAAATCTATTAGTAACGTAACGGCTGTAATTGTATGGAACGTAATTCATGGAAAATTATTAGGACCATTTTCACAATTTATCAGACGGAGGCTAGCCAATAGGATATTTCAAACCTTTGTAAATGATCCGAAGTAGAAAAATAGACCCTGTGTTCTACCTAGTTGATGAACCATCTATCGTCGTGGAGTAAAGTATAAGATATGTAACATTTTTTGCCCTTTACCTTTTGCCTTGTAAAGGAAAATTTACAAAAATACCTTTATTGCTTTAAAGCGAACCATACATTAATTTACCAAGAGACACTTGATTCCAATATTTGATATATTGTAAATAAAATATTAATTCTCCATTTTGTAAACTCTTGCTGTAAAAGTTTTTCTGCAATTTTAATATACTGTATGATTAATTATGAGGTAGCTTAGAAACAAGTAGATGTAAGTGATGTCCACGTGGTAAATTGCAATTTTTTTAGTGTTATTTTAGAGTAATTTCGAGTAAGACAAGTTAAGATAGATTCGTGTTTTTCGAGTAAAGCTGCTTTTTGTCTTTATTCTCGATTTCAAGTTTGATATATTGAGCTTACTTCGCTTACTTTCAAAATACGCTGTATAGTGTGATAAAAATCACGGTGAAATTATTATTTTTTTGCTTTTAACGTACTTGTATAATATAAATTTATTCATAGTGCAAGCTAGTACTCGTTCATATTTAAATTACTTAACTTCTTTCTAATCACATCATGTTGTAGCAAGTTGGCGTTCGCAGTGCGAATTAGCAATTATATTTCTATTACTTTTCGTATAGCATATTTTTATACATTTTAGTAGTGCACGCTGGCATTGAATTATATATAAATTACTTTCTGAGCAGCATTGGCCCTCATAGAGCTTTAAATTGTATTATAGTTAATTACCTTAAAGTCGTACTAACCCATTTCTAACCACGTGAAAAGTATTTTTAAGATTAAGGCATAACTTTACTGTTTATATTTTTATATCTTTTCGTATATTCAATTTATCTCTATTTGTATGTTTTATATTATATGGTAATAAGTAGTGTGTAATGATTACCTCTTATATTTAATCTACTTTTCTTGTTTCTGATCATACTACGTGATCTGGAGCCCACTTTTCGAATCTCACCCTACTCTCCTCGACACACAAAAACAGCTAGCCGAGTGCTTTTTGCTAACCCATAACTTTCAGGCATATTTAACACCGGGTATATTTGTAAAATTTAGTATTCACTAGCCTAAAATAACCATAACATCCACAAATCTATTATACTAAAAAATATCTGATGTGGCCAGCACTTAACTTTCTTATACCAGTATATATCATGATGATCCAAAAAATCATTTTATTTAATTCATCACTCATCTCAATTAAATTTGAATAGTGTACCTTGAAATGTTTCATTAAAATTTTTAAACAATTAATTATTAGCGTCATTCGATACTGTCAATAATAATTCATGTCATATTTTAATAATGTCTTCTTATTGACATTGACATTTTTGTAACTAAATTAAACCTTTCAAATGTAAAACTGTTAAAATCCTAACCCCATTATATGACGCCAAATATGTAAAATATTTCAGTTTACATCAGCTTTATTTAAGTAGACATGATTTATAATGCATCAAGAATTTTTTTTTGTAAAGGCAAATACAAAAAAGTTTGGGTACCGTGGACCCCTTTTCAGTTGGCCAATTTTGCTCATCAACGAATTTATCATTGTCTTTGGCCTTTAGAACGTGTAGCAAATTTGAAATCTCAAAAACTGTGACTGCTATCGCGATACTACAAACATGCCGACAGATTTTTTTTCCATAAAGTTATATTTTTTCATTCAGAAATGCAATAAAAATTTTTAATTTTGTTTTCCCAAAATTGTACCTTTTTTTTTCTTTCATTCATTGTCTCTTCTGGTGGTATCACATTCAGTTGCTGGAAGACGAAAAAATATCAGAAATTTAAAATTCTTTTGTTAAAAAAATTTTTTTTACAGTGCCAATCGATGGTAATCGACGAAATATATTGAGGGTTAAAATATAACTACGCATTTAAAACTCACCCTGTATAGCTTGCTTTAATCATTCCAAATCATGAAAAATACATAAAATCAACCATAGTGGTTGGCCTTTCGTACATAAATCATGTTATGGTGTACACCAAACCATAATACTCTTCCCGTTTATTATCAATAGTGATGCATATACTGTGTCAACTTTAACCACCCACTAGTTGAAAATGTCACGACATACACCTATTTTGTATCAAAGTTTCGCAGAAGATGAGGCCTTAATCTGCCTGGCATAATAACAGAATATCATTATAAGGTGAATGAAAAAACACTTCTGAAGGTAAAATTTAAGTATAACCTGGAGTGGGTTGAAACCTTTGATGTGAAGCTAACACTGAAGTGGTTTTTCTCAAAACACCAAAAAAACCATATTCTGTACCCTTCTTTTTCTTTTGAGAAGGCAGATTTAAAAAATAAATATATTGTGTTTTTGCGTAAACACTTACTTCACAACTGCAAGCAAAAAAGTCATTAAGCTTCTTCTGTTGATTCATATTGAGATAAAGGTGAGCATAATGTAAAGCGATGCCGCCCCACACCAAATAGCTAGAGGCAATTTCTTCATCCTCTTCGTAAAAAGGACCGCCGGAATCCCGTCTCCACAATTCAAGAACTGCCGTCAATTTTCCATCAGACTGTATTATTGGCTGGCACTGAACATGAGCAATATCACCTTGCAGCTGGAAAAAAAGTTAAAATGAATTAAAGGGAAAGGCCAAAAATAGATCCAAATTGGGCATTAAATTGAAAGTAAATATACAGCATGTTTTTACGCCAATGGACTGGTTCCGGGGTGTACCCAGAGATGGCGCTACTAGTATTAAAACGAATTAAATAGCCAAGTTACTCTGGATTTGTAAAGACGGAACTAAAATTGTACAAGAAGGGCTGGGATTATTCTAGAAAGTTGTAGATCATACATAGATGGTTATATAAGGCACACCGTGAGTCTTAATTCGGAATCTCGCGAGTAAAGAAGAAATATGTTACAGACTAAAGTAGTGACTTCTAAGTGTTTTAATTCTGATTATAGTTAAATTCTTCATTAAGTTATTGCTCTTAATTATTAATTAGTTAATAAGGTATTAAGTAAGTGTTATCATGACTTTCAATCAACGAATCAACGGCAGTTTGAGATGTTTTTGTAAATAGCAAACATGTAACAATATTATTAAAATATTTTTTTTTAATCAGTATACGATTCGTTTTATTCTTAAATTTTAAATTGATAATGAAATTTAACACTGACGTAGTTTTCCACGAAAGACCAAAACACTATATACTGCATTCGACGCGCGTTTCGTCAACCAAGTTGGCATAATCTGGAGATGATTAAAACTAACCTTATGCTAACAATGTACCCTATTTATACCTAAACTAACCAATAAAGCGGGCTATCTGGAATTGGCCCTTTGTCACTTTTCATTCTATTTTTACACTTTGTGATTTCCAAGCTTTCAAATGCATCCAGCTGTCTAGTATTTGTTACATTCCTAATTAATCTCAAATTGCTAATATCTATTTTTCTCAAACGCATGAAGGGTAACACTAGACTTATCTGTTCTACCATATTTGAGATGGGCCATACGCTCTTTGAATCTAGTTTGAATTGATCGTCTAATTTGTCCAACATACTTTTGATTACAGTCTTTACAGCTAATTTCGTAAATTCCCGACTTTTCGTTTGTTTGAATTTTGTCCTTTGGATTGCCTAAAAGCTGTTGTAGTTTATTTCCCGATGAATGAACCACTGTCATACTTATATCTTTAAAAATCTTACCAATACCATGGATGATTCGAGGATCAAATGGAATCAATACAAATTTCAGATTTTCTCTTTCATTTTGAAAGGTCGAGGAATGTCGAAGTCACTCTTTAAATTTTCGTTTTCTAATTATTTTATCAATTAAATTTACAGAATATCCATTACTCGCAGCTATATCCTTAATCAATGTCTTTTCTCTTTCAAACCTCTCCTTATTGAGGGGAAGCTTAACAGACGATGGATTAGAAAATTAAAACTCGCCATTTTGTGTTGAGCACAATGGCGAGAGTCCTTAGGGATATATCTTAGAGTACTGGTATATTTTCTGTATATGTCAAATTCTAACTTATTATATTATAAAAATAGTTTTGTTTCCTGATATAAGAACTTTTCTAATTTCCTACTGAAGGTTGATAGAATACATACAGGCCGATTTTTTTTTACAATAATAAGAGAAATCTAATTAAAAATGTCCGTCCCTGGAATTTTTAAATATGAATTATAGCAAATCAAATTAGTGCACAAAATATAAACAAATACTGATTAATGGTAAAGAAGTTCTGGCCAAAAGTAATTTGTCACACTGTTCCTGAATAGCCAAGGGCTCCTCAAGAAGAATGTACAGTTCGTCATGAAACACCCTTTATAATACAACGCCAAGTTTCTAATTAAGTAACTAAAGTTAGATTTTTCCACGTAAAACTAATTAACTAGTTACAAACTACCACAAGACATGGAATATTATTGAATTTATTGCATAACTCGAGAAAAGTTTTTGAAGTTTTTTCTCAATATTATTTGGATTATATATTTACCTTTCAATTTTCTAATTATATGAAATCAACTAATAAAGTACAATATTCTCTCATTATCCTTTTACCAATAATAACATATATATAAACTAATTAAAAAAGTTAATATTGTTATTTGTCGTTAACCAGTAAGCCTCCTCGACTAAAGTGATGTCATCGAGTTCTCGACACCTGTCGATAAAAACATCACAATGCAGGAGGAGGAAAAATGGACCAAATATCGCGAATTTCCGCTACAAGCTCCAAATGATGTACCCAGGCTACTCAGTCAGAGCAATACCGGTCTGCCAAATGCCAAATGGCTGGTAGGCGAAATGCAGAAAGCAGACATCTTAGGTACTTTTCGTTTACTTAGGGCACATGATTATTGAGGTGGTGAAAAAACTTTTTTTGGATTTATAAAACGGCGGGTATCCCGAAAGTTGCTATACGTAAAGGTAAGTTCAACTACAAAATTACAAAATTTTCGGACTATCCTTTGAAGTATCCTAGCCACGCCCAACAAAATGTTGTTTCATATGTGATACTGATAACTGTTAATTAGTTATTTTATGTTTTTGTTTTAGTTTTTAGTTTTTGTGTTAATTTTTCTCTAAAACGGTTTAATTAAAGTTTTTTGTTAACATTTTCAAGAGCGTTATTATCTACCAAAAAATAAAGGCATTGCACCTTAAAAATTTAATCTATTGTACTGAAATTTGGTATACTTGTTATTTATACTACCAAAAAAAATTTCAGTATGAGAAAAAAATATTGTTACGCCAATAGATTATGTAGACTGGTTCCGGGGTGAGCAGTGCCTGTTTAGAATTTTGTTAGTTTAGAAACTCTAAATATATATTTGTACGTATTTGCTGTGTCAAAATTGTCAATATCGTAAATATGTGTTGTTCGTGAGTTTTAAAAATTTCCGTTCCAGAATTTGGAGTGAAAAGTATTTAATAAAGATGGACTATCTAGGTATATTTTTTAATCTATGGAGTAGGTATTGTAATAACTTACATATATATCATAGTCCTATTGAATATTAAGTGCAAATAATCGATTCAAACATTTTTGGCTCTTACTCATGAAGTAAATATTGATTCGTATAATTTAGGCAAATCTTCCAAAATTAATAACTTTATTACATATACATACAGATAAAACCACGAAGGGGCGAATACAGCAATTAGTATGCTCAATTTACGTTCGACCGTTAGTTGGCAGCGGAGGCAGATCCGCAGTCGCTAAGCGGTAGCCCATTATAAGTGAGCCACCTACCGGTCAGAAGCGTAATTATATGATTTTATGCAAGGCTAATGTAGGTTTCTACTCATAAATGAGCCACTTATCTGTCAAAAGCATAATAATACGACGTTTAACAAGAAATCTACATTAGCCTTGCATAAATTCGTATAATTACATTTCTAACTGGTAGGTGGTTCATTTATGATGAGCTACCGCTTAAACACTACACATCTCCCTCCGCTGCCAATGGTCAAACGTAAATTGGGCATACTTATTGCCCTGTTCGACCCTTTGTGGTTTTATCTGCATATAATGAAAGCAAGTACAGCGTCAATAATAAATAATATTCCATGCGAAGAGTTTAACACTGATCAAGTTATAGAGCGATATCACTTTAGTAATTTAATGTTTTACAATAAAGAAATAGTTGTGATAATAATCGATATAAGATTGTCAAATATGTAAATAATTTTTCTAAACTTAGTAAAAATTAAGACACCCATGAAAATATACACATTTATCTCGGCAGTAATTTAACTGGAATTATTAATAAATAATTTTTCTCTTTCAACAGCGGTTGATGTATTATTACATATTTAATAGCTGGCCATTATTAAGTTAAAGTAACACATTCCCTAGTGTATTTACATATTCCCTTTGTTAATGTGTTTCACCCAGTTTAATTTCAAACATTTTTATTTTATAATGCTTATTCTTTCGAAGAAACATATATATTAATTTCTGGAATATTCCAGGTATATTATTATAAATGTAACAAAACGTGAGAAACTCAAGAATTCCTTAACAATTTATCAAGTTCCAAACAGCACAAAGTTATCGATTGGATATCCTGAGGACATAAATCTTTTTTATGAGTATATCCTCACAACAATTTTGCTTAGAATATCCCTAGGATGTACAGGTGAGACTGTTTCAGATATGCTGAGAATAATCTTAGAACACACATTCATATATCCTTGGAACGTCATTAGGAAATTTCTAGGATTACGGTAACTTAACTTGACTGAAATTACTGATATGGATCACACTAAAAAATAAAAGATAAAAAAAAATATTTATAAGAAAGTGTAGAAATAAAGAAAATCAAGTTGAATCCATAACATATTTAATGGACGTTATCCATTAACATCACAAAAATCAGTTGGGATGGAGAGAGAGTTTCATTCTTGTGCTTGCACGCAGTGAATTTTCAGCCTTACCGATATGATATTGAACAGGATTTTTAGGGAAAGTAACGGATCTAAAAATGATAAAATTGAACCATGTTCTATAATTTTAGATATATTCTATAAGTTTAGATATATCCCAATTAATCAAGCTTTATCACGCATTCTCAGACTTATCATAGTATATGTTGATTATTAATTTAATTTTGGACATTAAGTTATTACCTCGCCATTTAGATGATTTTCTTGAAGAAGAAAGTTGACTTTTGTGGAAAGATAGTTAAACAGTTTGCAAGAGTGGTAGACAACACAGAAGTTTCATGACATTGCGTTGCATGAGTATCATAGTGCTCTAAGCGACATTTTGCTCAAAACAAAAACTGTAACTGTAAATATTTTCCTGCATCTTTCTGGCTAGAAAATTTCAATATTAAATGAAAGATGCCGCTATAAATTTCATTTTCATATGATCCTAAGTAACTATTTGCTACAATTTATGTATTTCACCTTCTCATTATTGTTTGAAATCACAAACTGAAGATTATTTATTTTTATGCGTTTTCTACCATCTGCATCCGCGTCTGTTTGATGAATAAAAGTTACTAAAATGTAAGCTATATTTGTATTTTTTATACTAGTATATGTTACAGAGGCATATGGCTCTAAGTATAAATGGACATGTTAATAAATTTTCTTATAATTCCTACAATTTAAACCATTCTAGATGTCAGGTAAATATTGGATTACTTTATTCTATACGTACCACGTATAAAAATAGAACTAAAATGACTTCTCTAGAGATTATAATTTTAAATTCATTTTTCTGCAAAAAGCACTAAATCGTAACTTAGAACCATGTAGTTCTCTTGCGACGATTGGCAGAAGATAATTTGAGCCGTAATACATCATAGTCTATTGGTGACAAGATGAATTACTGTTAACATACAAAACATACTCCACCTTTAAACCGAAAACTTGCATGGGTGGTGTTAGTTGATAAATTAATTTTGTGTGTCAGTAAAAGATAGCAGAGAGGTCACTTTATTTGGAGATGTTTGTGAACACAGTTCAGGCTGATATTTAGTTCTCTGATACCACAAAATTTAATTGAAATGTTACTGTTTAGAGGTTTACCAGCAACGTTATACTTTTCTTTCATTTTCGTATCGCTTAAAAAAAGGAGAAAAAACGGATGAAAGTGTTACATCTAGTAGTCAAGAAATCAACAGAAAATTTCAGCAGATATCCTTTGGAGATATATAGATAGACAGGGCAGTGCCTCCCAAATGTACAATCAACTTCACGGCTAGCCTACGCCAACTATGTTACTGTTGAAGCGTTCATCTCTGAGAAGAGGGACTACTAAAGTTACGATATCATTCTTGACGTTCATCTGAAAGATAATCCATCCATTTATAACCGGAAACATCGACAAAGCACCGAAACATAACAACCGTTTCTCGGCTCCTATAATGTGATACGGTATTGCACCAGGCGACTGGAATTTCTATTACAATACAGTATGCGTATTTATTTATTTATTTAAGAATACAGCTGCCCAGATAAATAAGCATCCAATTAAAGGGCAGGAAAGTGTAAATAAATATAAGATATAACATAAAATAAAAAGGAAAGATTACCAAACAAAAAAAAATAGTAGTAATAATATTCTTATATAATAATAATAATAATAATAATAATAATAATTTATTGGTGTTGATAATACAAAAGTATGTACACAAGTCAGACAAGGAACAAAATAACATACAACATAAAAGATAAACAAATAAATAAACAAACATTGTAAATAAACAATAAACAAACATTGTAAATAAAACAAAATTGTAAATATGTACATAAAGACACAACACTTAGAAATGGTAACATGCAGCGTTACAAAATTATATTAAAAAAAATGTCAAAATTGGACGACAGGTATTCCTCAAAAGTATAGAAGGTATTGGCTAATAAAAATGTTCTAAGAATATTTTTAAATGAAGTATAATCAAGTTGTCTGATACTTGCAGGTAAGTAATTAAAAAATTGTATAGCATAATAGTTTGTTCCATTACGCGTTTTGGACAGACGTAAAAAATCAGGGTAAAGGTTGCTTCTATTTCTTGTCGAGTAACTGTGAATTTCATTATGAGGAGTATATTTTATTAGATTTTCTTTAATATACAACAGGCATTGCAATATATAAAGAGACGGTAAAGTTAATATATTTAATTTTTTGAAAACATGTCTGCAATCTTCTCTGTATTTTAGGCCGTATACAATTCTTATGGCTTTTCTCTGTAAGGCAAAGACATTAGCACTATGTCTGGAATGTCCCCAAACCAAAATCGCATAAGATAATGATGAGTGGATGAGACCGTGATAGGCTGTAATGAGAACCTTCTGGGATACATTATTTACTAGATTTCTGATTAGATATATATTTTTTGAAATTTTATTGTAGAGAAAATTTATATGTTGTTCCCATGATAATTTACTGTCAAGATATACCCCTAGAAATTTGACACTGTCCTTGTTGTTATTATCAGCGATATTTTTTAGACTAAAGATCACAGTTTCAGTTTTTGAATTATTTAGGCTAAGTTTATTTGCTACAAACCAATCCTGGGCCTATGACTCGTTCATATTTAAATGTAATGTGTCAAGATATTTGTGTGACTGGATAATAGTGGTATCATCTGCAAACAAGATAAATGTTGAAGAAGTAATGTCAGTTAAGTCGTTGATATAGATGAGAAATAGGATTGGCCCAAATACCAAATCCTGTGGTACTCCATATTCCACGTTTAGCAATTTTGAATTCGTATTTTGGAATGTGACAAACTGATGTCTATTTGTAAGATACGACTGTATTAAGTTACTGCTGCTCTTGTCAAAATTATAAAACCCTAGTTTGCCTATTAAAATATTATGTGATACACAGTCAAAAGCCTTGGAAAGGTCAAGAAACTGAGCAAATACGTATTCTGCGTCCTCAAAACCTTTATTTATTATTTCAATTAATTTATTTACTGCCATTTTTGCCCTAAAACCAAACTAACTTGAACTAAGAAGATTATTAGATTCAAAGTAATTTGTTAACTGGATTTTCAGTAAGGTTTCCAATATTTTTGAAAATAAAGGTAAAATAGAAATAGGCCTAAAGTTTCCAACATCATTTATAAAGTCTTTTTTGTTTTTGTTTCGAAAGTTTAAGTATATGGGGAAACGTACTTGTACGAATGCAAATATTAATTAAATTAGTCGGTGGGGTTAATATTATATATCTGATAGCATTAAGAATTTTCATATCTAAGAAGTATGTATCTTTAGATTTAGTCTTTTTCAAATTTGTGATAACCTCATTTGCCTCAATATAAGTAACTTCTCTGAAGCTGAAGTGACTATGATTACTTATTTTCCCTCTGGCTAAAAAGTCGTTACAATTTTTATCGGTTGCTGGCAGATTATTTAGTATATTTTTAGCAACATTAGCAAAATGTGTATTAAATTGATCTGCGGAAATACTACAATCCGATTTGGTTTCTGAATTATTTTTGCCGCTATTAATGATTTGCCACATAGCTTTTTGAGAATTACTTGCTTCTGCAATAAATTTGTCGTGAGCATCTCGTTTGGCTTTCGACAATTCGTATTTATATTTTGATTTATGGAATTTTATTAATAATTTTACATATTCTGTGGGGTTTTGTTTATATATTTTCTCTAAAAAATGAAGGGTGTCTCTCATATACCGCAAGTTGTCATTAAACCAGTTAATTTTATGTGTATTAGTTTCCTTAACCAATTCAGATTTTCCAAATAATGCCTTATCCACAGCAGTTATTATATAATGTATAAAAAGCTTAAATTTGCTTTCAATATTTATGTTGTCATTTTTTATAAAATTCCAATTTTAAAAGTTCTTTATAAGATAGAAGTGTTCTTGTAAGTAAGAAAAACGAATATGGTTCGTAGACAAGGAAATGACGGATATGATTTTAATCATGGATAAGATTTAAATATTTCTGTAAACCGTAAACATTTATTTCTATTTCTCGATTTGGGAAATGTGACTCCAATGCTTACCTGTTAGGTGCTATGCCGAAAAATTTCCCAATCGATTTCATTCCAAAAGAAAATATTTTTCCAATATGGTTAACCGTCTAAGGAAGACTGAAAATTTAACGAAAAGACGGAGGGCCGATTCCGCATGATTCAACCTAAACAGGAAGAGGAAATTTTAAGAGTTGTTGAGGAAACAACGAAAATTAGTACTAGGGTGTTGGCTAAGCAGGTTGAAATCATAGGGAAAACTCGGGTACACATTATTTTACGGAGTTAGCAGCTGTATCCATTCCATCTCCAAAAAGTACAGGCTCTTTTGTCTCAAGACTTCAAAGCAAGATTTGTATTATGTAGATGGTTATGTGAAATTAATAACCGAGACCTACGTTTTATCAGAAACATTTTGTTTATATATATAGAGCACATTTACGAAAAACGGGACGACAAATATTCATATGGGTTGAGGAAAATCCTAAGGCCATAGTAGAGACGCATCATCAAGTAAACTTTAAAGTCAGTGTATCGTAGATAATTTTCTTTTGGGTCCTGTATTTTTACCAGGAAACTTGACTGGTCATTCATTTTTGCAATTTTTTCAAAACACACTGCCCGATTTACTAAATGAATTGCCTTTACATGTAACACAAAATATTTGGTTTTAACTAGACGGTGCTCCTCCTCATTTTACTAGAAATGTTAGAAACTATTTGAATCAAATATTTCCTGATCGCTGGATTGGTCGGGGTCGAGATGCTCGTGTTCAGTAGCCACCCCGTTCGCCAGACCTTACTCCTTTGGACTATGCAGTCTGGGGATTTTGTGTATATGTTCCAATTTTGAGCTAGAATCAATTAGGAGAAAGAGGCTTTCAAGCTGGAGAGCAGTCCAGGTTGAAATCAAATATTTTTCAGTCTAGGATTTCTTTTAATAGAGAAAGCTCGTATGTGTTTACAAAAACATGGAGCTCATATCTAACAATTTCTTTAGACTGGCTATTTTTTTTATTACTACCGGTTTTTTGTTACTAACGAATTATGAATAATTTTAAGAAAATAAGGTGTATTATTAAATTTGTTATCTTGTCATTTCTAATTTATAAATAATTGTAGATAGTTGAATCCATTGCGCCTACCAATTTTTTGTCTGGGCGCCATTGATTTTAGAAATAGTTATTTTTGGCTTGTCCTTGATTATTGATATTTTCATACCTATTGCAAAATTTGAATAAATTGTTTAGTTTTAGTATTACCCTCTATTTTGAATATTTGCCAATTAATTTTTTTTTCTTCAAAAGATGTGACTGTTTAAGTTGAAGCACTATAGCAAATTTTAAATAAATATCTTACGAAATACTCGTTATTTAAAAAAATTATTTTTAAACTTCTAACTCTGCCACTCTGTTTATCGAATATGGGGGTCTAAAATGAAAAATGGCATTGTGACAGTACTATTATTTTCGCTCAAGGAATCCATGGTTACCGGATTGGCCCCCCTTTTCCCGACACCCTGTATATCATGATGTTCCTAAAAATATCTGTGATAACTAGGTTACTATTCTTCTTCACAAAAGCTCCTGGGCATGATGTTTTCTGTTAAAATACCTTCTACATTTTTTTAAAGAAAAAAACATGAATTTACTACTATTCCTAGCGTTGCTGTTTTTGACTCCTAATAAACGATTTATTAACGGAAAGAGCACGAGATCTTTGTGGGCGTAACATTTCTTGAATTATACCCTGTATTTTTTTTAACTGTAAATTTACTTTCCTTCACATTCCTTAAAAATACGACCACCATTATGGCGCTATGTATTCTTGAAATTAAACGCGCCAGCTCTTAGTCTTGTTAATAGCACAGACAATTATTCCCTAATATATTATCGGCCTGGGCACAGTGATATTTTTCCGAAGATAAATTGGTTGCAATCAACTAAACTTGTGTCCATTCATTGTCTCCAAATAATGTCCAACTGGGAAGTATAATTAATGTTATACGGGATCTTTATAAATAGTGGTGTTAGGTGTGAAATAAGATGTCCTCATTTATTTCAACCGAATGTTTAAAAATTAGCATCCGCTATTTTTTTTTACACCTAATACAGGAACATACAATTAACAAAAAACTATTATTACATTATCTTTCAGTAGAGATGTTTTTCGATGCATACTTGTCACAGAAAGTAATGTATCTTTGTTTTAGGTTAAATGTAGTTCTAAACGAAATATTGTATAATATCAAGTAGTCAAAGTATAGTTGACCATTTGTTAGATGCTATCACGAATGTTGTTGTGATTGATTTTGAGAACCACAAGTGCGGCAGCACGACATATCAATAAAAACTATATTTTCCAAAAAGTAAATCTGTTGAAATTATTGTCAAAAAAAGTCGAATATTTCAATAAAAAAAAACAGAAATTTAATAGAGAAGCGCCTGATGAAAATTTCCTATTATTGAAGGTAATCTATATCAGTTTAAATTTGTTAATAGTTTAACTAATTATTAAGTATTTTTTTCAGGTTATTTTAATTGTAGGCATTCACGGGTGGCTGGTATTAACAAAATAAGAAATACATAGCAATATATTTGAAATTGCCGCGACTAAAAACCTACACAGAGCCATTGCTTTAGTCGTTCTTCTGCAATACTGTAGGTAGATTCTGGGTCTGATATTACCAGCCTCAAGCAACATGGTGGGTGGTGGTGTTCTACAGTGGCGGAAGCATATATCCAGGATTTTTTTTACGAAAATAATCTTCAAGTTTTAAATACTATCCTAAATGAATATATCTCTATATTTGAAGAACCTTCAACAATGATTCCTGATCCAACTGCTCTCACATTCGGAAGACCATATTAGTATGACGTCACATAGTTATGCATTTTACGTAAAAGAGTCATGACACACTGGTTGCCTATATGTAACACTGGAACTTGATCCTTATGGTTATGAACATAAAGGCGACATTTTCGAGGGTAAGAACACAGATTTTTTTCTCCTTTGGAAGAAACATTTAAGAATTTTCAGTTATCATTCACCATGTACAATATATGTTAGAATATAGACAACACGGTGTACTATAGAAACTTTGTTAATAATAATGATAATAATAATGATAATAATAATGAATAAGGTGCAAAGGACCGGCAACCTCCACGTTGGTGCACCCTGGACAGGCAGAGGCAACTCTGCCTGACTAATGCCGGCCGGGAGTACCAGGGCTAACCACCCTGGTACTCCTACTGCTATGGGTTCCTTACAACCTAAGAAGTGCCCCTCACAATCGACCTCAGTCGGATGGAGGTCAGGGACAGATGGGAGGGGCCTTACCGGACGGTCCAAACGATAACGACACCGCAATTGTACATGGACGCTTTAAGTGGACGAGGGAACTAAAAGATGACTTGCTGACCTGCCGCGAGAGTAGCGAACCTGAGCGAAGGGGATACATGGCGCGATTGCATGCACTTTGGTGCGAAATGCATCCAGAGCATCGCGCCTTCTCTCAACAACACCTGAGAGATCAAGTATCCTTCTTGCGCAGGACAGGTTACGTAAGGGCACCCCGTCAGCTGGAAGAACTGCCAGCCGCAGTCCCACCGCGGCAATTACCAGCTGATGGGGAACATCCTTTAGAGTTCACCGACGTAGACTAGCTACCTAAAGCCACAAGACCTGGCTAGAATGGACGCGGTCATCGATGAGGAAATTCCGGAGGATGTAGACATCTGGCAAATCAACTGTGCCGTGTACAACGCCGCGAAGCAACTCGTCCCCCGTGAGAGGTCAACCAATCACGGGGTCGAGAAAGCCAAGCGGCGTGTACAAAAAATCGAGGGCAAAATACAGTCGGCCAGACAACACGCTTCTCGGATCCAGAGTGTGGTGGAATATAAGACGACTGGTAGAGTCTTTACTCCCAGAATCCGGCGCATAGCAGCCGGATTAAGACGTCAACACCATACTCTAAATCTGACAGTGATGCTTACCATCAAGCAGCACTGTCTAGATAGGATCCGAGCGCTCATGGCGATAAAGAAAACATTGAAGAGGCGGGTCAGGAGTATGGAACAAAACACTTTGTTCCGTACTCCCCGCCTCTTTCAAGAGCCACAGCGTGTTGTCGAGAATCCGCCGACTGTAGAAGATGTCGAAACCTTCTGGAAGGGAACCTACGAAACGACGCGTCCATTCAATAGCGACACTCCAGCAATAGCACACTTCGAGGCTCTGTGCCACAGACATCTTGAAGAGCCAGAAGAAGTGTGCCCGGCAATCAGTACGGAGGAAGTCCAACAAGCGCTTGTTGGTACCAAGAACTTCGCTGCCCCGGGCCCAGACGGCATTAACAACTGGTGGTGGAAGAAATTTCCTTCCACTCACCGCCGTCTGGCGCGAGTTTTCAACTTATGGTTGAACGAGGGGCAGCAGATTCCGGACTGGTTTGTCGAGGGACGTACTGTGCTTATCCCCAAAAAGGGGGATCTTTCCGACCCGAGGAATTATAGGCCGATCACTTGCCTTAACTCCTGCTACAAGATATTTACACGTATCTTGTATGCTAGGACGCTGAGGTCTGTTGATCCGGTCTTCCAGCAGATACACGAACAGCGTGGTTCCAAGAAGGGCATGGCAGGTTGCAAGGACAGCCTGCTGATAGACCGCTGTATTGCACAGGATTCTGTGCAATACAAGCGGAATCTATCGATGGCCTGGATTGATTACCGCAAGGCATTTGATACAACATCACATGAGCTATTGTTGTACTTGCTCGAATGCCTTGCGGTACCAGCACCACTAGTGAGATGCATAGAGCAGCTGCTGCCGCTCTGGAAGACCCGCTTCACCATAACATCAGGTACACAGCGGGTTACGACAGAGCAGGTGGCATTTAGGAGAGGAGTTTTCCAGGGTGACTCCCTGAGTCCTCTCCTCTTCTGCATCTCACTGCTGCCGTTGTCTGTTGGGCTCCGCCAAACCCGCGGATATCAATGTGGGCCACCCAGCGACCGGAGGCATAAGGTCACCCATCTATTTTATATGGATGACCTTAAACTTTATGCCTCCGGAGAGCGCGAACTACAAAACGCTCTTAGGGTGGTCGAAGAATATACGCGGGCAATTGGTATGGAGTTCGGGTTGGACAAATGTGCAGTCGTCCACCTCAAGAGAGGACGATGCGGGGAATTTTCTGAAGATGCGCAGCTCGCAGACGGAAGCATCCTAAGACATCTGGATGCCGGAGAGACCTATACATATCTGGGTGTGCAACAAAGGCACATCCAGGATGTATCACAAATAAAAGATTCTCTCCGCGGCAAGTACAGACACCGCCTCCGAAAGATTTGGTCTTCCGAACTTTCGGGGAAGAACAAGGTGTCTGCAACTAATATGCTTGCCGTTCCGATTCTGCTCTACTCCTTCGGAGTAGTAAAGTGGAGGGTAGATGAGCTGCGTCAATTAGACAGAGATACCCGCAAGATGATGAATATTCACAGAAGTATTCATCCTAGATCGTCCGTTCCTCGTGTGTACCTCCCACGTCAACGGGGGGGGCCGAGGACTCTTGAGCTTGGAGTGTACGCATGGCAGAGTAGTACTGAGTATGGCATGTAACATACTCAGGAGCTCAGATCCCCTCTTGCGGTTCGTAAAACATCACGAAACTGTAGGAGTGGGAGCAGGATTGTTCAAGGCAGCAAAAAGAGCCGCAGATGAACTCGGTCTCGCATTTGACATCAGGCGAGGAGGCCGGCGAGGTGCTGATGTTGACTCAGTCACCGAACTTCAGCCAAATCGTCTGAAAGCCCGAATTAGAGCTGCCGAACAGGAGAAACTGTTTCGGCAGCACGTCGATAAACCCCAGCATGGTGTCTTCTATAAGAACATAGAAACACTGGGTTTATCGACCAGGCTGACCTTCGCCTTTCTAAGGTCAGCAGGGCTTAAGTCGGAGACCGAGGGATTCATTATGGCCTGTCAAGATGGTGTTATCAACACCTTGGTCTACCGTAGCCGCGTGTGGCGTGTAGAGGTTCCTGATATCAACTGCAGGACCTGCCATCAGGCGCCGGAATCGTTCATGCACTTACTATCTGCATGCCGCGGCGTTACGAGTGCTATACTACCATCTAAGGCACTCGTACGGAGTAGACCAGACACCAGTGCTGCCTTACGTCCCCGGAGATATTGAGTCCGTTGTCGAGAACGAGAAATGCCGGATTTACTGGAACTACTCGTTCCCGACTGTCAGGCTAATCCAAGCCAACAAGCCTGACATAGTCCTCCTCGACCATCAACTCAAGGTGATGTATGTCATCGAGTTCTCGGCACCTGCGGAGAAAAACATCACCTTGAAGGAGGAGGAGAAACGGACTAAATATCGAGATCTCCGGTACGAGCTCCAAGTGCTGTACCCAGGCTACTCGGTAAAGATGGTCGTCCTTATAATCGGTGTACTCGGAGGGATAAAGCCTACGCTGCTCTCGGAACTGAAGATCATACCGGCCTGCCAAAAACCAGCCGAGTGGCTGGCAGGTCAAATGCAGAAGGCGGTCCTTCTGGGTTCTCTCCGTCTGCTTAGGGCACACGATTCTGGTATCTACAGTCACTAACCCTGCGGGATGTGGGGAGTGGCTGTAGTTGATCCGCCGGCGCGACTCCCGTGAGGCGTCGGAGGCCACGGGAGGACTGACCGGCATCGGGAAACCGAAAAAAAATAATAATAATAATAATAATAATCTGGAAAACAGAATCGCAGAGGAACTCGGTCTCATATTAGACACCAGACGAAAAGGCCGGCGAGGTACTGACATTGAATCAGTTACTGAGTTTTAACCAAATCATCTAAGAGTCCGAATAAAAGCTGCGGAACAGGGAAATCTATTCCGGCAGCACGTCAAAAAACTCCAGCATGGTGTCTTCTATAAAAACATAGAAACACTGAGTTTATCGACCAGTTGACATTCGCTTTTCTAAGGTCAGCCGGGCTCAAGTTGGAGACTGACGAAATCATTGTGGCCTGTTAGGATGGTGTTATCAACACCTTGGTTTACCATAGTCGTATCCGAAAGAATCACAACGGACGGCCAAAGCCAAACTATCTGGATTATAGAAATTAGCATGCTTGACCGTAATGGGGGCAATTAGCACCACACCGTCAGCTGCAATGGAAATCCTCCTGGACCCACCCCCTCTTCATATATACTTGGAGAGAGAGGCCAGGTGGGCAACATATAGACTGCAACAAGCGGTCATTAATATGCCGCAGGCTAGTATCATGGAGCGGAACAGGTTGCTGGATGACATAGAAAGTCACAGCATCCTGGCAATGCCCTCGGATACTATGCCTACCATGACCAACTATAAGCTGATCTTCAACATCCTTTTTCCAGAAAGATATGAGTGAGATCGGAATAAAACCGACCTACTGATGGCAGATAGTTGCTGGTTTGCAGACGGCTCCAAAACTCCTGAGGGAACAGGAGCCGGAATACATAGCTATAGGCCAAGGGTGAGGATATCCTCAAACCTAGGTACTAATATAACTATTTTTCAGGCCGAGGTTCATGCCATTGAACTGTGTGTACGAAGGTTGGAATATATGCATCTTACACGCAGATCAATTAAAATTTTTTCAGATAGCCAAGCAGCTATAAAAGCTCTTGGCTCCTACCGCTGTAAGAAGGCTCTAAATCATTTGAGCAAAAACAACAAAGTGACTCTGGCCTGGATACCCGGTCACTCTGGTATGGAAGATAACGAAATAGCCGACTCCTTGGCCAGAGAAGTAGCAGGATCACGAATCATTGGACTAGAACCAATACTTGGTATATCTTCAAGTACTGCTAAGATGGCCATCTCAATCTGGGCTGAGAGGAAAACTCTCCAGTATTGGCAAGAATTACCAGGATTAGTTCATTCTAAGGCGTTTATAAAATACCCCTTGAAATCAAGAACTAATAAACTTTTAGAGTTAAACAGGATAAACCTGAAAACTCTAGCAAGCCTATATACCGGGCACTGCCGACTAAACTATCATCTGCATAAACTCGGCCTAGCGGAAAACGCTGAGTGCCGTCTGTGCTTGGAGGATGACGAGAAGGCAGACCACGTCCTATGCACCTGTCCCGCTGTGGAGAGGATCCGATTTTCAATATTTGGCAAAGGGCAACTGCTGCCAGAGGATCTGGACACATTCTCACCCAATAAAGTTATCAGTTTCATTAAGAAAATGAGCTTATTGGGTGAAATATAATTAGGAGTGAGCCACAATAGGCCTGCTAATGGACGCAGTGGAGGGTCCACAAGGACCCACTTATAATAACCTAACCTAACCTAAACATAGCCGTATATGGCGTGTACAGGTTTCTGTTATAAATTACAGGACCTACTGTCAGGCGCCGCAATCGTCCATGCAGTTACTTTCAGCATATCTCATATATGTGATTTCGGCCTGCATTCACCGAAATAACGCGAATTAAATATTTTTAAACTCGAACTTGGTTTTTAAAAAATTTATTTTATTTTAGAAAATTATAAGTTCAAAATTAACACAAACTAGCAGCAATTTGTCTAGTAAAAGCAAAGGAAGGATAGTAACTGACTAGTTTACAATTTCAATGATATATACAGTATAAATTTGATGAGTACAACAAGTGCTGATATAAACAATATGCATTCATTACAATAATATTACTTCTCCCTTCTTAAATCGGAAATAAGGGTGGAATCCTTGTTGACGCCGCATTTGAGGTTGTTTCTACTACCATACTTCCAGTAGGGGTTGGTGTATGGTACTTTTGTATTTAAATATAAAATATTCTATAATCGCAACAACAATAATTAATAAGACAATAATTATCAGAATAATTGTTAAGGATTCGTTTTCCTCATAATATTTTTGTGGTTTAATTTTCATTTTATTGTAAGCTGTTTGTAGTTTTGAGATTTCGTCCAGGTTGATGTCTTGCAGGTGTAGTCTTCCTATCTGCATGTATGATGCATTTGAAATTTCAATTTTTAGTAACTTAACTGTTCATGTTTTGTGAATTTCATATTTCTTGTCATAAATAATGATTAAACAATTTTCAGGTATTATTATTAAGGTTGGTTGATAGATACTTAAAAATCCAAGTGTTTACAGAATTTTTGTATAGTGGTTTTATTAATAGGTATTGTTATACCTATTAATAAGGTGTCTTGGATTAATTACTTCAACAATAGGGTTGTGTAGAAAAACTGTAGATAGCTCACATATATTATTTTGACTCTTCAGAATTTTTGTAATGCAGTTTTCTGGTTTTCCATTCAGGTTATCTGGGTGGCAGATATTTTTATCTTCTACTTCAGGACATTCGTTGTTCATGAAATATTTTTTCAAAGGATTAATTAATAAGAAGGGTTTTTTGGGTATTATAATTTGGTTATATTTTTTAGGATAGGGAAAACTTTAAAATAATCATATTTTTCTTTTTCTACTAATGGAAAATGGATTGCTATTATTATTTTACCTTTTTTATAGAATAATTGTGTGCTAGTTATCTTGTAATAAGATTGCATAGTATTAAAATTTGGCAAATATTTCTGAATATCTTTTATTACATTTTTCAGATTATCAATCGGTATTATAGATGAGTGTAAAATGTTTAATTATGCAAACATAATTGCGTGTTCTAAATTGTCTAAAATTTCATTTACCGTATCACAAGTTAAAACTATTAAATTGATCGAACTAAACTCCCAAATTTTATTAATATTTTGAAATTTATTTATTTTATTTATAGGTTCATTAACTTTAATTATTAGCGTTAGAAGTATTGCATTGTCTTTAAAAATAGAATTTTCTGTTAAATTTCTTTCTAGTTTTATTTTTGCTTTATGATAAGTACGATTACTTGAAGTCTGTACTTTATTGTTTAAATCAGCTACTACTGTTACTTGTTTATACTTGGGTAGAATTTTATTTCGAAGATCAGCTTCTAAGTATACAGGGCGCTCTATATGAATTAGACGTAGATCTTGTCGATCTAAATTAATTTATTCCAAATTTTGTTTTACCATATTATTATTTTGTTGTATTATTTTATTTAAGGTTTTAATATTATCTACATGTTTATTGAAATAATCATTTGTGATTTGTTTATCTGGAAAGTCCAAAGGGTCTGTTAGGTTTTCATTACCTTTAGTTATTTGAAATGGTGTAAATTTTGTTACAGAGTAGATTGTATTATTGTAACCAATAAGTGCGTATTTTACTAGGGTTTTTATATCTTTATTTGGTTCTTCCAAATTTAATGCTCTTAATTGTTCTAATAATGTAGAATGAAAACGTTCCACAGGATTATTACTATTTGGTTAGTACGCTGTTGTATAATGAATTGTTATTTTATGTTTCGTACAAAATTGTTCCATTAGTAAATTTTTAAATTCGGGGCCTTGATCACACGTAATTACTTTTGGTAAACCAAAGTGTGAAATAAATGTTAGCAAGTTATCTAATATATCAACTGCATTGACTGTTGATGCATATGCTTGAGCAAATACGAGAAAAACTATCCAAAATAGTTAAAAAGGTTGGTTTTTTACTTTAAATGTATCAATATAAATCTGTTCAAATGGATATGTACTAATAGTAGTGGGTTTAAATTTTAAAACATGTGGGTGTCTCTCGTATTTTGTGTTTTGACATATTTCACAAGTATTTATATAATTTCTTACATCATTATTAATATCTGGCCAATAATAAGATATTAAGATTGATTTTACAGCTTTGTTTATGCATTTATGAGTTGTTTTCCTTCGTGCTGGTATTTTATTTTTTCTAACTGCTCATCCTACTTTTCTACATCTCGCAAAGTAGTGGGACATTCGACAAATTTCAAACTAGAGTTTTTAAAGTAATTTTGAATAATGTTAATTCTTGTTTCTTTCGATTTACTTCTAAAATGTAGTGCATACAATGTTGTAGGTGCAAGGAATTCCTTTATAACTTTAGTTAGATGTTCCTCTAGATTATCTGATGGCAAAGTTTGTAAAGTTTAGTTTTTTCATCATTATGTAATTTTGTTCTTTACGTAATTATTCTAGTTACATTATTTGTTACAAAGAAAATCACTTGATTTTTATAATCATTTAGGGTTTTTCTGATATCTTTATTTCTAAAATAGGATTTTCTGTAGCTGAATGTACAGTTTCATTATCACTGTTTTGTCTCTTGTCATTGTCAGGTTGGTTTAATAAAATATTTTGGATATTATTAATTTTAGGTTATGTTCAATTTACTAAAGGTATAATATCTGCAGGGTTAAAGTCTGGGATACCTGTATATAGATTAGTGGGACTATTACCTATGGGATTTTCCAAAAAATCGTTATTAATTGTTTTGATCTAATTCGTCAGCGTTTGCGATAACTGAATCATTTTCTAATGCGTTAATTTCTATACGGGATAAAACGTCGCCATTGGTGTTGTTTTTGCCTTTTTTATAAACTATATTATAGTCGTGTTCTTCAAGATTCAATCTCCAACAAATTAAGCGCGTTTTTGGTCTACGATAGTGAATTTTGTATCCAATAGTACCGTGCGATAATATTTACAAAAATGTACGACTGCACATAATGAACATTCTACTGGTGAATAGTTTTGTTCAGCACGGTTTAAGGTTCTACTAGCATAAGCTACAGGTAGATCTTGTCCTATAGGGCCTTGGCTTCAAGTTCCAGAAATGGCTACGTTAGAAGAATTAGTTGTTAATATTAACGGTTTAGAAAAGTTAGGATATTGTAAAATAGGTGCATCAGTTAAAAGGGTTTTGCATTTCTCGAAAGCTTTTATAAATTCAGGTGTATGAACATTTTCCTCCTTCTTTAAACATTTTGTTAAAGGTTTAGTGATATGAGCAAAGGTTTTTACAAATCTATGATAGTATCCAAAATCAAGAAAAGATTTAATTTTTTTTGCTGTTTTAGGTATGGGAAATTTTTGTACCGCAATTATTTTATTTGGATTTGGTTTAATACCTTCGGGTGTAATCACATGTCCTAAAAATTCAACATTTTTTGTTAAGAATTCAGACACCTAGTTGTATTTTTAAATTTGATTCTCTTAATTTGGAAAATACTAATTTTAAATTTGAAATGTGTTCTAATAATGAAGTAAAGAAAATAATAATATTATCCATATAGACTAAACAAATTTTGCCTTGTATGTCTTTTAATACATTAAAAACCGTTTTAGGGATAGAATCTTTATGCATTTCTATCTGGTGGAAACCGAATGCAATATCAAGTGTTGAGAAATAGTTACATTTACCTAATTTGTCCAAACTATCATCGATATTTGGCATAGGATACCTATCATTAATCGTTTTCTCATTCAATTTCCGGTAGTCGACAACTATGCGCCATTTTTGTTTACCGCTAGCGTTTAATTTTTTTGGGACTATCCAAATTGGGCTAGATCAGGGAGATGCTGAGTGTCTAATTATTCCATCATCTAACATTTTGGTTATTTATTCATGTACTTCTGGTTTGTGCACAAATGGAAACCGATATGATTTTGTATGTACAGGTATTTTATCAGGTGATTTTATTTCGGGTTTCACCTGGTTTGTAAAAATTAATTTAGAATTTTCAATATAAAAAATATTCTTAAATTTATTAAATAATTTTCAAATTTCGTGTCGTTCTTCACTATTTAAATGATTTACACCTATAGAATTACTTATGTTTATTTGTGGATTGTATTGTTGATTATTGGACATACAGTTAGTCTCAAAGTTATAGATATCAAAGCGTTCTTTTAATAGGTAACAGATAAGATGGTTATCTAGTGTTACTGAAACAGTTTTATCTTTGTAATTATAAATTTCAAAATAAGCTCGTCCGGTTTTTGCAAGGGCAGTTGTCTCGGGTGTATACAATAAATTGTCTATTGTGCATTCAGGGATAACAATTTCGCCGTAATCTATGTTTACTGGGTAATCTTTTATCAAGGTTTCGAATGCTGCGATTTCGAATGTAAAGGAGGGTTCATAAGGTGCCAATAATAAAACGGGATTGTGATTTCATCATTTACTAATTACTGATTCGGAATGTCTATTGATAAATTTAATTTTATTAGGTCATTAGGTCCGAAAATTCCGTCAAAATATTCGTGGAAATTAAATAATAAAAATTCTATTTGATGGTCACTATTAAATTCGGGAAAAGCTGGTATCATAGCTCGGTGCCTAATTTCTTTGTCTCCTAATGATGTTTTTAGACTAGAAGGATTGTGATATATTAAATCAGGGTAATAATTCTCTGCAATAGATAGTTTTAAAATTGACGTAAAAGCTCCAGTGTCTATTAATAGTTTAATATTGGTATTATATATTTGTACGTAGGGTAAAGAATTTACTACAGCCGAATTCATTTCAATTAGGTCTGATTGTGTATTACAGGGCCCTGTTGAAAATTTTGATCATATAAATTTATATCGTCTGGCTGATTAGCAGTATAATCAACATCATCGTAATTAATTGAATATTCAAATGGTGGGTCTGGACAGGCTAAATAATTTTCTTCCTCAATATTTGAATATTTGTTGATTTTGATTATCATGATAGTCTTCGGTATTTGCGAAATTATGTACTTCTCTGTTTGAATTAAAATTTATTCTATTAAAGTTACTGGGTACTCTAGATTGAGTGGACATTGGTTCGGGAGTAAATTGCTTTTGATTAGAAATTTAATTACATTTTAAAACGTTTTGAGGTCTACCAAAAAACTTGCTGGTTTGTGAGGAATCTGTGTGGTACTTGTCTGAGTTGAATATTTATTGGCTGACTGGGGTTTTATAGAAATTTGTCGTTGAAAATTTGGTATATTATGAGGTAGATTAAAATTATTTTTTTAAAATTGTTCAGGTGATGGTGATAAATTTCGTTTATACTGTTGTGGTTGAGAGTATGTTGGTCTATAATTATAACATATACCCACAAAAAAAAGTTTCCTGGTCGGCATACCAGACCCATGTTTTCCGATATTTTTTGGGTCACTCAACACGAATACGGAGTCAGAATGGCATGATCGTGGACAAATTTTCGAGCTAGTGCCTGACAAAGGTCATAATTTTGTAACTTTTGGTATTTTAAACTACGATAAGTTCGGCATGATCGATCAAAATTTTGGAGGCATGGAAATTAAATTTATTTCATACAATAGAGTACTGTCTATTCTATGAAGTATTATCGCATTCCTTCCTGCTGCCCATAGTACGATAAAACTAAAAGATATTGGCTTACAAGGAAATCCAACACGAGAATTTCAATGATATAGTATTCACCACCAGGAAACTTTTTTTGTGGGCCTGTGTAATTAGGCAATGATTGATCGGATACTGGTTTACTTTGTAAAGTTACAGTTACATTTTCTGTTTGGAATTTTCATCATTAATGTTACAAAATGGCATTAGCCTCGTCCAAGTGACCCACTGGAACAATGCTAATTGACAAAAAAAAAAAGAAAACGTAATAACATAAAATATAAAACAACATAAAAAAAGTAATACATATACAATAGCACATGGTCTGTCTAGTAGTAACAGCAATACATTCCTAGACGACGACGATGTAAAATGTTGGCCGAGGCGTTAAGACGAGGCCAACAAGCATTGAGGTCCGGGAATGTGCTTTTACTACGAGGTACACATACTATTTTTTTCTGACATAATAAATTAAGGAAGGAATTTTTATTAATGCATAACATTTTTTCATTAAAATCTAATTGTTTATGAAATCATTCCATTGACAATCACTGTTTATTTATTGTTGTGATAAAAGCCTGTTTAAAATGGACAGTGATAATGTTGTTCAGGTGTTTGGGGCACCACCAGAGTTAATATAACTGCAAAAAATGTGAGCTTAAATTTGATGTTCTATTTTTTTACTAAAAAAATGCATTTTTAATGTGAGGTGGTTTGTCTGCGTGGATTTATTTACTGACTAAAATATATATAAAAAAACCTGTACGCGAGTTACTTTCCCGGCTTAGGTCGGAAAAGTAACTTTCTTGTACTGTTTTATGATGGTTGCTTAGCAACGGACTAAAATACTAGAATAGCGTATTTTGGGATCTGAAATTGCGCCGAGAAAGTAGACATTCTTGAGCGATTTCAGAAAAATAAATATTAAGAAAATTAATAATAATAAATGTCCGATAGAAGTCAAACAAAGTAAGTGATCCGTGCTAAATAAATCTAATGTAGGAAGTAATCATTTACGACGTAAAAATTACTATTTAAGAGAAGTTTGCTAACTTCACATTTGAAATGTGTTTTACCATTTAAACATTTTGTCGAATTAGGCGCCTTATTATATAGTTTGCTACCCATATAAAGAGGACTTCTCTCATAAAGTGAAAGAGCCTAAGTTAATTGATAAATCCTCACATTTTGAATGAAATAGTAAATTACAGCTGCAATAACATTTGAAGAGCCTAAATTAATTGATAAATCCAGACATTTTGAATGAAATAGTAAATTACAGCTACAATAACATTTGATAAAAGGTTTCCTATTTTTTATTCTAGATAAACATTTCAGTTATTTGTTGATTCGCCCATATTGTAATACCATCTTCCATAGATTTTAATGAAATTAAAATTAAAATTGAAAAATCAAAATGCCGGAACTTTTAATGTATGGGCTCCTTTAACAAAACCTGAAACTTTTTCCTTTCCTACTGATAAGAGAAGAATATTATTAGGGATTGTTTACCTTATTAGCTTCTTTAAATTAAAACTGTTCAACTTAAATTTTTATATAATATTGAACTTACAAGTTTAACTTATGAATAAGCTAAATTGTTTTATTTAATTTGTCACAGAACACTTAAAATTTCATTTTTATTACTGATCTCTTTTAACTGATATCACTTATGTTATGACGTTATGAGTTCATTGGTCACTTTTTACACAAAATATGTACGTTAATTTACATAATAATATTACTATAAAAACATTAAAATAATTTGATAAGCAAAGAGGTGTGATGTATAATTTAAGTGATTTAAATATAATCACATAAAATGTAGACAGTTTGTTAACATATAGGAATGTATAGATAAAATAAAAATTTTCACACTCTACACAACATTGTTAAATATATATTTTAAATATATTCCGCCAAAGCAATGATTATATTAACATAGATAACAGATAACTCACCTCTTCCATCATTTGGTCCGGGAAGCGTGGGTCAGTTACGCCTCGAGACATTCGAACAGGTTCCAGTGTGCGTGCTACGTACGAAGGCAAACCGACGCCGTTCTTTATCCTTTGTAACTTCGGCTCTCCGTTTTCCGTTTTGCATTCCAAACCCAAAAACAGTCTCAAATCTTCGGGATCATTTCCGTCAGCTAAGTATAATCTGTAATAAATTATAATAACTAATAAAAAATAGTTTACTGAAGTTGTATTTCAATATATTATACAGATCGATCCAACCCACTTGATACACGACTAGCGGTATGTGCACTTTACAATCGCTCGTCTATTGCCAGCACGATGTATGGGGCATTCGAGTGCAAGCAGTGAACGAGTGCAGACGTGTATACGGAAGTATAGTGCCACTGTGATCTACCCGAAGTGATATCCGAAGTTAAGCAACGGTCGGCGCAGTCGGAGCTAACTAAAGTTAAGCAACGGTTGGCGCGGTCGAGCTTGAAATATTAGTTGCCTTTTTCAAGGCTCTAATATACTTTTTGCGAAAAGAATTCAGAAGAAGAGAAATATTAGTCGTCTTTTTCAAGACGCTAATATAAAAAGATAAAAAAGTCTCCCTCCTGGAGACACATATTTTTGTTATATTCTGTGTGTACTAACCATAACTTCTATTTTTCAGCTTTCTTTTTCAGACAAGGCTACGCATACCCAGGAGGAGGGTATGGGAAACCATAGAGAAGTGGACGAGGACTCGCAGAGTGGTAGTTCCAGGGCTTCCACCCCATGCAACATGGATGTGGAGATTGTGGACCAGGAAAAGCTGCGTCTAAGGGCTGAAAACAAGGCACTGAGGGCCCAAATAGAAGAAATGAGCCTAAGGATGGCTCAAATGCAATCAAGGATGGACAGGCAGCACGAGGAGCTCCTGAAAGCCATCCAGGGGGCTCAAGTCGGATCCACGAAGTCCGTTAATAAGAAAAGGAGGAAGGCAAACTCCGACAGTGAAGAAGAGGAGCCCAAACAGGCCAGGACCCAGGAGGCCCGGACTCCTGAAGGCACCGAGGCCCCAGAAGAGAGTACGAGCCGGCAGGAGGACCGGAATCCAGGACCGGCCCCAATGGAACCAGCCAAGACGCCCAAGATACCGCCAGTCATCCTTAGGAAAAAGGAAACGTGGACGGTGGTAAGCAGACGTTTGCGCGAGGCAAACGTCAACTTCAAGAAGGCCCGCGTCATTGGTGAAGGCATCTCCATCGACCCATCAACGAGTGAAGATTATAGGAAGATGACAAAAATCTTCACACAGGAGAAAAGGGAGTACCACACCTACGCGCTCCCTGAAGAGAGGCTCCTGAGGGTAGTGATACGCGGCATCCCTAGTGGCGTAAGCTGCGAAGAGATCAAGAAAGACCTGGAAGACAAGGGCTTCTCGCCGATCTCTGTTCAGCGGATGACGTCGAGGAGGACCAAGATGGAGATCCCACTGGTACTGGTCCAAGTGCCACTGGACCAGGAGAAGATCCTGGAGGTAACGAGGTGCTGCTACCTGGTAGTCCGCACAGAGAGACAAAGGGCGCAACAGAGCGTCACCCAGTGCCACCGATGCCAGCGCTTCGGCCACGCACAGGGTAGGTGCACCGCACAGGCCAAGTGCGTGAAGTGCGGCGAGGCCCATCGGACAGCGGACTGCAAAAAGAAGCAGGACGTCCCAGCGAGATGCGCAAACTGCCAGGGAGCGCACCCGGCCAGCTATAAAGGATGTCCCAAATATCCCAAGAAGCCCGCGGGCCCCCAGAAGCAGGCTCCAAGGACCCAACAGCCACCGAGGGAGGTCAAAAGACCCGCCACCAGCGGGCTGAGCTACGCAAGGGTAGCTCAAGGTAACGCAGGGCTGAGCGCCGGCCCTGCCAGGCAACAACGAGCACCCGTGGAGGCCCAAAACCTCACCGCGGTGCTCAAACAGATGCAGCAAATGTGCTCAGCAATGAGCGAATTTTTTGCACAGATGCCAGGCTTTACTAATCTGTAATGTCTTTTCAGGTGAAGCCGAACTTCCTGCAGATCGCCTCATGGAACGTTAACGGGCTACAAGGAAGAAAACTTGAAGTGGAGGAACTCCTAGCCCGGTACGACATAGACGTGTTGGCACTACAGGAAACGAAGATGACGCCGCTGAAGCCAGCCAACTTCCCTGGCTACCATGTCTACAGGAAGGACTACGCTGGACCAAGGCCCATGAGAGGAGTAGCCCTGCTGGTAAAGAAGTCGATCGACCACCATCCAATCGTGCTGCCGGACATGGAAAACCTGGAAGCCACCGCCGTAGTAGTGTCAACGGCACGAAATGGCGACATTCAAGTGGTATTATCAGCCGCCCCGATGCCGGATCCTGGACACGGACCTGGATGCAATATTCCAGGACCAGACTCAGGTGCTTGCCATAGGGGACCTGAACGCCAAGTCACAGGAATGGAACAGCAGAGTCACCAACACTCTAGGACGAGATCTGCTGAGATTCCTGGGACGACACGCTGGCAACATGCAGGCACTAGGACCGGACGAGCCGACGCACGACAATGGGATCCACCGACCGGATGTGCTGGACATCGCTATAATGAAGGAGATGACCCTCAATGCGGAAATCTCTACCAGGACGGAAGGTTCCACCGAGCATAATCCGATCTTCTTGGATCTAGGAGAGAAGGATGATGTGGACACTGGGACCTTCATCAAAAGGAGGACAGACTGAGAATTGTTCCGTGCAGCACTGCAAAGGAACATTGCACATATTCCCAGGATTGAATCCGAGGAAGATGTGGAGAGGGCCATCACCTCCCTGGAAAAACAGATCCAGGAAGCGATGGAGGAAAGCACTACAGATACAGAGACCAGAAGGGCACCAACGCCGATGGCAAACCTCACGGAGGACCTCAGGCAGCTGATTCGGGACAGACGAAGGACGAAGAAAAGGGCCCAAAGGACTAGACTCCCTGAGGACAGGCACGCGTATAACACGCTGAACAGGAGAGTCAAAGCTGCCCTCCAGGAACACCGTCAAGAAGGATGGCAGCGTCACCTGGAATCACTGGACCCACAGGACAGGAGCATCTGGAACACCCAGCGTGCTCCGCGGAACAGGCCGAAACCAATGTCCCCAATCCACGGAGAGAATGGGATTGTCTACACTTGCCAGGAAAAAGCTGAAGCATTCGCGGACAGCTTGGAACTGCAGTGTAGGGAAAACCAACTCGATAATGAGGACGAGGACTGGGTTGATGACGTGGAACGCAGAGTGCGTCGGATGCTCCGCCTGCCAGACGATGATCACTTCCGTCCGACCACTCCAGAGGAGGTCAAGGAGATTCTAAGGAGCTTAAAGCCGAGGAAAGCTCCTGGATGTGACAAGATCGGAAACATCGCCCTCAAGAAGCTACCCAGCAAAGGGGTGGCAGCCCTGGTGAATATTATCAACGGGATCTTGAGGCTCAGATACTTTCCGGACAGGTGGAAGAAGGCCGACGTCATAGTCATCCCGAAGCCAGGTAAGGAACTACTCTTTCCCTCCTCTTACAGGCCCATCAGCCTACTCTCAGCTGTGAGCAAGGTAGCCGAGCGCGTCATCTTCAGAAGAATAGAAGAGGAAACCGAAGAGCTCCAAATCATCCCGGATGAACAGTTCGCGTACAGGACAGGACATAGTACGGAACTCCAAGTGCTCAGGATCACCGAAGAAGTCACCAAAGGTTTCAACCAAAGACAGGTCACGGCGGCACTACTCCTGGACGTTGCGAAGGCTTTCGACAGGGTCTGGCACGATGGTCTACTAGCTAAAATGATGAGTATGGGTTATCCCATTGCACTCGTCAAACTAGTTAGATCATACCTGCACGGGAGACAGATGCGAGTGAAGATCAGGGACTGTGTGTCCACATATCGACCGATGGAAGCCGGAGTCCCCCAAGGCTCTGTGCTGTCACCCCATCTGTTCGCTGTCTTCACCTCTGATCTCCCAAGGGCCGAAGGCACCGCAATGGCACTCTACGCGGACGACACGGCCATCACGGCCAGATCCTGGAGTGCGAGAACAGCCACCAGAAGACTCCAAGAGGCAGCCTCTCTTCTGGAAGAATGGTGTATCAAGTGGAAAGTCGCAGTCAACGCGGAGAAAAGCCAGACGATTCTCTTCAGGAAAGGACGCAAGGAAACCCCCACAGGACACGTCTCCATGTTCGGCGAGGACATCCAATGGCACGATTCCGTCAAGTACCTTGGCGTAATCATGGATAAAGGCCTGACATGGAGACAGAACACCGAAGCCATCGTGCTAAAGGCCAAACGGACGAGAGCTCTCATCTACCCGATGGTAGGGAACCAGAGCAGGCTCAGTCTGAGGAACAAGCTTCTGCTAGTCAAAGCACTCATCAGACCACAGCTGACCTACGCCTCCGTAGCATGGGGATACCAAGCGAAGACCTATCTGAAGAAGATCCAAGCCGTGGAAAACGTGGCCATCAGGACAGCGGTGGGCGCACCATGGTACGTTAGAAACGGTGACATCTTCAGGGACCTGGAGTACACACCAGTCACCGAAATCATCCGGGATAGAGCGAAGAAACTGTACACCTTAGCTGAGGAGCACAGGAACCCGCTGATCAGGGAGGCCACCTCCTATGATCCGGCCGACGCACCGAGGCACAAGAGGCCGAAGGTACAGTTACTGGATAACGGGTAAGTATAACTAATCCTTTCCTTACAGATGGACCAAACCCACTGAAAAGACATGACACGACCAACCACCCTCCCACAAACCTTGCGGGCGCCGGTTAGTAAACCGACCAGTGCCCGTTGTCCCCCTGGCTCCGTGAAGGACGAAAGTGCTAAGAAAGCACTTAGGCCTTCACCTCCTAGAGCTACACAGTTCATCCTCACCTTGTCCGATGATCCAGATGACAATGTGTCAATTGCCACTTTGTGTACTGGCAGTCAATCCCAAGTCACAGAATATCCACACAGTCCCTGACAGACAGATGACTACCCCCGGGGGTGACAAGCTGGCGAAGAAAGAAGACGAAGACAGAAGAGCGCCAGAAGAGGCCCTAGCCAGCAGGGTTCATCAGCCAGGACCCAGGGAGGTTGACCGAAATCTTCGGCACCGCTCACATTTGTGAGTGGGGCCGTTCGTAAGTAAGTTAACCCGCCCGAAAAAAAGGAGGGGGGAAGGAGGGGAAAAAAAGGGGAAAAGGGGGGGGGGGGGGCCCGGGGAAAAGAGGAGAAAAAGAAAAAGGAGGAGGGAGGGGGGGGGGGGGGGGGGGGGGGGGAAGGGGAAAAATTGTTTTTTATTTTTAAATGAAAAAATTTATTTTTTATTGTGGAAAGGGTTTGAAAAAAATTTTTTTTGGGGGGGGGGGGGGGGGGGGGGGGGGGGGGGGGGGGGGGGGGAAAAGGGGGGCGGGGGGGGGGGGGGGGGGGGGGGGGGGGGGGGGGGGGGAAAGGGGGGGGGGGGGGGGGGGGGGGGGGGGGGGGGGGGGAAAAATTTGGGTTTTTTATTTGAAGGTAAAGAAAAGAGGTGGGGGGGGGAAAGGGGTGTTTTTGGGAGAATCTAATTTGAAATATTTATTTATTTATTTACGTATTGTTTAATTTTTTTAGAGTTGGTATTAATTTTCTTTATTATAAGAATATTAATTTTTGGTTTTTTAATTACTTCTTTTCTTGTTTAGAAAAATTATTATTTTGATTGGGTGGTGTTCTGTTCGATGTTTCCATAATTTGCGTTTTGTTTTGGGGGGGGGGGCTTCGGGAAAAAAAAGGGGAGTTGTGAATTGGTGGGCCCCCGGGAAAAAAACAATGAAATTGTGAAACATTTAGATAACTTTAGTGAATACGTTAATAAGCAAAGATTTCTTTGGATGAACAATCTATTCTCTCCCCCGGTGAAATTGAGAAACTGGAATGAAATGAAATCTTATTTGTGACATTAGCTTTGTTCGAGCTTCCTTAGAGAACCGTCATAGACGATCTTAAAAAAGCCCCTTTTTACCTCTTGTTTTTGTTTTATTCAAAACGGCTGGGGGCGGCTTATTTCAGGTGGCGGGGTGTTTTTTTTTTTAGATAAAGAACGATCCGAGCCTAAAACTAGTGGCCCTTGCTTTCCTTTCAAGTAGAAACCATTTGAGGATTTTTTAACGATGCATGCCCAAATCCCTTTTTTGTGGTTTTGTTTTGTTTTTAGAAAAACATAAAAAAACATATTTTTTTTTGGGGTGGTTGCCAAAAAAAAATTTTGTGTGTTAAGGGAGTTTTTTTGCGTTAGAAATAAATATTTTTTGCATATTGCACTGTGATGTACAAAAAGATTGAATATGGATGCAGAACTTTTTTTGATACAAGCACATCATCATCATCATCAGATGACAAAGAAAATTTATTTTTGAATATTGTTTTGCCAGAGATAGTGCACAACAAATCTAGAAATGAAAATTATGTGGAAGATACAGTTTCCAAATATACTGTTCAAATCACATTAAAATGAGAAATATTGAGGAAATTTGCCATATCATTCGGGCATGTTGTGTTCCTCACAATCTCTGTATAAAAGGGAAAATTAGCGATATCGAAAATTCAGAAGGAGTGGAAGAAGACAATCCTCAGTAATTCAGTGATGTTGTAGAAGACGAGGAACATGAAGGAAATGAAGCTGGTCAAGGGTATAGGAATTACATTACACGAATGTTGACAGTTTAGCATTTTAAAGATTAATTTTTGAAGGCTCTGTTACATTTTAAGTTTGTCTCTTCATAATCATTACACATTTTTTTGTAGGTATTTATATTTTTTGTAGTTGTTACATACTCATAAACTGTATTTTTTTGTGAATAAACATTTTTATTATTTTATGTAGTTATTATCTCGCCATATACCTATTCATCAAGAATACATAACGATGTAAATATGTTCATACAACCTATAACAAAAACTATAATATATATATATATATATATATATATATATATATATATATATATATATATATATATATATATATATATATATATATATATATATATATATATATATATATATATATATATATATATATATATATATATATATATATATATATATATATATATATATATATATATATATATGTATATATATATATATATATATATATATATATATATATATATATATATATATATATATATATATATATATATATATATATATATATATATATATATATATATATATATATATATATATGTATATATATATATATATATATATATATATATATATATATATATATATATATATATATATATATATATATATATATATATATATATATATATATATATATATATATATATAGATATATATATATGTATATATATATATATATATATATATATATATATATATATATATATATATATATATATATATATATATAGATATATAGATATATATATATATATATATATATATATATATATATATATATATATATATATATATATATATATATATATATATATATATATATATATATATATATATATATATATATATATATATATATATATATATATATATATATATATATATATATATATATATATATATATATATATATATATATATATATATATATATATATATATATATATATATATATATATATATATATATATATATATATATATATATATATATATATATATATATATATATATATATATATATATATATATATATATATATATATATATATATATATATATATATATATATATATATATATATATATATAGATATATATATATATATATATATATATATATATATATAGATATATATATATATATATATATATATATATATATATATATATATATATATATATATATATATATATATATATATATATATATATATTATATATATATATATATATATATATATATATATATATATATATATATATATATATATATATATATATATATATATATATATATATATATATATATATATATATATATATATATATATATATATATTATATATATATATATATATATATATATATATATATATATATGAATAGTGAGTGAGAGGTATGAAACTTCTCATATGGTCTGAATGCTACTATCCGACCGACATCCTAGATGTCTCTGTGGCGGATAGCGACTTGCATCACAGCAAGTACCGAGAGCGGCGACCCCTAGCCCAGGTGGACCAAACTAATGGTTATTAAATATGATTTGAAGAAAACAATTACTCAGCGGGCAAATACCCCGACCTGCATTGAATTACACCTTCAAATCATGATAGATGGAAAGCCAATATCATTTGTCAATTCCTAATATATATATATATATATATATATATATATATATATATATATATATATATATATATATATATATATATATATATATATATATATTTGCAGCATTTCATGTATGTTTCTTCGGTTATAATTAAGTTCTTTTTCTAATATTTGTATGTTGTTAAAATTAAATCGGTGGTTTTGTCCTATGGCGTGTTTGGCTAGTGCTGTCGTGTTTTGGTTTTGAGTTTTTATACTATATTTGTGTGATACCAACGCCATTAATAATCGCACTGATATATGAAAATTTAAGCGAAACCTATTTTAACTTAATTAAATGATTGGGGTATATTACAACATGAAATCAATTTTTACATCTAATGCATACAAAATAATAATTCTTGAAATAAAATATCTTATTATATATTCACTATTTAAGCAAAACACCTACAATAAACCATATACATTTCCAACGTTATCTCTGTAACATAAACAAAACTTTAGAGCCCACAAACTATGTTAAAATATCTCAGTTGCATTAAAACAGACAACCAAATAACATGTAACAAAATTTAAAACAAATTCCTAATAATTAATAGTGTAAGTAAATTTGTATGTAAAATAACCATAACTATGTTTTTAAAGTATTATATTAATTGTAGTTCTCTGATGATGGTGTAATAATCCGAAACGTTAGAAAGAAATTAAATTAGTTATACCTGACAGAAATCCCCACAAAAAAAATTATCAATATTAATTAATATATATATATAGTTTGTTCCACGTGTTATATACATATTTCTTAAATTACATTTTTTGCCAAATTTTATAGATACATAATAATTTTATATCTTATAGTGCCCTGAGGATGGTAATAAAATTTACCGAAACGTCGGTAAGTTGATGAAGTAGTTTTTTTAAATAAGGACCGTTACCGAACAAAATATTTCCAACTATTAATAAGCCGGTCTAAAAACTTTTCTATTACATAAGAAAATATATTAATGTATCTAAGCAATATGCACTTGCATACCTAAATCCATCAGCACTGACAGCTGAACATATACAGTTGGCCAGTTCCCATAAGACGTGGTCCTTTGTCGGTTTCATTTGAAGACTATGTGTCAGATCTTGAAGCATTTGACGTTTATCCGCATGCACACAAAATTTCCACCTAGACAAACTCGTTTTCCTGCCATTTCTAGTGGAAGTTTTCGGCTTCTTCTTCAACCTTTGGGATTTCCGTATTATCCACCGCTCCAGTTGTTCCACTTCTATTTCATCCATTATATATCTTTCTAAGAAGTCAGGATGCGTGACCAGAAATTCCGATGACTTGGTCAGCTGAAACAACGAAGGGAAGGTTAGAGGTTATTACCTTTTCCTGTTTAAGATCAATGTAATAAAATATATATCAGACTGCATTTTATATACAGAGTATCCTAAGAAATTTGTATATGTTTTAAATGTTATTATAGAATAGAATAGTTTATTTTCCTTTGACTAACATAACATAGGAACACTTGTCTCTCACTCTGGAGTCCTGGGTTCGATCCCCGGTCGAGGAGCTAGGATTTTTTCTAAACCAGAAATTAAATCTAGCATACTCAGACATTGGGTGTGTGTTCATTGTCTCGAAATGTGTAGACCTCTCCCACACAAGGTACATTGAGATACCTTCAGGGATACAGGGGGTTGTATTACTCGTGGTGTTTAATAACAGTATAGGAATTGAAAAGAATACATTAATATCTAGGATAATATACCAAACTAGAAATCAAGAAGGTATATTACATGAAAAACAAAAAAAAAAAGAGGAAAACTTAATACATATAGGTGAAAGAACAACAGGTATAAAGCAATTTACAAAACATAAAATTACTCATTATACAGATTGGAAACAAATTGCGCGTCCCAGTCCGAGCAAAGGATGGAACAATGAGACAGATAGATATACGGTCAACCTAGTGGGTAGCGCAACCCGGACTTTTGCATAGAGCGTTGTGTGAATTCGTCAGTAAGTCTCGAAGAGTGGTGTGTAGATTAAATTTTATTATCACAGGCAATACGTTGCGTCGTATATCAATCTCAATATTCCATCCTTTATTCGGATCGGAGTATAAATAGTATTCGTTTGAAGAACAAAAACAAGTTTCTTTTTAAACGAGATATAACTTTAAGATTTGAATGGAGATGTCCCACTATATTAAAAGTTGGATTTCTTTTTATTGTATATGATTCGATACTACTTGTGTTATCAGTATCCGTAAGTGGTTGGATTTTAAAAAAATTAACTAGAAAAGTTTGAATTAATTTAAAATTGCCGCTAATTAATCAACTAATCAAATAACGCGCCCTGTGATATGGACGAATTTGTGTTGCTATATTTTCTTTATTGAAGTATTGTTTTGGTAGCTGAAAACTCTCAGTATATTTTTGATTTTGAACGATTTCGTCAATTTGTACATTAATTTCTGTGTTATATCAAACATTTTCAAGACTACTTTAATTTGGATACAAAACAAAAGGTAAGTATTTAGGTATTTTTTGAACTTGTATATATTATATACATATAGGTAATTTCAATATTTGTAAATTTGTTGGTCATTCTTATTTACATTCCACTTAATGAATTGCGAAGAAAATGATTCTATTATTGATTTACTATTGCTATTCATTATTTATAATTTAAATTCTTTTTAAAACGGTAAAATTTATTTCGATTTTTTAATAAAATGTACGCTCCAATACTATTCAAGTAAAATCACAATAATCAGGTAAAAGTTAAAAATAAATAAGAATGATTATAATAATTAATTAATATTTGTTTCAATGGTCAATTCCGTAAGAGCAATGGAGAATAAATCTATAACATAATCTAACTTATTAGACTTCTGCTGTTTTTTTTAATATTTAAATATCAAAGTTTTAAAACAGGTACAAATAAAATTTTCTCTTCGTACCAAGGTAAAAGAAAATCTATGTGAATAAATTTATAGTTGTACTAATTGAATATGTAATCACCAATCACACTTTCAAACAACACGTAAAACTGGCAATACTACGGTACCGTCTTTGCTTCCACTGACTGCTTTTGTTTGGCGCCAAACCTAGTCGGATGACGTCATAAGATTAAAATTTAAAAACTGTTATTTTTTTAACTTCTTTTCGGGGCTCAAAAAATCTGGAAAAAATTCTGTGAGCTCATATTTATAATAAATACTATCGAATAAGCAAATAAAAAAATGTTGAAAATGCCCATTGATTGGTTGCTTTGGAACTTAAACTGCTAGGGAAGATGCTTATACCGAGTGTAACAGGCAGGTGTGACCTCCTATATACTTAATAAACGTCACTTTTTGACATATAAATTATTTTTATCCACTTCCGATTTCACAGGAAGTGACACTAACTCCTGATTTTCAAATGGAACACCTTTTATATGTGTTTTAATTTAATTTTTAGTTTTCCATTTAAGTTGTCATGGCGGTATCGATTTATTCTAATTGACCCGTGTAATGCTAGAAAAAAAATCTCGTCCAAAATACAAAATTATATGATTTGTGAGCAAATAAACTTCAAAATGGTTTTGGGACGAAACACAATTTTTTCAAATGGAATCATTTTGGTACCGTGGTATCGTTTGTCAGAACTATTAATAAGGAATTTATTCATATGTATTATTAAAATGTGTCAATACCGGTGAAACTGGAAGTAAAAACAAAATCATTTATATGTCAAAAAAGTGACGTTTATTAAGTATATGGGATGTTCCAAATTTCAATCGTTTATTTTCAAAAATAAAGGAAAAAATGAGGTGTACCATAATCCTGTTGCACCCGGTATATTTGAATCGTAATTATTTAAGAGCCTATAGCTAATTGTGATAATCTACATGATGGCACTTACATATTACTAGTACTGTGGATGTGAACCTCATTGCGTTTAATGTAGAAATCAGTGTCTTTTATAAGTAATACATGATTTTCAGGATGGGTACTTTTTGTAAACGAACTGGTAACATGCAGACATTTATTGGAAAATTTATTTAAAAAATCAAATCATCATAGAGGGTGTTTTAGAGAGAGCGGCATAAAAATGTTGGCCTAAAATTCTGAAATATTTCAGGCAGACTGGCAATATACAAGCATTTATTAAAATCATTTAAAAAAGTCAAATCGCTAAAGGGGCGTTTTGGACACTATCGAAAGGAAAGGAAACTTTACGATTAGTATTATTATTATTATTATTATAATGAAAAACATTCTCGTTGTTTCAAGGAAAAAGTAACAATAATTATAGCTCATTTCGATACTAAAACATAGGTATATCTTAATCACAATTTTAGAAATAAATTGCCTCGTTTTGCTGTTTTAACACATATTTTTTTCAGGATGCAACAATATTTTAAAAAATTCTAGCATCCAATGTAGCAGATAGTAGCAGCTAAGTGTTCGACATCTTCGGTTGCCCTGTACTTATTGGTATCAACAGATGACATCAGTCAGGCTTATTTTATGATTTGAAATTTGAATTTAATTACATAATTTTTTATAAATCTGGTACAAGATAATAAAGTCTAGCATTTATATGTAGTATTACATATACTTTTCTCAAGGGTAATAAACTGTCATAATTCTAAATGTGAGAATTATTATCTAATTCTATAATACAGAATTTATTTTACAATTATAACTTGAAATAATTATTTATTGGAGAGGGTTATAGAAGTGGGAAAATCTATAATATTATTGAAGGATGCGAGTTTTTTTAGGAAAAATTGTATGCAAAATAAGTGAACTTCTTCCACTTCAATACATTCTTTTAATCGATGCATGAAACTAGTCATAAGTGCCTGCATTATGTGAGGAGTTTTCTTCTGTACACTCTACTTTTATGAAAACCACATGAAATAAGTCTGTAGGGATGCGGTGCGGCTCAGGAGACCTTTAAAACTTAAACCCCCCCCAAAAAAAAAAAAAAGGGGCCTTCACTTCAAACGTATCCTTGCAGTTATCTAAAGTTATAAATTTGTATTTTGTATACAATAGCCTTTGTGCTAAATAAAGCATTTATTTATTTATTATGTGATTGTGTTTGAATTAACTTCGTTAGGAGTAATATCTGCTTTTGAAGTTACAGCAGAGATAATTAGCATAGACGTTTTTTTAAACAATATTCAAACGGTAGGGCCCTTTGAGTGCCCAATGCGGTAGCAGCGAGTGCGGCAGACGTGTATACGGAAGTATAGTGCTACTGTGATCTCCCGAAGTGATATCCGAAGTTAAGCAACGGTCGGCGCAGTCGGAGCTAACGAAAGTTAAGCAACGGTTGGCGCGGTCGAGCTGAAATATTAGTTGCCTTTTTCAAGGCTCTAATATATAATTTGAGAAAAGAATTCAGAAGAGGAGAAATATTAGTCGTCTTTTTTAAGACGCTAATATAAATAGATAAATAAAGTCTCCCGCCTGGAGACACTTATTATCTACTGTGTTTATTAACCATACCTTATATTTTCAGCATTTCTATTTCAGATAGAAGTAAACGTACCCAGGAGGAGGGTATGCCGAGACGTGAAGACGACGAGACCTCGCAGAGTGGAAGCTCCAGGGCTTCCTCCCCTGCGACATGATGGACATCGAGGATACGGAGAAGCTGCGCCTCATTGCAGAGAACAAGGCACTGAGGGCGCAAATTGAAAAGATGGGCCAGAGGATGGCTCAAATGCAGTCTAAGATGGATCGGCAGCATGAGGAGCTCCTGAAAGCCATTCAGGGGGCCCAAGTTGGACCGGCCAAAAATGTGACAAAAAAGAGACGCAAGGAGGCAATGGACTCCGATGAAGAGGTGCCCAAGCAGGCCCGCACACAGGAGACACGGGCCCCCGTGGTCACCACTGGCCAAAAAGAGAGCGCAAGCCGACAACAGGACCGGAGTCCAGGACCGGCCCCTGCAGAAAATGCGACACCCAAGATCCCACCGGTAATCCTTAGGAAAAAGGAAACGTGGACAGTCGTAAGCAGACGTTTGAAGGAGGCGAGCGTCAACTTCAAGAAGGCCCGCGTAGTAGGTGAAGGTATCTCCATTGAGCCTACAACAAGTGAGGACTACAGGAAGATAACAAGGATGTTCACGCAAGAAAAGAGGGGAGTACCACACCTACGCGCTCCCAGACGAGAGGCTCCTCAGAGTAGTGATAAGAGGTATCCCGAGCGGTGTAAGCTGCGAAGAGGTGAAATCGGATCTAGAGGAACAAGGTTTCTCTCCGAGCTCCGTCCAGCGGATGACATCGCGGAGGACCAAGCTGGAGATTCCGCTGGTACTTGTGCAAGTACCACTGGACCAGGAGAAGATCCTAGAAGTCACGAGGTGCTGCTACCTAGTAGTCCGCACGGAGAGACAAAGGGCGCAACAGAGCGTCACCCAGTGTCACCGATGCCAGCGCTTCGGCCACGCACAAGGTAGGTGCACCGCACAGGCCAAGTGCGTGAAGTGCGGTGAGGCTCATAGATCCGCGGACTGCAAAAAGAAGCAGGACGTCCCAGCGAGGTGTGCCAACTGTCAGGGAGCGCACCCGGCCAGCTACAAAGGATGCCCCAAGTATCCTAAGAAGCCCGCGGGCCCCCCAAAGAAGCAGGCTCCAAGGACGCAGCAGCCACCGAGAGAGGCACAAAGACCCGCCACCAACGGGCTGAGCTACGCAAGGGTAGCTCAGGGTAAAAGCAGGGCCGAACGCCGGCCCTGCAAAACAACAACGGGCACCCGTGGAGGCCAAAAACCTCACCGCGGTGCTCCAACAGATGCAACAAATGTGCTCAGCAATGAGCGCATTTTTTGCACAAATGCCAGTACTTACTAATTTGTAATGTCTTTTCAGATGAAGCCGAACTTCCTGCAGATCGCCTCATGGAACGTTAATGGGCTACAAGGAAGAAAACTTGAAGTGGAGGAACTCCTAGCCCGGTACGACATAGACGTGTTGGCACTACAGGAAACGAAGATGACGCCGCTGAAGCCAGCCAACTTCCCTGGCTACCATGTCTACAGGAAGGACTACGCTGGACGAAGGCCGATGAGAGGAGTAGCCCTGCTGGTAAAGAAGTCGATCGACCACCATCCAATCGTGCTGCCGGACATGGAAAACCTAGAAGCCACCGCCGTAGTAGTGTCAACGGCACGAAATGGCGACATCCAAGTGGTATCCTGTTATCAGCCGCCCCGAAGCCGGATCCTGGACACGGACCTGGATGCAATATTCCAGGACCGGACTCAGGTGCTTGCCATAGGGGACCTGAACGCCAAGTCACAGGAATGGAACAGCAGAGTCACCAACACTCAAGGACGAGATCTGCTGAGGTTCCTGGGACGACACGCTGGCAACATGCACGCACTAGGACCGGACGAGCCGACGCACGACAATGGGATCCACCGACCGGACGTGCTGGACATCGCTATAATGAAGGAGATGACCCTCAATGCGGAAATCTCTACCAGGACGGAAGGTTCCACCGAGCATAACCCGATCTTCTTGGACCTAGGAGAGAAGGATCATGTGGACACTGGGACCTTTGTCAAAAGGAGGACAGACTGGGAATTGTTTCGTGCAGCGCTGCAAAGGAACATTGCACATATTCCCAGGATTGAATCCGAGGAAGATGTGGAGAGGGCCATCACCTCCCTGGAAAACCAGATTCAGGAAGCGATGGAGGAAAGCACCACAGAGACGGAGACCAGAAGGGCACCAGCGCCGATGGCAAACCTCACGGAGGACCTCAGGCAGCTGATTCGGGATAGACGAAGGACGAAGAAAAGGGCCCAAAGGACTAGACTCCCTGAGGACAGGCACGCGTATAACACGCTGAACAGGAGAGTCAAAGCTGCCCTCCAGGAACACCGTCAAGAAGGATGGCAGCGTCACCTGGAATCGCTGGACCCACAGGACAGGAGCATCTGGAACACCCAGCGTGCTCTGCGGAACAGGCCGAAACCGATGTCCCCAATCCACGGAGAGAATGGGATTGTCTACACTCGCCAGGAAAAAGCCGAAGCATTCGCGGACAGCTTGGAACTGCAGTGTAGGGAAAACCAACTCGATGATGAGGACGAGGACTGGGTTGAGGACGTGGAACGCAGAGTGCGTCGGATGCTCCGCCTGCCAGACGATGATCACATCCGTCCGACCACTCCAGAGGAGGTCAAGGAGATTCTAAGGAACTTGAAGCCGAGGAAAGCTCCAGGATGTGACAAGATCGGAAACATCGCCCTCAAGAAGCTACCCAGGAAAGGGGTGGCAGCCCTGGTGAATATCACCAATGGGATCTTGAGGCTCAGATACTTTCCGGACAGGTGGAAGAATGCTGACGTAATAGTCATCCCGAAACCAGGTAAGGAACTACTCTTTCCCTCCTCTTACAGGCCCATCAGCCTACTCTCAGCTGTGAGCAAGGTAGCCGAGCGCGTCATCTTGAGAAGAATAGAAGAAGAAACCGAAGAGCTCAAAATCATCCCGGATGAACAGTTCGCGTACAAGACAGGACATAGTACGGAACTCCAAGTGCTCAGAATCACCGAAGAAGTCACCAAAGGTTTCAACCAAAGACAGGTCACGGCGGCACTACTCCTGGATGTTGCGAAGGCTTTCGACAGGGTTTGGCACGATGGTCTACTAGCTAAAATGATGAGTATGGGTTATCCCATTGCACTTGTCAAACTAGTTAGATCATACCTGCACGGGAGACAGATGCGCGTGAAGATCAGGGACTGTGTGTCCACGTATCGACCGATGGAAGCCGGAGTCCCCCAAGGCTCTGTGCTGTCCCCACATCTGTTCGCTGTCTTCACCTCTGATCTCCCAAGGGCCGAAGGCACCGCCATGGCACTCTACGCGGACGACACGGCCATCACGGCCAGATCCTGGAGAGCGAGAACAGCCACCAGAAGACTCCAAGAGGCAGCTTCTCTTCTGGAAGAATGGTGCATCAAGTGGAAAGTCGCAGTCAACGCGGAGAAAAGCCAGACGATTCTCTTCAGGAAAGGACGCAAGGAAACCCCCACAGGACACGTTTCCATGTTCGGAGAAGACATCCAATGGCACGATTCCGTCAAGTACCTTGGCGTAATCATGGACAAAGGCCTGACATGGAGACAGAACACCGAAGCCATCGTGGTAAAGGCCAAGCGGACGAGAGCTCTCATCTACCCAATGGTAGGGAACCAGAGCAGGCTCAGTCTGAGGAACAAGCTTCTGCTAGTCAAAGCACTCATCAGACCACAGCTGACCTACGCCTCCGTAGCATGGGGATACCAAGCGAAGACCTATCTGAAGAAGATCCAAGCCGTGGAAAACGTGGCCATCAGGACAGCGGTGGGCGCACCATGGTACGTTAGAAACGCTGACATCTTCAGGGACCTGGAATACACACCAGTCACCGAAATCATCCGGGATAGAGCGAAGAAACTGTACACCTTAGCTGAGGAGCACAGGAACCCGCTGATCAGGGAGGCCACCTCCTATGACCCGGCCGACGCACCGAGGCACAAGAGGCCGAAGGTGCAGTTACTGGACAACGGGTAAGTATTACTAATCCTTTCCTTACAGATGGACCAACCCACGGAAAAGACATGACGCAACCAACCACCTTCCCACAAACCTTGCGGGCGCCGGTCAGTAAACCGACCAGCCCCCGTTGTCCCCCTGGCTCCGTGAAGGACGAAAGTGCTAAGAAAGCACTTAGGCCTTCACCTCCTAGAGCTACACAGTTCATCCTCACCTTGTCCGATGATCCAGATGACAATGTGTCAATTGACACTTTGTGTACTGGCAGTCAATCCCAAGTCACAGAATATCCGCACAGTCCCTGACAGACCGATGACTACCCCCGGGGGTGACAAGCTGGCGAAGAAAGAAGACGAAGACAGAAGAGCGCCAGAAGAGGCCCTAGCCAGCAGGGTTCATCAGCCAGGACCCAGGGAGGTTGGCCGAAATCTTCGGCATCGCTCACATTTGTGAGTGGGGCCGTTCGTAAAGTAAGCTAACCCGCCCTGCACGAGGCCGGTCCAGGTCTACAGCGATGACTAGGGTAAAAAGGCAATAGTCCTGCCTGGCCCTAGCATCCGAGACCGTCATCAAGCCAATTGGATATTGGCGCGGGCCAACTATTCAACAAGATCTACTATTTTTACCTACACGTTTTCGAAAACACAATTTTGTAATCCAAGTGTCATCGAAAAAATGAATCACATGAGACAAATAAATCATGCACAAAAAACATTACAATATATACTTTGGCTTTGGATTAATCTTTAAACCCATAGATACTTATAAATTAGCAACAGTCACTTATGGTACTTCTTCTGCTCCTTAGAGGTCTGTAACAAATCGGAATAGAATGTAGCATACACTGGTTTTAAAGACTATAAACAAAAGATGTAGATGACACTGACACATTAGAAAACTATATTTTTAGCTAATGATGTTTCTCAAAAACTTAAAAAGAGCTGTGGTGAGTGGGTGTCAAATAGTTCCGATATATTACACGGCACTGAATCACGAGGTACGAAATTTTAGGATTTGATGAACATTTTAAGCATGAACTTTTAGAGATAACAAAAATAAATAATTCTTTAAAAAAAATGTGTAATTGATGCTAAAGCTCTGGGACACAATATTCTACGACTACCTCTATATTTTTGCATTTTTAATATCATTGAATTAATATGGAGTCAATTGTAATGAAGCATTCGAAGAAATAATACGTTTCCCGAATTTATTACTATTTACAGTTTAAAGAAAAACCGTAGAGCGGTTCCATCCTGCTCTTACATCAATGCCAGGCGGCATCTATGTCGGTGGATTTTTAGCACTTTTGTTATTTTTTACATCTCTGCAATGAACCATACTAATTAAATTTAAACGGCTTCATAATAAAAATCTCAGGAGTTTGTTAAATTTAAGAGCTCTATTTAATCTGAGAGAAATTCACTACACACCTAACTAAATTTTAGATTTTTGTAAACAGAAATTAATAAATAAAGAGCGACACAAGCATCAATTTACAACTTCGTTGCTGTGTGGTAATTCTAGTGTCACGTTAAAATGTCGTTTCATAAAAATGTAATTATTCGTAAACTAATTATTTGCAGGCGTGACGTGTGCGGATCACATATTTCTAATTTAATATTTAAATTATCTCCGTATGTCCAGTAACGGCAATATAGCGGCAACGAAATTTTAAAATGATGCCATGTGGCTTAATCACTAATTTATATTTATAACTCATGCATAAGCATTGTGAGCTATTAAGTGGGTGCCTCTTTACTTGACAATAGTGCAAAGGTATATTTTTAAATATTTTGTAACATTTAAATACATTTTAACAAGATGCTTATAAGTGGTTTTACTTCAACATTTTATTTATTATACATTCACATTGTAATCTTCTAGTTAGTTACCAGTAACTGTCCCAGAGGTAAAAAGACCGCCTTAAGCCCGGTATATCCATCTTCTGGTACAGTGGCTGCTAGTCACTAAACAGATTTTATTAATTACTACGCACTTTTGCAAAAAACTGATCACAGCGAAGTATATTCTCATATGGAATAACGATTCTGCAAAAATAGATAAATAGTAACTATTATTTTACTGGTTTAACAAATTTAATCTCAAATTTATCTGTTCGGTAATTTTACCAGAAGGTGGATATACCGTCCCTTAGGAAAATAAATACAATACGTGAAATAATATTTCACGAGGTCATTACTTCTCGTACTGTATCAGTTTTATTACAAATTGTGTGATTATATTCAAATAATAAAGCAAATATGACTGGCGCTCTCTGTTATTAACTGGTAGTTACTGACTGCAACAAATAACTTAGATCGGACTTGTTCTTGACTAACTGGAATACATTGCTATATGTCTCGTGAGGCTGTAACATAATAACGCATTTTTTCGGTATATGTAGTGCTCAGGGTTGCCAATGGCTGCGTTCGAAGATACCCACAGACGTTGCCAAGATTCCCCAAAGTCGGGGAGTTTTAGTAAGCTATTCCCCACAGTTTTCCCCACAAATAATAAAGAGAAATCAAATAAAAATCAGACATAGTACAATTTTTATTAAGAAAAATACAAAAATGAGTTATTTTGTATCAGTCCATATTTTTTTATTTATCATTTTGTTGGAAGGAACTTATACCTAAGTTATCACGTTTTTAACTCTATTTTGCCATGTATTCACGAAATGAAAAAGTAGATATGCTATGGCGAATGTAAAAAAATAGCAGGCAGGCTGCTGTCTTATATGAAGAAAGATTTCCCGAAAGAATTCATCCACCAAACAACTATTTTGTAAGAGTTGAACGGCAATTCAGAAGTGAACCAGAAGTACCGGAAAATAATTTCATTATCGATGAAGACTCGGAAATCAATGTACTTGCAATTGTCGAGGTAGATCCCACGATTTTGATAAGACAGATTGAGGACCAAACCGGTGTAAATCGGGAATCAGCTCGACGAATTTTGAAAAAACATAAATTTAAATCATACAAGTACCAAATACACCAGCATTTACACGAAAATGATTTTCAAAGAAGATTGAACTATTGCAATTGGTTTCTGAACAGACACAATTTGGATAATAATTTTCATGAACAAATTTTATGTTACATGTCTCCTGTGTCACCCGGTATATTTTTTCTCGACAAACGCGCATATGTATGTCTTGCCTTAAGTTGATATTATTTATTCGAAAATCCCCGCATTTTCCCCTCAGAACGGCTCTCCCCAAATATTCCCCAATGAGCTTCAAATTCCCCGTAGTTTGGGAATTCCCCGCAGATTGGCAACGCTGGTAGTGCTCTCTACCAATTGTGACTAGAGGGTAAATGTGCCTAGGCATTTTGTTACTTTAGTACTATTGACAAGTTCAAAGCGGTAGTAGAGATATAAACTTCCGAGTTAGTCACCTAATCAGATCATCCTGTAGTGTGTTATAATTTTGTACACCGTCGTATTTTTGTATGTTTAATAGAAACCTTATAATGTTTTGATCTCTGAAGTTGTTATAAAACATAATTTATCTAAAACAAAAGTTTCTTGCCTTGCACGGCTCTACCGAACATGCAGTGAAACGAATTTGACCGCATTTGAATAAGGAGAATCCTCGGCTGTAATTTTTTGCGTATTATTTACAGAGGCAAAATTTTAGGTCATACAAAAGTTATCATGCTTATAAGAAACAGTCCATAGACACTCTTGGTATTAACATTATGTCTAAGATAACATAGGATGTTATATAAATATTGACCTTATACATTTACTATATTTGTTTTATGATTGTAAGATATCCTTATCATTCACTAGCTGAAACTACTCTCATGATTCATTGCTAATATTAACTAAAAATATTATTTAGAAGGACAAAACAGCTAATCAAATACATTATTTAGTTTAGGAACTAAATATACAAAAAATGAATAAAATCCTGTCTGGAGAAAAGCTCATTAACGGTAACTATAACAACAAAAATTCACCCAAACATAATTTTAACCCTTTCAACACCAGTCATAATTTTAGAGAGCGTGCTCAGGTACCAAAAATGTTATTCGCAAATTTCATTTCATTATTACATAATTTTTTTATATTTTCGAGTCTCAAAACGTCCATTTTTTTCATCATAATGTGAAATTTGATTCTCGCACGACTCCAATACTTTATCGATATAGATAGTTGTGAAAGTAATGATATATATAGAAACTGCAGTTATAACATTTTAAAATCGAACCAGTGTATCCACGGGTGAATATACAGAGGATATCAGGATATCCACATACCTAAAATTGTCGGGATTCCCAAAGCTTTATCTCACATGAGACGCGTATGAATCTAGGACTGTCTTGGGTGCATTATTACCATTCATGTGCTATGTTATTGATCCTCAAAATTTTACAGGAAATGGGTATATAACCATGTTTGCTGATGATATAACCTTTACAGTGTCAGCAGAAAGCATTGAAGAGGCTATAAGTAATTCAAGTGCTTGCTAGGATGATAAAAGTAAATTAATGTTAAACGAAAATAAACACGTTAAATGATCAAGGAGGGTCCTTTAAATATTTTTTATGCTCTGGCCTACCCTCACATTTTATTAAATATTATGTATAAATATCAATTTTTATATCAAAATAACATACATTTTCGTACCATAATAAATAAATAAATAATTAAGATATTTAACAAACAGTTTAAAAAAATGTGACATATTATTGCTTAGTATTTATGCATTTCTAGAAAAAAATAATAAAATAATTATTGGGTATTACATAAGCATTCCTTCAAACCTAATATGATAATAATAACATATACCTATAGTTTTTTATATTTTATACTGTCACACTTATCTGAATGCACTAGTATAAAAGTTTTACGCATATAATAAATCAAAAACAATACTTCTGATACATTTTATCAGAAAAAACTATTAAAACAACTACTCAATCTATGAGCAAGAATTGCATTTAATTAAATAACAGTGTTCTTAGTGTTAGAGGCACAAAAATATTGAGATTAAAAAAAATATTGACTATAGGTATTTATTATTATTATCATGTTAGGTTTGAGAGAATGCTTATACCCAATAATTTTGATGCATGAAATGTGTGAGAAGAAAGAACTTATTTAGGTTAGGCTAGATGTCATGACTCTCATTACGATTACCGAAGTTACAATAATTAATCTAGATATTGTCATTCAATTTAAAATGTCAAAATAAATATGACAAATGTTCATATTTTGACTTATATGAGTTTAATATTTTTATAAATAATATGTTTGCTAACCAGTCCCCTGAAGAGTTCAGGAAGAATGAAAGTAGCTATATATCGGACTAAGGATTTTTCGTTTTTATATTGTAACCGGAGGAAATCATTTCTTAAGTGTAAAAATTGTCCTTTTTTGGTGTGTCAGTATTTTTTAAATCTCCATATTTTTTTTGCTTCTAAGAACACTGTTATTTAATTTAATGTAATTAAGGAGCTTATTTTCAAAACGCAATTTCTGCAAAACACAGGAGTAATTGCACAATTTTCTAGAACTAAAAAATTATGTCCCTTATATTTGTCATATACTTTAAATTACAGAAGCTGTATTTTGCCAAAAATAAATATACTGATTTTAAAATAGTTCTGTAAAACGAGTTAAATGCCATCTATATCTCAATAAATATTTCGTCAGAAATTGCGTTTTGAAAATAAGCTCCTCACTTGATTTCTTTGGAAATGCTCATTAGAATTATTGTGTTGAAAATGATTCATTTTTAGGATTCAGGTTACAGAGTTGTATATTTTAATAAAGAAGCAATATAGAACTGCAGGAGTTAAATTATCTATTAGTACACATGTCATAGCTAGCGATATTTTGTTGGTGTTTGGTGTTAACTTAGTCAATAAAATAAGTTTCTTTCGACATTTGTTGATGAAATTTGTTATTAAATATGATTTGAATGAAACAACTACTCAGCGGGCAAATACCCCGACCTGCATTGGATTATACCTTCAAATCATGATAGATCGGTAGCCAATATCATTTGTCAATTCCTAACCAGACATAGACCGGTTTCGAACTTATTAGTTCTCCTCAGTATGCCATAGGTTATGGAACAGACAAATGACAGTGGCCAACCTGCTAGTCATATACTGATTAAGGTAAATTGAGTAGTGGTGAGGGGTATGTGAAACTTCTCATATGGTCCAAATGCTACTATATCCGACCGACATCATAGATGTCTCTGTGGCGGATAGCGATTTGCGAAGCAAGTACCGAGAGCGGCGACCTCTGTCGGTCGGATAGTAGCATTTGCACCATATGAGAAGTTTCACATACCTCTCACCACTACTCGATGAAATTTGTGCAAGGGCATTTTGAGGAGTCTTGATTAAGGCTATGGTATCAGATTTTGGATAAAAAAATTCGTTAATATGGTTTCTCGAATTTTGACGGTATAAAAGATAGTAGGCCTAAAGAATGACAGAATGGTAAAAGAAATCAGGTTTACATGTCCTTCATAAGAAATAAAATGCATCAATTATCTCAAAAAATAAAGATTTCATGGGCATGTGTCCACCTTAACGTGGACACACTGTAGATAACTTATCAAGTCACTGGCTATTATGTACAGATACGCGATATCTTCCAGTTACTTAGTTTTCCATGGTAACATTAATTAATGATTACAAACTTTAATTGAAAATTAACTAATGAAGTAAAGTTCGAGGCATATTCTGGAAAATCAAGTATTGTTACGCAACTAGTTTTAGTACAATATCTACTGCTTCTATTAATGTAATTAAATAGAAATGTTTTTGACCATAAGTTAATTGTACCTAAAGTACCAATTTCCATTTAACTCAAATTGTACGTACATATATGTTTAATTTCTGCTGGTGCTCTCGTATTAATAGAGCATTGAAAATTATTTTAATTTATGAGGATATGTATAAAACAATCTAGCCATTTAAACTAAAAAAAGACGAAAGACAAATGATTATTATCTAAAGTAAAATGACACATGATCCTTATTGCTAAATAAAATATTTAAATGCGATCAGAACTGGGCCAAGCACAATGAAAAAGTAATTGAGGATTTAACGCTAAAACAAAACGTAATTTAAAAAATTGCATTCAATTACAAAGTTCTTGAAAAAGTGCCTTGATTCAAATACAAGTAAAAAGCAGCTTGAGTTTACCTCAAAATTGTTGAAAAAAAAACTGCTTACAAGTGGAGTTATTGTTACATTAACGGTTTTATGATATTTCAGCCGAAAATATTCTTCAAATATTCATGTATGACATAGCTGAAGTTGATGTTGAAGTTGAAATCACAATAGGTACACAAATCATATAAAAACCGAAATTTTTTAACTGGTTATATCTTCTTCACGTTTCAACCGTTTTCGATGATAGACAAAACTACAAGGTTTTTGATCACGATAACAAACTGTATATTTTGTTACTTTCAAGTGATTAACACCCTGTATCGGTCAAACAAAACTAAACTTAAAATCGTCTTTATATGAGCATATATGAATATACTCTTACAAGAAAAGGACAGAGCCTAGATGCACATCAATTTATTAAAAATTATAATTTAATTTTAAATTAAATACTGTAGAAAAAAGTTTGTTACGTTTTGGCTGTTATAAAATTAAAATATTTTATATTATATTGGTTACTTTTAGTTTTAAAGGAGATTATTAAATTGAGCAAAAATTAGAATATTATTAATCTAATTCTTTGAAGTGAAAATAGCCCATTTAATTATAATTTTTTATTTTATTACAGTATTTGTCTTGAATATGTAAATTCAACAAAGAATTTGGCAAATCGGAGTCAAGAGACTAATGCCATCGTTTTGCGGTGCCTAATCGCAATACGATGTCCCCAGAGACCTGCGGAAAGCAGAAATAACCTCCCCTGGCAAAGTAGTTATATAACTAAACATTTGAATTCCTTCAACAATATTGGAGTGTTCCTTATGTCGCTGTAAGATTGAAGTAAATCTGTGCCAAGACCTGTCGTATAAAAGGCCTATGTTTTGGTTCAGAATGAGCATATTGCAAAGTTATAAGGGAAAATTATTCCCTACACACTGGAATCAACGTTTGACATTCGTAATACTAATGAAAACGCAAAAGGTATTTTTTTCTGTTACGTTGCGTTCCTATAATAATATAAATTTTTATATAAATACGGTGATTTTTTATTTCTTACAACTGTTGCTTTCTTGTATTTATTTATTGAAGTTATTAACGATTTGTAGAATGCCTTTTATTTTTTTGATTAATTGTGGTTTGATAAAAAAGGAACACCGTCTTAGAGAAATTTTATTGAAATAGCCAGAGCAGTTTTGTTTCATTGCCCTTTTCTCGGAAATTGACAAATTTGGATCAGTTTATTGTTATCACTATGTAGTATAGTATCTTGAGCTTTTTTTATGCAACTTGAGTTTTAAATAGGTACCTTTAGAAACAATATTCGTAGAAGAGCCAATTTTCGTCAGTTATGTGACTCTGAACGAGGCCGATTAATCGGTACGTAAGAAAGAAGACGGTCTTTCTTTAAGGGTTATTGCCAATCCTATGGGCCGTATGTAGCAATGATATTAATATGTTGGTCAGGATGGTCTGAGAAAGGTCAACATGAGGGACAACGCAGATCCAAATGCTATAGAACAACCATACATTTGAGGAACGCCTAAGAAATTTGACCCTACAAAATATATTTTCCACGACGCGAGCTATAGTAAATCAGTGGATAAAAGTTTTAAGTAGGTGGATGTCAATGGAATCAGTATATCACCGAATTAGAAGTTCTAGACCCTATTCTTACCGACCGTTTGTGTTACGTATCCCTTGCTCCACGTCATCGCGCCCTCATGTCATGGTATAATGAGATTTGAATACAGAAATTGCATTAAAGATGGTTTAGTGATAAATCTTGATTCTGTTTGTGGACCCTTGATGGACGTAGGAGGGTGGGACGCCGACGTAGAGAACGTCAAAATGTGAAATTTCCTGTTGAATGTCATACAGACTTTACCCAAGGTGTGATGGTTTGGGGAGAGAGATGCTATGACTGTAGATCATCGTAGTTTTTATTCGGGGTAATTTTAATATTGCCAGTTGCATAACAGATATGCTGGAACCCGTTGCATTTACTTACCTACAAGGGTTGATTAGTCTAAATTTCCAGCAAGATGATGCTCGTTCTCATATGGCAAGCGTTTAAACAAACGTCTTATAAGCTAATGTAATGGCGCTTCCATAGCTGGCACGGTCAGTCGATATGCCTCCAAACAAGCATGTCTGAGAGATCATTAGTAGAAGCGTGGGCCATTTTTCCTACCCCTCCAATAATTTGAACGATCCTCGGCTTCTTATCCAAGAGGCTTGGGATGAGATATCAGTGAACACAGTGAATCGGTGGATCGAAATCGAGGTATATTTCACTCATTACCAGAGGTAGGATTTACCAATATGACTTAAAACCAGGGTTGGCTTTAGGTGGTTATGTGTCAGATTTGCATGCATATATGAAATTTTTTTAGCGAATTCCGTATTATACAAAGTTGATAAAGTCAATTTATTATAAACACTCACTCATAGAGAACTGGAGGTATGGGGGAATATACTTAACACATACACACAAGTATTTTTCACTGCCGGTTACAAGAATAAAAGTATATTATTAATATCGAAGCTCCCGTATGGCTAGAGGAATTCTTAACAAACTTCCGTGTATGGTCTCCAGATTTTCTTGAATAGTTGGATCCATAAACGTCTGTTGCGCCTGTAAAATAGCAACTGCGTTATTTGGATTTAACTGCTGTATTAGGGATTTCACATTTTTAAAATGGCAGTAATAGTACAATGCTGCCTCTAGCCAATTCCCCCATCGTGTTTTAATCGGCTATGGAGGTAATTGAGTATTTGGTAGAATTTCATGAAATAACCGTACACGATTTGGTGCTTCAAGAAACACTTTCTTTACACTAGATATCAAATTATCAACGTTAGGGTAGTACCCCTTAATAGCTTCAGCAATACTATGAAGCCCATGTGCTAAACATGTTACATGAAGTATATTCTGATATGTTTCCTTCAAAATTCTTCCAGCGGCTCTCAGATAAATCACTCCATCGGTAAGAAATAATAAGAACTTATTATTAGATATATATATATATATATATATATATATATATATATATATATGTTGTTTTTCAGGTTTTCGCGGGTGGTGAATGTTAAATTCGTTTTCCGGGTATACTCCCGCGTAGGTGATAGGCCCCCGAGAGGGACCGTGGTTGTCTGAACGACGAATTTTTTTTTTTTCATTTCGAGTTACCAGAAGCCGCAGTAAGCAGTTATCTGTTAGAACCTGAAGATGGCAGATGAGATTCTGCCGAAACGTCGTTCAGACAACCACGGTCCCTCTCGGGGCCTATCACCTACGCGGGAGTATACCCGGGAAACGAATTTAACATATATATATATATATATATATATATATATATATATATATATATATATATATATATATATATATATATATATATATATATATATATATATATATATATATATATATATATATATATATATATATATATATTGTGACGGTCTAACCCCCCCTCGTATATTTATTTTACGTTATCCTGGTCACGGCACCAGTGTGACGACCCAACCCCCCTCGTCTATTTAGTTCATTTTATCCTGATTACGGCACCAGTGTAACAATCCAACCATCCCTCGATTATTTTGTATTTAATTTATTCACCTTTTTCTAAGTATCACCTGTCGTGAAGCGACCGGTAATACTTAATTAATTAATTGATCTTTTTCGTGATCGTCTGGGTTAACCGTTGCCTTGGTTAGCCCATCTTTATATGTAACTGTATGTTATTCGTCCATTGGTCAGCCCAGCGATGTTGCCACCATTTAGCTAGCTGATTTAACTTCTCTGATTTAGTCAGTCTATTTTTATACATTTACGCGGGAGCACATAGTACTTATTAACACGTGTTTGTATGTGTATGTGTAAATATGAATAGCAGAGGGCAAATAATGGTAAATATGGTCCTATTCAAATACTGCCCCACCTAAATTACTACATAATTCCACCCTTCTTCTAAATTCTTTGTAAGTTCTTAAAGAATAAAAGTCTATTTACTTTAATTTGTAGTATTACTTTTTTTTATCAAATTCAACGAAAGATGGCATATAGCTCTAATTTTCAATGCAAAATACTTTATCCAAATAGAATTTTTTCCGTAAAATCAACGGAGAGACCACATTACCTACAACGATTTATTTCCTTCTTAGATTAACTCAGCGATCCGTTTTGAACTGTAACTTGGTGAAAATTCATTTTACCAAAGAAGGTTTAGTGCCATATCCCAAAAAAAAACAATTATGCAGCTACGGACACGTGTTTCGGAGTTATTGCCCCTCATCAGCGTAGCGTAGCTAAAGAATTGGATCTAGAATGGGATAGATCAGGAACAAGAACTAAAATAAAGTACACGGTACTGAATTAGTGCCTTCATGTTCCCATGTGCCACAATTGGGGCCTCGATGAGCACAGTCGACACACAGAGCTCTATGTGTACTGCCCGTTTCCACCTTGCAAATACAAACCAAATATCTATATTCTTTCATTCATTGTGTCTCTTCTGGTAATACCACATTCACCAATTTAATGTGTCACTTAAAATGTTGTTAACAATCTTAACTGCCAAATTTGGGAAGTCTCCCATTAGTATTTTTTGTTATCGTGGATACACACAGGCACACACGCATACACGCACGCATGCACGCATGCACGCACGCACACACACACATCTACACAGACACACACACGCACCGACAGACATCATTCGGAAAAAGTCAGAATGGATTCAGGATTCAAAACGTATAAATCAATCAAAATCTCGATGTCGAAAAAAATCACAATTACTATACTTCCTTATATTAGGTATAAGAAAGTAAAAAGCTTAATTCATTTATACCTGTAAATCATTTCAATCTTGAGCATTATCGAATTGTTATTAACTTACTCTCGAGAGACTGTTATATGGCAAAATTAGATTGACAAGATGTTTATTTCCTATTGCCTATTGATAAAAAATATAGGAAGTATTTGAGGTTTAAATTTGCCAGTAAGTTATACGAGATCAATTGCTTACCTTTCGGATTAAACATAGCCTCGTATATTTACGCCAAGTTAATGAAAGAAGTTGTTAGGTATCTTCGACTTTTAGGTTTTAAAATAGTGATATATTTAGATGCCATATTACATGTTGCAGATACCTACGAACAATGTTCTAAAAATATCAATATTTCAACTGATCTCGCTTGGGTCAGTAGTAAATTATGAAAAGAGTACATTCTTGCTTATAAGGAAAATTCAGTGTTTAGATTTTCAATTCATATAATATGACAATTCAAATACAAAAAAATAAAATTGAAGCCATAGTTAAATTAGTTCACAGATTGAAAAATAAAACATCAATAAAGATTAAAACATTTATTTCCTTTGTTAGAAAGTTAGTATCTGTTTCTCCAGCTATAAATTATGGGTGGCTTCACACCAAACCATTTGAAATTGTTAAATTGAGGAATCTTAAATACAGCAACATGAATTTCAATCGAAACCTCTGAGCCTAAACATGGAATTTGATTGGTGGTTAATTAATATTAATAAAAAAGGGAAAAATATTTTGAAAAAAACAATTTGCATTAGAGATATTCTCTGACGCATCTACTTCAGGGTGGGGGGTATATTGCAATAGTCAAGAAGCAAATAGTTTTTGGAATGAAACGGAACTCTGCAATCATATTAATTTCTTGGAATTTTCAAGCTGCCTATTACGCTTTAAATCCTTCACTAAATCTTTATGTAACTGCAACGTTCTACTAAGTCTTGATAATGTCACTGCAATAGCAACTATTAACGGAACGGGAAGCACTAAGTTTAAGCATTTAAACTATGGGGCTAGAACACTATGGGATTATTGTGAACATAAAAATATTTTTATTTTTCATCTTATATTAATAAAAAGATAATAGAAAAGCAGACTTTCTGTCAAGAATTACTTCAACAGACACGGAATTTCAGCTAAACCCTAACTTGTTTGCTTAGATAGTTGAACGATTTGGTTCACCTAATATTGATCTCTTTGCAATATGACTTAATACCAAATGTAACAATTACATATCTTGGAGACCAGATCCAAATTCCTTGTTTATTGATGCTTTTACTATTAACTGGAAAAAACCTTAGGTTTTTGCTTTTCCACCATTTTCATTAATTCATAGAATACTGGAAAAGATTAAATTGGATTGGATGATCGAATAATTAAGATTAATCTTCCTTACAGGTAAATTGACCAATCTTACAATTATTTTTTAAACGTTGTTTAATGTTGGAAAAATATTTATATATTATATTGATTTATTGGGATATCATAAAATTCAAAATTTAATTAACTTTTTAGTGTTTATATAAAATTTAAAATTCTTAATAAAGATTTGATATTATGAAGTGAATATTTAAGTTATAACAAAATTTGTATATACAGTTTAAAAAATTATAATAGCACATTTGGGAACCAACAGTTTTTATTATGCTATCGTGTTCAATACACGACTATACTCGCCAAACAAGTCATCGAACAAAACCACCGATTAATGTTAACAATAACAGATTCTAGAAAAGAGAACCGAGTTATAACCGAAGAAATATACATGAAATACAAAAGCGATTTTCTCGAGAATATTCTACTTTTTGACTAACAAACTTAATAAAAAAGCCTTGCTCCCAAATGTGGCACTGTTTGCTTAAACTGTATATAAAAATTTTTATCATAATTTAAATATTCACTATATTATCAAATCTTCTAATACGCCGAGAATAACACTTAGTTCGTTGCGAAGCGGACCCTTAATAATATACTTTTGATATATTTCTGCTGTCATCGCTTCAAGGTAAATTCTCTTGTTCATTGGCTGTAGTCAAAAACTGAATGGAAAAAAAATAACGATTTTCCGTAAATGCTAACAAAATAAAAAATAAAAATTATGCAATAATAAATAATGGATCAATAAAATGTTTGTCCATGGTGTCCAGTTAATGAGCATAATATTGTCATTTGATTATCGTAAAAATGTAAATTACTCCATTCGATTCTTAGTAGTGGCTTATCTATCATGAACGTCTTTATTTTACCTGTTAAGGTAATTAGAAGCATAGTAGAAACTTTATTTTGAAAATTAATCTATTTTACTACTAACCACTCTAACTGGATTCATGAACTAAGTTTTAGGGGCTATAAAAATAAATGTTTTATTGCAGAAACGAGCACTTAAATACACCACAGCACATAAACTAGACATCAGACTTGGACAAGTTGTTCTAGTTTTTATGAGAAGAGAGATCAGGAAAGTGCTATATTAATCTACTAAAAGTGTATATCAAATTTTTGATGAAATTTTTTACTACCGCAAAGCAATTTTATATACAGTATTTTCAGTTCAATACTAGCCTCCTAGAATAACTCTAGTCCATAATTTTGAGAAGAAATACGTCGATTTAGTTTTCGAAAGGGAAGTTTGAAATCTCTGTTGGCTGAATGGCATCCCTTTAAGATTCAGCTTGTGCATGAACTAAGTGATGATGATCCAGATCGGAGGATACAATTTTTGTGAAACAGTGATGAATATGCGTAATGGTGATCTTCTTTTGATAAAAAATATTATATTCTCCGATGAATGCACTTTCAAATTAAATGGTGAAGTGAATTGTCAGTATTGTAGATACTGGGCAAGGGAAAATCCTCGATGGATGCGGGAGCAGTAGTACACACAGTATCCACAAAAAGTAATTGTGTGGACGGGAATTGTAGGCAATAGAATCACATTGGACTAAAATTTTTTGATGGAACTGTAAACAGATTGGCGTATCTCAATTTTTAATTAGCTATCTCATCTCATCGTTATTAAATTTATTCTCCAGTAGAATTAATCCTGGAAATGTTAACGAAAGCCTGAGGTATCAACAAGATGGTGCGCCTCCCCGTTATGCAGCAGACGTTAGAAGGTATCAACCAAATATTTCCGAACAAGTGGATTGGTACACGTAGACCCATTGAATGGTCATTAAGTTCACTGCATCTTAATCCATTAGATTATTTTCTGTGGGGCAATTTAAAAACCCAAGCCGGAAAACATTGTTGAATTAAAAGAGAGATTAGAACAGAAATAACCAACATTTCTTAGGAAACTAGAAATAAGTTTCAGCAACATTCTATTCATCGTTTGGGATATTGTTAACTACAACAAGGAGTGCAGTTCGAACATGTTTTTATCATTAACTTACCGTTAGTTTCAGTGACTTATTTGTTCAAACAAAACATGAAAAATTAGTAAATTCTTTTATTCAGAATCTTCCAAATGATCAATTTTAGACCCCAAGTACATTTTTGGAATCAGCTGTAAAAGCAGAATCCAAAAATTGAGAAATATACGGGGTACTCCATTTAAAAAAAATATCGATGATATCATAACGGAAAGAGTGATGACGTCATAACCAAAAAAAATAAAAGACAAGGTGTGCAATTGAAATTAAAAATCGACGTGTCTGAGGATTTTTTCTAAATATTTTTAGTTTAAGAAATAATGAATTTATTACATACTTTACAGACACACTGTATATATTTGGTCTCCAAAAAAATATCAGTTGCTTTTAGATTAGACCTGTTTGTCGCAAATTTAAAATAAAAAGCGAAAAATAAAAACATATACTCGAAATTATACCTCAAGATACTGCAAACTATAATACACATACCGGTAATACTTAATTCTTCTAATTTTCAATAATACACAGATAATTTCTTTTAAGTCCCCGATCATGTTCACCAAAATTCCCCAGCGGTTTACCCTTTATTTGATACTCTTTCTAAGCTTAATTATTTAGCAAAAAAATCATTAAAATATTTTAACGATTACTGTGTCATATAGTATACATACGTAATTATATTAGATAATAACAAAATATTGTCTGCAGCTGATGCCAATTTACTATTTGGCATCTGATATATAGTTATTTTTACATGTCTCCAACTATCAACAGTCAGAAAGTATATTGCTTTTTCTAAATTGAAACATTATTTATACATAAATTGTTATTATATATATATATATATATATATATATATATATATATATATATATATATATATATATATATATATATACGAGTATAAAATAATATATTCTAATAAAGGTCCAATTAAAATACCAAAGTAAGGTATTCCAACAGAGAGATAATATTAATTTACAAATAGTAATAAATACTAAACTACCTAAATGAGGTCGTAATCCTATCACTTTATTTAATTGAAGAGTACTAACGAGTTAATCTACCAGTGTCAATCGCAGTGTAACGAGTTAAACTACAAGTGTCGCAATTTAATAAATTCGAAAAATGCTTCAACACACCGATCTTTACAAAGGTATAATAAAAATTTAAATATCAAAGTATTTCAACCGAGAGGTAAGATTAATTTATAAATAGTAATAAATATGAAAATATCTAAATGAATTTTAATGAAGTTTAAATTAAGTTGCTACACACACTTCTCAATGATTTATAAATTTTTATCATACAAAGAGAAGTGACTAGGCTTTAATTGCGATTGCCCACTAGTAAAAAGTTTTTACCCAATAAATGGAAATCCTTGTTGTGAACTTCGCGTATACCACTTGCAGACCGGTTTCTGGTTATTGTCAGTGCAAAGCAAGTACACTCAACGTCAACATGGAGGATGGCAGAAAGAATCATAAATCTGTATGTGATGGTAAAGAACTATGGATTTAATCTACCAGTGGCGAATGGTATACGCGAAGGCCTCGAGAAGAATTTCTATTTGGTAAAAATCTTTTATTAGTGGGCAATCGTAATTAAAGTTTAATCAATTTTCTTTGTATGATACAAGAAGTACTTGTGACAACTTTATTTAATCTTCCATTAGATAATGTGAGAGGATTACCACATTGGTACCTTATTTAGGTATTACTGTTAATATTTATTCGTACTACTATTTGTAAAATAACATGTAGAAATTATTATTCAAAACAGAATATGAATCTATATATATATATATATATTTTGATTCTAAACCACATTATATATTACTTTGTGAGAACAGTGTCGTCGGTATTGTAATATTTTGTTTGGTTTTTAATGTTGGTATACAGATATTGTTAGTAAAAATGTGTGAGTGTCAACTGGTGAGTACCTTGTGTTTTATTTATTTTTGGTTTTATTAGACAGAATAGTTGAAATTAAAAATAACATTATTGAGTCAGTAGTACTGAACATAATGTGCATATTATCTTTTTTGTAATCCAAGTTTCAGCGTTTTGGCAAATAGCCGGGAAAATAATTGTTTAAAATGATATATGTTATACTTATCTGTGATAAGATTTGTAAAAGTTAGTAACAAAAATTTTCAGTTAATATTATTTTTCATTCCACTCTAAAAATGTAATTGTTACAACGTGAAACGCATTTAGTTTGGACGCAACGGAAAGGTCGAATCCATAGGCAGAATAGGCCCCTTGCACTTACTGGATTTTTTTAAATTAATTCCTATATCGACGGTGATCTGACAATCTACACTTTGGAGCAAATATTTGTTTAATAGTGATTATAACCTAAAATTTTATGACGGATTCAATAGAAATATGCTCGTAAATCTGTGTAAAACGAGGCAGTAAATACCTCCTATCTGCATGAAGTAAATTTCAGTCTGGCAACAATGTCTATCTGCAGATTTGCATTGGCGTGCGTATAAATAGTACAGTGAGGTTATAAGTGGTGCACGCACAAATAATCGAATAGTGTATAAACAATATTATATTTTTTACACAATTGTGGTTCTAAGGTAAGTTTAAAAGCTCTATGTTAATTTGCACATTGGTAATTATTCAAAATCTTTGATGGTGATGTGTAATTGCAAAGTTAAATTGCCTTGCACATAGGAGATATTGGTATTTTAAATTTTCTGAAGAACTAATGCACACTGGAGCAATTAGCATTTGTTTGTGGCTTGCAATTTATAAACTATTGATATTTTATTACAAAATAGCAGATAATAATATATTGATATTAATTGAATATATCTATTTTTCAGTGTTAAACATGTCTGGCAACCGTCAAACTGAAAAAATCCTAGCGCTGACTGTAATTCTAAATGCTAAAAAAATAAATGAATCTGCACAAAATGATTATAGTTCCATGGAAGAGATAAATAAGGTTAATAAAATTTGTGTAGCTGATTTAGGTTTTGATAATATCCCAATCGTGTTTGCTGAAGATAGTATACCTGATATGGCGAATGAAATTAGTCAGCACTATGATTATTCTAATAGTTTGTGTGACAAAAAATTTTGCGAGAAAGGTACGTTACAACAAGAATGTGATATAATTAATAAAGTGCTGAGTCCAAGTGGCAGTGATGATCATATAGCGAAAATTCTTATAAATTATAACAAAGAAATATGTCATGAACCTGCTACAGACACTGAAGCAAACCTTGCCAAAAGTATAAAATTATTTTTGATAATAATAGACCGGAAATAGTTAAAAACTCATTTGAAGATAAGAATATAATTGAGTCTAATGAAGGTACTAATTTGCTTAGTGACCAAAGTGATAGTGACTTCAGTGATACCTGAAACTGATGACGATAATGAGAGCGAAAAAAGAAAATAATTTTGATGTGGATGATCATAGTGCTATCCTATATGAAATTAAAGAAAATAATAGCAGTACAAATGAAAATGATTTCGGCAATATGAATAAAGGGAGGAAAAGGAAAAAAAGGCAAAGAGCGATGAATGGAAGAAAAATAAAAACAAAAGGTTGAGAATGCTTGGCCAAGAGTACTTAGGCTATACACGTACAAACAATTTCCATGAAACATAATAAACAGCGACGGGCAAGGAAAATGGGACCATCTTGTGAATCATCGAAATGTATAAAATCTAAAAAGAAGTATTGCCAAAATTTTGAATCTACACTAAGGAAACCTATTTTTAATGAATTCTGGACTGAAATCAACTGGGACCAAAGAAAAATGTTTGCTGCCTCACATGTAACCAGGTGTGATACTCAAAGAAAAACAAAAGAGAAATTAGACGATGATACTTCACAAAGGTCAGGCATGTTCATGTATACCTTGAGCAGCGAAAACAAATCATGTATGTTTTTTCTCTTTCAAACTATATATCATATGTGGGGTCGCTATTGATGTCTAAGTATTTAATAGCGAAAATAATCTTTTAGTAGATTACTTTTTGCGTTTTTTTTTAATATTTATTCCAAATAAGTGTGTGTCGTCTATGACAGTGTTTATCCGTTTGTCAGTAAACTGCATATTAATAATTTTGTTTTCGTCATAATTACACCCCATTTAATCGTAAAAGTGAAGATGTCTTACGAAAATTACGAGAAATATGACATGCTAGAATGCTTTATTCAAAGTAATAACAAATGTGACATTGCATCGGAAATATATTTCAATCGCTATCCAGAAAAAAGGCAACCTAATAAAGCTATTTTCAAGAGATTAAGAGAAAATCTCATTAATTGTGGGTCTTTCAACAAACCAAGACCAAAATATCAGATATTTATATCTAATTTTATAATACATTACAATTACAAAATAAAAATTCAAATTTAAATAAATGTTCAAACTGATGTTCGTTGTATTCGATACATAAATTACACCTCTTCATAACACTCTAAACTGCATTATAAATATGAAGATTTGAAATGGAATTCACACAGTCAATTAAATTTTGTCTGAGTTTATTTATGTCGGTACTGGTTTTCTTGTACAATTTGTCTTTAATATGGCCCCAAAAGAAAAAATCCAGTGGCGTTAAGTCAGGTGATCCAGTTATTTCCAAAATTGGTATTTAATAATTCTGAAACAGTCCTGATATTATGAGGTGGTGCACAATCTTGTTGAAAGAACTGATTTCTTGACTCAATTAAGGGTAGATTGTTCGTAAATTTCTCAATAATTTTCTGGTTTAAGATTTCGTAGTACCGTTGGCCATTAAGATTTTCTTGATATATGTGATATGTTAAAACACGATTGCCACGTAGAGCACTTCAAACACTAAAATCAAAGCAACCCTTAGATCGCACGTCAACGGTACGGTGAGGGTTCATATCAGACAAATAGTGCTCGTTATGCCTATTGAAAATTCCTACACTGCTAATGTAGGCTTTATCTGTCCAAACTACATTTCTAGAGAAGAATGGATCTTATTGACTTTTTTTACGATACCATATGCAAAACTCCAATCGTCGCTGAAGATCAGTTGGTTGCAGGTGATGTTGCTTCCTTATTGTATAAGGCCTGAATTTGTGTCTTCAAAATACCCAAAGCTCGACGTCTTGAAATCCCAGAATCAGCTTCAATTTGACGACTTGAAATTAAATAATTTGCTACCGCCATTTCAATTACAGTTATAACAGTTTCTTTAGCATCTTCAATGATGTAATTTTTTGGTCTTGGCTTATTGAAGGACCCATAATTAATGAGATTTTCTTTTAACCTTTTAAAAATTGCTTTATTAGGTTGTCTTCTTTTTGGACAGCGATTGAAATATATTTCGGATGCACTATCACAATTGTTATTACTTTGAATAAAGCATTCTAGTATATCATATTTCTCATAATTTTTGTAAGACATCTTCACTTTTACGATTACATGGGGTGTAATTATCACCAAAACAAAATTATTAATATGCAATTTACTGACAAACGAATAAACACTGTCATAGATGACACACGCCTACTTGAAATAAATATAAAAAATAAACGCAAAAGTAATCTACCAAAAGATCATTTTCGCTATTAAATACTTACACATCAAAAGCGACCCTTCATATGATATAGTTTGAAAGAGAAAAAAATTTACTTTTTAACTAAACCATAGCCAACTATGATTCCCGTTTAAAAAAATATAACTTTATGCCATAACTCGAAATTGCAACTTTTTTTTTTAAATTTTCTCGACGCCACTATATTACTTACTACACACCATACAGAAAAAGTACCGCAAGAATGTAAAAGTGGTTTTTTCATAACTTTACAAATAATCAAGATATTGACATGTCTAAAAGACGAAAAACTGAACTTTTGATTATAACTCGAAAACAAAAGTGGATAGCAAATTTTTGTTAATGCCGGTGAATTTGTTTCAAAAAAAGATCGACAATTTGTCTTCCATTTTTTTGTATCTCTTACAGTTACCGAGTTACCCTATACAAACATCGAAATTTGCCCACCCTGTACATATAAAATTTAAAATAATTGGATTTTCAGTGTATTACCTACAATGGTTGTATTAAATCTATTCTGTTATGGAAAATAGTCATATTTATATCAATTTGGCTATTGAGCTGTGACGAAATGTATGCACAATAAATAACACGTAGACAAAGTGGCATTTTGCCATCGTTCTGTTGCCGACAATTTGTTTTCTTATCGTCACAGTCCTGAGGATGCCTTTAAATAAAGACGAAACGTCGAACATTTGAAATTTGGTTTTCTTATTTCCTTTTATCACCCCAACAATTTATAAGGAAAATCAGACAGTTTCTCGAAATTCTTTATATTCTTGATTTTGGTAAAGTTTAAGCAACCGGAACACGTGTAGAGTGAGCCTAATAAAACATTTAAAGGCGAATTGTTTTTCTTCCCCTTCTGTCTAAAATATTAAATGATGTTTGGCAAGCAGCCACTCCAGAGTATTAAATAATTTATTAATAAATACAGGAAAAGTGATGTTTCTACAGTGTATTAATACACAAGAAAATAAAACAGCAAATAATGATCATTTCACAATTCTTTCTATAAACACAATAAACGGAACTTTATTTAAATTTATATAATAAAAACGTCAATAAAGACTTGCAAACATTTTATGATTCCAACCTTCTCAAAAGTCTCGTAAAATTTTAATTAAAAGGATCAAGGACTGCGTTGAGTCGAGATATAATATGCCTAGCTAGTCAAAACCTTTACCACTTCCATAATTTCATTTTATAATAAATGTTTTAAATGTCAAAAATCTGGCATATTATTGCTTCGTATTTATGCATTTTTAGAATAAAAAATAACAAAACAATTATTGGGTATTAAAAAAAGCATTTTTTCAAATATAACATTATATTAATAAATACCTATATATTTTTATATTTTATTGTGATATTTCTATCTGAGTGTGCTAGAATAAAAGTTTTAGGTATATAATATTTTTTTGCTTCTAATATTAAGAACACTGTTATTTAATTCAATGCTGTTCTTGCTCCTTGACTGAGTAGTTGTTTTAATAGATTCTATCATAAAATTTATTGGAAGTGTTGTTTTTGTACAAAGTACAAATTTATTCATTTTATACGTGCTGGCTACACTGCTTTTCAGCGAGAATGATTAATTCTTAGTTCAACAGTACTGACATCTACATATCGTTTTCTCAAAACTTATCGATGAATTGAAAGAACAAATTAGTGTATTCGATCAAAATAAAGTAGCCAAAAAAATAATAAATACCGTAAGTACCCAAACAAAAGTTATTGTAAGAAATGTTTCCATAGGTTACTGATATGAAAGAGTGTGAAAAAAATAATTGTGATAAATCTGTAAATAAACCCAAAGGAACCAAACCATATTTGGAGTTTCTCCATCTCCAGTCTAGTGCGTTCTTCTTATTTCTATACCATTTTTGAACTTGATGGTATATTTTAAAAGAATGCTGGACGTGCCGCTGTCTGAGTGGGAGACAGGCTTGCGACACAGTATACCAGTAGATTATTTCTCCTTATTGTAGGGCCTCGTCGCCGGGAACCTTCAAGAGCGGTTAAACTGACCCGTTAAAATGAAAAGCATCAGTGTTAGCAAAGAGAATAATCCTTGTATTCTCTTTGATGTTAGTAGTGGCCGTTTGAGCGGCATGTATGTTATCAGCGAAATAAAAAATAACTCGTGGTGTGAATGCTTTACGCGTAATTGGTTTACTGTTGCAATTGTATGCATTTTATTTTATTTTAAATTGGGGAACGATAAGAAAAGAGGGGGAATGGTTTACTCATGTAAAGGGTGTACAAATAAAAGTTATTGTAGTAATGAAAAGTTCTATTCATTTCCTCGTGATGTCGAAAGCTAAGTGAAAAACTGTTATATTATTGCAAGCATAAAACATAAAATCTTTTGTTTTGGATTTACAATAAGACGAATGCTCTTCTCCATCTATTTTGAATAATTGTTAAAGATATTACAGAATAAATTTTAAAATGTGTGTATGTTGTAGACAAACTACAAATTAGTCAATTTATAAAAAGTTAGTCAGTTTTAAATGATTATTGCTGCTTTCATTTTGTAAATCCATATTTTTTAATTCAATACTAACAATTTCAGCCAGGCGGCGACGGGTTGTTATTAGATTTTTGTAAGACAATATATAGGCGATTATTTTTAACACATCGTATCTTGGGGTTCTATTATTTGCGGGCCATTTACAGGGTAAAAGAGTTAAATAATAAAGTTAAAGCATATACAGGGTGTCCCATATTTAAATACCTTCTTTCAAGTGGATAATAGGACTATAAAATATAAGTTGAGTTTTATATATATATGCCTTAAGTCAGTTCATAAGGGAACTACAATCCCTTAATGGGGGTAAGTAAAACATAGTTATTTGCCAATACATTCGAAACGTCGTAAGTTGCAAAAATTAAATTTGGACTATGATTAATTTTATAATGTTACATATTTTGTTAAATTTTTATCTACATATCATGATTTGTTGGAGTAATTACAAAGGGGGGTGGGGGGTGAATTTTCGCCATAACTTTTTGTCTCATTTTTTTTACACATTTATAGCGGAAAGAAACGATAGTGTTAAAAACTGAATAAAAAAGGTCCTCTTACTAAATGTCGATATAAACTATCGTTTTTGTACTTAAATATTGCAATGCAGGATGGGTATACAATAATCGATAGGTAGGTAACTACATACCTCTACAAAAATAACTCCTCACTTTTATTTATAAACTGATTTAAGGCAAATGTTTATTAACAAAACTTAACTTATTTTTTTATAGTTCTATTACCCTCTTGAATAGAGGCACTTAATTATGGGAACCCTGTATATAAATTGTTTGGAATCCTTAAATTTATGTTGATCATCTGTTAAGTGGTTTGCATTTTTAATAAGTGCAATTCTCTTCCATTACGATTGTTTCTTTTCAATAGTAAAATACCTATGTTAGAACACCCTGTATACATCCTATAATACGTATGGAATGATAAACTACACAAACAATGATTTCTTTTATGTCCTCACAAAAAAAATCTAGGGACATTTTTATAAATATACGTATTTTTTTTTAATTGATTTAGAAAAAAAAACAAGCAAATGTGTTTTTTATGTCTTATATAATTTTGTAAAAATATCCCTAGACATTTCTTGTGAGTGTATATTAGCGAAATAATAAATAAATGTAAAATTAATATTTATTGCACTAGTTCCGGAAAGTTTTGTTCATATTTTCACGTGAAAAAACTGTTACATTAGTCTATTGATTTTAGTATAGGAGTTATTGTTTTACAAAAGCAAGAACTATTAATAAAGTAATTTTAAGAATGTAAAATATAAATTGAAAGTATAATATTTTACTTCCACACCACATCACGTGAGTAAAGGCGCTGTGTATTGGCAGTTTTTCGAAATTATTGAAGTGCTTTAAGAAAAAAATACGAACATATCTTACGGTCTTAAATTTATTAATAGAAATTGAAAACTAGCAAACAAAACACAAAATTAATAATTTGGAATTATCGATAATTCATTTGTTTTTTTATACCTAGCTATTTTATTTGTTAAACTAAGAAATGTTTAGCATTCATTATTCAATTTTTAGTAATAAAATATTATGCCTATTGTGTATTTTATTTCATTTATCTAGATAATCTACAGATTATTTTAGTTTAACCATATAAAATGTTAAAAAAAGAAATATATACACATTGCTAAACAAACATTAAAAACCCGTGGTCTCTTTTTTAACAAATAATTATTTATTTTATTAATTAATCAACAACGCTGAATTTGCTTCGTACACCCATGGTATCCTCGTAAAATACTACGACTGTGACGCAACCACCTGCATTCGAGGTCGCAGAGCGCTCAGTAGATTTATGAATAAAATATAGCTGAAATAATCTACTGGTTATACTATGCTTGCGAGGCACAGATTTCCTTGAATTGTTTCCTTAAAAAAATTTCATGTGGATTACGTTCTCTTCAAATTCTGTTTTTATTAATTCTTCCGGAGATATGAGATGTTGCTTCGCCACTAAAAATCAGATTAGGAGCAAAATTAAGAAAATTAGGATCTGTTTGTAATCGTTGAAAGAAATCTCGAGCAGCGTCCATTCTTCTTGCATAATCAGTTTGACGAAGATGATGTAAATCTTGAATTTTATATGCTGTCATTTTCAAATCTTTACGAAGAATTTTGTGAATCGTAAAATATGGAATATCAAGTTCGGCAATACACCATCGAATTAACTATTTTGGACAAAAAAAGACCAGCAGCATTTACGTTTTCTATAGATCGTCTTGGTTATTCACATGATTTTTCTTTATTTAGACTTATGAGAATTTCTTTACTTATTGACGAATTAAATTCTTATGACGAGGTTGTGTGCCTGTTTCTCTTCTAAAACGCCTTTGGGCAAGAACAGCTGAGCTAGTTTAATTTTGATTTAAAAAATTATAAACACTTTTTATAATTTGTCTAATTTTCACTTTATTTGTTATTTTTACAACTAGTTTCATTCTATTCGGACATTTTCCAGTTAACTAAAATATACACAGATTTTACTTTCATTTACATATAAACTGAACTGAATAGAAGGATAGGTCACTTTATGGTTGATTATATAATCCAATCTTGTACAAATGTTATGTCTTTAAATGGAGGGGTTTCTCAAGATAGTAAATTATTTTACGGTGTGATTTTTATTAACAACATTAGGTTATCTGAAGTGTAATAACTGAGAATTATTTAAATCTATTTGTTCGTTTAATATGTTGTAATTTTTATTCCTATTAAATTTATTAATTTCTAGCACTTCTAATAAATTAAGTTTTTTACTTTTCCCACAAATATGTAAAATTTTAGGTTGATGGTCATCAGTTCTGTATGACCAAAATCTGTTAGGTGTTTATAGAAGTTAGAATGGTGTTTTTGTGTGTGAATATATTCTCTATATCTTACCCCGAATGATCTACCTGTTTGCCCTATATATGAGGGGTTACATTCTAGGCAATCTAACCGATATACAACATATTTTTTAGAGATATCAGTTTTTTGTTTTGCATTGAAAAGATATCTGCCTCTATTTTTGTTAGAACTAAATGATGTTTTAATATTAAATTTGGAAAATGTATTGCTAATTGAATAAGAGAGTTGACCTGAATATGGTAATGATATGTATGTTTGAACTTATTTCTCGTTGATAGTGGGGTAAAGTTCTTTTAAGAGGGACTTATTTTGTTTTTTGTAGATTAGATTGTTTATTATATTTTGAGGGTACCCGTTATTATTTTCTATAAGTCTTATTGTATCTAATTCTTCTTTTAAATCTGTCTTAGATAGAGGTAAGCTGAAGGCTCGATGTGTCATAGATTAATAAGCGGCTAATTTGTGGGAGAGAGGATTATAGGAATTAAAGGGGATAGTGGCGTCTGTAGTTGGTTTGCGGTAAATATTATAAGAAAATGATGTTTTATGTCTTTTTATAGTTGTCGTGAAAGTCTATTGATTTATTGTCGTTCTCTGTTTCTAAGGTAAAAGATATATTATTATGTGTGTTATTGATAAAATCGAGGAGTATTTTTAATTGTCTGTTTGTCCCTTTAAAATCTATTAGAATTTCATCAACGTACCTGTACCAAAAGATATCTTTTTTTTATATTGGAGAATCCAATATAGTTTCATCAAGATTATCCATGAATATATCAGATAAAAGGGGGCTAAGTGGCGAACCCATAGGAAGCCCTGTTTTTTTGTATAAAGATGTCCTCACTAAATTGGAAATAATTTTGATCTAAATACAACTTGAATGTTTGCAGTCTTTCATTTTTTAATTTAGGGATAATTGTGCATTTTTCTAGTATATTTGAAATTAAAGGGAGACATTCGGAAGGAGAGATATTAGGAAACATATCTGACACATCAAACGATACTAATTTTATAGAGTTGGGGTCAATATTTAGGCTGTTTAATTTAATTGTTAAGTCTAAGGAGTTATTTATTGTATTTTTGAGCTTAAATTTTGTAATAGATTAAAACTCGTAATTCAGATAACTTACGTGTCGGTGCATTTGTGTAGGAAACCACTGGTCTAATGGGTTTATTTTCTTTGTGTAATTTAACTAAGCCATACAACTTTGGGGCTTTGGGGCAGATATCTTTTCAATGCAAAACAAAAAACTGATATGTCTAAAAAATGTGGTGTACATCGGTTAGATTACCTAGAATGTAACATCTCATATGTAGGTCAAACAGGTAGATCATTCGGGGTAAGATATGGAGAATATATTCACACACAAAAACAACATTTCAACTTTTATAAACACCTAACAGATTCTGGTAATACAATAACTGATGACCATCAACCTAAAATATTACATATTTGTGGGAAAAGTAAAAAAACTTAATTCATTAGAAGTGCTAGAAATTAATAAATTAAAGAGGAATAAGAATTACAACATATTAAACCACCAAATAGATTTAAATAATTCTCCGTTATTAAACTTGTTCAGATAACCTAATGCTGTTAATAAAAAAAACCCTACATTTAAAGACGTAACATCTGTACAAATTTGAATTATATAATCAACCATAAACTGACCCATCCTTCTATTCAGTTCAATTTATATTTAAATGAAAGTAAAATCTGTGTATACTTGAAAATGTCCGAATATGATGAAACTAGTTGTAAAAATAACAAATAAAGTGAAAATTAGACAAGTAATAAAAAGTGTTTATAATTTTTTAAATCAAAATGGATTTTCACAAAGTAACTTCATCTTCAATCAACTTTTATATTATAAATAAATTCACTATTTGCATTTTTTCTTGCGGTGACGACATTTTGCGTTTATCAAATGACATATCTAAGTCGTTTGACAGTATTAAAACAAAAATTCATAGACGATGTAATTTTTAAATTATTTAAATATTATTTATTAGGCAATAAATTACTAACTCTATTTTACACCGTTCATTGCGGTTTATTTTGCCTGCTTGGTTATATTAGGGCGATACGTCGCCATATTTAATATGGTTTGATTTGCCGCCGTGTTATGATGTTTTATATGAGGTTGTTACGATTATACTAAAATTCACTTTAAATATTATATGAGCGCTGCCTGGCGAAATTTTCTTAATCGAGATAAACTGAGGCCCTAATATATTTTCCCTTTCGTGTAAAGTCCTAATTACAGAGAGGCCAAATGTGGCCATTACTATTAGAGGATAATCGAGATTTACTTGAAAATCAATAATGTTCCAGATGTGGGAAATATATGACTTAGTGAGAGGTAAGTAAGATCTGATTAGATTTAGCCAAGTTGGAAAAAAAACTTTGGTTTAAACTTTGTTTTCATAAAACGCGAATGGTGTATGTGTACCGGGTGAATCTCAAACATGACGTAAGCTTATAACTTCCTTATATCCACTATTTTACTTTAACATTTGGGGGTCATAAAACAGAACCCTACAGAAAAAGTTTGAACAAGTTGGTCATGGAATAAGTCCAAAACAGTACACAGAATATTTTCAAAACAAACAGCTTCAAATATCGTATTTAACCCTCCGGTGGGCGCGCCTATTAGTTTCCCATAAACGGGCGCACTGCAGCATTTACACCGCATTACGACATCATGGCATATTACTTCTAAATAATATACCAAATGCAAATTATATAATAAAGTGACACAGAATATGGTTTTAGAAAGAATTTTATTGAGCATACAAAATAAAGTGACATATTTTATAATAAAAAAAGAATGAATTATTCCACTTTCATTTGCTATTAGTTCTCACAGTCAAAACATTTTGTTATGTTACTATGTCTCTTACATACATTGTTTCCACATTGTTGACAAACTGACTTGGTTCTATTACTTTTGTGTTTTCCACAAATATGACAGATGCCTGGTTTTGCTGCTTCTTTGGTAGGTTCGTTATTGTCTATATACTTTGACAAAAATGACAAAACGTCCTTAGGGAGTATTTTTAGTAGTGCTCTGTCTTTTAAGTGATCTAGCATTAACTTTAGAGCAAGATTTTTAAGAAAAAAATCGTCTTCTATCCTTGTTGTCAACATTGTTAAACTTAAAAATAACACGTGCATTTATTCCACTTGTGTCCTTGTATTTCTTGAAGTACTATACGATGCGCACATTTGGTCGACAGTATCAACACCTCCCTTTGTGGTATAATAATCTAAATTTACTAAAGGTTTTTTTGTGTTTTCATCTACTTCTCAGGTGCTGTGCATTGTCGAAAGAACAATAACGGCTTTGTTTTTCTTAGGAACCGTTGAAACCAAACAAAAGTCGTCTGGAAAACCAAAATGAGTTGATTTGAGTTATCGAGTTTTATTAGGCTGAAATTCCGAAGGTATTTCTTTCTTGTTCTTTTTCATGGTTCCCAGAAGAGTAAGACCTTTTGTTAACAAATATTCTGCCAATGGGTAGTTAGTGTAATAATTGTCAGTAGTAAGATTTCTGTTTGTGTTTTCTATCGGCACGATTAGTCTCTTTACAATGTCACTGGCTTTGTTTGACATTCTATATGGCCCAGGTGCCTGCTTTCCGCAGTAAATTTCAAAGTTGTAGGTATAAAATGATTTGGCATCACAGAGTGCATACATTTTGATACCATATTTTGCAGGCTTGTTGGGGATATATTGTACGAACGAACAGCGCCCTCGAAACCCATACAGCATCTCGTCAATTGTAACAAACTCACTCAAACTGGAATGTGCGATACAATTACTGACAAACTCTTGGTGGAAATTACGGATCGGCGCTAGTTTGTCGGTTTCTTTTCTCTCTTCTCGAGTATTTATGTTATTAAATCTAAGGACACGAAGTAAAAGAAGAAAACGCTTGTAACTAAAAAGTGCCCGTAAAAGAATCATTCCATCCGGATGTGCCATCCGGATCCCACAGCTCAAAGCAGTTTGTGTGGCTTCCTTTCTTTATCCCAATTAAAAACAGTGCACCTAAGAGAGCTTTGATTTCTGTTCTTGTTGTGTTTCTGCAATCTCTTTCTCTTGAATATTCAACATCAATTCTTTTCTTCTCAATATATATGTTAGTATTAGTCACAATGTCGTCAATCATTTGGTTAGTAATAAACAAATTAAATGCATCATTTTCCTTATGTATATTTTTGGCATTTCCTTTTGGATCTGGTAATTTTTTTATAATGTTCTTTGCCTTTATCTTACCAGATTAACTAGGTTCACTTAGCCAAAAAGTCTCATTGTCTCGTACTATAAAAATCCGGAAGTCGTTTTCTTGACGATTCTCTTCGTTGTCGTATTCATCTGTGTCCATTTCGTCTGCTGATTGCTCAGATTCACTGCTATGTAAGTCTTTGGTTACCGCCTCTTCCTCTGTCTCTGTTTCACTGTCAGATTGTCCATATTCAGGTTCCCTATCATATTCCTCCCTCCTTTCTATCACTCGTTCTTCTTCTAATTCTCTACATATTTGCTCCATAGCAATCTCCAACTGATCCTTTTCGTGACCTAAAAACACAAACACGTGGACTTTGATTTATTTTACCTTACAAAAATCCCAAAAAATTAGTGAGATAAAAATGAGCACAAATGTTATTGTGGAAGAAACACACATACGCAAACATACACACATACATACATACATAAATAAATACATACAATACATAGAATAAAAATAAATGCAATATGAAACAGAATATGACAAAACAAAAGATACTTACATCGTAGGGCGCGCCCCGCCAATCACACCGCAAATTCGGGCACCTTCTCTTCAAACGTTAACAGTACCGCTTTGAACTGAAACACGCAATATATTGTAGGTGGGGATATATAATATGAATAACGAATACCTAAGCGCACAGGAGTACAGGGTTAGGCATATTTGTTTTGTGAGCGCACAATATAAATTTGCGGCCTTTTTCCGCAGGCGCGCCCGCCGAAGGGTAAATCCGACAAATTGTACACTTTCCCAAAAAACCGATAGTTTTGAAACATCCTGTGAAAAGTGCCATTTAGAATGCGATTTTCAAATGACAGGATCTATATTTTTTTGTATAGTTTTCCAGGGCAAGCAAACTTGAAGATAAAGAAACTTACAGACTTTTAAAGTTGTATATATTAGAAATATTCGTGACAAAATTTCATTTATTTGCATCTAATTACGTTTGCCTTGATATGAAATTATGATTTAGATATTTTATCAATTCTCAAATAAGAAACATTTAGTCGATTACTTTCACGCTGTTATTTTAAATTACACTTTCTTCAAATTATTTTCGATTCACAGACCTACAAAAAAAAAAGCTCTGTCCTAGAGATCAGAGCCAACTTTTCCCATGTAGTTTGACGCACTGAAACCGAATTTGGCAAAAACAATTTTTTTGACTCCTCAATTTTTCTCTATAACCCTCTATAAACCCCTAAGAGGGAAATTTTTTGAAAAATTTTCAATAAGAGATTTTTTTGGTCACTAATTACGAATCTGAAGTCAAACATGAATTTTGACCCAATGACAGCTGTCAACAAGCTGTCAAATATTTTAAATAAACAAAGAAAATTTGCTTTTAAATGTTTCAAAATTATATTTTCACTCTATACGTGTTTCGGCTTTTTAGGCCCTTTTCAAGAGTACAGATGAACTCTTGAAAAGGGTCTAAAAAGCCGAAACACACGTAGAGTGAAAATATAATTTTGAAACATTTAAAAGCAAATTTTCTTTGTTTATTTAAAATATTTAATAATGTTTCACAAGAAGCCAACCGCAGAATCAGTACAATGTATAAGCTGTCATATTTCATGAAAAATGTAAAGTCAATATTTAGAGCATATTATTAAGTTTTTGGGGCTGCTGATTACGAATCAGAAGTCAAAAATGAATTTTAACATAATAACAGCTGTCAACAAGGTGTCAAATTTTATAAAAAATGTAAAAAGTCAGTATGTCAAAGTTCATTTTTGACTTCTGATTCATGCCTAAAAAACTTAATAATCTGCTCCAAATATTAACCACATTTTTCGTGAAATTTGACAGCTTGTTGACAGCTGTCGTTATGTCAAAATTCATATTTAACTTCAGATTCGTGATCAGCGACCCAGAATATACTCGTAGGAGTATTTTTAGAAAATTTTCCCCTGAGGGAATTATAGGGGGTTGTAGAGAAAAACTGACGTCAAAAAAATTTTTTTTTGGCAAATTCGGCTTCAGTGCGTCAAAATACATGAGAAAGTTGGGTCTGACCTCTAGGACAGAACATTTTTTTTGTAGACCTGTGTTATTATCAAAAGCAAACACAAATTACATTGTTTTGCAAGATAAGAGCACAGGTGGCTTTGGAATCTCAAAAATAATTATTTACAGATTTTGGCAGGTAATTTAGTGCAATCTGCAGTATTTGTGTTATTTTAAATTTAAACCTCAATGGCATATTAAATATGTGATAATGATTATATATTATAAATTGCTGACTTCAGAAAGATTTTTTCTTTACACTGAGCCTAATGTACTCGGTGTATCACTTAAAATAAAATAAAAAAAAATAATTGAAATAATTTCCGGTTAAACTGGAAGTGATACGCATTTATAATACGTGAAACGTCACATTTCTGCATTAATCTAGTGTCAATTGTTGTATTTTTTAGTTTTTCGGTTAATACTCTTTTATTTAATGATCAATCGGTTTTTCCTAAATTTCTACCAAAAAAAAGTACATAAGTATAGTTTTTGATTTATTTTTTTTAGGTGAAAAATGAAGCAAGGAGAGCACATGATCACCCTGTACTGTACATGTGCTGACTATCGAACTTGATTTCAATAATATTACAAATCTGAGGCGCACTTTAGATATGCGCACTTCTTCTATTGATAGTAATACATACTTTTCCTTCCAAAAACAGTGTTATATTGTTACTAGTAAATCACATACATTTCAAGATAAAAAAAAAACAAAGATGATCTTTATGCTTGATTTATACAGGGTGAGGCAATAGTGCATCGGGCTTCGACATAATAGTTTTTTTTGTAAATTTTTTGCTGTTTTCGTTATTCGACAAGCAATAAAACCTCAGTTTAGTATAAATTGTCTTGTACAATCGACCATTTATCGCACTTATCGATTGCCAGTTATCATTTGTATTAAATTTAAAATATTTCGAGTTTTACAAAATGAATTTTAATAAAGCGGAACATGATTTTTTTTTTGGGCGAGTCAGACAGAAATTGTTTGCTTGCCAATAGAATTTATAAGCAAAGGTTTCCTGAAAGAAGGATTCCTGATGTTGGCATCTTCTAAAACCTTCTCAACAGATTTGTGGAAACTGGAAATGTCGAATTAAAAAAAAGTGAAAAAATAAAACGTGTTTTCAACGAAGAAAATGAGTTTTCTGTGTACTGACAACGGTTGAGAATTCCCATATTAGTCAGAGAGAAGTGAGTTCATTAGTAGGAATATGTAGACGGTCTGTTGGTCGAATCTTAAAAATAAATAAGTTTCATGCATATCATATTCAAATACACCAGGAACTATCTGATGACGATTTTCAAAGGCGTCTACAGTATTGTAATTGAGCCAGAGATAAAATGCAAGATATCACCTTCTTCAGTAATGTTTTATTCACTGATGATGCAACTTTTCATAAAAATGGATTTGTTAGTAGACACAATTTCCATTATTATGCTTCGGAAAATTCTCTAAGTTGATAACCAGTACAGATGGTCTATAAACGTTTGTGGAGGAATTATTGGAGAACATGTAATAGGGCCACATTTCTGTGATGGTACATTGACTGGAGCTATTTACCTTCACTTTCTGGCAAAATATTTGCCACAATTATTGGCGAATATTTCTGAAAGGATTCGAAATAGGATATGGTTTCAGCAAGATGGTGATCCACCATATTATTCTAATGCAGTTAGAGATCACTTAAATAATACCTACCCACTTCAATTTATTTAAAGAAATGGATCGACTAAATGGCCTACTAGATCCCCAGATCTTATAAAAATGGATTTCTTTTTTATGGGAATACGTGAAGGAAATTGTTTATAAAAACACACCAACAATAGTACAAAATATGACGGAAAAGATAATAACTGCTTTTAGATCTATTACACCGGCAATTTTAGTAACAGTGGAAATCTCATTTCAAAAGTGCATAGAGACGTGTGTCAATCAAAATGGGCAACATGTGGAGCACATATTATAATGTCTTCTAATGAATTTTTTGAAGAAATCTCTATTTTTTAAGTTTATTCTTGAATTTTGTACTTATTGCTCAATAAAACGAAAATGGTTGCAATTAACAATAGGAAGTACTTACAAAAAATATTCGTTTTTCATTTCTACATCACATCGTTGGAAAATATACAGGGTATTCCATTTGAAAACATTGAGAACATTTAATTTAAAGAGTTCTTAATTGAAAAATAATTTTTGGCCACCCTGTACATTTTTAGGATGTAAAAATAATTCAAAAACATAAATCAGATGTCTCGTAACATGTATTTACATAAGTTTTTCTTAAAACCCATAATTGTGACGTTGAGGATTTTTTCAATATGCATCTGCAGATGGCATTATTTCAACAAAAAAATTCATTACATCCAAGTGGTCGGGAGATAGTCAATAATAATATAGGAATGAATAGAGTCTAGAAAGAGGCTTCAAAAAATGAACTGATATATATAGTATTCCAATTAAAAAAAAAAAGATTTGATCCTGTAATTTCTTCTTGGTTCGTCATATATGTTCGAAAATAATTTCCGGTTGTAGACTTTTTCTATCTAGTTTACTTGTATTTTTTTTTTTAAATTTCTAACTGTCGTAGAACTCGAGATATCGGAGTCAGATGCACTATTGCCCCATCCTGTATATAGCTGATACTTCATTAATCAAAACATAAATATTATAGGCGCTTTAGATGGAATGAATGTGTAAATATTGTCAAGAAGGAAATACCAAATTAAATGATGATGATATAATTAATATATTATTATGCAATCGTAATATTCTTTCGAAGTAGGAAATGTATTGGTCTGAAGAAGTTCGCAGAATCATTTATCATTACACCCTTTTACATCTTATTCTTCCTCAATATGAATATATGAGTATATATTCAGAAGCGTTAGAAGTAGAAACAATGGTGTTAAGTCAATACAATGGTGTTGTTAATCTTCGATTGTTTATATCGAAACGCATTTATACAAAATTGTCGTATATGTTTTGCTTTGTTTTGTTTTTGAAATAAGTTGAAATAAATTTACGTTTTATTTTAATTCGAATATCATTTTTAGATATTTATTGGATCATTTGTAATTAAAGCCGCTCTATTTGAACGCACTCTAACGTGCGGCGATAGAGGGCGAACGTACGACATGTACCGAGAACTGAACTACGTATATCAACAGGTACCAGTCAAACACAAACGCTATTGAGATACGTACGGGCGGATGGAGATTTCAAAGCAAGCATGCGCATACACTGTCAAAAGTGAGACGTTATTAATCCTTGGCTCCCCAAATATACAAATTTATCTCCCAATTTCCGGACCTAAAACATACCAGATCGGTTGTACACTGCCGTGTTGGTGAAAATCACTTGATATGCTGGAGTGCACATAACTGCAGACAACATATTGCAAGTGCAAGCCATAAACAAAACAGTACCCAAAAATATTCCTATTTGAAATTTATTTATGACTTAAGTTTCATGTTAAGGGTGTGTGAAATAATAAAGTTGGAAATGTGTTGTTAGTATGTATTTTACATCCAAACAACCCCAACCCGTCTAACTGTAAGACATGTTTGATAGCCAGTAAAAGACTGGAAAAAAATAATTCGTACGCAACTAAACATCTTGTACTGACAGCAATGAACAAATTTAATATACATAAACACAACGTTTTAATGTTAGTAACCGATGCACATACGGGTATTTAATCGATCTAGCTGCCCAAAAGTCGATTTTGTAGAACACATCCCAGATAGAAATAAATTTCTACATGACGAAACTGAATAGGCAGGAAACAACAGGCTACCCTTCCTCTGCCGCCTTACACAACTACAAATGCATCCAGTCATTCGGAAGTTGGTCGTCTTTTTAAGCGCACGTATCTTTTCCAGGTGTTCTTCGTGTACGGATAATTTCGACGGTGTATATATTTTTTAAGATATACTTTTGAAAGTGAATAATTATGGATAATGATGAAGCAGGTAAGAGAGCATACATTTTTAACATATTATTGTGATTGTTCTTTTTTTTGGCAAAATTAAAACGCTTTTAAAAAAATCCTTTTTTTTTGTAATTTCTTAGTACAATATTAACAAACCTGAAATTTTTGTTATACTTCAGGGTGCGTCCCGATAATTATTCTTAATAGAATAAAAAGACAAAGGTTTCTAGTGAATGATTTTGCCAAAAACAGCCGCAGAATTCCGCGAATTTCCAAGATTTTGGATGGTTAAATTTGTAGTTGAAAATGTGATTCTTTTTCCACATTTTTATATATTCATTTCAAATGGTTTCAAATTGTTCTAGGGCCATTAGGGGTTAAAATAATCACTCGAAGAGAATTGCTTAACATTATGCAGCAACAAAATTTACTGAATATTAATGAAAAATTGGAATTTGTCGAAAATTACCTGTTGAGCTACGATGATGATTACTCAGAGGAAACAATAAAAGAAATTAAGCATAATTTTTCATATTTCAAGTCTCAATTTAAAAGAAGATGGACGACAGCACATAAGAAAGAAGCTATATTGCTTTATAAAAATAGCGATTGGCTAGAAGGAATATTTGAAATTCCAAAAGTAGGAAAAAAATTTGGACGGCTACCAAAGACATTTGGAGAATCGAGTGAGAGAAGCAAAAGAAGAAAAGCAGAAGATTTACGTAGTAATGTAGATGCGGAAATATTAACTTATGTTACCCAGATGAAGATGCGAGCTACAGGAAAGAGAGATGCTTCCAAAATCTTAAAGAAATTACTACTTCTTCGAAGCGAGCAACAAAGTACAAAAGAGCATACCGTAGGAGTCTCCATGAAGGCAGCGCACAATTGACACCATTGTCATCCCTGGTAATGTTTGTGGATGCAGATCTTTCGAGAAGACAATATGAGATAATCAGAAGTACTAACAAAAAACAATATCCATGCTACAGTTTACTACAAAAGGCAAAAATGGACTGTTACCCGAATAAGGAATCATATCATGTAACCTGTGCTGAAATTAAATTGAAAAATCTATTGGATCATACCGTCACACGATTGATGTTACATTTGGAAGAAGTTGTACAAAATTTAAGCGAAAAAGAAAGTTCCACACTGGTGTTAATTTGCAAATGGGGTTGTGATGGATTACAACAAGCACAGTTCAAGCAGAAATTTCAAAATGATTCTGATTTCGACACAAACATTTTTCAGAGTTCTTTTGTACCACTACAACTAATTTGTGACACATAGGTACAAAAGAATAATTTGGCAGAATCCGACACCTTCTTCACTACGTTACTGTTGCCCAATTAGAATGAGATTTGTCAAAGAATTTGTCGACATTACCAGCGAAGAAATCTGCTATGTACAAAATTTAATAAATTCATTACAAGCAACGAAAGTGACATTGGCATATAATTTTTTTTTATCAAACAAATGACTGACGCCAAAGTGTGTAACGCTGCCACACAAACAACATCCACTTAATTCAATAATTTAACAAAGAAGAAAGAAATGAAACAAGAGACATTTGGGTTATCGGTGTTGCACGCCAGGATTCGCATATTTGAAAGTTTATTGCACCTGTCCTATAAACTGCCTGTTAAAAAATGGCGGCTGCAATCAGAGTGTAAAAAAGACATTATCAAACAAAGAAAGTTGCAGATTCAAAGGGATTTTACAAAGAAAATGTGTTTGATTGTAGACGTACCAAAGCCTGGCTTTGACAATACCAATGATGGAAATACGAGTTGAAGATTTTTCGCAGAGCCATGTGGCAGCTGAAATAACAGGCATTGATTCCCATCTAATATATCGAAGTGATACTAGAAACGATATCGTGTGGGCATAAAATTCACATTAAAAATGTTCAAAATATGCCACAGACACTGCGAAGCACTATGTCCAGTTGTATCCGTGGCATCCCATGACACCTACGGTGCACAAAATTGTACTTCACGGTGCCACTGTTATTGAAAATGCACTGCTCCCTATAGGCCAGCTCTCAGAAGAAGCCGTTGAAGCACTAAACAAACATTTTCGTCAATATCGCCAAAACTTTACGAGGAAGTTCTCTAGAGAATCGTGCAATTTAGATGTCCTTAATAGACTTCTCCTAGGCTCTGATCCTCATCTCACGTATGAGGCCTACACCAAGAAAGAAAGCAAAACCATTTTAAAGAAAACCTCGGAAATGCTACTTCCATCTGAACCCATACATCTGACCCCATATACGGCTGACCGGACGAATCGTCAGCGTCAGATGAAGCGGAGGTATCATTTGATGAAGAACCGTGGCACTCATCATCTAACTGATAATTTTTTATTTATTTACTTAAGATATACTTATTTTTAAATTAAAATGAATAATTAAATGGTTTCAAAATATAATAAGCATTACGTTTCTTCATAAAATTTATTCCCAACTTCTTAAAATACAATAAATTGATAGGAAAAGACTTCTTAAATCAATTAAATAACTTAAATAATTTTGGCCAGCTAGATCCGCCAAATATCCCTATGTGCGATGGTGCTGCGTATATGCGTAAAGGAAAATGGGTCCAAATTTATTGCATATAACTTGTTTACTGCACGCTTTTCATAATGTAGCAGAAAAAGTTCAAGGTAGCTATATCGACGTCGACAAATAAATACAAAAAAAAAATTGTGAAATCGCCTGAACGTATTAAAGAATGTCACAAAGTATGCCCATAAATTCCCTAACCATCACAGCCTGTAATAACAAGATGGGGAATATGGCTGCAGTCGACTTTTTATTATCTTGAACATTTCAACAAAGTTAAATCTGTAATACTGAAATTTGATCATCGAGAATCCAGTTGTAATAAAGCAAGTCAGGAGCAACTCAACAACGCACACGTTAAACATGATTTGCTTATTATATCTAAAAATTATATTATATTAACAGATATTATGGAAAAATTACAAGCCAAATGGTTAACTTTAACTGAATTTTTTTAAATATGAACAATGTAAATATGGTATTACAGACGTTAACAGAAGACAGATCATTCTTCTTGGCGAGAAGTTTAAAAGCCTTTTAAGTAAAAATCCGGATACTGACAAATTGCATAATATTAATATGAGCCTAAGTAATGAACGTGCAAGTGACTTAGAACGATATTATGCCTATGAAAATATTACGTATTTGGATGTAGAACGTCCATTTTCAAAATGCACTTTAATATTTCCCGGTATAGAAGATTAGCAAAAGATACTACAGAATGTTTATTGATGAAACAAGTGTACGATAACAACAATAAACAATTGTTAATGGACATTATATAAGAGGTAAGTGTTTGTAAGTTACACCAGGCCCCTCACCAACGCCAGTCAATTTCTTAAAACGAGACGGGCTTATATGTAATTGTTGATATTAAAGTTGTTTTGTTAAAATAAGTTATTTACCATTTAATCCAATTTACAGATAATATCAAAAATTCAGTTTTAATAATTTCCATTCCCCGAACAAAAAATAAAAAGAATTCTTTTTGAAAACTAAATTATGAAGGAAAAAAGTAAAAAAACCTTTAAAAAATGCATTTTTGCTTTAATTAATAGAACATAATTATCATAGAAATTAAAAACTTGAGTAGTTTTTAAATTGAAATAATGTGGTTATAATTATTTGTCAAAATATTGAACTACTACTACTACTATTCTATTTTACTTAATTCGATATCGACAAATACTCGAGAGATACAATAAATAACGTTTTTCCAATTTGAAAGCCTACAGCTCTAAGCAGAAATTGTTCAATAGAGGTAAACTGTATCATATTATCATTCGCAAAGAGTACCATTAAATTTATGACATGCATTCTGTTACACCCTGTATAATAAATACTGTTTAAAATATAAATATTGTTTTACCTGTAATCATGCTGGATGATTTTGTAAATTCTGTTTTTGCAGGAGATCGTGTGTCTTTGTTGGTTACTGGTGGTCCTGTAAAACAAATATTCTTAATCAAATAAAAAAAAATTATTGATATTTGAAAAAAATGCTGTAAACAATTTGCTAGGAATACATTATATTGTGGATACAAGGTAATTAACATTCATTATCTGTTTATCCTGAAAATGTAATTTAATTAATATTGAACGAAACAAATATTTAGTTTTTAGATAAGCGTTCAGTTATTTACAGATTATTTTTATGGCTTGTTTTGTTTTAATACGTCTGTTTACGATAAATATTTAAATTCTATATATGTTAAGTATGTATTCAAAATTATTATGCTTTACGATTTAAATTTGTAATTGAAATAGATAGTAATATATCAAATATTATTGTTTTATAAGTATTTCTGTACAGGGTGATTTTGTGAAAATTCCTGCTCCCTTAATTTCGTTATTTTTATTATTACAAAAAAAAAAGGTAAATAAAAAAGTCATAGGACATTTTATGTAGATTTTGAAAATCATATCAGAAAAAGAATGGAAGCTCACACAATTATTACTCACCCTGAATATTTTAACAAATTTGCACAGAACACTTTCTCACGGACACAATGATATAGGGATTGATGGGTCTACCTCTAATACTAAGGGAGATATGAGGGAAACTTGTGTTAAGTCCCTAATTCTCTCAAAATCACCCTGGACATGACTTATAAAACAGTTTATTACATTCATATTTAATTTTCAATCGATAATATGGTTTTCCAACACTTTCTTATTGCATTTTTGGGAAGTTCATTTAAAAATAACGTACACGTTTTTTTTCGCTAAATCTTTTTTTTTACCAGAAAAAAGTGTTCAATATTTAACAGGTTGCTGTAATGAATTTTAAGTGCTCTTCCCTTAATGACACTCTTATTGGAATGTCCCCTACATTCCAAACAGTTGCGCTCTACCACTCTGCCAGACCAGACGTGCCAATACCAATCCGTCAACAGCACCGCCGCCAGTCCGAAATCAGGAAGTGACAGTAAGAGAAAATTTGGACAAAGCAGCATACTTGTTTAATTTTAGAACTCCGTTACCGTATTACTAATTTGTTATTTTCTCTCCTGGATTCAATATTAATATAATATAGTTTACGTCTCGTGATCATGTGTCGGCGACCTTGCGTTGTTCGATCTTCAAGGTATCGTAGTGACATACGTACCTTCTGCTGTTCGATTCCTTAAGGTACCAAAGTATTAATATAATTTCTTCCTAACAGATTACGTCTCATATGCCCGTGCCACAAGAATAACTAACAATTCTTGTGCCTATGCCGTGTCTGAAATTCTGCTGGCGACTTTGTGTTGTTCTATCCTCAAGTTAGCGCTGTATTCTCATATGTACCTACTGTAGTTTGATTCTTTAAGGTACCAGCGCATTAATATAATTTCTTCCTAACATACCACGTTCCAGGTACCTATGCTCTGCCCCAAGTCCTGCCGGCGACCTTGTGTTATTCGATCCTTAAGGTAGCATCATATTAACATATGTACCTACTCTTGATGGATATCTTAACGTACCATCGTGTTAATATAATTTTTTCCTAACAGATTATATCCCGTAGCCTGTGCTGTACCTAAATTCATCCGAGCGATCCTATATTGTTCGATACTCAAGGTAGTGCCATATTAACGTATTATGCTATTCGATTTCTTAAGGGACCCGGTTGTTATTTCATACATTTTCTTACAGGTATACTACTCGCCAAGTTCCAGCCAATAACCAACCATGCAAATATAAATATAGTTTGCTTGTGTATAATTGGTGTCTGCTTTCTCGTTTCTGGTATTCGTACATTGCTTGCTGTAGTCATTTTTACTATGCCTCTTCTGACCATTTAACTACCTGCTATTTATACCGTTTTGCTAACCATTACATTCCGTCACTGCGTACCTGCTTGCTAGTGTCACCCTGTATGTACTGCAGTGTAATTAAAGTGTACATAAATTCTGCATATAGTACTTTGGAATAACAAATGTCGATATAGTGAAAGAAGTGTTTTTTTAATGCTATTTTATCTCCGAATCAAATCTTCTTCACCCCTGCGCATTTTTGTGTCTTCACTGTAGTTACCCGACCTCTATTATCCCGCTAGTGGTGTTCCTACAATCTTAGATAGGAACTGGGGCTCGAAACGTACCGTAATAAAAGTTTAACGTACCGCCGTATTCTAAAGTGCCAAAGTGACACTTTCCCTCTTGAGGGGAAGTCTCTCCTGTTCAGATCGGGAAAACGTCGCAATTTATTATAAAAATGTATTTGATTATAAGTTTTAAGTTCTTTTAAGAGTTTTTAATTTTGTAATATGTATGGTCAGATGCAATATCCGTCGCTAAACCAGGCAAATTTGTTGTACAAACTCTTACGTTTTCAATTTTCTTTCTTCAATATCCTTTAAAACTGGTCATCCATATTTATGGTAATCAGCTTCATCTGTTGATACCAAATCCGAACTAGATATACTCGTTAAATAGCTATCAACAGTTTTATACAGTTACCTCAGAATTACATTTCCATCAAATGCACAGTTTCTCTTCTAGTGGACTCATTTTTCTACTTGACTGATGGTACCAAAATACTGGATCAGCATCTGTAATGGTTAGAAGTGGTCGTCCAAGAAAAACTAATGTAGCTCAAGACCGATACATTTGTCTGACTAACAATAGAGGAAAAGATGCTGTACCTCAAGAAACATCACAGCAGATACACTAAACAATGCCGGTGAAGTAGATGTATCAATACAAACGATTCGAAAGCTTTTGAGGGATCGAGGTATAGTTTATAGAAAACGTCTGAGTTCTTTTGACTGTGCATCATAAACGAGAAAGATTGGAAAGGACGTGAATATCTATATTGACGAGATGAATTGCTTTATTCGAGTGAGTAGATTTTTAGATGATTGCAGAGTTAGGGTGTGGATTAGACCAGGGGTGACCAGAAATCGTTGTCTAGTTCATGAAATTTCTCCTTATGGCGATGTTTCTCTCATACTGTGTGGAGTGGCATATACTTCAAAGGACGATCTGACTTGTTTATTGTTGAGAGTTTATTGACATCATAAACAACATCATTCTTCAATTATGTGGTGCCTTAGGCAGGAATTTTTTTTCTTGGATGAAAACGGCCTCATTGTGCAAGAATCGTTACCAATGCACTGCAAAACCTTGTAATTCCGGCACTTCTACTAACACCAAAATCACCAGACCTAAATCTCTTTGACTACATGCGGAATATGGTTAAAAGACTTATACATAACCATCAACTTTATCTACAAACAATAGGGGCTTATGATAATTTACCGCGAGTGGCTAGTTCATTATATCTGTGTTTGTTATGTTTATAGTTTTAGATAAAGAGAATGATATTGGCAAATCGCTCAGAGTGAATGTACGTAAACGCCTAATAAGAGACTTGAATGCGATCATTCTAGGAATTTGAGCCAATATGGAAAATGGAAATTTACTTGTTGAGAAAATGTACTGTAGTTCCCAAAAAGAAAATTCGTTTTCCCGCAATATCCTTAACTTTCCTGGAGCCGTTTAAATAAAGAATGCTATATTATTTATTTCATATTGGAGTGCTTGCGTACTAAGCGGCCAGGTCGCACGGCCGGGATTATACTCGACCAAGAGCGCGACCAGCCCAGAGCGGCCAGCAAATATGTAAGGAAGAAAGAATAAAGCACTCGAACTAGCGTGACAATATTCCTGTACGGATTGTACTGTACTGGCCGATGTGTAATCGACTGCTATGCGCGTCACCTATTACATTCTGTATAAAACACTGGCCGAGCGCCCAGCTGGCCGCGTGTGCACCGCTCCAGTTCACGTTGGCCGTCACGGCCACTGCGCGGTGGGACTTATAAACAACTCCATACAAACCGTTGGCCGTCACGACCTGGTCGCTTAATGCGCGGGGGCTCCTATATAGTTGCTAATATACAGGCTGTTCCAAAACTATGTAACCAAACTCTTACAGAAGTAGATGGGCTCAATATAAAATAAAAACTGCTATAAATATTTAGTCAATAATACATGTTAAAGAAATTACACCCCTTTAAATATGGAGGAAAAAAAACATTTTGTACTGTAACTCAGAAACCGTAACAGATACGTATATCAAAATTTAGAGATTACTTTTTGTTCAGAATCTTAACGATGTCCTACATTTACTTTTCAAATAAGTTGTCAGCAGAGCTGTGCTAAATATAAGAAAAAAGTAATTAAGTACAAATACAATTACTTTATGGAAAATGTATTTAAGTACAAATACAATTACTTTCAATTTGAAAAAGTACTTTTACTTTTCGAAAAATGTATTTAAATACAAAACAATCAGTAAATACATTTCAATCTAATATAGGTAATTTCTTAAACCTTTCACTAAAGATGAGGGTAATTGTAAATTGTATAAACAACTAATGAATTTACAAATTTTCTTATTTGAAAAATCAAAAAGTCACGATACGTGTTGTACAAATAATAGCATTAGTATGTATATGTTAAATATTTATACTGTCACACAAATGTAACAATAATGTTCCCTTTCTGTCGCAATGTTTTGTTAAATAGCAGGATTATTTTCAATAAACCTACTGATGTTGTGTTATAAAGAATTAAAGATATCTAATAATCTAATAATTTCTATGAAAAACAAATGTATATTTTTTTTGTTACTTTATAAAATTTATTATCGATTTGTTATGCTTCTTTTGTACGTAAAATTGTTTTTATTAAAAACATATTTTGTTGTTTCAAGGCAGGCATTATTATTTCAACATTTAAACCCATATATTTTAAAAATTATTTGAGAAAATATAAACAAATTAAATATTCTTGAAATCAGTAAAATAAATTCTTTACAAATATTTAAAAATATGCAGTGTCCATAAGAGATAAAACACTTGTTTTTGACCTACCCTGTATAGAAAGGTAAAATTACACTTTTCGTAGAAAAATTTAAAATTTGGGGGAAAAATCGGTGGGACATTTTTTTAATTTTGTTAAAAAGTCAAAAATAATTAAAATAAATGGAGCAGACTTTTACGTGTGTCAAAATTGAGTCTGAGTTAGAAACCAAATATCTATTCAAATTTGTGGATGAGAAAATATCCCTGAAAGACAACATTACATACAGGCGTATGGTAAATAATTTGTTTATGTATTTTAATCACTTATAAGGAATGCAAATATTTTTCAATTTAAAATTCTATTCTGTGTTTCAAATTTCACACTAATGAATAACTCTGAAACAATACTAAATTGTTGAAAATTTAAAAAGAATTATTTAGAAATATTATTTTTATACTAAATAGCAAACGTAGAAGTCTGATTAGCTATAATAAAATATAAAAGATATGAAAACTATTTACAAAAATCTTAATGACAGAAACAAGATTTGTATGGCATGGTACTGCAGGATGTAAAACTCTAGGAGTAGAATAATACCACCCTTTCCTGTTGACACCTAAGTTCAACTGAGATAAATAACATACTTATAAGAAGTTCTTATGGAAGTGAGTTTTCTTTTCTAAAGTACTTGTATTTATTAGAAAGTAATTGTAAAAGTACTTGTACTTATCGGAAAGTAATTGTAATAATTGTCAAAAATTATTAAGATAAATATAAGTACAAGTACATTATACTAATTGTACTTTAGTATAATTACAATTACTTAGAAAGCTGAAATGTACTTAAGTACAATTACAAGTACAACAAAAAAGTATATAAATACTTTGTATAAGAATATTTCATAGGTACAGGCACAGCTATGGATGTCAGGGGCGGTGTACAGCGGACGTATATTGGGTGTGTAAATAAATATTTTTGAATTCGTTAACTCCATTAAAAATTTTACTTTAAAATATGATTTTTCAATCATTATTACAGAAGAATGATATACCTTCCACATTTCGATAGAAATCACGCTTTCGCGAAAATTAACTTCAAGAATCTAATTGTATTGTAAGGTTGTACCATTATAATTAATATTATTAAGTATAATAGGCTTCCATATTTGCCCAATATTAAAATTATATCTGAAATGTCCATTAAATGTAAAACTGGCTTCTGTATTTACATTGACAGATATTGATTTAAATGATGGAAGTTTACTCTACTTAATAATATTTATTATATTAGACAAAACGTGTAATTCAATCAGACTTTTGAAGTTGACTTTAGCGCAAATGGCGAATCCTGTAGAAATATAAAAGGTATATCATTTTTCTGTAATAATGATTGAGAAATCATATTTGAAAGTAAAATTTTCAATAGAGTTAATGAATATAAAAACATTTATTAATACACCCAATCTAAGTCCCATGTGCACCGCTCCTGACCACTTACTTGAAAAGTTAATGTAGGACATCGTTAAGATCCTAATCAAAAAGTAATCTGTAAATTTTGATGAACGCATCTGTTATGGTTTCTGAGTTACAGCACAAACAATGTTTTTTCCTCCATCTTTTAAAGGGTGTAACTTCTTTAATATATATTATTGACCAAATATTCAAATATTTATAAGAGTTTTCATTTAATATTGAGTCCATCTACTTACTGTAAGAGTTTGGCTACATAGCTTTGGAACACTGTGAATTTTAAACTGTAACAAATTGAAGATGTTTACTTAGAAATCAGTTTAATTTTGAAGGCAACCCTGAAGTTCTCGCTAAATTGAAAAATAATGTAATTGACATTGTTGGTTGGTAGTTATTTGTTCCCACACATTAAACATAACCAAGTAATATGCTGTATTACAGGAATATGGATTGGAGGCTTCGAGACATTTTAATATTGAAGATAACGTCGTCCTTCAGATTCTAAATAATTTAACTAAAGAGCTTTTCATAAGCTTGTATGCTTATTGCTTATGTATGAATTTAAGTATCAACAGATAAATTAATTGAAGCTGCCTTAAGAGCATTTAAATATTATGATTGAACACAATTTACTTAAATTTTTCTAAAAAATCTTTCTATTTTAAATGTGCAAAGGTGCAATACTATGTAATATAAATATTATTGTCTTTTCTTATTAAGGTATGAAATAAATACGTTTTCACCATTGATACAAGGATTAGAAAAAACATTTTTTCCAGCCAAACTAAATCTCTGTAGTTACTCATTATTAGAGCTCGGACGGAAGTATCGGTTCCCAGTGACGGCTTTAATGTATACATAATATATTATAAACATTTACTGAATCATTCCCAAACAACAGAAAAACCGAAATTTACACAACATGGTATAAAGTGAATTTTATTTCATATTAAAATATTAATATGTAAACGAGTTTTATCGGAAAACGTATAAGTAGGAGAAATCGCTTTAGTGACGGGACGTGCGGAGTATGACGCGGCATAAGGGCGGGAAACGTCTAACACACGACATCTTCTTTTACACCGCAGACATAAAAGCGAGAATGATGGTTGTTGTTTTTGTTGGCACGCGACCGAGGCGTTGTAGGATATAGTATTAATAATTATTTTATATTTGTTTATTTGCTGGTGTGTTTTTGAAAATAATTTAAATTTGATAAAAAAAAGTCGTTGAGTTAAGTCAAAATGAAGTGACGAAAATTACCAAGTAAGATTGGGAAAAAAGAATTAGGAAAGTAATTACAATTGAGGATGATTATTTAAAAATTGCTGATTATTATATAAATGGTGAAAATAAATTTATTGTAAATTTGAACGAGGATAGCATTTCATCTGAAAATGAAGAAGAGGGTGAGAAGGGCGAGGATTCAGAGGAAGCAGCGATGTGAGGTGAGGTAAAATGAAGTGATGTAAAGTGAAGAAGTGAATTTTGTGATATCAACTGTATTATTTATTTCCGTTTTTGTGCTTTCGTAGTTCAGTGCTTGAGAAATATTCTATTTCAGGATGTTATTATTTATTAATATTATTTTTTTTTTCATTTTGATAAAAATACGTCTTTCTGTTATTATTATAGTAATAACTTAACTATTAGAATTTATTTTTAGTATATTTATTGAGAAAAATTTTTGGTTCTGCTCCTATTTTGAGAGTATATTTTGTGCTTTATTTTATTTTTAAAGGTTTCTTTTTTACATTTTAATTCTGACCTGAAATATTTGTAATATTATTTTTTATATATCATTTTCTTCTTTTATTGCACTCATATTTATCAAACTTACAAATTATTATTACAAATATTGCAGATCAGAATACAAGTTTTGTCTAATATTGAGGCTTTTAGTTTTTTTTTTAATAAATGATTTGGTAATGTCTTAAATTCATCAGGAATCGAGTTGTATAATTTATAAATATTATAGCTAAAAGATCGCTTAAAATGGTAGTGCAGAGTCTAGGTGGAATTATTTTATTATAGTGTCTAGTGTTAACACGGTGCAAATCACTTATAAACTGGATTTTATTAAATAAGTAAATGGGTGTTTTAGAAGAAATGATTTTATGAAATAAAAAACAACTATATAAAATTCTTCTCTCCTTCATAGTAAGCCATTTTAATTGTTTAAGTTTATGAGACACATGTTCATATTTTTTTATATCAAAAATAAATCTAATACAAGCGTTTTGCACCTGTTGAATTCTTATTTCATCTAATTTAGTGAGACAGTTATGATAAACAACATCGGCAAAGTTAAAGTTACTTAGGACTAGTGAATTACATAATAGAATTTTCGTTTTTTGATCCAAAATATAACCACTCCCATATATTAGTTTTACATTACCATAAGCCTTTCTTATACATTTACTTATATGGACAGAGAATCTTAGATTATGATCAATGTGCAGCCCTAAATTTTTGCGGTATTCAAAACACATAATTGTTAATTATTAATGCGTATAAAAATCTGTTGAAATTTCCCCCCAAATAACATTGCATTAGATTTATTTGGATTAATCGTTATGCAGTGGTTTTCAGAGGCATCTAGTAAAGATGCTGTCATTATTCATTTTAAAACAAACCTCATTAATACCGTTGCAATCAAAAGTAAAATAGATTTAAGTGTCATCAGCATAATAGTGGGAAACACAGTGGTCGATATATGTATATAAGTTAGCAGTATAAATTGTAAATAGGAACGGCCCCAAGATAGACCCTTGTGAAACCCCACTAGTAACCTGCGACGCTTCTGACAGATTGCCGTTAAGGAGGACGCGTTGTTGGCGGTCTGTCAAATAAGTTTTTATTATTATAACGACATCTTCAGAGAAACTGAAATAGTGTAAAATTGCTAGAAGTAACCGATGATTAATTCTATCAAAAGCCTTTGTATAGTCAAGTAAAATTAAGGTGGTAATTTTTTTATCAGTAGCTGATAGAATATCATCGGTTATCTTTAGCAGAGCAGTTGTGCAACTATAATTCGGTCGAAACCAAGACTGGGTATCTGACAGAATTTTAAATATATTTAAATGATCTCTTATTTGTGAGTTTAAAATATTTTCCATCAATTTGGCGAGAACTGGCAAGATACTAATCAGTTTTAATTCTTTAAATCATTAGGATTTTTTATTTTAGACAAAGGTATTATATGAGCAACATTCCAACACTCCGGATAGTATTTTTGTTCTAAGCAGCGTTTAATTATGTGTGTAATATACTGTATAATATAAGGACAACAATACACAATCATGGTTACATTTAAACAATCGGAGCCTGAGGCTCTAGTTTTAATTTTTGTTAAATAAGTGAGAATTTCATCATTAGATGTTAATTTAAAATTAAAAGTTTCTATGCTGGCTTTTAAACTGTTAACTGTAAAAATTCAAAGTGTTTTCTTCTGGATCGTTGAAGTTAAGTGAGTTAATAAAGTAATCATTAATTAAGTTGACATCACATAAATGTTCCGGTATATTGGAGTTTTCCTTTTTATCATACACGTTTAGGTATTTTAGATCTTTCCAAAGAGTTTTGTAATTATTAGAATTTACTTTTGTTGCATAATATACGCTTTTTTTTCATTTTTTATAGCATTATTAGTTAGATTTCTAATATGTTTATAATACACCCAGTCATTAATATTTTTAGTTTTTTTATGTTTTTGTGATGCCAGTCTTTTAATGGTTATCATATATTTTATAACATCTGTCATCCAGAGAGATGGTTTTTTAGATATCCGAGAAGTTACGAAAGGTGCATGTTTGTCAAATAAATTTAAAATTGTATTATTGAGTATTGCTAATTTCTCATCTATATCAGCAATATAAAAAATATTGTCTCAATTAGACGTTTGTAAGTCACTGTAAAAATCAGGGTAACTAAAATTTTTAAAACACCAATAAGGATGCAAAAACTATGTTTCCGTGTAATTATCTGTGTCTATTTTGCAAATAACTAATAAGTTATGATCTGACATGTTAGGCAAATCTATTACTAAACATTCACTTAGGTTAATATTCTTACTAATTAATATCAAATCCAACAAAATGGCACTTGTCGGACCAACACGCGTAGGTTAATTGATGACCTGTATAAGACTAAAGATCTCAAATTAATCATTTAATATGTCATAATGGGCCTTTTCACTACTTCTGAAATCTCAAAACAAATATGTTTATTTGAAAGCTAACTGATAGATATTCACCTTGTGCAACTCTGTTTGAAATATAAGTCTCCCATTGTTTAATAAAAAAATAAACATTTATTATGGCAATTTGAACACTCATTTGACCTTGAAGCTGAGTGACGTCACACAAACCGGAATCATGTTGGTAGCATTTGCCAGAACGCCTAATACTACTAACGTCACACCACATCTGACACATTTTACATTGTTTATGGTTAGTTTTGTGGTTATGTTCTGTGTGTTCATTTACGAATCGTGTTTTGCTTTGTTTCTGCACATTATTGGAAGAAAATGGAGCCAGGATTTTCTAAAGGAAATGCAGAAAATCTGCCGAAAGTTGACTTTATTATGGTGGACGTTTTACATGTCAAATTTGGATTATTTATCAGCAGAAGTCAGGAATATTAAAACAAAACGGTAAGTCATTAGTAATCTTATTTTCGTGTAATTTATTTATAAATATAATGGAACTACCATTATTTTAACATGCAATTGTTGTTACAATATTTTTTCCTATTTCAATTATACTTACTAATGTCTAATAATTTCCAGGTCAACAAGAGCATCGTACGGTGACAACGCAGTTGCTTATGTGAATCTGAATCTTCTTTTAACTGTAAAATTTCAATAATTTAGCATCAATTTCTAAATACAACTACTTTTCTTACATCAAAATGATCTTCACAACAGTAAATGTTTCTGGTTTTCTAAATGTTTCTGGTTTTCGTCAACTGCTTCTCAACTTTGGCTATTTTAAACCTCGTCTATTTTCATCTGGTGTAACGTAAACGAAAATTTTAATTGGACAATTCATGTTGTTATTTGTACATGTTGGTACAAAGCACTTTTTAAACATGTTCTACACACAACAATCCAAAGTAAAATGAAACGACTGTCAAAGTCAATTTCGACGTCAACTGTCAAAAAGCAGAGAACCAACTTTGCAATACACCGATGTGTCATGTTCAAGGTCGTAGTCCCTTTGACGTCACTAAGGTGGGTTGCGTGACGTCACGTAAAAGCGCGCGCTTTATTTCCGCACTTTTGTTATTTTTTTTTCGATAGAAATCGTGCTCAAGAAAAAAATTTAAAAAAAATACGGAAAGTTTTTTTTATAAAACACTATCACATAAAGCAATAAAAAAAATCTGCATTGAAGTCTCCTCCACAGATCAAACTAAAAGCACTAAAAGCACATTATTTAATATAAAAGAAATCCATAGCTGCTCAATAGTGTTTATAGGAAGGTAATTAATATAGTAATATTAATTTTGCATTTTGATTTAATATAAATCGCTACACCTCCCCCACTAGATACATCCCTATCTAATCTAAAGAGCTTGTAATTATTAAGACTTACCAAATCACTATTAATATTATTGCTTAGCCAACTTTCAACAATTAAAATTATATCCGGGTCGTACTGTACGATATGTCCCTTAAACTCTGCAAATTTATTTAATAATGACCGGATATTATATTGTATAACAATTAAATTAATTTTTATTTTATTTGGCATCACACAATTAATATAAAGAGGGTAATATTTGAGGTTAGAATTAATCTAACCTCAAATATTTTATAGCACTATAAAGAAAGTAACAGAAAATATCATGGAAGTTATTTAAATAATAATAACAATGTCTTTGTTTAAATTTAATTAAAATTATCTATAGTTCTTATTAGAACTATCTTGGAATCCTCCGACTTTATCATAAAAATATTACTGTTTTTTATCCAGAGATATTTAATATGGTTTTTGTTTCTGTATTCCTTGGCCTTTATTAATATTTTTTTATTTCCTGCTGATAAGTACTCATTTACATAAATTGTATTAGGTTCCTTAACTAAACTAGAATAATCTTTATCTAAATTATTAACTTATTAACTTTTCTACATTTTAACATTTCATCTGTCACATTTTCTAAGAAATGTGATAAAAATTTTAGAATGCGAATTATTGCCTGAGGAGTGTCGACAACAATTCTCAATCATATTCATGTCCAATTTGAACCTATCGCAGCGGCTAGCAGCTGTACTGTCACTGCGACATTCTCCCCTCTCGGGGAATAATATTATTGCATTTTCATTTTCTATATCTAGAAACAAAATTCTTAATTTAATTTTGTACCATACGTTTTTTAAAATTTTAAATTAATATTCGCTCTAATGTTACCCATTAGTATTTAAAACGGTTACATAATAAATTGTAGAATAATAATATTTATATATACTAGAAATTGTTCGTGTGTAAAATAATTTTCAATGAAACAATGTCGTAAAAAAATGTCAAAGAAATAAGAAAATTTTGCTATATGAAATATAGCAAAATATATATATATATATATATATATATATATATATATATATATATATATATATATATATATATATATATATATATATATATATATATATATATATATATATATATATATATATATATATATATATATATATATATATATATATATATATATATATATATATATATATATATATATATATATATATATAACATAGCAATTCTAAAGTCATTGATTATTAACATTCGTGTAGTTAACAGAAATTTCAGAGAAAGTATGAGAATAAAATGGAACTCTGAAATTCTACTTCCATATTGTCAAGGGCAATGTCATAAATTATAAAAGTTACAGATGAAAGTCTGAAATCAAGTTTAGTCCTTTGATAAAATATAGCCTCATTTTCATGACTTATTATTATCGTGGGTCACCTTATATCTCTCGCTATAATTTTGCTAGATCAGTTGTATCACATTGTAATACACCGAGTAAAATAAAGTGGGTAAAATCCAACGTTATCTAAATTTATTTTATAATACCGAAACAATATTGGTTGGTATACTTAAACTCAAGTTTTTTCAAACGTTTTTTAAAATGTTTGGATTTAGATGCGAGGTTAGTACAATGAAATTCTGCTAGAGATTTGACGAACGCAATATATAAGAATAATTTGAATGAGGCAAACAAATTGTAAGTCAAATAAATACAATTTTATTGAAAGACAACCTAAAATTTTGGTAATTTTTGTTGGTTTTAATGAATTAGTATATACCAAGTACTTCATCCCAAAATAACCCTAGAATGCAGGGGTAAGCGCCACCGTACTGCTCAGAGAAATACATACATTTGTATTGGTGCAAAAGGTGAAGCCAGAAAACTTTTACGGGATTGGAAGATTGGAGAATACTGTTTGATGATGAAATGTTAAAATCAGTTGTATTGAATACAGGATATGGAAATAGATATTCGAGCTCAAAATTATAACAATGACTGTAGGTATGTAGGACAGACAGACTACCTTAAAATAAATATTCATTGGTTCTCTTTACGTTTTTTGGAGAAGAATGGCCATCTTACAATTAGCAAAATGTGGTCAGCACTAGGCTCAGAAATATACAAATCTATCACACTTCGAATTGTTGCTAATATGCTTGCCTTTTAACACAACAAACAAGATAAATTTGCACCAATTTGTTCGCTTTGGGTTTCATTAAGATATATAAATTATAAATCAATATTATTATACACAATGCTCACTATACAATTGATGAACATTACTAGGCTTCCGGGGCAATTGTCTTGTCCGTAACTATACAGGGTGGGGCAATAGTGCGTCCGACTTCGATATCTTGAGTTCTATGATAGCTAGAAATTTGATTTAAAAACATAAGTAAACTAGACAGTTTATGACCGGAAATTGTTTTCGAATATACAGAGTGAGCCAAGACGATTCTACAGGGTCAAGTAACATTTTCTTAAATGAAATGCCATATATATGAGAACATTTTTTGAAACATCTTTGTAGCCTCCTTGTATTATTATTGACTTACTTCCAACCACTTGGATGTAATGATTTTTTTGTTGAAATTATACCATTTACACATGTATATTAAAAATATCACTACAATCACAACTATCGATTTTAGGGAAAAATATGTTAAGTACCAGTTATGTGATGACACTCAGCCATTTTCACTTCTTAAAAGTATACAGGGTGGCCAAAAAGGATTTTTAAATTTACAACATTTTGAACTGAATTTTTTTAAATTTTTTTCAAATGGAAAACCCTGTATATTTTTGGACGATGTAGGATTGAAAAACGAACATTTTTTTGTACGTACATTTCTATGGCGATTTGTGACCATTTTCAATTTATTGAACTATAGCTGCAAAATTCAGCAACAAAAATTAAAAACGAGGGTTTTTTTCAAATAATTGAAGAGAAGGTATTATAATAAGTATGTTACATGATGCCCATAAAAATAACACACCAACAACAATCCAAAATTTGAAGGAAAGGATAATAAATGCTTTTAGAAGTATCACTCCAGCAATTTTATGAACAGTAGAAACCACATTCCAAAGACGCATAGAAATGTGTGTCAATCAAAATGGGCAACATGTGGAGCACTTTTTATATCGTTTATTTTGAATTTTTATTGCTGAATTTTGCAGTTTTGTTCAATAAATCGAAAATGGTTACAAATAGCCATAAGGATGTACGTACAAAAATGTTCGTTTTTCAATTCTACATCACATCGTGAAAACTATGTCATCATCGGTTTAGTCTTAAACAATTAATTCAAAACCAAATTTCTTGCTATTTAAACCAGTTGGAACTAACTTTGATTATAGTATTTAATAAAATCAAACAATGGCAGTATGAAACAACATGAACTTAAATTTCTGGGGCTATGGATAGATAGTCACCTAACCTGGGAAAGTCATGTTAATCATCTCGCAAAAACTCTAACCACCAAAATCTATCCCATTAAGCAACTAAGATCGAGTGGAACTATCTCCACGTTAAAAAATTATTATTTTGGGACAATTTAGTCGTTTTGTCGTATGGTCTTATTTGTTGGGGTACCTGTACAAAGATTTCTAAAATATTTATCATGTTAATACTGTTAATAAATGACCAAAATTTGCTCGGCTCCTTTGTAATATTATCTTCAACTTGCTTTACGTAACTCGCGTAGCAACATCTATATCCGTTTTAATTGTACTCCTTAAACATTTAAATTCGTTATGAACGAGACAGTCATCATTTTGTTTATACATGCACCAATACTTTGCCTTAAGCTTAATATTTTTTATAATGTTGCCATTAAACCATGGTGGATATGTTCTTTTATGAGATGATATAAATTTTAGTACACATATATCAAATATTTCATAAAGTCTATTATAAAACGCCTTGCAAGTAGAAAAGACCAGTCTTCATTTAAAAGTAAATCGTAAAGCATCAGAAAATTTGCTCTTCGAAAGTTATAGCTATTATTGCATTTACTGGGAAGTTATTTTTATTGTTAGAATAATGGACATTGTCTAATCAGATATTTAGAGCAGAGTGATAATTGTCCTCCCGTGTTAGAATATCATCCGATTTCTCCACAATGTATTTATTGCCACATATTATTAAATCGAGAAGTTTGATATCTATATTATATACGATATTTTGCTGGTGAAGGTTTAACATGTCTAGAAACTTATTTAGAGCTAATATCTTACCATCGAGTTGATAGCCATCTATTAGATAAGACGCATATTTAGGAATATTAAAATCGCCTGAAAGTAATACATCATTATTTTAAACACAAGGTAAAAAGGAAAAAAAGTCGAATAATTTTTCATATTCGTCTACCCTTATATCAGGTGGGATATAAATTACAAATGTATAAATGCTGCAGTGACAGAAAGTTCTTTTTTACACCCAGTATATCAATAAAGGGAGATATTTGTGCATCAGCTAAATTTAAAAGTAGAACAGATGGGTAAAATTTTTAATTAACAGCTAAGAGTACCCCTCCCCTTCTTGTGAGACCCGTGACAGTAAAATTTCTGTCAGCTCGCGCAACACAAAATTTATTATTAGACAATTCACTATCATGCACTGAAGAATCTAGCCAAGTCTCAGTGAGAGCAATAATGTCAAAATTTGAACAAGCAAGAGAATTATAAATATCAGATCTTAAATTTTTTATGCTACGAGTGTTTTGATAACTGATAATTGCTTTGTATTACTGTATGATTCAGATATGAACGAGGTCGAGGAGTTGACAACATACTCAGAGGTAGAAGGAGAAGGGATATTAGATAATTGCTATTGTCCGGTTAAAATATCATTTTTTATTCTCTCACAGGCTCATATGTTCACGGTACACGATCTTATGTCCCAAGCCGTACGATCGATAGCAACTTTAAGATTTTGCCTTGGGTTGAGTTTTACACAGTTAGTGCAAGTTAAGGATTTTGATTTACACTGTTTTATGTCGTGATTCTGACCACATCTAGGACATGAAACAGGATTGTTATATACGACATGAACAGTAGACTGAGCAGTCGCTTTATTTTATAGACGTTTCGGTGTGATTTTAACATTTTTCAATTTATGATGAAGAGCCAACAAAACTATCAATTTGCCTAATTGGTATATTCTCCTTGTGTATTTTGGGTAAAAAATGCAATTTAGAGAAGACACCATACTGAGATTTTAGTAATTTGCATAACTATTGTTCCCTTGAAGTTGATCATATTATAGTTTTATTTAGTTTGCTTTGTGTTGTAACAAGATCTCTGTTCAAACTTCAAATGTGGTTACTTACATTGAGATAACGGCGTTTAATATATGGTGAATTTGAAGTACTTACGTACTAGTTTTTATTTTTTTCGAAATATTTATGACGAAAAATGCAGTTCTTCCGTGTATCATACACTAACTAATTTTTTATATGTAGTAAGTCCACTTAATTATGTTAATTTTATCATTCAATTTTTTTAAGTTCTTGTGGATTCCCTTTGTTCCCCTAAGTATTGTCATACCTTTTGTCTGCTATTTAATAATACAAAAAGTACCTTTTATATACCTAACAACTTTTTTATTATGACTCCTGGTTAAACTGTTTTTTTTTATCAAGAAATTTTTAATTATATACCACATTAATTACGATATTAAATTCTTTCATATCTATCTTGATACTGGTTTAAAATATATTGTACAGTGAGGCCCACAAGTAACGGATAAATTCATTATCTACGTAATTTACAAGTTATGAGTAAAATCCTGAAACACGTCAATTTTTAATTCTAAAATGACATTGTTTGAGTATAATTTTATGTCTCCCCTTCAATCCCATTGGAGTGACAGCTACCCATTTAAAACTTTTAATAGTTCATTTGAAAGGATTTTTAATTATCTGTCCAGCTGTATAAGATTTTTTTGAATTTTGTTTGTATATTTTTCAAGAAAATTAAATTTGAAAATTTCAAAATGTATTTGTAATATATACAATCAAATGTTATTTATGTTTATGTACCAAATATCCGTCAAATCTGACTTTTCTAATTAATTTTGTGTCAATTTAAATGTATCGGCTTTTCTGATACGCAGGTGGTAAAATACCCAACAAAAAGAAATAAGTAAAAAGGGTTTCTTTTTACATATCAGAAAAAATTATACATTTACATTTCTTTATTTGCTACATCTGTGCAAACTTATAATTCTAGTTATTATTCGTTGATTGTCAAGTTGATCAATTATTTTAACAATGAGTCATTCGGTTACCCAAAGAATTGAAAATTTGATATTATTAGGATGCGGTGATAAAACAAGAACGCAGAAGTAGGTATGCGAAATCTTCAATACTAAATATCATGACCGTCGCATTTCTCAGTCTACGGTTAATAGAATAGAAAACAAATTTCGTGAATTTGGAAATGCCACAGATATTCCTGAATCTGGTTGAAAACCTATTTTAGATGATGAAAAGAAGTTGGATATATTGTTAGATATTCAAGATAATCCACATAAACCTACAAGACAAGTTGCCGCCGATGATGATGTTAGTAAAACGTCCATATTTCGTCTTCTAAAAAATGGTAAATACCGTCCATATAAAATTCTTTTGGTTCTAGAACTTAACGACGATGACCCTGGATCGCCGATTGGAATTTTGTGAAATCATGGCAAATAGATGTCAAGATGATCCATTATTTATAAAAAACATTCTTTTTTCTGATGACGCAACATTCGTCTTAAATGGAACAGTCAATAAACAGAACTGTAGATACTGGAGTACAGAAAATCCACATTGGATGATGGAGGCCAATACTCAATATCCTGAGAAGGTGAACGTTTGGGCTGGAATTATAAATTCTCAAATTATCGGACCATATTTCTTCGACAGCACATTAACTTGACTTGAATTTCTTGCAAAATTTCTTAGTTCCAGAGTTAAGAATACTTTTCCCAGATGATGACAACCCTAATGAAATTGATAGAAATATTTGGTATCGGCAGGAGGGAGCTACACCACATTTTGCATTGGAAGTAAGAGCCTATCTGAATCAACTTTTTCCCAATAAGTGGATCGGTAGCCGCGGTGATATTGAGTGGCCTGCCCGTTTTCCCAATTTGACCCCGCTTGATTATTTTTTATGGGGTTACTTAAAATCGGAAGTCTACTTCAACAGACCAAATAACGTCGATGATTTAAAAGACAGAATAAGGCAAGAAATAATCAAATTATCCCGGAAACGGTACAAAATGTGTTAGAAGAATTTCAGCAATGCCTCCATTATTATCAAGAAGCAACGGGCGCCCAGTTTGAACATTTAATATAAACTGTTTCATGTTCTTTTGTTGACTTAGTAACATTAAAAATATTACATTTTTCAATAGAAAAATTAGAGAAATTCAAAAAAATCTTATATTACTGGACAGAGACTTGAAAATCCTTTCAAATGAGTTATCACACGCACCCTCGTTCCATTTAAAATTTTTAAAGGGGTAGCTGTCACTCCAAGGGGGTTGAAGGGGAAGGTATAAAATTATGCTCAAAAAATGTCATTTTAGAATTAAAAATTGACGTGTTTCAGGATTTTACTCATAACTTGTAAATTACGTAGATTATAAATTTATCCATTCTTATGAACCTCACTGTATATCAACTAATAATTAATTGTTTAGCGGTACGCTGGAGTTTATGTAGGCATATTAAATATGTCATCTAAAATATATTACAGAGTGATTCACACTGGAAGTCTCGGTCCATTTATTCTGGGAGGGTGGCGAGGAATTTCACAATTACTACTTAATTAATTAACAATTTTTAATTTATTTTCTGATCGCTTAAGAGGGCTAATCGAACCAGTGTTTGTAAGGTAATTTTTCAAAATTTATTTCTTCCCTACGGTTTGGTCAAATTACACCAAATTTGGAGGATCAGTAGTTGAAAGTGTACTAGAGGGTACATGTATATCTATTTTAATTAATTTTCACTTTATGTAGGGAAAATTTATACTGTAAATATAAGTGAAATTTGAACATGATTCGCTCCTGAAATATGATATCAATCGGTAAAATTCGAGGTAAAAGTCATACATGTCGTCTAGAATGAATCTTCATAATAATGCTCAGCAAGTTTCAAACTTTTATTCCGTACTATTTGGTTAAAAAGAATTTTCTAAATAAGTATCTTTGTCACTACAAATAGAGCAAGGAAGTGTTACCTCTATCTGGAATCGCACCTCAATGAAGTCGGTGAATAAAACGTCCAGTGAAGGTATAGTCAAGAGCAAAATTATTCTGCGGCGCATGTATAAAAACTTTCTAGAGAGTGACACAGCTATCCGAAGCTTTTTCCTGACTAGGCCCCTTAATCAAGACATGAAACACATCAAAATTAACAATATTAACTGGTAAGCAGGGTGTTAAGGAAAAAATATATAACGAATATAATGCTAAACAAATAAATTTTTATAATAAACAACACAAAAACATAAAAAAAATAACTTTGGTAAAACTTTCAGATGAAAAACATCCTGTAACTTTAAGGGGCCTAGTCAGGAAAAAGCTTCGGATAGCTGTGTCACTCTCTAGAAGGTTTTTTATACATGCGCCGCAGAATAATTTTGCTCTTGACTATACCTTCACTGGACGTTTTATTCACCGACTTCATTGAGGTGCGATTCCAGATAGAGGTAACACTTCCTTGCTCTATTTGTAGTGACAAAGATACTTATTTAGAAAATTCTTTTTAACCAAATAGTACGGAATAAAAGTTTGAAACTTGCTGAGCATAATTATGAAGATTCATTCTAGACGACATGTATGACTTTTACCTCGAATTTTACCGATTGATATCATATTTCAGGAGCGAATCATGTTCAAATTTCACTTATATTTACAGTATAAATTTTCCCTACATAAAGTGAAAATTAATTAAAATAGATATACATGTACCCTCTAGTACACTTTCAACTACTGATCCTCCAAATTTGGTGTAATTTGGCCAAACCGTATGGAAGAAATAAATTTTGAAAAATTACCTTACAAACACTGGTTCGATTAGCCCTCTTAATTTACTCTGTTATTATATTCTATGCCAGAAAATTGTTTCATTACTGTCACAGTAGAATATAAAATTAGTTGTTTAGAATAGTAGTTTATTTCAATTCAGGATTTTGTATTTAAAAGAGGTATGTAAGTTGGTTTCAAATAAAGTGAAAGTAACATCTGTAACAAGTTAAGTTTTTTGGAGGTTGAACGGAAAATATTTACGGCGGCATTCCCTTTCATTTCTAGTTTGCATTTATATTGAAAATTTCCAAAGAGCTGTCTTCGGCACAACTTCGTTTATACATTTTAAACCAATATCGGCGTTAAAATATTTTACTTGGCTTGCATATTGCATTTTCTTATATGTTTTTCTACTCAATGAAATTTAATTGTGATTATTTAATTGTAATATTATTAGACCTGACGAGTATGAATGCTTAAGACGCAGTTATGTCTTTCACAGAAAAGAACTATTCCCTTCACGATAATAAATAATGTTATTTATTATATTATGATCTTATGAGGACCGCTGGCGAATATTTCGGAAGCGCCAACGTTAAAATTTTATTAAACATTGTCTCGTTGGTGCCTCTACTACCTTTTTTGTGTATTATTAATTTAATCCGTGTAATGCTTAAATTGAAATAAAAATTAAAAAACCAAATTGATCGCCAACTTTACACTAGCAAGCAACTTTTTTCATAATTTTAATTTTCACTGATGGAAAAGTTAATGCTTCGTTAGTGATTTACATCTCCTTTTCTACAGATTTATAGTTTAAGAGGACAAAATATAATAATGTTCCTATAGCGTGAAGTTGGCGAATACTTTGGAAGTAATAACGTTTAGATCTTGATATAAGTTTGTCCTTCATTAGATCGGAATGCCTTGAATTTTTTATTAACGACTTTTTGTTTTCGAGGAAATCAAATAAAATGTAAGCGTGAAGTTGGCGAGCACTTGGTAGCACTAACTTGCAAATTCTGGAAAAACGTTAATGATATCGTTTCGATATTAATGTTCTATCATCATCTTCATAATTTACAACAAAAAACAGAAACGTGATTAATTTGGCATTAAACACAAGATAGTGCTTCAAAAATGCTTCATTTTTCATGGACGATTTCCTATTGTTGAGAAAATTGAGAGCTTGCGTTTGGGGGATTTATAAAACTAATTGTAACTAGTTCCGTTATATAAGTATTTAGGCAAAATTGAGCAAAAAATGACCCGACCACGAAAAGAATTCATGACAAGCTAATTTTTTCACAAATGTCTTCCTTGTAGTGTACGTAACTTTTGGCTAAAAATCCCAGTGGTTAAAACATCCCTAACAACGAGTCTTCATGTTGGATTTTTTTTGTTTTTGGCCGATAACTCTTTTACTCAGCATATTATCAGAAACTATAGACCTCTGAAACATTGATATGAGTATCAAGTTTCTGAAAATCCAATAATAATCAGCTAATTTATAAATTTTTCACATTGCCGAAATTTTGAAAATTTCAGATTTTTCATAAACGATCATAAATATAACTATTATTTGGACTGTATGAAAAATAGGCAAGTCAAATACTTTACAGTATCAAAATTTTGGGGTTTCCTGTTTGAGTTTTATTTTTTTTTGTTCAACTCTCAAGTCAGTTTTATTACCTGCTAATAATTGATTTAGGTATTTGTAACACAGAAGAAATTTGATATCTCTTATGTGTAAATTTTTTTTCCTGTTGTAGCCGATGCTTTAGGGCCGTTGTTTTCTGGTTGTTAAGAATATCGATGTTACATTACATTACGTAAATGACGTTCAATATAATTGTGGCTGCAATTGCACTATTATATTTGATGTTATGACAATGACTTTTAAAAAAAAAACTGATCAGCACAGAGCGAAAAATGAAATTCCACAAGATGCTAATTTCGCAAAAAATTTCACAAAACGACTTCCTAGCTTTATCTTCAAATGAACTAAAATTGATAAACCTATTAGAATCCCATTTCAACAATGCCGGAATCAGTGTTAAACGTGCCAATTTGGATGGAACTTCTAAAGCTGCCTACTGCCACATTAAAACAGTATACTTACAAGTTCACTTTTGGTTAGGAACTGAACTAAGAATACAAGAATGGGATTGGGAAATATAATGGATTCTTCCAGCCAATAACGACTTCCCACAACTGTGCACTAGAATTTTTATTGAAAACATTAATCTGTAACTGTCAAACTGATTGTCCAAAAATGTGTGGTATAAAAAAGTTGGGACTGAAATACACAGCCAGTTCTGGTATAAGCGTCAATTGAATTTGAATTTTGCTTTATTGTTCTAATGTAGCAGAAGTTGCTGTATCCTTTGATGGTCAAAAATTCTTACTTTTTTTTATTCGGTTGGTTAATACTTTTAGACCAATCAAATTAAGCAAAAATCAGGCCCACTTTCACGATAATTTCCAACCATTCCCGACCAATACCATTCGATTCAGTTTTTTTTTTGAATTCTCATGGTCAATTTTGCCGTAAGTTATATGAGCAAGAATTTAATTTATAAACAAATTGTGAAAATGATGAAAATCGATGTTTCTAAATATTCAACTTCAAACGCTGCGAAAACGGCAACAGATAGAGAAAAATTGCTCAGAACATTTTTTATAGAGCGTTCAATTCCCTTCAAAAAAGTCCGCGACGGCATATCTCTACGATGAATAGTTAAGGCGTTACAATGAGTTGAATGTTTATTATTATAGATTTATTGGGGTCACAATAAAATAAGAAGGTTTAGTGCCATATCCCCAAAAAAACAACTATGCAGTTACCGACATGTGTTTCGGAGTTATTGCCCCTCATCAGAGAAGCGTAGCTAAAGAATTGGATCTAGGATGGGATAGATCAGGAACAAGAACTAAAATAAAGCTGGAAAGTACAGTACACAGTACTCAATTAGTGCATTCATGTTCCCATGTGCCACAATTGGGGCCTCAATGATCACAGTCAACACACAGAGCTCTATGTGTACTGCCCGTTTCCACCTGGCAAATATAAACAAAATAATATAGATTTATTGAGGTCAAAATAAAATAAGAAGGTTTAGTGGCATGTCCCCAAAAAAACAACTTAGATCCTAGATCCAATTCTTTAGCTACGCTACGCTGATGAGGGGCAATAACTCCGAAACACGTGTCCGTAGTTGCATAGTTGTTTTTTTGGGGATATGGCACTAAACCTTCTTATGTTTATTATTTTTCTACTGTGTACTGGTCAGCTGTATACGCAACGCGTATCCACTTCTTTCCACATAAGAAACAATTTTCTTCGAAATTAAATTGCGGCACACTTAAACGACGTGGGTATCGCTCTTTTGGAATTTGTTCCGTTCAAAAACGTCACTGTCCAGAATACAATGATAAATAAACTATAACCTCCAAATATCTATCTGGTTCCCAATTGTTTATAATAGAGTATTTTTAGTAGGTGAAGAATTTCTGTTTAACCTTTGGTCGATCTCATATTTATTAAGGAATTATTATGTTTACCATCTAAGTTAATATTATCTTGTACATATTTACATTATCCAATATTGTTTATTATTTAAGTACTTTTGTTGTAATAACAGTCCCCAAAGTTAACGCTTTCAAACTGAAAGAAAATATTATTAGAAATATGTGTCACAAAATATGCAATCATTTACTACCTTAATTAGATAAATATTCAATATTTAGGTCGATATTAATTAAATCGCAACAGCTGTTTATAGTTTTCCTTTCAGAAGGGTTGCGACTGCCTTTGGTTGGTTTGACCTTCAGCTACTATTGTTAAAGTTTTCTGTCTCATAAACTTCCCAGTTGTCTAACATTAGGGAGACAACTTATACCGCTCATAGATGGCGTTACAAATCTACTTTTGGGGAATAATTAATTTAAATCTCATTGTGTAAAACATGTGTTATGTAGTACCATTAGACTATTCTTATAGTGGATTTTAATCATTAAATATTATTTGTGATATATTATGAATTTATTTTAGTTACTTTCATATCTTATTTTATAAAGTTTGATTTTTTATATCAAACTAGTTTACCTCCTTGATAGAGACAGGAAGATAAGCCATTTTAATAATCAACTTTGCACCGGCAACACCTCTTGGCAGACAATCGATAACACCAATCAACTTTTGAAATGTTATCTTAATTTACTAGTGTTGTGAACAACCATCAGGTAATACTAATAGTTTTAAATGATTTATTTTTCTTGTAAATTCTCTTCAAGATGTATATTTTTAAGGAAAAGTTAATAATTAATTTTTCTAATTTTTTGTGAAGATGTGACACATGTTCTAATAATATGTTTCTATTTATTCCTTTCTTAAATACATAGTCTGAAGCCGGCTAAAATTTATTAGGCTAATTAAAGCTAAAATAATTAAATGCTGAAATTATTAATCGTTAATATAATTAAATGCTTATCTAATATTATCCATCCTTATATAATATTATCCATCGTTAGCTAAAATTTATTAGGCTAAAATTTACTAATTTAAAAATCTGATATTATTGATCGCTAATATTAATCTGCGAAAGCTAATATAACTCATCGCTATAATATATTCATTGTTAATAGTAAATTCATCAGGAATTTCTTTTGTGAATTTATATTTCACACTTCCAATTTCATTTGGACATTAACAGTTGCACATTGGCAAATTAAAAAGTCACGATTCTTGGATCCAGAGGATTAGTTCCGTGGATGTTTTATTTGGATGACCAGAACTCATCTGTAACTGTAATGTGATATGCGCTCAACAATTTTGAGTAACGTTTCATTTCATATAGACTATGTATTAAGAAACTAGGTGTCCATACCAGACGAAAAAACGTTAACTTCAGGACTCACGCCACCTTTCCATCACAGGTCAACCTTCGCTGGAGTGTGGCAAGTTGTTTTCTTTTAGATTGTGTTCGGTGAACGAGTTTCACCCACTCGTAATAAATTATTGTACATATATTTGTCGGTAATTCTAAATTACCATTTTGTGTTGCTGTTGATTTAATAAATATTTAATTTTATTAATTAATAATTTTTTATTCTGTCTCTACCTTAGACAGAAATTCTGTAGATTCTGAGTTGGGGGGATGAAAAAGTAATCACTAGTAAAACTGCAGATGGCGCCCTTAATATAAACATATATTTTTTATATTACTTATTCATCCTCGCCTACTACTCGTTGATAGAATTATTTGAAGTGAATAATAGTGAACCAAGGTCTCAAGGAAACAAGAAACGCACGGCCCTTGCCTCCCAAAAAAATCAGCTAGCCGCAGGCACAGGAAATTTCTACGCTTTCCTTGCCAATAAGAATAGTTCTTATTGACAGGTAAAGTGAAGGCTTTTCCATAAATACCTGATTTGGTTTCCTCTTGTATTAAGAGTCATCCTAATACAGGGCGAAACTAAAATCACGGTACCACGGGGGTTCCCCGGTTATATTTGACGACGTGGTAACCAGATGTAACATTTGGCTACTGGGTGGTTAGGTGTAACAAATTCCAGAGCCAGGCTTCAAATTATCTTTTACGCTTTTCTACACTTATCATGAACAGTAACTTCATTAACATTTTCTATTTGATTCCATTTCTTATCCTCACGTTTCTTGCTGTTTTCTATAAACGATTCGATTCCCTTTTGTTTTACTGTTACAGTCTTGCCCATTTGCAGAGTTCCTTCACATATAAAACAATTTTCTTCTTGCGACATTTTTGATCGGTTTATTTTATATTAATCAACAGCACAACCACAATGATAATGTAAAAATTGCTCACAACCAGTACACTGTATAACTGCGTTATAACTGCGACGACTATTATTAGCATCAAACTGAACAGCTCATAACTTAATAATAATTTATCTTATAACTTAATAATAATTTTCCAGGTCTTTGAGTATGCATAAAAGTATATAATAATTATATCTAGACCAAAAAAATGATAAATACATTTTCTAACGTTGTAAAAATAAGAAAATTATGAAAGATTTACAGCAAGTCTACTTTCAAATGTTCTGCGCAGGCGGCCATTACGCGGCATACGAGTCTGTTGATTGCGCATGCGCGTTACTTGTACAGCTGACACAGCAGAAAAATAATAAATATTTAACTCATTGTAACGCCTTAACTATTCATCGTAGAGATATGCCGTCGCGGACTTTTTTGAAGGGAATTTAACGCTCTATAAAAAAATGTTCTGAGCAATTTTTCTCTATCTGTTGCCGTTTTCGCAGCGTTTGAAGTTGAACATTCAGAAACATCGATTTTCATCATTTTCACAACTTTAATTGTTTATAAATTAAATTCTTGCTCATATAACGTACGGCAAAATTGACCATGAGAATTCAAAAACATACTGAATCGAATGGTATTGGTCGGGAATGGTTGGAAATTATCGTTTTGAAAAACCCTTAATTTTACTGGTCTATTTTAGTTATATTATCAGACAATTATTGTTCAATAAAATTTTGGTTTATTTAGTTTACGTACTTTTAAAAATTCATAATTTCGCTATATATTACCGAATTCCAAAAATCTTTCTTTCTTTTCGGCACCGGAAAGTAAAAGACTTTTCATGGCGTAAGTGTTTTCCATATAATGTTGAATATTTCGTGTTCTTAGAACCTAAAGTTTTGGATATATTAGCAATTTAAAAAATTCATAACTCTTTATTTCTTATTAGATTCAAAATACTGGCACAAATATCAGTGTTTAAGAGATCTTAAATTATAGTCTCTAGATAATTTTTGATAAAATGTTAAAGAGTTATTGGCTAAAAACCACGAAATTGAAATTTCCGAGTCAAAACTTACTTTTATTTATGTTATTTGCAACCATAAAATTCAGATGTTTGTTAAAATTTTGAATATAAATAACACATTCTTATATTATTGTATTAATATTATATTTTGAATTATTTAATTAAAATATTTTTGTTAATGATTTACATGTTCGTGTGTACCGGCCCCCTGAGGAGTTCAGGATGAATGAAAGACAATATATATCGGATTATAGGGGTCTTCGTTTTTGTACTGTAAGTAGAGGGAGTCATTTGTAAAGTGTAAAAATGTTTCTTTTTTGGTATCAATATTCATTAATTTAATTTCAATATTTTTTTTGCTTCTAATACTCTGTTATATAATTCAAAGCAATTTTTGCTTTCAGATTGAGTAGTTGTTTTAATAGTTTCTACGATAAAGTGTATTGGAAGTGTTGTGTTTGATTCACTATCTGTTTAAAACTTGTATACTAACGCGTTCAGATAAGAATGACAGTATAAAATATAGAAAACTATAGGTATTTATCATTGTTATCATGTTAGGTTTGAAAGGATGCTTATGTAATATCCAATAATTATTATGTTATTATTATTACTTTTTTTCTAGAAATACTATTATTTTACTCTAAAAAAGATATCTAAATAACACTAATAGAACACACTTTAATTATGTATTTTAATTCAAAATTCTTTACAAAAGTTAGTTAAATGTGCATTATGATTTAGAAAATGTTATTTTAAATGAACACACGTTTTATTAGGAAAAATATGGTATAGTGATGAGATTGGTTTTACCGCCTTATTTTTTTATAATAAACAGTTAGTTGGTGTATTTTATTTTCATTCATTTAGTGGTATAAAAATTTTAAATATTGATATCTTCTTAACTGAAATTTTATTGTAATTGTAAATACATAAAAGAGTAACAATATGAAGGGTACAATGTAAAAAATTGAGCTAATTAATAGAGTTGCACCACAGTGAGGATTAACATAAGGATGCGTTTTCATCAGGTAACCAACATACATCTGTAATTTTTTCTATTCATGGTATCCGAAATCAAAATCAATTACCTAATTTTAATTCATACGCAGCTTTAAGAGTAGAAATTACAACCAAACTAATGACTAATTTTTTTAAGTTCAATAAGTAACTCTCATAAAATAGACATTAGTTTTGCCTTTAATTTCTCCTACCAAATTGCCGTTTTTGGTTGTCATTAAGAGACAAAAATTAAAATTGACATAAATTTATGTACTCCACCTGAGGAAAACATCATTTTTTGAAAATGCATAATCATGTAATGGTAGAATTAGATAAACTCAGGCTTCCTCAATAAGATACCATAACTTTTTCAACTCCCTAGAGGTTCCCACCTTCACACATATGTACCCAATTTACTATTTCGTTATTTCTTTACTACCCATTTAAAATATATCGATCCCATCGCCGTGAAGCTCTAAGCATATCCTTATTTTAACTTTCTGTCCCTTTGTGAACATAGCATATAAAAATGCACTTAAATTTATGACAGCAGGCTTTTACATATTACTCTGCTAAAGTCAATAATCCGTATGGGGATAAATCTTTAACGATGCAATAAATTTATTAAAATTTATTTTAAGTTATTGGCAATTACAACGTAATACAGTATTGATACTTGATAACATTTTATCCCACGAAAATTCTAATTTAGAAAAAGGGTTAAAATAAACTCCATTAAAGAGAAAGCGCACTTGCGACTCGCGGTTTCAGCCCGTCTCGGTCCGCACTAGTCTCACTAGCGCTCAAGATGAATACTTTCAATACTTTCAAATGTGTCCGTTCTCATCAGGAGATCGCGTTCTAGATTTGGTCACAATGCGCAAACTTGTTCGGAAATCTCCAGTTTTTCTCAAAAATCAAAAATACAAGTAGGTTCTGAATGGATGTGCCTAGAAAGCTGTGGTTGTTATGCATTTTGTTTGTAACTAGGGGTTTGTTTAATAAACATTGTATAATTAGCATCAAAGTAGAAAACTATGAGAGACATAGTATGGAAACTCCATTTTGCAAGAAAGAAGCTACAGCCAATTTAATTCCAGAAAAGTTCAAAATAACCTATAATAAAAAATACCTACAATTTGAAAACTGGAGGAAAAAAACGGGAGTCAGTGCTATAAACGAAGAAGGGCTTCTAGCTTACTTGCTACATTTGGATAAAGAAAATTTCACCTTCTTCGATATGGACTAAATATTCTATGACAAAGGCGACTTTAAATGCATATAGGAACTTTGATATAACAAGGTATGGAAAACTTGTGGCGTACTTAAAAAACAAAAAAGAAATTTCAAACACAAAAAGACCGAAATTTGGAAAAGGTAGATTTCGAAAAATATTTGATGATTGAAAAATGTTTGATGATTTTATGTCAAAGGTAGGTGTTTATTGTGAAGTGTTTCCTTTAATGTATATAATTGTTTAGGTTCTTTAGGTTGCGTTGATACTGGAAGTTTGCGGTGCGCTCCGTTGCGGTGAACTGACCTACTTAAGCGTCGAAGATAAAAGATAATGGGCAATATCTATATATCCATACTCGATACCGAGATGAATAAATCAAGAACTTTCACTCTTTTAAATGAAGGATTTTCGGTAAACCTACTTGATTTGATTAGAAAATATGTGCCTTTAGAACTACAAAATGTGTGTTACAAAAGATTTTTTGTCAATTTTCAAAAGGGGAAAGTGCAGTGTCCAATGCGTTGGATTAAATAAACTTTCAAATATTCTAAGAATTGTAACTAATTATTTGCAATTGCCAAATGCAGATTCGTATACTGGCCATAGCATGCGCCGTTCCTCGGCCGTCTTTTGGCTAATGCTGGGGGTCACATTACCATCCTTAATCGTCACGGTGTGTGGAAATCATACATGGCGGAGGGTTATTTGGAAGACAATATTGTTATTACTTAAAAATAGAGGAGGAGCAGTGCAACGAGCCAGGCGATACATACGTCGCTACTAGTACACAGAAAAAAATTGTGTAGCAGATCAGTTTTCATTATGAAAAATCAAATATGAAGATAGTAAATGTTAATATAAATATAAATAAGTGTCATTAGATACTTTGGTTTCTTAATTTTCCATATAACACAGACAATAAATAAACTGCTTGGAGTTTTTTTTATATTAAACTACTCTTTAGCGACTAAACCACTAGTGATCTAAAGTATACTTCAGTTCACTACTTTATCTCACTAGTGACTTATGGGCCATTTTATATCTTTAAAAGCTCGTCAATAAATACCACTTTATATGAGAGTATTGGTTAAAGAATTTATTCAGACCGCGACTAGAACGAGACGCGGGCACATAATGTACATAATTTGTTTGCGACTGCGCTGTGCTCGCCTAGAATGGACCGAGATGCACTGGATCGCGAGTCACAAGTGTGTTTCCTCCTTTATTGGTTAAGCAATGTTAAGGTTTATTTTTTAATTCTTCTGTAACTACCCAAATTTTAGGATGATATCGTCGTAGTTTCTCAAAATGCTATTAATCTTATAGCAAAGGAAAAAAAACGAGTAAAAGCATAAGGTATAATTAAAACTTTTCAACAAAGGCACGTAGTGAATAAAAAAATGGCCCTACTTTTCTTGTGAAAATTTTACTTAGCTCTCTCCTTTTATTATCCAAATTTCTTAATTTCCGAATCACGTACAAATAGCTGCATATATCAAAAGGCGAGTAACGATTACTTCATGCTGATATCCCGAAATTCCATATCGCCCGCTGGCGATTATAGGCTAACGAATAAAATGTTCGTACTATCCACCTAAGATAACTGAAAATGCCGTCTCATAGTCTTTATGAAAATTCACCTAATTTTTAGTAATATTTAACCAAAAACATTTTATTATCGATAAATTTCCCCCTAGATACCAGGTGGTAGTGCCGATGATAACTGTGACCTCGATTACTCAGTGTCACTGTACGCATATTTACAAATGCTCCTATAAGCTGGTACCAGCAGGGTGCTGAAATAGAGTAGCATTTGTGTCGAGGAACTATTTCCATAACCTCAAATCCTTGAGGATATGGACGGATAACACAACCATTTGGCACCTGCTCGCTCGCTGATACAGATTTAAACTTCTTCAAGAAGAAATACTCTTTTAATAACTAGACATATGTAACTATTCTGGTTGGACACAGTGGGTAAAGAAGAATTTTCCTTCTTTAAAGAAAAAAACAACAAGGAGACAAGAGGTGGTCTATTTAACAAGCGTCAAAACAAAGCATATCAAAATTACTAAGGATATGGAAATGGTGTTCTAATATAGACGCTACTGGATTTATTTATCCTGCTGCTAACTTAGTAGCATCTGTAAATTTACTCAGTTGTTCAGCATGCACTTGGTATCTCATTTTTAGTACAGTTATGTGCCAAGAAAAGTGAAAGCTTTGTCTCCAATTTCTATCGTAGAGTTATTTTATGAGAAAAGTTCACTGAACATGTCCAATAGTGAACAATTGCTGTATTGCTGTATCTTCCATGAAACAAAATTTTTGGAATACTGATTATCCGCATAAAAAAACACACCATATAAATTAGACAACCCCCAAAACAAACTCGAAGCTACTCAGACAGGGGTTACACAGTTGAAAAAAAACGCAGACACACACACAAACAAACCCCTCCACTTTGCCAGAATCGAAACCGAGATTTGAATCAGGGAGTCGATAGGCAGTAAACCAGCTACGTTTATCTCTTAACGCTCTGGTCCACTGCGCTACCGAGCTCGGTAGGTAGGGTAGACGATGATATTGACAGAAAATTCGGGATACTTACTGAGTTTTGAGTTAAAATTTGTTTGATTATTAAATATTTGAAATAGCATTACCTGTGACGTGGATACGGAGGCTAAGCTACAAATTTATATCTAACTTTTCATGATGGAGAGGTTTTACAGAATTCAAATATATTTTATGAAAAAGAGTTCCATGCCTTTTTTTGTACCTTGATAAAATGTATCGATTTCGAGAAATACAAGGCAACAGAATAAAAAGTATGGATATGCAAATGATATATTTTCCAATAAACAACACAAAAAAAAAATCACAAAAACTCTTGGAAATAACCTCCGCTAGCCATTCTTCTCCTGATGGACACGTTCAGACATAGAGTGTTTCGTATTGTTGCACAAACATTAATAATTTGGTCTCGCAGGTTTTCATTTTCCACGGAGATGGCACAGATGATATTAAATTCCATAAAAAAATTCAGAAGATTAGGATCTGGTGATCGAGGAGATCATAATTGTGATTTATCGATCAGGATATGCCATGCCCAGAAACTGACGGCACTAAGGTTGGGGCACCATAACGCATAAACCATATAACTCTATATTATTATCAGTAGAATTTTCAACATACCAGGCCAAAAAAAATCTGATAATTCGTCAATGATCCGTGCAGGTAAAAAATGGGCCTCATTGAGAAAATCTACCATTTTTTTTTGTAAAGTTAATTTGGGCTATTATTTCTTGTGTATTATTTTTTACTTAACCATGGAGAATGAAGCTCTGCATATTGTATTAATTTTTTTATCAATAACGAATACTTGCATAGTTGAATATGGCGTGTGTATATATTTATATGTATTTAATAGTAATTTCCATTTTATCAATTAATAATGAACGTCTAACTAATTATTTGTTTTATGATAGCTAATCTATTTTATTACTAATAAATAATAAGATCAGGGGAAAACTCTTATCAAATTAATTAGATTTTACTTTAATTATAACAAATGAGAAATTTATGGGAGAACCATTAATAGTAAGCATGATGTCGTAAATTATAATCATTAAAATTTTTCTAGCACATTTTATACAGGGTGTTACAAAAGCATGTGCCATTGTTTAAGCAAAAAATTTTCACACAAAAATAAGACAATTAGTTCCTATCAACATGGGTCCGGAAACGCTTCGTTACTGAAATATATGGTGTTAAAATTTTCTTATTTTTTCAGTTTTTTCAAAATATCTCCGAAACAACTTTAGCAACTTGAATGGTATTTAGATTGTGAAACGTACTTAAAATACTACATATAATGGTACTGAAATGGTGTGGATAGTGTAATCAGAGGCATGCGTACAGGCTTGCAATTTAATAATTTTAATAATAAAATATAAGTAGTAAATCTGTTTGTACATCGAGAATCATTTTCGGCAGGTAAGGTGAGGTTGTCCATTGCTATGCAATCGATAGTCATAAACACAGACCCCTAGACAAATCCTTTCTTCACTGAGTTATCCTAGCCTCTATCATACTGCTGACAGAATAAAGTGTTGTTTCTACACTTTAAAATAGGAACAGAACAAAACAAACGAGATAAAAAAAATAATATTTTTACTCATTTTAAATTGGAAACAATGAGAAAGTACTGTCGAGGCAGACTATTTTATTTAATTTATGAAATTAATTATAGATCGTCTTTCTTTATAACCGATAATCTGACGAGAAATTTTCAACAGTTCTTTTCGGCATATTTCCTCATTCTGATTAATCTATATTTGACGTGATTCTTTTTTGGTTCTTTGAGACTTGGTCTCCCTGGTGGACCAATTTCACTAATATTCAAAAGAGTTCTTCCCTGGACTCTCCAGGTATTATATGTGAAGTTTCAGATTTTTACGTTTGAGAAAATGATAGTATAACAAAAGCCAGCGACACAAAGACACACGGACATACAGTTACACAGATACACAGATACACAGACACACAGACATACATACAGCATGCTGATTTGGATAAATTTACTATTTTGAGAAAGTAAAAACAGATTCCCAAGTTCAAAATGGTACACCATTTATATGGTGTACATATGAACACCCGTATAAAGTAAACACACCACACTTCACCACATCATTTAAACAAACCCCAAATCATAAAAAGGTGGATAAAACTATTCACTCCGACATTGTAATCTGCCAAACTTACGAGCAGATAGACAGATAGACACTGAATAAATTTATTATTAGTGATTACTGATTAGTCAATTGCGCTACTGTGCCCAGTAGAAGTTTATGATTTCGAACTAGTGTTAATTGCAACATTATGATGAGAATGAATCTAGATTATCTTTTGTACCCTTTGGTGTGAAATTAAACCACGAATTATAAACCGCTTATTAACCATGAAACAACCGGAAGGAAAATTTAACATATTCAGTTACAGGATGACTAAAATCTATAAAATTAACAAAACTGATTATACATAATCGTTGAATATGGTTTTGTACGTAACTAATTCATTAGGTAGACACGTGTTTAAACAGGGCGAATCATAGCATGAACTTTGGTTGAATACAATATTAAAGTTTACATAATATATTTTACAGCAAATTGGGTTTTCCGATATTAATCTATTTTTACCCTCCCTCAAATTCTGCTATACGAAACAGATATTGAGCAGTTGTTACAAATAATTTAAAAGCCAATTAATTTATGCAAGAACTAACTTGTACGACAGTTTTAATATATCTCCTTAAAGCATGTGTTTGAATTAGTAATTAAAGGTTTGAACATTCTATATAAATAGCGAATAGCTGTTCTATTTTGAAATAATTTACGGCATAACAAAATAGCTTACGATACCGATTTATCAAAGTCAAATAATAAGAAATTTGAGGAAAGTTATGTTATAATTACCTAAATACATCCAGAAACATATACGATGATTCACATCCAGTAAATTAAATTTCACTAGATGATAGATCATCAAACGATAAGTAGAGTTTGTCTGATAAATCAGTGTTCATAAGCTTTGCATAAGCGAGCAGAGTCCATTAAATAGGAGACAAAAATTACAATTTTTCCAATATAATTGCGAAACTTTCAGAAGTACCCCAATAAAATTTTTGTGGTATATACGTTACGGTAAATGTAAAGAGATCGGTATATGTCGATGGCCTAGTGGCAGTAACATTTTTAGTGATATTGAAATTTATATACAGGGTGGGCAAATTTCGATGTTTGTATAGGGTAACTCGGTAACTGTAAGAGATACAAAAAAATGGAAGACGCATTCTCGATCTCTTTTTTTGAGGCAAATTCAATGGTGAAAACAAAAATTTGTTATGTCAATATCTTGGTTGCTTGTAAAATTATGAAAAAACAACTTTTACATTCTTTACAGAAATATGATATGCTAGAATGCCTTTTTCAAAGTAATAACAATTGTGATATTGCATCCGAAATATATTTCAATCGCTAACCAGAAAGAAGACAACCTAATAAAGCTATTTTTAAGAGATGTTTAAGTGCACGTCCACGTTTTTGTTTGTGGATTCGTGCTTGGTTATATTTTCCTGTTGAACCTGGTGGCCCAGGCAATAATACACGGTTTATTTTACTTGAATTTATTATGCAACTTTACATTTCACTTAATATTCGCCAGTATGCTATGTAACTACTAATTAGCTTTTACCAGTTTTTTAATCCGCACTAGTTGCTTGCAGTCGTCGCCATCATCTCCTTTTCTTCTCTCTTCGCCAGAGGGCGTTCAGTTACGTCATCCTCGATTTGAGTTAGGGTAAACGCACATGAATACGCCAACAAGAGGTTTAAAGAAAATATCATTAATTGTGGGTCCTTCAACAAGCCAAGACCAAAAAATCAGATGTTTATATCTAATTTTATAACACATTAAAATTAGAAAATAAAAATTCAAATTAAAGTAAATGTTCAAACTAATGTCCGTTATGTTCGATACATAAATTACACCTCTTCATTATACTCTAAACTGCATTATAAATATGAAGATTTAAAATGGAATTCACACAGTCTATAAAAAGTTCATTTATGTTGGTACTGGTTTTCTTGTATAATTTGTTTTTAATGTGGCCTCAAAAGAAAATATCCAGTGGCCTTAAGTCAAATGATCGTGGTGGCCACCTCAATGGTCTGTTACTTCCCATCCAGTTATTTCCAAAATGGGTATTTAATAATTCTGAAACAGGTCTGATATGAGGTGGTGCACCATCTTGTTGGAAGAACTGATTTCTTGCCTCAATTAAGGCTAGATTCCATAAATTCCTTAATAATATTCTGGTTTAAAATTTCGTAGTACCGTTGGCCATTAAGATTTTCTTGACATATGTGATATGTTAAAACACGATTGCCACGTAGAGCACACCAAACACTAAAACCAAAGCGACCCTGAGATCGCACGTCAACGGTACGGTGAGAGTTCATATCAGACCAGCAGTGCTCATTTTGACTGTTGAAAATTCCTGCACTGCTACTGTAGGCTTGATCTGTCCAAACTACAATTCTAGAGGAGAATAGTTCTTGTTGACTTTGTTAACGATACCGTATGCAAAACTCCAGTCGTCCCCGAAAATCAGTTGGTTGCAGGTGATGTGGTTTCCTTATTGTATAAGATCTGAATTTGTTTGTCTTCAAAATACCCAAAGCTCGACGTCTTGATATCACAGAATCAGCTTCAATTTGGGGACTTGAAATTGAAGGATTGCAACCGCCATTCCAGTTACAGTTATAGAAGTTTCTTCAGCATCTTCAATGTTGTAATTTTTTGGTCTTGGCTTGTTGAAGGACCCACAATTAATGAGATTTTTTTTAACCTCTTAAAAATAGCTTTATTAGGATGGCGATTGAAATATATTTCGGATGCAATATCACAATTATTGTTATTACTTTCTATAAAGCATTCTAGCATATCATATTTCTCGTAATTTTCGTAAGACATCTTCACTTTTACGATTAAATGGGGTTAATTATGAAGGAAACAAAATTAGTATGCAATTTACTAACAAACGGATAAACACTGTCATAGATGACATACGCCAACTTGGAATAAATATGAAAAAACGCAAAAGTAATCTACTAATAGATTATTTTCGCTATTAAACTTACACATAAAAAAGGGACACTACATATGACATATATTTTGAAAGAGAAAAAAAATTGCTTTTTAACAAATTTTAGCCAACTATGATTTTCATTTAAAAGACTAAAACTCATAACTCGGAATTGCACCTTCTTTAAAACTTTCTCGACGCTGCTGTGATATAAAGAAAAAAGTGTCTCAAGAATGTAAAATTTGTTTTTCATAACTTTACAAACAACCAAGATAATGACATGTGTCTAAAAGTCGAAAAATCTAATTTTTGCTTATAACTCGAAAACAAAAGACGATAGCAAATTGTTGTTTTTTGCCAGTGAATTTGTCTCAACAAAAGAGAATATTTCTTCCATTTTTTTTTTTTTCATCTCTTACAGATACCCTGTACCATTCTATTAAAGATTCACTTCTGCGTATTCTAGTGCATTCCAAGTAACATTTTAGCCAATAGGAACCGGTATTTATAAGGTTTTTAAAATCACGTATCATCGTTACCAATTTTTAATAACACGTATCAAAATCAGCTGTATGTTTATTATGACAGTATGTTATGCTCTACCGGTTTTGGAAGTTTTTGTGTAAATAATAAGGTAAGTTGTTTAATCAACTATGGCTCTACTTAACACAGAAACTATATTACATATATTTGATATCAGAATGTACATTTTCCATTAAATTATAATATTTAAGTAGAAAAAATACGATTATTCTGGTAATTCTTTATACGTGTTATTATAAATTAGTAACTTAGATGATACGTGTTATTATTACGATTATATCGGTGTTAAACAATATCTTTTGAATTACAACTTGATATTTGATCGCGTGACCAAATTACAACTCGACATGTTTATTGTGGAGTAATAATGGACTGGTATTGTACGACGCACAAAACATGTGCAGAGTTGCACTGTCGTCGGTGGCGCTTACACCCAATTTTCCTCCAACATTTATGAAGCAGGAATTTTAAAAGCGAGAACGTTCGCGAAATTTAGAGAATGTTGAGGAATATTCGCGAATTTACCAGAGACTTTTGAGAAAATTTTGAGGAGAACGGTCGCACACTTTTACGAGAATATTCTCTAATATGCTCAGTATACTTCTTAATATGCTCTGGGGTGGGGTAATGTTCGCGAATATACGCAAGCGTTCTGTGAGTACGAACGAGAATGTTCCTTAGCTTGCGTCACTAATACTATCATTTAAGAATTAAATTAGCCTGCCGAATGTAATTAGTCGGTCACTTATTTTCTGAACTACTTTTGGAGGGTAACTTTCTCACCTAAATGTGTTTGTCCCAAGATGTGCTATGGATAGACCATGTGGCTTAATGATTCGAACGAAAGTAAGTACATGTTTTATCAAAAAAAAAAATAATAATAATAATAATAACAATAATATTAAGAAAAATATATTTACAATATTTCCTTCTACAGTAGATATGTCACAATATTTAATTAAAATGTAAATATAATAGAAAAGTCTCTACATACACTACTACTACTATTTCGATTTTGCAACTCCTGTATCTTTTATGCGCAACAAGCCTTATCAACATCTTCTGGCTTCAAAGTATAAAATATAGTTTACCTAAATATAAAAGTTTATACTGTTCTGGTAAACACGTTGTATAAAGAATATGACCCAGTTTCAATAGAGAGAATTCTACTGTGCCCTTTTATATATCTACCAAAGTTTAGATCAATATTTAACAAATGTTATGGTGTTCACAAGAAACGGTCGAGAGTTATACATACAAAAATAAACTTTTTATAATATTTGAGTTCAGAGTGTTTTGAACTTTTAAGAAGTCAAATAAGTATTATGAGGGAAAATATAATAAACTACGTAAAGATTATTTATGTTGATTTTTTTTTATTATGCTAAATATAAAAATAAAAATGTGTATAAAGTGTAATATACGTGGCAAACTTTGAAAGCCCTGAAATCCACTACTACTTGACAAACATATCGCGGTAGCAGTGTTGCCGTTTTAGTACATTTGTGCTAAATTTAGCACATTTTTAATATGAAAGTACAAAAGTACATTTTGTACGAAATTTGTCTTAATTTAGTACATTTTCATATGAGCGCACAAAAATCGGATTCCTCATTTCCTCAATAAGATATTTACATCAATTACGTATATATGTATATTTAATAACGATAAAACATATTTCAGGACATTAAATTTTAGGGTGACGATATGACTGGTTGGTGACCGGTGACCAACAAGCCTACAACTCTTTTGACCATTCAGTTTTCTTTGATAAAAACATTAAAAACATCAAATCATGCTGGTCATTCCCCTGGACGACTGGCTGCTTCTTAGTTTTGGGATATCTTTCATGAATGTGTCTTGTTTTATTCAGGCAACTAATTAATTCACAATGCACAGTTCACAGTGCAACTGGTTCACACTGCAAAGTGGACCACTGTGCCACCGTAAAAAATTGTTTTTAGCTTTTAATTAACGATAAAATACCTTTTATAGTACAATTTAGTAAATTTTTCGCTGGTACATATGTAAAATTGACACCGGCAACCCTGCGTGGCAGTGAGATAAAGATGTGCAAAGCGTTAGGATTATTAGAATCTTGATCGTCATTCGTATAACGTTTGTATTAGTGTTTACATCGGTACACTATTGCCAAAAAGAAATTTTTAGAATATTGTTGTATTCTATAATTCAGTGTTTTGTGAATTGTGGTGCAATATATTTTGGCGCCTTGCGCATATCTGTGCTTTGTAACGTTTTTTCAAGTAGTACAAGTATCTTTAATATTTAAAAAGTACTATCCATTTTTATTTAGTTAATTATTTTTGTTGTTTATCTCACACATAATGTGTTCAGGCACTATGTTATTTAGATTTCTGTCAAAAATATTTAATTCCTTGTGGTCGAAATGCCAGACTATATCTACATGTATCCCTTTCCCTCCGACAGACTAAAGGGGACAGGAAATTTTTTCATACATAGACGGGGGAGTCACAATAGGTGTACCTGGAGTCGCCTCCCACCCAGACCCTAGAGACAAAAAGAATAAACTTGTAGTGCTACTAAGATGAAGGCTAAGAAAAAAAATAATTAAAAATTACTTTTTACAAAAAACATTTTTGTTTGAAACAATTATTTCTATAAAATTATGTTAATTTTTGTACTTATGTGTTTTATTTTGATATGACCTAAGTTTCTGTGAAAGGCGACTATAAAGTGTAACGTTATAAACGATTTTAAATAATTATTTGTATTAATTACCTTGATTGATTAGTAATTAGTTACTATTAAAGTCGATTACCGCGTCGTTTTATCGAGCTAGTATATCGTGCGGTGTACTCGGGGCAAGTTAAACCAAAGATTATATACACCTATTATTTTTGGCTAAACTAACGCCATGCAGGAAACACCTGTTGATCGGCGCAGACCGTGAAAATGGAGTGACATTTTTCGATCTTCAAGCGTTCCGAACTATTGCATAAGAATTCTCAAGGGCCCAAACGTGTGTATTATGTAGATTGGTTATCCCATTACGCGTAAAAATAGCGTCATCTGTCACCAAGATATCGGCTGTAAATCGGGCATTTTGAGCATTTTTTTTGCAACAACCGTTCACAAAATCTTATTCGTAAGGGGTAGTCTCTTGGCAACAACCTTGGATCTTCTGGACGTGATAAGGGGACAATTGGGCCTCGCGTAGTATACTCCACGCTGTTTGATGCGACAAGAAATGGACCCTCCGGGCTAGCTGTCTTGTGCTTATTCGTGGATTTTCTCCCACAATATCTAAAACTTGTTCTGCGGCATTGACAATGCGATGTGGGCGAACCCGACCCCCTCTTTTCCACGTTTTGGCCATAAATTATCACTATCGCGTCCACGTAGAACCACTGCCGTAAAAGTATTGGGATGAGGTAGATGCCTATTTGGAAATCACCGGGCATACAGGCGAGAAGCTGCTAATGAATTTTGCCTTGCTTCTCCGTAGGCTAAAACTATGTCCATTAACTCCACGGTACTAACGGCCAAAGCCAAATTCTCTGGATTACAGAGATTAGCATGCTCGACCGTAATGGGGGCAATTAGCACCACACCGTCAGTTGCAATGGAAATCCTCCTGGACTTACCCCCTCTTCATATATATATTTTGAGAGAGAGGCCAGGTGGGCAACAAGCGGCCATTAAGATGCAGCAGACTAGTATCATGGAGCGGAACAGGTTGCTGGCTGACATAGAGACTCACAGCATCCTGGGAATACCCTCGGATACTATGCCTACCATGTCCAACTACGGGCTGACCCTCAACATCCTTTTTCCGGAAAAAGATGAGTGGGATCGGAATAAAATCGACCTACTGAGGGCAGACAGTTGCTGGTTTACAGACGGCTCCAAAATTCCTGAGGGAACGGGAGCTGGAGTACATAGCTACAGACCAAGGGTGAGGATATCCTCAAGCCTAGGTACTAATGCAACAATTTTTGAGGCCGAGGTTCATGCCATTGAACTGTGTGTGCGAAGGCTGCATCTTACACGCAGATCAATTAACATTTTTTAAGATAGCCAAGAAGCTATAAAAGCTCTTGGCTCCTACTACTGTAACTCCAAAACGGTATGGAACTGTTAGAAGGCTCTAAATCATTTTAGCAAAAACAACAAAGTGACTTTGGTCTGGATACCCGGCTACTCTGGTATGGAAGGTAACGAAATAGCCGACTCCTTGGCCAGAGAAGGAGCAGGATTAAGAAACATCGGACCAGAACCGATACTTGGCATATCTTCAAGTACTGCTAAGATGGGTATCTCAGCCTGAGCTGGAAGGAAAACTCTCCAGTATTGGCAAGAGTTACCACGATTAGTTCATTCGAAGGCGTTTATAAAATACCCTTCGAAATCAAGAACTAAGAAACTTTTAAAGTTAAACGGGGTAAACTTGTAAACTCTAACAGGCCTATACACCGGGCACAGTCGACAAAACTATCATCTGCATAAACTCAGCCTAGCGGAAAAGAAAGAAATTTTATGAGGATCTCATGAATTAAGCTTTCAAAAAATACCCCTTAATTGAATTTAATCCATAAAATTTATACCTCCATAACTTTTACTTAAACACAATTGAACTGTTTAAATAAATTATAAGCTCGATAATTCAAATTGTCGCCAAATCTCAATTTAAGAACACTATATTATACATTGAGATATTTATAAATACAGAGAAAAATGTAGTTTTCAGATTAACTGAACCTAGCAACAGATAAGTGTGTGGACAAGCCTCGTACCTTCGTAAATTCCACATGTCGACTAAAAAATTAATTAAAGCGAGTTGGCACATATAGTTCAGTTCAAACTTATTTTCAACATAAAGATTATCTGTTTCTTTGACAGTGGTAAAGGGATCAAAGAATCCGACGTTTTTTATGTTGCAAATAAGTTTGAAATAAACTGTAAACAACTTTATGTGTAAATCTCGCAATAAATTATTATTAAATAAGTAAAATTCAAATAATGGTAATAGGGACATTTAATGCATGAATCGATCTATCGCGATACACTGATTCATAAAATTTTAATGATTCATAATTTGCGATCACAAGATTATCGCACTATTTGACATAAAACAACCGCTTAAAAATGTGGTTAATATTATCAGACAACAGACACGGAGACAAATCATGAGCCAAATCTTTGAGGTCATGACCTCGTGGAACAGTGAAATAATTAATGTGGTTGGCATTTGCATAATAAGGCGGTATATAGTGTGAAATGGGAGTTCGGTGGAATTTTCCTGGTATGTACCTTTTTCTTTCTTCTTTTCGTTCGTATCTAAGTGCTTTAATGCCTAATAGAAGTATAGTCTGTACTTACTAAGTAAATGGTCATGACGCCATTTCAGGCCGTGACATCCCTTGTGGAAATTCTACTGATGCATAAGGTAAAAGATTAATTAGAGGCTTAGCCAAATTTAAAATAATCTGTTATACCCAGCTGTCCCTAAAAAAATAAATTGCATAATACTGTAGGTACCGAGCGTACCATAAAGTTGGAACATCTCGTAACGTTTACGAGATTCATGTATCTCGTCTATATCTTTAGAATTCACCTAGTTTATAAATCTTGCTATTGAACGGGCAAATACGATTGACGCTTATCAAAATCCTAACCTAAGATTGTAGGTGGTGTGCATGCTTTATTAAATCTTGTCATTTTCATTTTGAATTGGATTTCCCAAAATTTCTACAGCAACCATTTTCAAAGATTTGGCTCATGATTTGTCTCCGTGTCTGTTGTCTGATAATATTAACCACATTTTTAAGCGGTTGTTTTATGTCAAATAGTGCGATAATCTTGTCATCGCAAATTATGAGTCATTCAAATTTTATGATTCATTTTAGTGCTATCGATCACATTGGATCGCTTTCATTGAATGCAAATTTAGTGCATCGCGATAGATCGAGTCATGCATTAAATGCCCCTATTACCATCATTTGAATTTTACTTATTTAATAGTTTATTGAGAAATTTACACATAAAGTTGTTTATAGTTTATTTCAAACTTATTTGCAACATAAAAAACGTCGGATTCTTTGATCCCTTTTACCGTCGTCAAAGAAGCAGATATTCTTTATGTTGAAAATAAGTTTGAACTAAACTATATGTGCCAACTCACTTTAAATAAATTTTTTTTCGACTTGTGGAATTTACGGGGATACGAGGCTTGTCTCCACACACTTATCTATTGCTAAGTTCATTTAATCTGAATACTATATTTTTCTCTGTATTTATTAATATCTCAGTGTATAATATGTGTTCTTAAAATGAGATTTGGCGACAATTTGAATTATCGAGCTTATAATTTATTTAAACAGTTTCGGGGTCAATTGTGTTTAAGTAAAAGTTGTGGAGATAAAAATTTTATGGGTTAAATTCAATTAAGGGGTATTTTTTTGAAAGCTTAATTTATGAGATCCTCATAAAATTTCTTTTCTTTATTTAGATGTACTAAATTGACATTTTATAAAATTTATCCAACAGAAAAAAGATCCAAGTTCACTGTACTAATCGTACATGTCACTGTCATCAGAGCTGTAATGTAGATTTTATCGGATAACGGATAACGGCTCGCTTGTGTGCGAATTGTTAGTATTATTTTGAATAAAAATGACATATGTACAGTAGCGTGGAGTTAATGGACATGCTACGGAGTAGCAAGGCAAAACTCATTATCAGCTTCTCGCCTGTATGCTCGGCGATTTCCAAATAGGCATCTGCCTCATCCCAATACTTTTACGGCAGTGGTTCTACGTGGACGCGGTAGTGGTAATTTATGGCCAAAACGTGGAAAAGAGGGGGTCGGGTTCGCCTACATCGCATTGTCAATGCCGAAGAACAAATTTTACATATTGTGGAAGAAAATCCACGAATAAGCACAAGACAGCTAGCCCGGCAGGTCCCTTTCGGATCAAATAGCGTGGCGTATACTACGCTAGGCCCAATTGTATCCTCATCACGTCCAGAAGATCCAAGCATTGTTGCCTAGAGACTACCCCTTACGAATAAGATTTTGTGAACGGTTGTTGCAAAGAAATGCTCAAAATGCCCGATTTACAGCCGAAGTCTTGGTCACAGATGACGATATTTTTACGCGTAATGGGATAACCAATCTACATAATACACACGTTTGGGCCCTTGAGAATCCTCATGCAATAGTTCGGAATTACTTTCAGCATCGGTTCTCTTTAAACGTCTTGGCGGAGATTGTCGATGAACTCCTAATTGGTTCGTTCATATTGTCGAATCGGATGGACGGTCTTTAATATTTGCAATTTCTCCGTAATGATTTGCCTATTCTTCTTGAAGATGTACCCTTGGATATCCAATGGCGGATGTGGTTTTTACACGATGGTGCGCCCTCATTATCGTTCAGTAATCAGAGATTATTTGAATCAAGTAGAAGGGATACGTTGGATAGGATAGGGTGGACCAGTAGCTTGGCCTCCGCGGTCCCCGGATCTAAATCATCTTGATTTCTTCTTCTTCTTTCTGTGGGGATATTTAAAAATCCTACATTTTATATGACACATTAAATTTGGTGGATGTAGTACCACCAGAAGAGATATAATGAATGAAAGAAGAAAAAAAGGTACAATTTCTGGAAAAACATCAAAAAATTTTTATTTCATTTTTGGACGAACTTCGACGAATTATAATGAAAAAACATAACTACAGGAAAAATCTGTCTGCATGTATGTAGTATCGCAATAGTAGTCACAGTTTTTGAGATAAAGTTTTCAAATTTGGTACACATGTTCTAAAGGTCAAAGATAATGGTAAATTCGGTGACGAGCAAAATTGGCCTGCCGACTAACTTTTTTGCATTTGACCTCACAAAAAAAATCTTGATGAAATATTAAAAATCAGGTCTGTTATATCAAGCCAAGTACTTAAATAAAGCTGATGTAAACTGAAATTTTGTACACATTTGTCCTCATAAAATGGGCATGGGCATAGATTTGGCAGTTTGACGTTTGAAATGTCTAATTTAGTTACAAAAGTGTCAAATGTCAATAAGAAGAAATTATTAGAAAATATGACATGAATTATTATCGACAGTATCGAAGGACACTGATAATAATTAATTATTTAAAAATTTTATGAAACGTTTCAAGGCACGCTTTTAAAATTAAATTGAGGTAAGTCAAGAATTAAATTACTTTAGATCAGTATGATATACACTGGTATAAGAAGTTATGTTCTGGCCACATCAGATATTTTTATATTATGGAAGTTGCAAATCCAAATTCTGTTTATTCAGATTTACGAAGTTCGTTAATCAAAATTATTATTTTAATTAGATAGTTACCTAAATGTCAGCCCGATGTTAAAAAAGAGAGTTGTCATTCAGTGGTAAAAAATCTTATCAACACTTGAAAGGCAGCTGTTTTGCTAATGAACACAAATAATAAATAATCGTCCGATAACGAAAAACAAATTTAATGTTATATTGGAAATGTTAGGGTCTCTAAACGTGTTGCTACTTATTTTATAAAAAAAAATAATTAATAATTTTACGAATAAAAAGAAATATTATATTTAAAATTTTATCTAGATTAGAAAATTTAACGTTTTTTAAAGACGATAAAATTGATAAATGATTAAATAATGTAGAGTAAAATAATGATTTACAAGATTGAAATTAGGTAACAAAACTAAAATTATATAACTCTATGGCTTCCATACCAAATATGAATATTTCTCGTAAAGATATTAAAACCAGGTCTATTAATTCCATCTAAATTTACCCTTTTAGTATAATTTATTTATTGGCTTTTTCTCTCCCCGTCACTCTTACATGTACAGGGTTATTCATTATAAATTACCCACCCCTTATCATCGTTATTATTGCCTATAGAAAAAAAAGTTTTAAATAAAACTTTTGTGGTTATGACTGAATTTTGTTAAAATGCTCTCAAAAGTACAGTAGCTTGCAGATTTTAGGGGGATACAATAATATAATATTTTTTTTTAAATGGGATATCATGTATATTATTAAATTTTTGGAATGATGCTTTGTTCCTGTTTTCAAAAATATACCATATGTTACCCCTACCGTATACCGCTTTTGAGTTATTAAACGTCGAATTTCTTAGTTAAACCAGTTACTGTAAATATGGAAAAGTTAACATTATTAAAGTGAGCTATGAAAATAACAACTATTATGTTTGATAAGTGACATTTCCTTAATGAAATAATCAAAATGGTTTACAGTGAGGAAGAAAAAAACCAAATATTTATACAAAATAGATAACAAAGATTTATTTAGGAAATTTAAATATAAATAAATGATAACTCATAAAAGATGTTCGATGTGTCCACCATTACTGTCAATGCATAATTGATAACGTCTTCTTATATCTATAATCGCACCAGAAATGGCTTCATTATTTACATTCAGATTGTTTATTTCAAGTCGAATCCTTTAATGACTTGAATACTATTGTTATTATTATTATTGACAATGTCTTTTAGAAATTCCCAGAAGAAATGAATCCATAGGTGTCAAATCCGGACTGTTAGGTGGTCATTTAATAGATCCTATATTCCCTATCCATATTGGGAATACATTAATCAAGTGATCTCGAACGGGTAGGACACTATGCGGAGATGCTCCATCCTGCATCCAAATCATATAATCAAGTTCGGCTTCCGGAAAATTATGCAAAACAATATTTTCCGCTTCTGGGATAATTATTTCCAGATAGGTAACTCCAGTTAAAGTATAATCATAAAATATAGACCCAACAAATTCAGTCATAACCACACAACTTTTATTTAAAACTTTTTTTTTCTATAGGCAATAATAACGATGATAAGGGGTGGGTAATTTATAATAAATAACCCTGTATATTGCGTGGAAATCTAAACCTGGCCGTTGGATTTCTTAGCTTGGGGTTGCCCCATTATATTGAAAGTTGTGTTTTTTTAATATACAGTGCGTTTCATATGTATGGAATAAATTCATTTTAAATGTAATTATGAACTTTCAGGAAAAATCCTGAGAGAGGCCGATTTTTTCCATTTTTTAGCATGAAAATTATACCCCTGCGTTCACCCCCTCTAAATTATCACTACCCCCGCCCAAAATTTAAATTAGGAAGGGTGTTGTGCGGAACCTCGTCAAAAGGAATTTTTATTCTCTATTCAGCAGTATAAAGTCGGTCACTAGATTTGAATCCATGCGATTTCTTTTTATAGGGAACTTTAAAAGTTTATACTATGTGAAAACCGAACTTTGAACTAGAATTTTTATTATATCAAATCCCATCAGAAATAATCAGGAATTTTGCGGAGAATTAATTTCAATGTTCAAAGACGAATCCATGTTTGTGCGAGCGAAATCGGGGGTCACATTATTGTAAGGTAATTTATGTTCATTTTCTGTTTTAAATCCTAATTACAATAAATACATTACCTCAATAATAATAAAAAAGGGTTAAAACGCTCATTCAGCTATGGGCCAGTTTAGCATTTAAAACTTTGTCATATACTGAATTAACCATAAGTTATAAACTATTTTACAAGAAACAAAAAAGTTCATAACAAATGATTCCTTTGAAAAATGTAACTTTAAAATTAATATCGCACTTTCTAATAATCTCCAAGACGTATCTGAATTTTTCAACTGTCTATATTAAGATGAATAATATGTTTTTATATGATCTAAAATAAATACCTGATAGGGAGTAGTAATAAGCATTGACCTTTCTGAAGATGCCTATTAGTACACTGAAAAACCGACAAAAACGTTTCAAAAAATTTTTTAAGGTACAACCACATGGGACCTTCACAGAATAATAGATTAGGCCCTTGGCCATCTAAAATGGCAAATTACAACATTTTTTGGGAGGTCCAACTTTTTTTATTATGAAAAATGTCATAAATCTGTCAAAATTAATTTTTCGTACTTTTTCACACATCCCTCACGATATCTCCGGAACCAATTAAGATAATCAAGTTTTTTTTTTTTAGTCGATAAAGGAAACGTGAGCGGAGGTGACTGAATTAATTTAGTCTTTATGGAAAACCTAGTTTTTTATAAAATTAGGTAATACTTTAACATTTATTTTTCTTGCAGTACTTTTTTCAGTAAGCGAAAAACTTTTTTTGTTTTAAGGAATTTTGCCACAGTATATGCATACGGAATAAAATTAACACATCAAGGAAGTTTTTAAAAAAAAACGCAATACTCTGCGACTTGTACGTTTCAAGTTATTGTTATTTGAAATTAAGTATCTGCGGGCAGGATATCTCCCCTGGTTCTACTGTGCTTTAATCAGTGTGCTATGCGTGTTGTGGGTGCATACTATTAAGTATTATTTTTGACATATCTTTAATATAAATTTTATTTTCATAAGCACTTAGGTTTTACTTATCATTATTTACATTGCACATTATTTAAAATCCATTATATTTATACATTAAAACCTAAAATTGAATTAAAAAAAAAAATACGAAATAATTATTTATTTTAAAACATAAATTTAAAACTTGTTATAAAAAATATTTTAAAAATCGTCAACGTCGGAATCTAAAAATATCTAGACAGTTCCTTGGTTGCATATTTGCACTCACTGCAGCATTTCAAACCTTGAGCAAAACAGGTACATCTGTTGTTACAGACCCTGTCGGAACATCTTATTGACAAACTTTGCCTTACAATATCGGGCACAGATTTTTGACTAGAAAAAGTTGCCTTCCAAACATTTCCTTCAAATGTCCAACCGTATCGAGTTGGATCTTCCATCTGCATGTATTGTATATGGCTATTGTACTAAATTTTTAATTGATACAGACACCTGGCTCTGTGGTCTAGAGGTAATGTACTTGCCTCAAAACTTTGGGGTCCCGGGTTCGATTCCCGGTCGAGGAACTGGGATTTTTCTGTGAGAGAGATTAATCGTAGTATACTCGGACATTGGGTGTGTGTCCATTGTCTCTAAATCTGTAGCCCTCTCCCACACAAGGTCATTCCAGACCTACAGGGATAAAGAGGGTTGTAATTTCATGTGGTGTTATTATTATATTATTATACCTAAAAAGAAAATAATTACATGTAGGTGTTTTGTTTCTTTTTTTAATAAGTATGGGCGATCTAGAAAAATAATTATTACCTTTTTAAATGTTGTCTAAAAGCACGGTCAGTAGGAGGCAGCTCAGAAGCTGGCCGATTTGTACTTGTTGTTAAGTCCCATCTCATTCAGGGATTTTATATTTTTGTTTTTATTCTTATATAAATAAAGCGTATATTTTACCCCCTAATTCCATCTCTTTATCCTCTGACAGAAAAGGAAGGTTTTCTAAATCTTTTAAATTATTTAAATTTTTATATAAAACATAGAATGCCGTTTTCTTCCCTATTTTATACATAGCATTAGTTGTGTCACAACCAGTTAGGCAATGAATCGTTAATACTTTCTTGCAAATTTCCTCTCCTAAATTTGCCACAATATTGTTAATTGACAAAAAATGTATATTCTTACTATGTCCTAATTGTATAAATATATTCCTTTGGGACATATCTGGTGTTTCACAGTAATAATGTAAAAGCAAAATCAGGACATCAGTATCAACAGATTTTACCAGAATTGTATTACCTGATTTTAATTCTGATAACATAAAATAAACATTCCATTGTTAAGCATTAAATAATATGTAAAAAACTCAATAAAAATAATACTAATTCGCATTCACATTACACAAAGAAAAGTTTGTTTCTAAATGACAATATATGTATAATATAAGATTACTTGTATTCAATAGTCTACACTCTACACACTTGAGTGGCGCCGCAGTGAGGCGCATCTAGGATCGAAAAACTCGTAACTTTAAAAAACAAAATCTCGAAAACTATAAGTCTTAGAGAACTGACTTTTTTTTTTAAAAACTTCCTTGAAGTGTAAGCTTTATTTCATACACATATGGTATGACAAAATTCCTTAAAATAAAAAAAGTTTTTCGCTTACCGAAAAAAATACAGCAAGGAAGGTAAACGTTCCAGTTTCACCTAGTTTTACAAAAAAATTAAATTTTCCATAAAAAACGAAATTAAAGCAGTGACCTTCGCCCACATTTCCTTTATCAATTAAAAAAAAATACCTACAATTATCTCGATTGGTTCCGGAGATATCATGAGGGATGTGTGAAAAAGTAAGAAAAATTAATTTTGACAAATTTATGACATTCTTCGTAATAAAAAAAGTTTGACCTCCGAAAAAATGTTGTAATTGGCCATTACAGATGGCCAAGGACCTAGGCTATCATGCTGTGAAGGTCCCAAGTGGTTGTACCTTAAAAAAAATTTTTTCAAGAAGGAAGCTACTTTTTCCCCGTTTTACGGTGCACTATATGACATTAACACGCGTTCATGTAAGCCAGTTCTAGACAAAATTTCAGTTAACAGTCTGTCGAACATGTTTTTGTTGCTGCTTGAATAGAATTAAAAATGTATGTAGATAATATGTATACCACGTATATGAACGCACGTACATGAATGTGTATTCATATCTTAAGACATGTACGTATCCGTATGCACCTTAATAGTGGAGAGGTCTACAGCCAGGTGCATTGCAGTCGCGAGACAAACATCAGATAAGGTGTACGTTGAACTGAGGTAAAACAAATTTCTTCGTGATGTACGATGTTCGTTCAACCTAACATGAGGCCGATTGCTATTGGCATGCCAACTAAATTTGACGTTTAGTTTGGCATTATGTTCAAAAAGCAAATATTGAAATTCTTTTGTATTTCATTGTGTTTAAAGGAATTTCAAATATTTTACCCTATATTGAGTTATGTAAACCGTTACTTTGTGATAATCAGGGATCATAAATGTATTTAATTTTTCAGAGCCACACTTATAAAACAAATATAAATACACAAAAATTCATGTAGTGTGTATTTATATACCTGAAATATATGCAACCAGTACAACCATATCAAATAGAAAAGGTGCACGGACTCTGCAGGTAAACGGAACTCTGCTATGTACAATTATATGCAGCTTGTCAGGATGTTTAGTGGTGTCCCTAGTTCAGTTATCTTAGGAACATGAAAGCATGCGAATGCGTGGTGATGTTTGGTTAGGTTGTCGCATAAGACGCTCTTAACAATGTCGCCGTCATTATCGTTTGTGCATAAACTATAAATAATTTACAATGGATACACATTTCATACACGTGATTGTGAAAGACATTTAAATTCGGCTATCCATTGACAGATTGCCGGTACAGTTACAAAAAAGGAATTTTTTATGACTTGTAAAAAAGGTAGTCGACAATGCTCAGTTTAAAGTTTTTTTGCAAAAAAAGGTACCAAATTTTCCTTTATCTAGTATCCATACATTGCGTAACACATATATGCCAAGTGCGTATATATGTTTTTCGAGTACCTATTTATGCGGACGTACGAAATAAACTTTTGTGGGTTACAGTGAATGAAACAACTGACTTTCGGTGTAATAAGATTGTTAATGTTATACAAAAAATTTGAATCTTCAGAAGGCTTTGTCTCTATTAAACCTAAAGTCGGGCTACTATAAATTGCTTTACACAAGAACCTGGGATACAGAGGAATGAGTAAAATTCGTGAAAATTATCTGCACGCATTACCAGTGCCACGTGAACTATTTAAAATTGCATCATTAACCTCGGTAGATGTGGAACGTGCATTTTCCTTGTCCAAACATACCAAATCGCTCAAATTTAACAGCAACGAATGCAGAATGAATATTAATTGTGACCATATAAATTGACAGTCAATCTGAATAATACATTGTATCCTGCGGTATGTATTTCAGTATTCATATTATACTTTTGCTTTTATTTGTCTACGTATGTCCTTCTGTCAACCGTAGGAGCTACCAGGCCTGGACTCCTGACTAGTTTCCTGACCTGGTAATAATTAATCATGATATCACAGAAAAACACATTTTGCTTTGTTTTTCGTTACTAATTAGAAATAAATTAGTTATAAAGAAACAAAACAAATTGTGTTTTTTTTGTTTTGTTTTATCCTATAAGTATCTACTCCTGAAAATGTTTACACATTGTAAGACTTTTTCCTGAGAGTTAGTGAGGAATAAAAAACTAAAATACGTCAATAACAGAATAATTAAAAGGTCTTGAGCGATGTATAAAATAAAGCCTCTTTTATTACATTTGTTAGCTCCTGCCTTGAAACTCAAAACTATTTATTGAATAAATAGCTTCTTAAGGAATTAATTACTGCTGATAAGACAAACAGAAAAATTCTCATAAAATTCCTTTATTGGTGTGACCGGTTTCGTGAACAAGCAAATTTACTTCACATCATCAGACACAGGACTACAATAATTAAAGAAAATGAGTATGGTGGTTACATACATAAATATAAATGTTAATAAGTTGATAAAACTTAAAAACAGAAGACAATTATTTCCATTTTTTATGTACTTGTAAAAACTTATAGGTAAAAAAATTTTTGATAAAATTTGTTTACATGAAAGAATGAAATTATTTGAAATACTAAGGATTACGTTAGTTTGAATTATAATATAGAATTATGGAAAATTAAATTAATTGAATTGTGTAAAAAATAGAGGGTTATTTTTATATATAATACTTACATTTTTATAAAAAAAACCAGGGTAGTCAAAATTAAAATAGTTTTGCAACATAGTCAAAAGGGGGAAAATAAATGTAAGATATATAAATTTTTGTATCTAATAAATTAACTTTCTAATAAAAATTATAAAATTAACGTGCTTTTTTTAAAAACACATACATACACTACAACAGTTTAAAATCTAATAGGGAATATTTTAATAATGAAACATTGAATTAATTACTGTTTAACTAACAAGAGATGTGGAATCGTGTTGTACCTTATGAGATGAATACGTGATATTTTGTATATTTATTCCATAAATACGTTTTAGATTTAAATTTATAAGGAAATGTTGAAAATTAACTATAAAACTAACTACAAAACAATTAATTAGGTTAAAACTACTTTTCCTAGGGTAAAACTGGTTGACTTAATAAACGTTTGTATAGCTTTTAATCTTGTTTCCAAAGAAGCTTCGTACCTTTTCAAAGCGGATTGAGTAAAACTGAGTAAACATTTTTAACTGCGAGAATTATTAGAATAGTAATGTACCATTTTTTTTACATGTCTGTCCGAAATAAATTAATTTAAGAAAAATCTACCAACATTATCAAGCATTGTCTGTTGTCTGTGCCTAATTATTATATAAATTTTTGCTGTTAGTAATTATAACATAACTTAATACCCAGCAAGTCCACTGATTTTATAACCAAGTATAAATTAAATGACTAAATAATCATACAGATGATTTGTACTAACTTTATTGTCATATCTAATTGGCAAATTTCTCATTTGTCACAGCATATTTCAACAATACTACATCTAAACATTATTTATGCTTTGATTAAGGAAGAAACGTTAAAGTGTTGTTTCTAACGCATTGTAGTAGACCAGCGATTCCACCGAAGGGAGTATGCCATGAAATAAATAGCAATGAATAACAACATCCGTCTTATGTTGTGGTTATTTTTAAAATATGTGGCAACGCTGCATCATTTACGGGTATTCTGACATTTTTGGATGTTAGTCTTTGTAATTTGTTCAAAATAACAATATGTACTTCATTGCGTAATTCTACCTGGTGTCATTTCTCGGCACTATTTGAATACAGTAACGTCGCGTAGGTTAGGTAATTCGGGCGAGCTTTCATTAACGATAAATTTTAGTGATTGTGCTAGTTTATGGTGTATTCACTTATAGGTAACAGTTTGTCTGTAATTGTGATATATTATATGTATTGTGTTGAATGTGAATAAGTGAGAGTGCAATTTAATTATCATATTACAACGATTATAAACTTAGCGAGAGTGTGTTTTGGCGATTTTATAGTGAAATCGTTTTTACCAAAAGATAGAAGATATTTCGGCAGAATCCTCTTCCAAATGGGCTGAAAGGTTAACTTCTCAGTCGATAAGTGGCAGCGACTTAATATAATCGAATTTGAAAAGGGTAAATATGGATTTGGGATAGCTGCTTTTAAATAGGAGACGTCATAGGCACAAAATATGAGCTCCACTCTACCACAGAGTTCTGGCTGTAAGCAGTAATGCACTTGAGGAGTTAGGTAGAAAAAGGGCACTTCTATAAAACCGTCATTTTGGAATGCAGCCATTTGAAATTTTGGACCTGTTAAATTTCTGTAATTACTGAACTTATAAGACTCCTTTAAAAATTACCGATTTCTTCAATATATATTAATTTGAGATTTATACTGCAGAAGTAGACCATTCATGTCCTACTGTAGGGTAAAAATTGGAATGGGGTGAAGTACAAGTCCTCTTCTTCCGTAAATAAATAATAAATATTTAGTTTCTTCATTTTTGCCAACATTTTGTCTAGTATTTCCATCCTCTTGATTTCCAAATAAGTTATTTTCATACCACTGTAAATCTACGCCTTCCAAATGCTTCATCAATTCCCTTATATTTTGTAATTTTAACACTTCCCAAAGATACTGCTTCCAAAATCTCAAAACTATCCTGTGTCCTTTTTTTCCAAAAATTAAAAGGGTTAAAAAATCTTTTGTAATGTTAAGCTGCAGATAAAGTACCGAAGGGTGCGTATTTTAACTGGCAGTATCTTCTCAAGGCAAACTTGTTATTTTTATTCTTAGCAGATTTTTTAAAGATATCATTTAATGCTTTTCTCCAGTCTTTTATTAAAGCTGCAGCCTCAATAATTTCAAAAGGAGCTAGATTACTCATTATTTTTAGATAAACTTCAGGCGCCTTTATGATACTCTCTATTTGTTTTAACAGTTTTCCGTATATATCAAAATTTATATCGTAAACGCAGTAAGAATGACCACGAACAGGAAATATATGTCGAATATGAACATTATTCCATTTTGAAAACCACAAGCAAAACTGGATCATATTAATATTCTTATTTTGCCCTCCAGCTCCATCAGAAAATAATACAACATTTTTAATAGGATAAAGGACCAACGAGTTTTTCAAAAAGTGGTCCAAAAAGGAAATTACAGAATTAGAACTTTTTTTTGCTTGGTTTTCGGTAAAACAGTAAAATGCACTTTTGTCATCATTTTGGCAATGTATATTAAAAACACACAGCCAAAGCAGTCGTTTAAAGAACTGCTGACTTACAATCAGTTTTGGATGAGGTAAATTTTAACCGTAGTCAAATTCAAGAACCAGGGTGGATATTATTTCCTTTTGCTTGCAGTCAATAATAATTTGTTATTTTATATCTTTATAAGTGTTTAACTTTTTTCATGCATTTTTTTGTTGAACTTTACATGGATCGTTTGGGTTTAGTTTGAGCTTGACTTTATTCTCCTTGCAAAAATCGCAAATATCTGATCAAAGGCTCCTGAAAGAATATTCAATAATTTTCTCTAAACTATTGATGAACGGTGGAATATACCATAATCAGAGTTCGGTTGGTTCTTTCTAAGAAAAACTGTTGGAAACCATGATATAGAATCTTTACATTAAGTGTAGGATTTTCAAAATATTTTCTCTTGGACTTTGAACGATTATAATGTGATTCCTTAGTAGGTATCAGGGTGAAATATTTTTTTACCAAACCCCAAGTTACTGGATCTATTTTATGAAGTCTATTTAAATGTGTGCCTCTGCTGTCAGAAATACTAATATTTGAATTGAATCTTCTATCACATTTTTATGTATTATTCTTATTCTTTTGGCTGAAACTTGGAAAATATTTAAGAAAACATTTTTTGGAAATTTCTTGTACAGAGTCGTCCATCCTAAGGGAGTTTTTTCAGTTAATTCTAGCTTTTATTCTTGGGTTTGAAACTCGTGTTTTAGGTTGTATAGGTGACATGCATCCAAGAAGAAAGTTATCCTGAACATTTTTATTTGCCAAGTGCCAAAATTTATTGAAAAAGTTCTCCTGTATTCTCCCATTTATTACGGTGAAGCTAAATGCTTCACCAGTAACAATTTCTCACAACCGAAAATTTCTTTGCAGCCATTTTTGATCTAAAATATCTTACAAATTTTATTTTGTGATAAATAATAATCTATGAATTTTTGTTTACCTTGATTATTGGTATATTCTTTCCCGCTATTCCGTGTCACTTTTTGTTTACTTTTCTTCCAGAGATCACTATTTCGTTTACGTTTTCTACCCTTATTTATATGTTCTTCACCAAACGCAGTTTCATCTTTACTTTCTCTTTCCAGATAGTCTTCATCTGAATAATTTTCTGAAGAAATTCTTACACTAAAACATCAATGAAGAAGCTGCAGCAATATCTAGCTTGATTTTAGGGTTAGGCATTAATCGATTTTACCACTCAATTGAAAAAGGGCACAAGTACTGCTTGACGTTTAGGCATGTAGCGCCATCTATGAAATCTGTACTGACATATTCTTAGTACTTTGACGGCAAGTATGATTTAAAAAAAAAATAAACATTAAAATTCGCTCTTCACGGTTTTTTTATCCACAGGTTATAACATTTTTATGTATACCTATTCTAGCAATTTCCCGAGGTACATTTTTCGTAAAAGCCAGAAATAGGTTAGAATTTCCCATATTTGACAGCTGACATCAGCAAATCAGTGGCAACAAAATGATATCTTCAAGATAAATATGGCGGATTTGCAGATGCCTTTTGGAATATATAAATTTGCTACAAACATCTTGCAGGTGTAAGTCCGCCATATTTGCAGATTTGTAAAGTTGCAGAAGTGTTTCTTCTATAATCTCATTCTAATGCATACAATATTTTTTCATTGTTTTTTTTCTTAGTAATATTGATCGTAATTAGGAAAAAATTTCTCGCAGATGAAAATAAGCTTCTGTCGGACATTATCGTATTTAGTTTGTTCAAAGATGAATATTCGTTTATAACTCCATATTATACAATAAAACTTGTTGTCTTTTAGAAGATAATCATTCCTTTTTTAAAACTCTTTTAAAACATTTTTTTATTGCTAAGCTGAATCTAAATGCAACAATAAAACATTTTGGTTAATAATGAAATGACGATACAGCTGCTATGAAAGTGTTGCTTTTCAGTGAAAAACTGTCCGGAAACTAAATTATAAAGACATTCTGCGGCACTTGTAAGAATTTCTCAATTATAGAGTAAAGGAATCTCAATAAATTTTATACAAACAGCTAGCTACATGCCGATGTTGTCAAATATAATTTTATACGCTCATTAATAAATATAATTGAATAGCGTGTATTGTAAGCGGCTGTAAGAGTCTTAAGAACGTTCATACAACAAAATTAGTAGATATTACTCTTAAAGATTTTGCTTTTATAATCGTTCTTCTAACGCTTAAAAAGCAACGGTGTGCTGGTTGGGTAGTCACATTATTTCTAATTGCCATAAAATTTGGTTAATTGATTTTGCACAATAATTATCTAGCCGATTATAAAAATTTAAGACTGGTATAAAAATGAATCTGATTTTGTTGCTAATCTCCTGTACGTTTATATAGGGCTCATTCTCATTTAGCGAAATTGTATTTTCTATTTAAAAATTTGTTAGTTTAAATACATTTCAGATATATTTCCTCTGTTATTTTTAAAACTTTTCATAAATAGTTTATGACACTAAAAAAACAGTTCGAGTAAAATACTACTTTGCCAACAATATCGTTACTATGAAAATAAAATGTAATTAGGTAAGTTTTAATTACACACAATAATTAAAATTTCGCCGAGAAATATCTTTGCTATACATTCTTATCGTCCAGGTATAAGAAAACAAAAACTGATGGAATTTCATTTTTTGTATTTGAGAAGTTCTAAAGCTGGGACATACACGTCAAACTTTTCGTTATATAAAATTGTATATAAATATACTGAATAAAAGATAGGTTGCAACTTTATATAAAACTTTTCTTTCCTATTGTATATCAAATACTATGTTTACAACTTTTGTATGAAATATGAAACAAGCATTTCTATTATTTTAGTGAAAACTGCAGTTACGTATAAAACTAGTTCTAAAAAAGATTAGATAAACATAAATTTTGGAAACGTATATTGTAAATCCAGAAAATTCAGAAGTAAAAACTGCAGTACTGACTTCTATTAATGTACTATTACTGTACAATAGAAATGGAAAAGTACGATTAAAAATTATAATGTTTGAGTATAAAATCATTACAAGTTATTTATAATGTAAAATACCTACTTAAAGAGAAACTTAAAAATTTTATCAAATTATTATAATGTTGTAGAGTCTATTATTAAGATGATGCAGTGTCAATAAGAATTATCTAAATCAGTTGTTCTAAAAAAAGTAAGAATAACAATCACAGCCACACAAAAAAAATCTGATCTGGGGGTCTGACAATGTTTACTGTATGTTCTTGAGGTCGTTGAATCCGAATCCAAGATTTATTTAACCCCATCACATCAGGATTTTGCCATAACCTCAAAAAACCTATATGTCAGCTATTAAATGCATATAACCCTAACAATGAAATTGTAATCTGAAAACCCAAGCTCTTAAACCCCATAACCCCATAACCCACTTAACAAAAAAACTATCAACTCCAATATCCACGTATGTCAGACATTTAACTTGATATTATGTACGCGTATCTGTCAGGTCTCCAAAAATGCTCTAATTCTATGGACATTCATTCATGAGTCTGTATATCAGTGATAAATCTACGTACGTAATTCTAGAAAACATTTTCTTTTAAAGAATTCAAAGCTCTGGTTCTATTCAGAGCGATTATATATTGCGTGCGTCTTCCTCCAGGACACCTCCACGGTGGGCAACCTTCCCGCGGTGTACATCGGGTAACGCCAATGCCGACGGTACAATGATTTGAAAAGCTGACATTAGTTGAATAAACGTAAAAATATAGACTTTTAGGGTGAAGGTGCTTTTAGGACACAATAGTATGTTTCAGGTGCTTGAGACAAAACAAAATTTGTGCGAGAAAAGGTGCAATGACCAGAGTTATGCGGTTATTAAAATAACTTACATATTAAGTTAAATGTCTGATGCATGTGGTTATTGGAGTTTATAGATTTTTTGGTTAAGTGGGTTATGGGGTTTAAGAGCTTGGGTTTTCAAATTACTTCATTCTTAGGGTTATATGAATTTAATAGCTGAAATTGGGTTTTTTTGAGGTTATGGCAAAATCCTGATGTGATGGTGTTAAATAGACTTCGGAATCGGATTCAGAGACGTCAAAAACATATAGCAAGCATGATCAGACCCTTAGATCAGAATTTTTTTTTTTATGTGGCTGTGATTTAGGGAAAGATAATGGCATTTATTCAGATTTACAAAAATGGCGAATGCGCAAGGAGCAGCACATTAATAGTTATTTATGTATCAAAAACGTAAAACAGGCGATTTTGGCCCGCAGCGTAAATATTATAACCCGAGGTGTTAACCGAGAGTTATATCACAGCAAAGGCCAAATTTGCTCAGCTAAGGTAAAAAAGATGCACTTTACTTTACACTTAAAGACATGGCGTCTTTAAGTCTAAAATGTAGCATTTTACGCAGTGATTATTGTGTCGCGTTCCTATATAAATAAAAACACTATACGCTATTGCTTGTCTTGCTCGGCAACTTCTTGCCTTGCTTAACAAGGCAAAGCAAGAAGTTGCCGAATAAAACAATTTCTTACTGGCTTCATTCATGTCTTGCTAGCAAGAGTTTTGCTTATTTCTTGTTCTTGCTAGCTGAAGAAGATTCCTAGAGTTCTCAGTTCGGTGACGCCGGCACTAAGAATTCAGTTTTCGTATTTCAAATGAAACACATATTTGTCAAACATTAATCAGCATTTTTTTTGTCAGTTTTGGTCTTTACATCTGCTTCGGCTTCCCCATGGTTTCATTGTACAAGAATTACAACTAATATAGAGAAAAAATTTGGTTTGGTATTACGTATTCTTGCGTTTTATTTAAAAATCACTTCTTATTAGCAGTATAATATTAAACGTAGAACAATTTATTGTCTCTGAATTTATTGAACCAACAAAACTACCAACAAAATTTGCTTGTTCATTTTTAAATTGACAGGAGCTAGGCTATCTTCTAATCATGGGGGCTATCATCAACTGAAAATAACTCATTTGTTGCACATATTAAACTGCACCAAAACGTTAAACAATAATATAGTGCCTTACATTTATTTGTACTACAGTATCATTTTAATTTTATACATCACAGTTCCAGAAGCGTTAAAATTGACGTTTTGGAACATACATGTTATATCTAATATTATCTAACACATCACAGGTAATAAATACAATCAGCTGTGTCGCTGAAGGTACTTCAAGGTATTTTGTTCCAAAGAAGGCTACATATTTAAAGACAATGGACGTACATCCAATATCCGAGTATGCTAGAATTAATTTCTGGTTTAGAAATAATCCTAGCTGCTCGGCCGAGGATCGAACCCGGGACAACTGGATGAGAGGCAAATGTCCTTACCACTCGATCGCGAAGTCACATGTATCTACAATCTACATGAAACAAGAAATCTTGCTCCTCGCAAATTTCTTTCTTGTTCTTGCTAAATATCAGTCTTGTCTTGTTTTGTTTCTTGCATACCAACTTCTTGTTTTTGTTCTTGCTGCAAAAACAAGATAAGAACAAGAAAAAGCAAGACAAGAACAGGAAGTGCGAGAAACAGTAACCCGAGATTTTGATAAAATATTTTTAATCGCTTATTGAATAGTGACTTATTTTCGCCACCAAGGTGTAATGAGATAAACTTATCAGTGTACTTGTGTAAGAACAGGCACACCTAACCTGTAAATTTTGCAGCACCCTCACCAGAACTGGAAGTATCTTGAGAAAAAAGATATTTAGGAGAGAATTAGATACTTGTAGTAATTAAGATGCTGTATGTTAGTTACTTTTATTCGGAGACAAAAGTTACTATATCTTTGTTACTTTATGAAAGTATCTAGTATCTTTTATCTTAAAAAAGTGTCTTAGTTTTTTAAAAGTATCTAAATACTATTAAAGTAACTAAGCTACTTAAAAGTAACTAAGTTATTTTAAATGTACTTTAGTTATTTATTATATATAAAGATACTTTCTATGCAAGTTGCTTCAAGTTTCGAAGTAAGGGGTTGAGGTCGACGTGGATTGTGGGAGCGGGTATTCCAGTAGGCCCTGCTAACTACAGATATAAATGCAGTATTTATTGTGAAATGTAAGAGATGTAACTCGTAAGTATGTACAGTTTGTTTCAAACCTATTTGGCAACATAAAAAACGTCGGCTTCTTTCATCCCTTTACCGCCGCCAAACAAGCCGACGTTTTTTTATGTTGCAATTAAGTTTGAAATAAACTGTACAATATAAAGTAGGTACCTATTATAAATATTCGCTTATATTAATTCCTATTTATGAAAATCAAAATATGTTCTTTGTCAGTGCTTGTGTTACCTATTATATTATTTTATAAACCTGCAAATAAATGAAATATATAAAGGTAATATTTAATAGGTTAGGTTAGAGTCATTTTGAAAGGGTTTTAGGCCCGTCGTTCACTGAGCTACTGGTTTGTGATTGTTTGGAAATTAAAATCATTTAGTAGTTATTTGAACGACACTGTACATATATGTAATTCAATGTGATCTCGCACACGAGCCTACTGGTCACCGAACGGTACGTTAATGGTTAGTGATAAATTATCAAGAGACTTGGGCTGTCAGTCGCCTGGCAATATTTGCGGGAAACTGCTTATATTGTTGCGCCTACTTGACAATAAAAAATATCTGATGTGGCCAGCATATAACTTTCTTATATCAGTATATCCTGATCCAAAAAATCGTTATATTTAATTCTTCACTTACCTTAATTAAATTTTAATAGCGTACCTTGAAATGTTTCATTAAAATTTTTAAACAATTAATTTATCAGCTTTATTCGATACCGTCAATAATAATTCATGTCATATATTTTAATAATTTCTTCCTATTGACACTGACATTTTTGTAACTAAATTAGACCTTTCAAATGTCAAATTGTTAAATTTATCCTAACCCCATTTTATGAGGCTAAATGTGTAAAATATTTCAGTTTACATCAGCTTTATTTAAGTACTTGGAAAATATATTTTATTGGCTTGATATTGTAGACATGATTTATAATCTTCCATCAAGAATATATTTTTTTTGTAAAGGCAAATACAAAAAAGTTTGGGTCCCGTGGACCTCCTTTCAGCTGGCCAATTTTGCTCATCATCGAATTTATCATTGTCTTTGGCCTTTAGAACATGTGTACCAAATTTTAAAGCTTTATCTCAAAGACTGTGGCTGTTATCGTAATACTACAGACATGCTGACAGATTTTTTTCCCTAAAGTTATGTTTTTTCAGTATAATTCGTCGAGATTTGTCCAAAAATGCAATAAAACCTAAAATATTGTTGAAAATCTTAACTGCCAAATTTGGGAAGTCTCCCATTAGTATTTTTTGAGTTATCGCGAATACACACGCACCGGCAGACATCATTTGGAAAATAGTCAAAATGGATTCAGGAGGGTTCAAAACGTATGTATCAATCAAAATCTCGAGGTCGAAAAAAATCACGATTACTATACTTCCTTATAGGTATAATAAGAAAGTAAAAATTAATGATTAAGCTTTTAACTTTAAATTTTTTCAGGAAGGGGAGAAATACCCTTGTTTATATAATTGTCAATTCTCTCAGTATTCCAGAAAGGACATTTGATATCTTGCAGAATAGTGAAAAATCGCGGTAATTTCTAGTTATTTTTGCGTCTTTTCCTGTACGAGACTAGAGTATCTAACCATTTAGAGATTTCAGCCTCTTAACAATTTCATCACAAACCGGTAGCTCCGTGAACAAGGGGTCTTTGGCTTGTTTAATATATAATGTGCCCCTGGATTGAATTAACAAGTTTGAAAACTTTTTTCATTTTTGAACTTACAATAGAAAATTAATCATCATGTATCATTCCACGTAAGATTGCACAAGAATATATCAATGTCGTAATTTTTCTTAAATTTGCATATGTGATTCTCTACGTGAAAATAACCTAACCATATTCAAACGTTTGATCCTTTAATGCCGAATTTCTGATTTAGCGCAATTCGAAATTTTGTGGAATGCATTGCAGGCATTCGTTTAAAACTATATCCTGGGAAAAGTTCATCGTAAGGTATAGTTTTACTTTCTTTTACTTCATAGAATTTTGTACATGCTCAGATCGCTGATACATGAAACCCACAATTTTAAACGATTGTGATGCGTCGAGGGGTAAACCTGTTTGAAAGTTTGGTGTACAAGCATATGGAATTCCGCGGAATTCCCTTGGAATTTCTTAGAAGTTTTTGGCATTCCTCAGAGTTTTACAATTATTATTGTAGACACAAGTGGGTGTCATGTACCAAAATTATTATTTTGCATAAATTCAACTATGTTATGAAAGAAAATGGTTTAATTTATTTATAAATAATCTAATTTTCACTTAAAATTTTAAAGAAAAGAGTAGTACCGTACTAGACTATTATAAATTCAGTAAATAAAAATAATTTAGGTAAAATGTTAATTAATAATAAAGACAAAACTGAAAAACTACAAAAAACAGGAGTATACGAGTTAAAATGTAGTGACTGTGATGCTATATACATTGGATAAACTGGACAAAATGTAAAAAAGCGATTCGATGAACACAGAAAATCTATTGTAAACAATGTATATAGTACGAGCATGTCAACACACTGTATAGAAAACAGTCATTTTATAGATTTAAATAATGTCAAATTACTCCATTCAGAAAAGAAAGGAAAGAAACTTGATCTATTAGAACAATTAGAAATAAGTAAAGCTGTTAAAAATAACAAAAACTTAACGAATGAACAACAAATTTTTACCGGCCACCATATTTTAAATAAAATAATTTAGATTTCAAAAATAATGTAATATTTAACTTATAAAAACATATTTTACAATAGTTTTATAGTAGGTACCAGATGTGGTTATATAAGCAATGGACACAAATTTTACTGTTCAGTATTCCCTGTACTCTTGACAAAGGCCTAAAAAGCCGAAACACGTGTAGAGTTTCTAATAAAATATTTTTGAAACATTAAAAAGCAAATTTCTTTCATATATTTAAAATATTTAATAATGTTTCACAAGGAGCCAACCGCAGATTCAGTTCAGTGTATTATAAATTGTTTTTCAGTAAGGTGTGGAAAATGCAAGAGGCTGCTGATAATTGTTATCGTGTAATTTTAACATTACTGAACATACTTTTTTTATCACTGTTTGTATTATTTTACTAATCTGTTAATATCTATAGATGTACATTAATATAGAGATAGTTAATTTATTTATAATAATATGCCACGTAAATTACTACTGACAAACAAAATAATTAAATATTTTATGAAGTATTTGACCACTCAATAGCTTTTGCATTGATGTATAATATAATTTTGAAAGTAAAATTGACAAACCGATATATTTTTTTCGTAATATCACTGATTTACATCTTTAGTTTTGATTTCTTTCCTCCATCCTTGATATTTCATTTGAAGTGAACCAATAATTTAATAACGTAAAAAAAATAATTATGAGAAATAAGAATTGTTAGTGATTAAATGTGAGATTTTCAGAACTTTGAGAATCATCAGAATATATTCAGAAAAGCATTTTTTTAAATATCTTCCAACCCAAAATTCATCCTCTCAGGTTTTCATTAATGCTTTATTCTCGTTCATGCTCGTTCTCCAAAAATACGTGCTCAAGCATTTTACATCACTACTTAACACCAAAACAAAAATAAATGCCTGCTTCCTCTCACCCCCGTGATTTCCCTTAATTTCAGACAAACAAATTTTGCTTTTTATCTTAGTTTTTATCTTTAAATAACTATTTGTGTCTGTTTACGTCATATTTGCTAAACTGTTGCCTGATTTAAAAGGTGTGTCAATAAGAGCAGAAGATTTGAATTGCGCGCCAGTTTGACTGTCATGATGTCACAAGATTATGACATACCAGATGGGAGTTAGTAAATATGGAGCATTACGCGACAGAACAATGCGTACTGACTGTTAAACATTATTATCAAAATGGTGGAAGTTTGATTGCCATGATTCGTAAAGGGCGTCAAATTTTCGGCCGAAATAATGTTCCTCATTCATCTACTGTGAAAAGAATAATCGAAAAATTCGAATATACTGGTTCGGTTAGTGATTAGAAACATACGACACGAGCTCGTAGAGATCGTTCAGAACAGAACATCACGGCAGTTCGCGAGAGCGTGGCCGAGAGTTCAGGGACGTCGATATTCGTCATCGTGCACAAGAATTGGACGTTACAACAGCCACTCGTCAGCGTATTGTCACTGAAGATTTGCATCTCCATGCCTACAAAGTCCAATTGACTCTGCCAACAGACCTTGCACAGCGAAGAGTTCACCAATTGGATCCTTGAACAACAAGAATTGAATGCCGATTTTGCGGACAAAATCCTTTTCAGTGATGAGGCCCATTTTCACATCGATGGCTTCGTTAATAGGCAAAATTGCCGCATTTGGGGCTCAGAAAATCCACGAATGATTCATGAGAAAGCAAAATCCAAAACGTGTCATTGCTTGGTGTGCATTGTAGTCTGGAGGAATGATTGGAACTTTTTCCTCGAAGACGAGGCAAGTAATGCAGTAACGGTGAATGGCGAACGTTATCGTGCTATGATAACCCAGTTTCTTGTGCCTCAATGGAAAGATACTGCTCTCGACGACATGTGGTTTCAGCACGACGGTGTCAAGCCATACCGCCCGTGAAACATTGACGATCTTGCACGTGTCTTTTCCTGGTCGTATCATCTCTCGATTTGGTGACCAGAATTGGCCGCCACGCTCTTGCCATTTAACACCTTTGGACTTTTGGCTATGGGGTTATCTGAAATCACAGTTTTATTCCAACAAGCTCGCGACCACCGAAGCATTGAAGGCCGAAATTAAACGCTATATCAACGAAATACTGCCACATGTATACAACACTGTTATTCAAAATTTCGCTAAAAGATTACGCATGTGCCAGCAAAGCTGTGGCCATTTACCAGATGTGTTGTTCCATACAACACTCCCAAATGTCCATAATGTCTACATTATAACTCAATAAATATTTCTACAGAAAACCATGTTTTATTGAACTTTGAAATATTGCGCTTTTATTGAAACACCATTTGTAGAACAATAGGATATTATCTCTAAACTACAATCTCTAAACTACATACACATTTCATTAATAAGGTGGAAAATATCCAGTTGCAAGAAGGTGAAGTTTTGATCTTATTTGATGTTTGTTCATTGTCACCATTCATCGATTCGTTGCCAGTATCTTCATAAACAGAATCGAAACAGAGGAAAAAGGAGAATTCAAGTATTTCTCTAGGATTTGGCTTAGGAATGTGGATGCTACTTTTGCAGTGTTTGATACAAAAGTCACTGATATTTACATCATTGTATCTAAATTAAACAGTCTCTTCGCGTCAGTTATATTCATATATGAAATTGAAAACTTTGGACACCTACTATTTTTAGATGTAAATAATTGGAAATAGTTAAAATAAGTTAGAATTTGACAAAAGATACCAGTACTCTAAGACATATCCCTAAGATCTGTCATCATTTTAATCAACACAAAATGACGAGTTTTAATTTTCTAGTTCATCGCCCATTAAGCTTCCTCGTCAATAAGGAGAGGTTTAAAAAAGAAAAATCATTGATTAAGGAAATAGCTACGAGTAATGGATATTCTTTATTTACTGCAAGGACTGTAATTAAAAGTATGTTGGACAAAATAGACGAACAATTCAAACGAACATATCGCACTGTCAATAGAAAACTAAGTCATCTCAAAATGGTAATGTTGAGAAAAGTTGAATTGAAGTTTTCGTTATCAAATAAATAAGTCTAAAATATTCCCTATGATCATAAATTGCGATAAAGTATAGCCCTAACCTATTAACACACTGTTAAAGTAGAATTATAAAATCATTTTTGATATTAACCTTTTTGTGATCATTTTTGTACATTCATCTAATGCAAATTTTGATTTGTGGTGGTATCACATTAACAAAGTTTCTTATATTTTCTTCCAATAAAAAAAATATTATATTTTGCTTTATGTTGGTTTTACATTATATAAGTATGCAATTAATTTGCATAACTACATTACTTGATTTTGTGTTGATTTAACATTAAAAATGTTAATACATTCCATACAAAAGCAACATAAAATTGAATATGTTGTTTTAACATGAGCAACTTTAAAAATTTAAATAATTGTAAAAAATGTATATTTTTTAATAGAAATTATAGTCGGCGAAATGTGACAGTTTTCTATTGGAAAAATCATGTCTTCTTCTGTTTAAATATTACCATAACCCAAAATTGCATTTTTTTGGCTAGTGTTATTTTTATATTGACAGTGCGATATGGCTCATCTCAAATATATTTTTTTTCCTTCCCTAGGGCTCATCTGAGTTGACCCCGTGTTTGCCTGTATATATTGTACCTCCTACAAGCTAATGCTTCGCATTCGAATATGATATGGTCCACAGTTTGTGGGTCTTTCCCATATAGTCTGCAGTCTAAGTCGCCATCATACATTCCCACTGTTTGCAGGTGCTTTTTAACAGCCATATGTCCTTAGAAGCGCTGTTACTGTTTTCAACAGAAACCTAGTCATTTTTAACATTTCTTTAGTTTGTTTGGAGCATGGGTCTTTGATTAGTGTTTTCCCATGTCGGTTGCCTGGAATATTCCTCCAGTAATTGTTATGTTGCTTCTTGATCCAGTCTTTGATGATTCTCCTTGTTGAGCATTTGGGTATACCCCATCTCAAATATGGTAGAACAGTTAAGTCATGCGCTTGAGAAGAACCATCATATCAGAAATTTAACGACCATAAAAATTAGAAATTTTTCAAAATGTATAGGTTATCTAGTATATACAGGGTGATTCAGCTAAACCTCCCCAGGCCGATTACTCGGAAAATAAGAAAGATATTGAATTTCTGTAAACGCCAATAAATAGATACTCCTAATGACTTTATATTGAAGTTCAAATGACGTGCTTCCCGATTACGGTATGAGCGTCGCGACGCCGAGAAAACATTTTTAGGTGACAGGAAGTTTGAAAATGTATGATTCTAGTAGTACATTCAATTCTAAGGCTTTTTTGGCTTACGCACATTTTCATTTAAATAAGTAGTTTTTAAATTATAACAAATTTTAATGTCAAACGCCCATAATTTTTATTAATTAATAACACTAATACAACACCAAAATAATAAAATAACTACGTTTTTTTAACATTTATTCCTGAAAACATAAACACAAGGCCTAATTATATGATTTTAAAAGAAATAAAACTAAAGCAAATTTTCGAAAGTTCCCCCATTTTGATAAATGCACATGTCATAACGACGTCTAAGTGCCGAAACCAGGCAGCTAATAAAGTGTTTCGGCTAATTGCTGCACAACTGGCATAAATTTTATTTTGCAAATCAGCCATGTTTTGTATTGGTTCCTCATAAACTGTATTTTTTAAGTAACCCCACAAGAAAGAATCAGGTGTGGTTAAATCAGGTGACCGAGCAGGCCAACGAAGTGGTCCATTTGCTCCTATCCATTTCTGTGTAAAAATAGTGTCTAAATAATTCGAAGCAATTCTTGCAGTGTACGGCGGTGCACCGTCCTGTTGAAACCACATATTAAGCCGCATTGATGGGAACATCCTCTAATAATGCTGGAAGCTCGTTATCCAGGAAATTTAGGTATCGCTGACTATTTAATAAACCATCATATAAATACGGTCCTATTAAATGCCCATTTAAAATGCCACACCGCACATTGATACCAAAAACATTCTGGTTATGGGTTATTCTGGTCCATTTTGGATTAACTTCTGACCAATAATGGCAATTATGTCTATTTACCATACCATTATTGTGAAAACGACTTTCATCGCTCCATAAAATATTTCGTAGTAATGTATTATCTTGCGCATACAGTATTGATAAGCTGAATATAAAACCTAATCTTCTTTGTGAATCTTTAGCACGCAAATGATGAACAAGATGCACTTTATAGGGATGAAATTTGTTATCAGAAAGAATTCTTTGACAAGAGGAAAATGAAATGCCAGTGGCCTCTTCAACACTTCTTATTGAAATATGAGGATTGTTTTCAACATTAGAACTTCCGCCGTATTACGATTATTTCTAATTCTTTGTACACGTTCACGCTTGCCTTTATCGAAGCTTCCATATTGTAGAAAATGTTCCTTTAAATTTAAAAACGCTTATGATCTGGTTGTTTTTGATCTGGGTAACGTCGCCTGTAAAGCCTTGCAGCCTCTCTTGACTTTCTGCCACATTCACCATAAATAAGTTTTTCGGAATTATTGTGTTGAACCATAATATTGCCTTTTTTTACAAGTGAATATTACAAAATATAAAAATTTTTCGTCACTTGTATTGCAGTGACAGATTGTTGACACTTGTCAAATTGTAAGAAAAGTCAACTTATGTTAATTTGTTTCAATGCGATTATAAAAATTATGGGCGTTTGACATTAAAATTTGTTATAATTTAAAAACCACTTATTTAAATGGAAATGTGCGTAAGACAAAAAAAGCCTTAGAACTGAATGTACTACTACAATCATACATTTTCAAACTTCCTGTCACCTAAAAAGTTTTTTCGGCGTAGCGACGATCATATCGTAATCGGCAAGCACGTCGTTTGAACTTCAGTATATAGTCATTAAGAGTATCTATTTATTGGCGTTTACAGAAATTCAATATCTTTCTTAGTTTCCGAGTAACCGGCCTGGGAATTTTAGCTGAATCACCCTGTATATATATGTTTAGCCATACAAAACGGCTGCCTATACACCAAATTTTTTTTACTTATCGCTAAAAAAGATCAACGCTAATTTCGATATGCACTAGATAATTTCTAATCAGCTACAAAATGACCTTACATGGTGGCTGAACAATATAGAGTCTACAAAAAACAATATATCTCCCCCCTGTTTATAAGTTCGAGATTTTAACGCATGCATCCACGACAGGTTGAGGGTGCCAGTTAGAATACTAACTGTGCGAGGGGGTTCTGGAACTTCGAAGAAACCAAATATCATATCAATTTCCTTGATCTCTAGGCCGTTTTTTACGGCCTAAAAAGTTTCGCAAAACATCTTTAAATTGTTACATCCTACTAAGGATAATCAACATAACCGCAGTATCACATATCAACTGTATGGTGGGGATCAAATACATCCGCTTGAACAACATCACTAGAGAAATCTGGGAATGGTGCGAGGAAAGAAAAATTTTCATATTAGCCTCAGGGAACACGATAATGACACCTAATCTTAACGGTAAAAAAGAACTCACCATACTGCTCCAACTCAACCTATAAACGGGTGGATCAAAAACGGCCTACATCTAAGTGGGATCGACACTAATAAATATAATGGACACACCAAAATATATACTGCCATCTCAAGTGCATCGAATCGATAAAGGGGGCAAGCATAGAATGCATAAGAGCAGCTAGCTGCTAGTTGGACAGAGAGATCAAAAACTTTCAGCAGGTTCTATAATAGACCTATAATCGCCTCTAAAAAGCTCTTCGCAAACTATGTATTAAACTGTATCAAATAATATAGTCTGCATTCACGAAATACTCATCTTAATCATTGTTAAAAAATACTGCATATATGTATTTCCTTTTGACTCTTGTTTAATTACATTGTTATTTAACTGTTAGTCTGTTAGCAAAGGCATTATTAATTTAAATTGGTTCTTCATCAGAGTCATTTTTCCTTATAATAGACACTTCTCTTATGATTAAAGACCGCCTCCTAATCTTCAAACATTTACAGGGTGTTCTATTCGGATTTATGGCTTTCGAAGTATAATGATGATTTAGGGCCACGGGCAGGAATGGGTGGGCCGTAAAAATTCCGTTCCATCTTCAACATGCGCGTTTTCGTAATAAAGAAGTAATAAATACTACAGGGGTTCTATTCGGATCTGACCAATCTCATATAATTTAAACAGAACTTCCTTAAGGTAAGTCGTTTAATCCTTAAATTTATGATATTAGAAATATACTAACTGAAATACGTGTAGTGGACACCATATTATTTTCAGCAAAAATTTAACACTGCTGCCATGTTAAATCATTCGACATAATTAAGTAGCTCTATCTCAGAAAATTGTAGATTCCCTTATTTCAAAAATCATTATATTTCATTATTCCACATGTGTTCACAATGTAACTGAAATTTATTCTTCGCAACAAAGCATCTGAGAACTTACGTATTAGACTCTCGAACATGGCAAATTTAAGGACATTAAATGAAATATATTTTTATGTAACTTATTAGCCAAGTGCTTTCTATTATCAAGAAAAAAAGTAATTATGTTGGTTTAAGAAATAAATTCCGAAGAAATATGAGTCCGTATTTCTTACAAATATAATTTATAATCCTACGTGAGATGTTATTGGTAAAATATATGTCAGTTCAGCTGCAAATCTTAAATAAGCTTTTTTTGCTTGTAAAAGAAAAACCGGATTATTCTAGATATGTATTAATGAAATATTTATTCGAACACTAATTTCTCTTCTGCTTGATTGAATTAAATGGATATATTACAGAAATTAAAAATTAATTGCAATCATTTGGCACTCTGTAATTATTTATCATTCAAGTGCCATCCAAATAATTTTGGATGGCAATTTATATTTGGGTTATCCTTATTATAATAATAAGACGTGAGAGAGGTAGATGACAGAAACAACTTGCTACATAGGCAAGATGCATACATTTTTTTGACATCATAGATGGACAGACTACAAAAAAATCTGTTTTTTCATATATTTATTTATTTATTTTTTGTTTGAATGAAAGCTAAAAAAAATTATTAACTTTAGCCGCAAATTTAAATACATTTGAACGATGCATATCTCCCACCAGTTATAGTGTAACGTCACTGTGTATAAGTTTGCTACAAGTGAATACTGTTATACTAGCTGAAAATACGATGTTATTTTTATTTTCTACCATGGAGAATGACAAAAATAGGAATTATAAATATTGTATTACATCTAAATGTACAAATACAACAATAAAAACCTAGAAAAGTTTATTTTGTGTCTCTAAAATTAGAAGTAACTGTTGCATTGCTATGCAACGGGATTACTGAAACGTGAAATTATCGGAATCTACAAGATTATATTGCTGCCCGGATCATTTTAATGGAAGTTTTCTCATTAAAACCAATGATTTGATATGATTTTCTTCGCATGATATAAATATGTCATTTTCATCAGCAATAACGTTTATAACTACTATTTCCAACAGATATTTAACATCTATGTAATTAAATTATTATAAAAAAAATTAATGTAGTATTCTGAGACGATAAATAATACTTAATATTAAAATATTGCATAAATATTGTCTATAGTAATTTATTTGTGATATCTTGAAGTGTCTGTTTTCACCTTCTTTGTGTATTAAGCCGCTGTTCTATAAATTATTAAATATATATATATATATATATATATATATATATATATATATATATATATATATATATATATATATATATATATATATATATATATATATATATATATATATATATATATATATATATATATATATATATATATATATATATATATATATATATATATATATATATATATATATATATATATATATATATATATATATATATATATATATATATATATATATATATTATATATATATATAATATATATATATATATATATATATATATATATATATATATATATATATATATATATATATATATATATATATATATATATATATATATATATATATATATAGATATATATAGTAAAAAATAAATTAAATTAACGGGTAACGCCCGCAAAAAGAAAAAAAATAATTGCACGGTGGATAATGCAAAAATTGCAAATGGCAGAAAGATGCAAACCGTGGACACGTGTTTCTGACTAATTGGTCTTCATCAGCACGGTGTAGCTGAGTTAAAATGATGGATAAAACTCAGAAAAGACACAAAAGGAAAACCACTGACAGGGAGCCAGTCGCACCTTTGTGGCTTCCACTTGGATGACTCCGGTATGGGAGCATCGTCCAAGCATCGCACACGCGGGCAACTATAGCAACCTGCGTGGGATTCCGGACCCAGGAAAATGAATAGGTACAGAGCAAGAGTTTAAACGCGGGTTTATTTACATTACAGTAAAAAATAAATAAAATTAACGGGTAACGCCCGCAAAAAGGTTGCCCGCGTGTGCGAGGCTTGGACGATGCTCCCATACCGGAGTCATCCAAGTGGAAGCCACAAAGGTGCGACTGGCTCCCTGTCAGTGGTTTTCCTTTTGTGTCTTTTCTGAGTTTTATCCATCATTTTAACTCAGCTACACCGTGCTGATGAAGACCAATTAGTCAGAAACACGTGTCCACGGTTTGCATCTTTCTGCCATTTGCAATTTTTGCATTATCCACCGTGCAATTATTATTTTTTTTCTTTTTGCGGGCGTTACCCGTTAATTTCATTTATTTTTTACTGTAATGTAAATAAACCCGCGTTTAAACTCTTGCTCTGTACCTATTCATTTTCCTGGGTCCGGAATTCCACGCAGGTTGCTATAGTTGCCCGCGTGTGCGATGCTTGGACGATGCTCCCATACCGGAGTCATCCAAGTGGAAGCCACAAAGGTGCGACTGGCTCCCTCTCAGTGGTTTTCCTTTTGTGTCTTTTCTGAGTGTTATCCATCATTTTAACTCAGCTACACCGTGCTGATGAAGACCACTTAGTCAGAAACACGTGTCCACGGTTTGCATCTTTCTGCCATTTGCAATTTTTGCATTATCCACCGTGCAATTATTTTTTTTTTTTTTTTGCGGGCGTTACCCGTTAATTTCATTTATTTTTTACTGTAATGTAAATAAACCCGCGTTTAAACTCTTGCTCTGTATATATATATATATATATATATATATATATATATATATATATATATATATATATATATATATATATAAAACCTCTGTGCCAAAAAGATGACAGAGGTTGGTTTCTTAAAAAAATGCCTTTTCCTATTCAAAAATTATCTCGCCCCTAAAAAAATATATTAATCTGAAAAAAAGAAACTTAAATGTCAAATATTTTAAGATGATCAAGAGTTGACGTTTCTTTGATAAAATATTGTCTTTTGCAGCAATGTCCAACATGACAGTTTTTTTGTTTATATGTATACTTCTATAAACATATGAAACTTTATGTTATATCCATATTTTGTCTTCTTACCTCTCTAAGGACTGACAACCAATTCGTACAAAAATGATTAAAAAAAGTGCAGAAACAGACGAAACGTTATTTGAAAATGATAGTTTCAAAATGAGTAGCATAGACTGCTTATTTTCAGGATTGCAAGAAATATTACAATTTCCTACGATCTATAGTGTCTACACGTTAGAGTTTCTATGTGGAAATCTTCATTAGTGCCTGCTTTTATGATGCCCAGTTCTCTCATACAAGATTCTTTCAACTTCGTATTGATTCGTATATGAAAGATAAATTTAATTAACGTATAACTTTTTTAACTAATGATTCTATAGATTAGAGTCACTTCAACAATCAGGGCCGAATTTAAAGAGGTGGAGGCCCCCGGGCAACAGTAAAGAGGAGGTCCCTAAAGAATTGCCAGGACGAGGTGAAAAAATAAAAATCTATGTATAAAGTCATCAAATAGTTTAATTTTAAATAAATGATATTGCGTTAAAGTTAATACATCAGTAGAAATGTTAAGTTTAAAACATGACCTATCAAGAGATTAATAAAGCGTACCCTTTTAGATACAAAATGATTTCTGTGAAACTAGACTTCACAGAAGTAAATCACGTTCTATGCTGAGCAGTGATAGACATCATAAACATGTTTGTGTCATTGTTGTATGTAATCTATTTTTAATTATTTTCCTTTTTGGAAATGATCGCTTGCCACAGCAATTGGACACAATTACCAAATACATTGTTAATACAATTTCAATGTTAGAAAAAAATTAAGGTCACATAAATATCTACGTGCTGTAATTAGTCGAATAACTTCTATGCAGGTAATATTTACATAGGTATATTAATTATTCAGACTAAAGCCTATGTAGTGGGTGATGGGATCAAAATTGTTAATTTCAAAAACCAATTTTCAATTTCTCGATGTTTCGTTTATTATTATAAACATCATTGGGACACTGAAATTATAAAATTCTTATGGAATTACGTAATTTAAAAAGTATTAAAAGTTTAAGTTAAAACAGTTTAAATTAAATTACCTGACATTTAGCTCAGTTGGAATGTTGGTACACAGTGACTATACATCTGCTAATAGAACAATTAATTTTTGATCGATTGTATATGACAAAAACCAACACAAATATACCCCTTGATATATTTTTACAGTTATTTAAATTTTTCATAGAAAACAATTACTTCCAATATGAAAACGCCTTCTTCACTCAAACTTTGGGTTTAGGTATGGGAAACTGTATGTCCCCAGTATGTACAGACATACTTATGTTAGAACTCCAGAATGTTAGCCTAAATAAATTAGATTCAATATTGTTTTTCAAAAGGTGGATGATCTCTTTATGGCCATTGATAAAAATAAATGGCAAATAGTGCTAGATACTTTTAACAATTTTCATCCAAGGATTCAGTTTACTATTGAAAAGGAAGAAAATAGTCGACTTGCATTTTTGGATGTGTTGGTTATTAAACAAGATACAGGGAAACTCATATCAGATTGGTACCATAAACCAACCTTTTCTGAGAGATTTATTAATTTCCACTTTGAACATTCATTTAAACAGAAAATGAATTTACAACTAATTTAAGAGGCTATCAGATCAAAGTTTTTGGGAAAAAAATTTAAATTATTTGCATAATATAACTCTTAAAAAATAATTATCCACCAACATTAATTAAAAAAATATTAAATAACAATAATACACTTGGTACACCCACGGATAATAACTTACAACCACCAAGAGATACAAAATATTTAAAAATCCCATATACTAGAGATTTATCCGACACATTAAAAAGGATCATAAATCAAAAAACAGACAAAATGAAAACTGCTTTTAAGAACGAAAATACAATTAAAAAATAATTTCTTTACAAAATTAAAATCTGTAAAACAAAAAAGAACTACAATCTAATGTAGTATATGAAATATCCGGTATCCAATGTGAGAAAAGTTATATATGACAAACGGAAGATACCTTAAACAAAGAATAGCTGAACATAAAAATGACAGTAATAATGTATTAAAGAAAAATAATCCTACCCAACCCATAGAACATGTGTTGATAGGATATACTTTTACCTTTGACGAAACTAAAATAATTGGAAAGCAAAATAACTTAAAAAAAAGATTAACTAACGAAATGATATGTATAAAAAAATAATAAGTGTGTTAATAAACAATCTGATATTGAAAACTTAAATGCAGCCTATTTCAATATCATTAATAGAACAAAGAGGTAAAGTGAATATAACAACATTAAATTTAAATTGTAAATTGCTCCTAAACTATAAAAATTAAACAAAAAATGAATAAAAAATGTTAACATTGAAAGCAGGCAACATCAGCGTAGGTATATTGAATCATTTAGATGTAATTTGGCTTTGAGACTAGAAATTATATTTTAATTTTCTCAATAATTATTTTAAAGTGTTTAGTGTCTTTTGTTTTTCTCTTTGTGTTTTGTTTGTGACAATTACTTTAAAAAGTATAGAATTCCAATGTATCTAGTGATGTCCAGGAAGATGTTTCAAACAAATAAGACGTCAAAAACCACAATTAACTGTAAGTCTATTTATAACATTTTATTTTTAATTTTTAATCCTCATATTGTTGTGTAAATTGTCTTTTACCTACTTTCTGTTTTTAGAATTGTAAATATGTCAATATTTAATTGTATAAACCGCCTTTAATTCAAATTTTAATGTCTGGTAATTTAATTTAAACTGTTTTAACTTAAACTTTTAATACTTTTTAAATTACGTAATTCCATAAGAATTTTGTAATTTCAGTATCCTGATAAAGTTTATAATAATAAACGAAACGTCGACAAATTGAAAATTGGTTATTGAAATTAACAATTTTGTTCCCATCACCCACTACATAGGCTTTAGTCAAAATTTCTTTTGAATCACTAAATTAAGTAATATTAATTATTCAATTCTTTATGACACTTTGCTCTTGTTGTGTGTTGTCGTCGTCTTACAGTAAGATTGGATATCCATACTACTGTTGTAGCCATACGTAATGTGCTAATAATTTGGTCAGCAAAGCGTTTGACATCTCCTGGTAGTGATTCCATTGAAATGACCTTGTCGTGCATATCTAGGGCAACCAACTTGTCCAGAACATTAAGCAGATGTCCCGGATTTCATATGGACTAGGATCACCTTATTAACTCGTATGGGGTAGATTGTATATTCTGGCTGCCTCTCTATTGAAGCCACCCTCTTTTCTCACTAATAAAATAATAATCATAGTAATTTTGCCTATTAAATCTGCATATGATTTAAAAGAATACATTTATATCATTTTGGTTATCATGATTAGAACTTTAAGAGCGATTTACAGATTTATGTTGATCATCTGATAAAAATGCCGTCTTAACGCACATGTGTTAAGGATTTTGTGTTTCCTAGTCCTAAATGAGTCCTACAGGTTTATCTCTTTAAAACTGACCCAATTTGTGTACATGGCATACTTGCTGAATTATATCATGTGGATGCTGTAAAATGTAAACAATTATACGAGTCAACATACGATAATCTGTAACATTTAATTTATTTAAATTAAGTCCATAAACTAATGATGATACCGGGTGTCCCATTATATTTTGACACTTTTTTAAACCTATATAACTCTTGAAACTAGTTGAGATAATTAAATACAATGTGTTTTATCCAAATGCTACGAAAAAACTAATGATTCACAAAGTTGACTATGGAAATAAAAGACTATCACTTGTAATCATCAAATTAGTTTATTAACAATTGCATGTTATTTCAATTACTAATATTGAAAATGTACATATGAAACTCGATATAACAAAGTGTAACAGGATATTTATTAAACAAATAAGAAATAAAGAAAATAATACACATTAGTCATAAAATATGTTTAAAATACTGCCCATCAACTTGGATATATTTATTTATTCACTTTACAAAGTTGTCATAGCTTCTACCTAACTGTTGATGGGTAATGTTGTTAAAGACATTTCGAACGTTTTCTTTAAGTTGTTTTAAATTTTATGGCATATGGCTATAACACCTGTCATTCACATACCCCTATATGAAAAATCTGGACGGTGAGTTCTGATGATCGAGGGGCCATGCTGTAGGACCTCGCTTCCCTATCCAACGATTTCCAAAGGTGGCATTCAGGGAATCTCTAGTTATCATAGCATAATGACGCGTAGTATCGTCTTGTTGGAAATAGACTGTCCTCAACAAATTATCCTGTTCAAGTTGCGGATAAAATAAATTTTGTAACATCCAAATATGATGGGGTATTGACAATTGGATTGTTAAAAAAAAGGAACGTAAATTTTTTGTTTATCGCACACCAAACTGCCACTTTTGGAGAGGATCTGACATATTGATGGAAATTTCTGGGATTTTCTGATGCCTAAACTCTACAATTATATTCACCTTGCCATTTAAGTGAAATGATGCTTGGTCTGACATGATTAACTTATCAAGAAAATGCCTATCTCTTCGATGTATATTAAGAATTTTTTCTACAAAATTGTACTCGTTTTGGAAAATCAGTTTCCTTTAATTCTTAATCAATCTGAATTTTATAAGCATTCAATTTTGAAACATTTTAATAAGAGTATAAACATTAGTTTTCGGAATACCTGTTAGGGAAGAAATTTTTCTTTGTATCATTTCCAAAATTTCAATTGCATTATTAAGCCTATTTTTATTATTTGGAGTTCTTTTTACGATCAATATAACCCGAATTCCAAAAGTTTCTATACCATTATCTAAGTGAATTTTTATGTTGGAGGTTCCTTGTTAACATAGTTCTAAATCTTCTTTGAGCTCTTTTGTAAGATGAAAAAAGCACTTAGCTCTTTTACTTAAAGTAAACATTTTTCTTAAACTAAGTCAAGTACCCGAGTTGTTAATAAACTAATTTCACGTTTACAAGTGATGTCTTTTATTTCCATAGTCTACTTTGTGAATCATTATTTTTTTATATCATTTCGATAAAACGCAGTATTTACTTTAAAAGCTTATAAAACCATCACGCTGTATAATTTCCATGACAAATATGGAATTTTCGGAAAGGGAAAACAATAAGCTTTCCAACTGTGAAAAAATATGTAGGGTGTTACATTTGAAATAACGAAAATATGCTGTCATTCTCGGTTAAACCGGGAGTGAGCAAAAAAAGACGGATACTCAGGAAAAAAATTATCAAAATTAGAAGAAAACTGGCATTATCTCAATTAGTTCAAAAGTTATATAGGTTCAAAAAGGGTTAAAATATAATGGGGCACCCGGTAGTTGGTAATAATAGATAATAATTTATTAAATAAATAACTGTGTTCTGCACCTAGTTAAAAAAGTAGGAGTTTAATAAATATATCATTAGTTTATCATGTTCATTCCATTATCTTTTCATACGTAATTCGTTTTGATAACAAAACAATATATATAAGATCAATATACTAATAAAAAAAACTCCCTTTCAATTAATATAGGTATATTCCCATACCTAAATCAAATCGATTTCATGATATTTACGCATTTTTAAAACATAGTAACCAGTTTAATAATTTTCTACTAATTTACATTGGCGGTTCTTCTATAGGGTCATTTGGTCAATGACTTCCCACATACAAATAAAAAAATAGAGCTATTCATTTTCTGAAGTTTAAAAATATGTAATATATATATTTTTAATATTCTTAAAAAATATATTAAAGTTTCTAGTTCATTCTATGCACAATACTATTCAAATATGTAGATCGCAGGATTTCGTATCCCCTCTGAGCACCGAGCACCGAGCCTCTATATTCATATTCATTACATTATTCATTTATAGAATTTAAAAATTTTGGGTCAATCCACAACGTGTCCTCAAAGCTAGCTACGGACCGAATTTACAACGAATTAAAATGAAATAGACTTATGCGCGAATCGTCAGACAGCAAAAGAGACAGAAAACACTGGCGGGGACAATGTCCCTGACACATTTTACGGAACGGTAACGCACGAAGGTAATTCCGTAGAGCAGTCTTAATGGTGACTAGGTACGCGTTGGTCGGTAAATTCTGTCGCGTTGTTTTTATTTGTGAACATTTTATTAGTAAATCTCTACTTGTCGTGAAATTAAGTAAAACAGTGTTTTTGGTGTTTACTATTAAATATGAGTGTTGTACAAAATATATTAAAACTGAAAGATGGACATAAGTTGGGTTATGAAGACCGAGTGAAATTCAAAGGTGGTGGCCGTCCAAAACCTAACATGACGATAAAGCAAACATCTCTTGATGAGAAAAAAGAAGTTAATAGGTATTTTCGAAATTCAATGCACGATTTATCCGAGTGGATTTGCGGATGCGATGTAAAAAATGCATTTTTATTGTTTCCCATGCCTGTTATTTGGTGATGATCCTGATCCTATATGGTCCAAAATAGGTGTAACTGACTTGAAACATTTAAAAATAAAAGTACAGAAACATTCGCTCGCATCAAGTCATATGAATAACTGTTGTAGTCTAGCAACACTTGGTACAGTTGATATTAGAATGCAGTTAGACAGTGCCTATAGAAAAAGTTTAAAAGCTTACAACGAAAACGTTTCTAAAAATAGATATATTTTAAATAAAATAATAGACTGTGTATTATTCGTTATCCTTCAGCAAATTTTATTCATTGTTACGCTTATCAACTAAATTTAATTTTACAAAAAGCATCAAGTCAGGATAAAAGCATAAAAATTTTTTTTGCTAATTTACATAGCTTTTCTTTGGAAAATCGCCAAAAAGAACAGCCGTGTTAGATAATGTTGTTAAGGTGAGATTACCTAAAGCGGCTCCAACATGATGGAATTTTAATACAAAGTGCATAGAGACTGTTTATACCTATCGAACAGAATTATTAGATTGTTTAGAAAAAATCATTGATAATGAATCAGAAAACAACACTCTAAACCAAGCTATTGGTTTAAAAAACTACTTACAAAATGAACATTTTCTTTACTGGTTAAATTTTTTCATTTAGTTATGCCTCATTGTGATATATTGTTCAATCAATTACAAAAATGTAATATCGATGTCATAACAGTAAATAAGTGTATTGGCGTTTTTAATAGTAAAATTGAAGATATCAGAAATAAAATTTTGAATAACTATTTGGAGGAGACATCCATGCAATCTGCCAGATATGTAAAACGGAAGAATCAAAAAGGAGAATTTCATTAGAAGTTTGTGATATAATTACATCTGAGATCAAAAACAGGTTTGGCTACAGTAATCATTTAGCAGTGTCTCAGTTATTTCACGCAGATCGATTTAAAGATTATAAAAAAGCTTTCCTCAAGATTAAACATATCTTGATTGATTAGTTAAAACGGATTAACCAGTCATAAATCATTTGAAACTTAAAACTGAATTAGAAGTATTATATAGCCGAGAAGATTTTTTCCTATAGTGAAGGTGAAGTTGCTTTGTTACAGCTTTTTATTAACAATAATTTGCGCGATACTTTTTCTGAAAGTGTCAAACTGTTAAAAATCTTGTGTACTCTCCCTATGACTACCGTCGAAAGTGAACGTTGTTTTTCCACCTTAAAAGAATAAAGATATTTTTAAGAAATACCATGGGTCAGGAAAGGTTATCTTCTTTAGCTATGCTTACTATAGAAAGGGCATTAATAAAGAAGATAAAATACTTACTGAAAAAAGTAATTGACCACTTTGCATCTCAAAAAGACCGGAGGATCGACTTGAAATTTAAATCACTTTAAAAGTTAGGTAATACGGTGAACTTTTCTAATTGACCTCCGTATCTGTTGACCCACGAACCGCCACTGCTAAATTATGAAAGCAAAAGAAGAAAGTTGAAATAGTAAAGTCAAAAATCACTTTTATAGTGATTATAATTTTTAGTAGGCCATGAAAACAAAGGAAATAACTTGAAATAGTACTGTCCAAATTAATTTATTGTTATATATTTGTGCAGCTCTGATGTTTTAAAGTTTTCGTTTTGTTTTATGCTGCGTGTTAATTTTTTTCGTTTATAGAGATTTACAGAAAACTTCATATTTTGGTTCTGGTTAGTCGTAGATGTCTGGAACAAAAACTGTAATTCTTGGCATACTCTAGACTACATGTTCTGTTATGTTCATTAATCTTATTTCCTTATGCCTGAAATTTTTTCTCGGACTTGAGTTTGATATTCCACGGAGCAGAATTATGCCAGGTAAAAACTTGAAAAATGTGCACCTTAATAATAGCAATTCATGTTTTATTTAATTTTTAAAGGTACACTATTTATTAAAAACAATTATTAAAGGTATAATCTTGTGACGTTCTTTCTGTACACAAGAGAAAAGTGTCACTATGACACCCAAAACTACGACGGCGTTTTTGGTGGATAACAGCTCTCGAACGCCATTTCTTGTTTTATAGTGTAGGAACACCACATTTCCTTACCAGACGGATAATAGGGGTTTAGACAGCCGCAGTGAAGAAACGGTCTGTCCAAGAGTCAAGAAATTAAGCCAGAAATATAAAACTATTACTATTACTATTTACAGGGGTAAAAAGTAACAGTAACGGAGATAGACAACCACTTAGTGATCGACACGGCATACGATCAAAAAGAGGAATTTTAATCAATAAAGATTACCACTTGAAGACCAAAACTGCATACAGCAAGCAAGAAGTAACAACTACTAATACGCAGTAAGAACGGGGACAGAGAATAATTCTCAATAATCGAAACGGCATACGATCAAAAAGAGGAATAATAAAGATTACCATTTGAAGACTGAAACGGGACGAGGCGTACAACCAACAATCAGTTAAAATTTACTATGACGCATAATGAGAATGAGGCGTGAGGATGAGTACGACGGGTTATAAAAATATTTGGATACAATTTTACCACAGACAACAAAAATGTTGACTTTACTTACTGATTTCGACTCGTGAGGATTCTAGTCCAGTTCAGGTGAGACCTGTGAGAGATCTGATTTTCTGTTGCACCTTTGCTTATTAGGAAACCTTTTTCGTATACATAAACTTATTCTACGGCTGGAGGATTAGAATCCGTAAATGCTTGAGAACTTTTGATATAATTAAGGCACACATTTTGTGTGTTTCCTCAAGTTTTGCTCCTGGCACAACTCTGCTCCTTATGAAATATCAAACTCACAATTTTTACTGTAATTTACTAATATGGTACTTTACTGTATGCCGAATTTTCATCAGAACCCCACCCGAGATATTTAGCCCTATATTTCAAAAAAATAAATGGAGAACTAGCATAATCGTGTGGGTCTTGTAACAAAAAGGGTATTAACATCCAAACCCATCTTTTTTTTGCAGTAAGTATCATAAGACAAGAATTTGCAAAAAAAAATGAGCCCTAATAGTTTAACCCTTCCCAAAAAAAAACTTCCTGGAGTGGGTTGGAACCTTTGATGTGGAGATAACACTGACGTAGTTTTCCACGAAACACCAGAACATCATACACTGCACTCAACGCGCGTTTCCCCATACAAGTTGGCATCATCTGAAGATGATTAAAACTCAGTTTTAATTATCTCCAGATGAAACTGACCACAATAGAAGAGATATGGACCAAAGTAAAAAATATTCATGTCAAAATACGGATGTTGGACCTTCCGTAGCATCCGTGCCTCAAGTTTGATTACTACAACCAAATGAAGAACTACGAGGAAACCAAAATATACCTTAAGGAATGCCCAAAAGCAATGAAGGATGTAGCCGCTGAGTGTTTCCCAGAAGATGCCTAACAATCGATGCATCTTAAACAAAAGACGTTTCGATTCCAACAACTCGACCAAATCATCTCATTATCCAAGAGTTGCTTGGCACCAAATCAAAACTCCACCAAAATTGCTACTAACAAACATCAAGGAGTAGTGGCTTTCCATCCGAGATCTGCATGAGGATATTATGATCCTCGAAAACAAGGTTCAGTCAAACTACTTCGTAGACAACGAGTACCAGGGTATCGAACAACAGTACGAGGACGCATTGGAAAATCTGGAAAGAAAGGGTGCTGCATCCACCTTTACTTCACAATCACAATTCCATTTTCGATGGGAGTATCAATAATTCCAACTCCTGTAGCTATTGAAAGCAGCAACAGTTCATCTACGCTCAAAATTCCGAAATAGACCTACCAACAATAAAATTCAAGCCGCAAGAGACAGACGCCTATGTCTCAACTGTCTGAACCATGACTACAGAGAAAAATTCCGAAGTCAACTGAGTTGCCAAACCTGTGGACTTCAGCATCACACAATGTTACACGAAGAATCTACATCAAAGCCAGCTAGAAGTAGCGATGCCACTGCTACTACGTCAATAGTTGATACACACACTACTATCGCAACCTGTCAGACAAAACCACAAATTGAAGAACAGTTTGCCTCCAACGGTCATGTTGGAAGACAAGGCCACACAGTTCTATTAGCCACCGCCCAGATTCATATCAAATTATCTTCAGGGTCTAACAATAAATTACAGCTACTGCAAGATGTACCAGGAGAACAAATGGATCGAGTTGCCTTTGAAATAACCGAAGACAAAACAAATAAATGTTTAGGCATCAATTGGCGCCTTACGATAACACGTTCCGTTTTAAAATAGACACATGTTATCACCAAAAAGTTACAAAACGTGACCTCCTGTCACAGATATCTAACTTTACGTTCCGGATGGTTAGCTCCCATAACCATAAAAGCCAAATTACTTATTTAGGAGATCTGGTTGCAAGAGTTGGAATGAGATCAACCAATCCCAAAATATGCCATAGCTAAATGGACATTGGTTAGAGATTAAAACAACTCCATAGAAGACATTCATCAGCCACGATGGACAATCTAAAACACAGCTATATTTCCAGGTGACAGACCGCGAATTCAAAAACAGAATCACCACCGTAAACAATAACTACCTTTGTTCAACAGCAGTAATAAAGAACATCGTGACAACTTCAAATTGAATAATCGATAAGATATACCCAAGAAGTGACCCCACTAAATGCAAGATCAGTAGAAATAACATCCAAACCATTATCTGGACACAATTGTTCATGGCTAACACATGACTGTATATTGTCACAAAATCGACATAGGTCTCTGTTACTTGCAGTGGCGTTAGAATGATTCCTGTTCATTGACACAGGAATCATTTAAATATCACAAAACTGCATAATTAATTAAAACCAAAATGAATACTTTGACTCCACAACGTGTTGACAACATATCTATTCTTACTAGTTATGCAGAATCCATTTCAGTGCCAGAGAACATGACGGTCGAACATCAATCTCACAAAGATATCCAAGAAGAATTGGTCGTTACATCATCCGATAAACTGGATGATGACCGATCTAACCAAGATGGAAGAAATCTGGCAGAAGAGACTTTACGAGACAAAATGGCACACAGCAACACATCATTCTCTAGTCACCAGTATCATCACCACTACCATCATAATAGCCGTATCACTTCTTCTGCACCTCCTATTGTAATCCAACGATAAAAGAAACCACAGGAACATCCGAATCTACAATCTGAGGTGCCCTTGCGGTGAGCAAGTAGTCAATAAGATATGGTTCTCATTGCTGTCGCCAAAATGTTTAATCTATTAAAAATAATTTATAATTCTAATATTTAGTCAATCGGTCATCCATATTTCTTTACTGTACATTTTAAGTAAGTGTACCTATTATTGTTATCATATTTCATTTAACATAACAAGGTCAGCGATTAATACAACTATTACAAATAATTACAACCACAGCACTCTTTAGTGGCACCATTACTAGGACATTCGCATATGTGTATTTGTTTTTATTTAAACTAGTGTGATTTACATCTGTAATTGGTATAAATACCTAGAATGCTATTTTTCTTAATAAATCACAATTAAACAATTGTTTCCCATTAATTCTCCTTTCCAAGCTTATATTAGGACGTGAGACTGCGTCCAGGGAATTATTATTACACAACCTACAAACCAAGACTAGTAATTCCGCTAGTCTTTCTATGTTTCGAGCAGTAGTCTCATTCATATCCTCGAACCCACTAGGCACGAGCGTACAAAATTTTTATTTGAAACAGGTATAGAAAGCACAGCTACTGCATAATCAATTTTCTGTTGTCATTATCAATCATCTTTCATGCAGTAGGAACCCATATTTGATCAAAAACACTGGTCGTTGAAATGTAATTATCGCCATTAAGTTGATTACAGGCACTCAATTTCAATTTTCGTTGTTTGCATTTTATCTCTTTTTGAATAATTTCCGCCTGATCCATTATGCCATACATGTTGCGCCAATGTGAATCTCTCAGTCTGGTAATTTCTTCTGGTTATCCTCATTTCTTGTGGTCTAGATGTGACAACTATGAAAGACTTCCCATACTCACACGGAATATTATAAATGCAATATTTTGAAATTTGATTAATAGCTATAGAGATTTCTCGCAGTATACAGGTTTTCCTTTAAAAAATGTCAGTTTATAATATAGCAATATATTACTACTTTACAATTCTTGCTTGGAAGTTGGTGGCGCAAAGAGAGAAGAAATATTGCCAGTGTGGGATAGAGACGAACAAACCGTTTTACCACGGATTTTACAGTGAGGGGGGGGTTAAATCACTGGGCATACAAACTCAACTCAACTAAGAATTGTAGACTAGTATCTTGTAAACGAACTTAATTACATGTTGTTTCAACAGCGCTGAAAGTTTGGTGGGTATAATACTAACACTAGCAGTTTTAGCATTTCTTAAAGGCACATATTAAAAAAAATTTCCGTGTAGTCGGCTAGTTACATGAAAACAGTTGAATGTCTGTTGAAGTATTCACCCAGCAACCTTCATGTAAGATGCGGCGTCTGCGTCTGTTATAAATAATAAAAATTTGATTTCAACTGTCCCACCATAATAATTTTAAACTGTCCATAACAATAGAAACACTATCTGCATTTGTGCGGTCTAAAACTTTGAAAGCTAACAAATGTCCTTTTGTGACATGTATATGCTCCAATGCCCCCACAAATAAATTGCCAATTCTCGAACCACATGCGTTGCTTGTGTCATCTATACTGACTCATATGTACTCGCCAGCAAGTTCAGAGCGGCAAATAATATGATCGGTTACTTGGGGCAAATAACACTTTTCTCAGTGTATATAAGGTTGGAGTTTGCAGTCCCGCATATCGTCCCCAACACAGTTTTCGATAAATTCTAGAAACAGTGGGTTGTCCAACTATATCCAACTATATCCACATCACCAAGTACTTATTTCAAGTTCTCTGTCTCACCCAGTTAAGGCCTGGTGTTTTTTCAACGCCACATGTTTACTTATGGTGGTTTTACGTGTATGGGAAAGCCCTACACTGTCCAAGTTAATTCCACATCATCAAACATCAAATCGGAGTAATCGCGAATCTCTAATTACAATGTTTCTGTAGACGCTGAGAAGGATTGCCTCTCCTTCGCCATTATTAATAGTCCACTACCGCACTACACTCAACGGAATGAATCTACTTAATACAATGAAGTATTAAAAGAAATAAAAAAAAAGTTAATAGAAACTACGTAAACACAAAAGTAAAAGAAATAAAGAACAGTGTTTTAAACTTATTTCCTAATTCAATTAATTCAAAACTTATGGAATGTAGAATGGACAATAATCCACCCTGTATGCAAGGTATAATAATCAGGGATTACACAATACTAGTGGTCTGTTTATATTACGGATGATTTAATTGCAGCTACTGACATGGATGTTTTTTAATTTTGTTTTATTATTTGGAATATGATAAATCACCAAATATCGTTCTCATTGTTGCAATTTATTGAATCTGCTTTAACATATTAGGCGATAATTTTTTTTCGTTTTTATCTGATAACGTTCTCTGCTACTACAGTTAATTAAAATATATAGTGCAGTTTTTGGATGGTGATAACTTGATATGAATTCAAAATTCATTTTAAATCAAAACAACTTTAGAATCATACATGTTTACAATTCATAAATCAACTAATAACGTATATCATCCAGCATGTTACCTATAAATGTTGTCATTGTTTTTTACCCTTTTTTATCATTTAATTTAAAAATGATGGAAGGCTAAGTTTATTATACGTTAGTAAGTATTATTTTTTGAATGTGCCCTAATGAAAATTTTCTTTCAAATCTAAAAATTTTACAGATCAACATTATGGTTATTTAAAAAAGTATGTCGGAATACATCTATATTCTCATTCTTAGTTATGTTGGAAAATAAATTATTTATTTATTTATTTATCATTTATTATTCATAATCCATGTCGATCTGACAAAACAGAACAGTTTGTTTATTTCAAAACGTCAGTGCACATTCATGAAAAAATACTCTATTTTAGATAATTTCAGTTTTCAACAGGATCATGATTTAATTCCTTCGCCACCATGTTCCAAATTTGTCTTATATAAAAGATGCACCAAAAATTTTCGTTTTGTTATATTTTTACGCTAAATATATATTTACATATAGTGAGTAAGTAAATATTAATTTAGCATTTTGCTACAGTTTGCGCATACTATAAAAACATATAACCATAAAATCATAAACAACAAACAAAACAACATCTAATAAAATATATAACCATAAAATCATAAACAACAAACAAAACAACATCTAATAAAATTGATTCACATGTAATATACATTTTTTCTTAAAATTGTTAATATTTGTACTTTCCGTTATATCACAAGGTAAATTGTTATACAAAATAAGACCATTATAAAATAGTTGATTTTTTGTGATATTACTAGCTTTGCTTACATAAAATTTATTTGTATTCTAGATGCATAGTTATGTATGTCTCTTACAAATGAACAATTTTCTAATAAATGCTGTGGTAGCATATTATTCCACATTTTGTAAATAAAATCGAAACAATTTAACGTAATTTTTTGTTTAACATTTAATAAATCTAAACTCTGCAACATATCCAAAATCCTTATACAGGGTGAGTCAAGACGATTCTACAGGGTCAACTAACATTTTTTTAAATGGAATGCCATGTACATCAAAACATTTTTTGAAACCTCTTCGTGGCATCCTTCCACTCCGGTATTATTATTGATTCTCTCCCAACCACTTGGATGCAATGATTTTTTTTTTGTTGAAATTTTGCCATTTACACGTGTACATTAAGAAAATCACTACAGTCACAATTATCGATTTAAGGAAAAAATATATTAGTACCAGTTATGAGACATCTGTGTGCTGATACTCAGCCATTTTCACTTCTTAAAAGTATACAGGGTGGCCAAAAATGATTTATAAATTTACAACTATTTGAACTGAATTTTCTCAATTTTTTTTAAATGGAAATGAAATAAATTTTTAAAGATGTAGGATTGAAAGACGAACATTTTTTGTATGTACATCCCTGGCTATTTGTACCCATTTTCGATTTATTGAACAATAACTGCAAAATTCAGCAATAAAAATTAAAAATATTTTTTTTGCTGCTAATTCAAGAGAAGATATTATAAAAAGTTTTTCACATGTTGCCCATTTTGATTGACACACATTTCTAAACGTCTTTGGAATGAGGTTTCTACTGTTCATAAAATTGCGGGAGTGATACTTCTAAAAGCATTTATTATCCTTTCCTTCAAATTTTGGATTATTGTTGGTGTGATGTTTTTATGGGCATCATAGAATACGCTTACTATAATACCTTCGCTTGAATTATTTGGAGAAAAACCTAATTTTTAATTTTTAATGCTGAATTTTGCAGTTATTATTCAATAAATAGAAAATGGTTACAAGTAGTCATGCGTACATACAAAAAAATTTTCTTTTCAATCTTACATCACATCTTCCAAAAATACACAGGGTGTTCCATTTGCAAAAAATTGAGAAAATACAGTTCAAAAAGTTGCAAACTTAAAAATCCCATTTTGCCACCCTATATACTTTTAGGAAGTGAAAATAGCTGAGTGTTATCATACAGATATCTGATAACTGGTACTAACATATTTTTTTCTGAAAATCGATAGTTGTTATTATAGTCATATTTTTAATATACATGTGTAAATGGTACAATTTCAATAAAATAAAAAAATCATTACATCCAAGCGGTTGCGAGAAAATGAATAATAATAAAGGAGTGAAAGGAGGCCACAAAAATGTTTAAAAAAATATTCAAATATACATGGAATTTCATTTACAAAAAATTTCACTTGACCCTATAGAATCGTCTTGGCTCACCCTGTACATTCGAAAACTATTTCCGATTATAGACTTTTTTATCTAGTTTCCTTATGTTTTTAAATCAAGTTTCTAGCTGTCATAGAACTCGAGATATCGAAGTCGGACGCACTATTGCCCCACGTGTATATCGATTACAGCCTAATATAATAATTCTTAGTGCTCTATTTTGTTTAATTTGTAAATCTCTCATATCTTCATTTTTTAATGACATTAATACTGTTGAGCAATACTGAGCATGTGAACTAATAATTTCAGAAAAATGTTATAAGATAAAGTTGTTTGTAATGCCAAGTGCAGTGCTAATACGAACTTTCATCCATATAATCAATAACTGACTAAATTATAAAAAATGCCAAAAAGTGAAATTAATTAATTATTCTGAAGCTGCAATACATCAAATAGTGAAATATTAGTCGATGTGACTTTAATTACAATAATTATTGTAAGGAAATTTATATAATTTGTTGCAATAAAAGATAAATTTAAATAGGAATTAATTGCTTTTAACTTGATTAACGCTTATTACTATTTTAATTATTTTATTTATTTTTTTTGTACTCCTAAGTTGACGTTTATTGATGTTGAGTGATGTTCAATTATTATTAAGTTTAAAGCAATGCCCATGTTTATTACGGGCACTGTATTGTTCTTTAATTAGAGTGAACTGTTAAAATTTATTTATTTATTTTTTTAACACCTACTTTCCTGGCTATTTGTCAGGATGAATATTGGACTAAAAAATATAATGTGTATATTATTCAACATACGTATAAAATATGGATAATTTTTCACTTCTTAAAAGGGATGATGGTTCATTAATAACACCTAAACAACTTTCTTCATAATAACAATGAGTAGATAGGCTATAAGAGTTCTGGCGTAAATTCCCATGATATTTCTTATGGAGGTTTATTTTGCAGAATTTTCGTTCGGGACAATGAGAATGATTTCCATTTGATGTAATGAGAATTCGAACTAATGGGAAAATTCGAACTAGTGGGATTCGGGATACTGGGAACGGTTTTTACTTACATATTAATTAATGATACGAACATCTTCCTTGCATATAAATAGAAAATTATTTCAGTTACTTGGTAGTTATGGTAATATATCTTTTTTACCTCTAAATTAGGAATAAAACCTGACATCTCGATATGAATTATTTTATCTTACTTTAGCAAAGAGACAATAATACAAGCAGTAAGTATTGTGAAATAATTTATTGTTTATAAAATACTGTATGGCAATCTACTATAATAATAATAACAATAATAATACAATATGAAAATACAATTATAAATATCAATAGATTAACAAAGAACAAAGAAAAATATTTACAACTCACAATTACAGTTTAGTACATTGTAATTAAGTAATTCATACTAGACTTTACCATTGGGTCATTATTCTATAATGAACATATCATAAATTAATTTTAATAAGAAATTTGTTAACTAATATAATGTATCGTAAAGCCATGTTATACAATTACTTAATTATCCAGTTCATTCAATATTTTATAAACAATAAATTATTTTACAATCCTTACTGCTTGTATTATTGCCTCATTGCAAAATAAAATAAAATAATTCTTATCGAGATGTCATGTTAATATGGCTCCGTGGTCTAGAGGTAACGTACTTGCCTCGAAACCTCGGGGTCTCGGGATCGATTCCCGGTCGAGGAACTGGGATTTTTCTGTGAGAGATTAATCATAGTATACTCGGATATTGGGTGTGTGTCAATTGTCTCTAAATGTGTAGCCCTCTCCCACACAAGGTCATTCCAGACCTTCAGGGATAAAGGGGGTTGTAATTTCATGTGGTGTTATTATTATTATTATTATTTCTAATTTAAAGGTGAAAAAGATATATAACTCCCAAGTAACTGAAATAAGTTTCTATTTATATGCAAGGAAGATGTTGGTATCACTAATTAATTAATATGTAAGTAATCACCGTTCCCAGTAACCCGAATCCCACTAGTTCGAATTCTCATTATATCAAATCGTTCTCACTGTTCCAAATGAAAATGCTGCAAAATGAACCTCCATAAGAAATAACATGGTATTCTGCACCAGAACTCTCATAGTTCATCTACTACAATGCTATTTTAAAATATAAAAATAAACATTGAACAAGAGTTATATACATTAAAGAAAACCACAACGATTTGCCTTCTCAATTTCTCTTTCAAGTTAAATATGTTAGATACCCGTTAGGGTTTTCACGCTTGAGAGAAACGACCTTTATAATAAAATCAGTAATTTAAAACTCTTGCCTGAAGCATTTTCCTACATCTATGTATGCTCAAATTTAATGTTGCCTAGAGTTATACATACGTTAATGACGCCGAAAAGGGACGAAATGCTCACTGTTTGTTAGTTACATAGAAATTAATGAAACACTTTGTATTCTATTTACTCAACAATGTAACTATGATCTGTACGGCTCCAAATTTCAAACAGAGTGCCTCACCGTTATTAAAACACATCATATGGTAGCAACTAAATGATATCCTGAGGTAAATAATAAATTAGTAACTGCTTTCCACCAGCCATCGCAGGGTGGACCATTTTTAACTTCTAAGTGGAGAGAAATCAAAATTCTTTAAGCAATTTGAAATATTTATTAAAACATTAAAACATTTAGAAAATGTTCTGTGTAGTGAAGGTGATGTTATTGGTGTGAAAATAAATTTCCATGAAAAAATGCTGATATTTTGTAAGCCTATTAATAATATGTCTGTGATTACAGCAAACATAATTTAAAAAATTTCAGCAGAAATAGTTGTCAAGGTGCAAATGGAATAAAATATTCTGTAAACAATTGAAACATGCAAGTAAGCAGATGGCAGTTACTTTTTTTAATTCTAATTATGTAAGAACGATGGATTTCGGGAAATGAAAACAATTTTTTGAAAGAAAAATGTTAAAACATTTTAAAAGTGGGTATTGTTTGGCATTTTTAGTACAGTATGTTATGGTTTAATTTGTCATTAGATTAAAAATTTTCTAAACTATCGTGAGATATGGTATACTCTTGTAGGCTTAATATTATTTATTTTTCATTCAAATACAACATATCTTACATAGTATAGCATTCTTCATAGCTTGGTAAACGAGAAATGTCTCGCTGCTTGAATAAGCATACACTGAGAGAATGATTTAGTTGGGAGAAATAAATTTTATTTCAACCAAATAAATGAGTTCTTTGTATTTGGCGAACTAAACATTTAATTGGGAGAATTAAGGCATTTATTTGATTAAAAGCCGAATATTTAATATCATCAATTAAATCAAAATACTTATTTGTAAGAAATATTTGTTTCTGAACACTAAATATTTATTTGTGAACATTAAACATTTCTTTCTGAACATTAAATATTTGTTTCTGAGCATTAAATATTTATTTCTCAGGAATAAGACTTTTTACAGAAAATTCCGTGGATTTATTCTTGATGAATACATTAATTTCAGGAAAATTAATTCCGTTTTTAATTTATTTATAGTGAACAAATATTTATTTCTCAAAAACAATGAAAATTTCTTATACTCATTAATATTAAATAAATTGTTAATTTTTGTTAATAACGCTGTTTAATTTATTTATAATAAAAAAACTATTTCTCCTCGCACCTGCTTTGAGTATCCACCATCTTATAAATTATTTAAAGAATTTGTTAAATAAATCTCTGCGCCAAAAGGATTAGTCATAGGTTGGTTTTTTGGAGAAAAAAAACAATCTGAATAATCTTTTGCTACGCATGGTTTATTTAAAAAAATATGTAAACAATTTATATAGAATAGCGACTTAATACCTAAAGAAGGTTCGAAGACAAATTATACGGATACAACAAATAAATGAATATAGAAAATTAAAAATATTTCTATTCAAAAAAAAATACATAAAAATTTTTACTTACCTGGTTTATATTTGATTTATATTAAAAAATGTATGCCTCACGATTTGTCTACAGTACGATGTACTAAAAAAATCAATTTTGCTAAAAATTATAGTAGATATTTTTTTTATTTTTTTCACAAGTTGTAAAGCATATTGTCGGTCCACTGCCAAAACAAAGAATGTGCATTTTTCTAATTTCTCAGAAGAAGGGAAATAAAGTTGAATTTGTTGTTAAATATCCAAAAGGTAATTTATTTATAGGTATAAGTTTCCTAGTATTAAAATATTTCAGAAATATTCAATATTCGCATTTGCGGTTTTGGCACTGCAGACTGAAAAAAATATATTATTTTCCAACAGAAAAGTCGAAACCGGCAAATTTGCACATTCGATGATTTGTCATTAAAGCAACGTTATGGTAGGTATATATTTGTGAAATTAAAATGTATTTTATATTAAAAACATGTATGCTTCACGAGTTGTTTATAATAAAACATATTCTAAAAAATGATAGGGTAGATATCATATAATTTTTTATATAATTTTGCGTAGATACATAATATATCACTATCAGTATAATCAATTACTCTCATGAAATATAACTTCATAATATCTCCATAGACACGATGACGTTAAAACATATCTATTATGTTAATTCTTCTTCCATAGGTGTTAAGGTATTCATGCTTAATAAAGTTCTAATTTTTTTTAACTAATGTGTCTTATTAGAATTAGTTAAACCTCAAATTTATTATATATAAATCTGGATTTCCGTGTCAAATTTTAAGAGAAAATTCAGGGAAATTGTAAATATCAGGAAATGCAGCAATTATAACCGCTTATACCGAGTAAAAGTTTTGCATTGAATTGATGCGAGGAAATAATTTATAAAATAAAACGTAAACGAACAAGAAACAATAATACAATGAAAATTACTGCGAAATATCTTATAGACTGTATGGTAATAATAATATAAAATAATACAGTCGTTAAATAACACCTAGTTAAAAAGATAATCTATTTATTTTTATGCAAGAAAGTAATAAAAAAGAACATTCTCAACCGATATATTTGAGTACAGATTTTCCTTTTATTCTTTTCTTATTTTGACTGTAATTTGCTTAACTGGAACTTTTCAATAATAGTGAGTTTATTATTAATTTAGAAATAATAGTAGAAAGTTCAAATAAAGATTAATTTTCAATTTTCTTTACCCCTTGTTTATTGTAATTTTTAATTGTTGTGTCAGGTTAAGGATACAGACAAACAAATGTCTGTGTTAAAGGTAAACAAAATTAAAAATATGAAAAATATTTACACATATTTATTAAGAAAAATAAATAACTCTGAACAAATTTTCACAACTAAACAGTTTTTGGCTAGGTTAGGTACTTTAATATGCTATGATAAACAAATTACCACGTACAAACATTAAAAACTTACATTTAAAAGTTTCTTTGAGGCTTTCCAGCCTCAATTTTCTTCTAATAAACTATATATCAACCGAAAAGGACACAACACTTAACACAAAGCTTATAATAAGAGAAAAACGGAACAATGGCGTCTTGTTGAATCTTGTCTAATGCGCTACCGCGGTTTCGCCGGTAGAGGGCCAAGATTTAGTTCTCAGAAACAAATTTATTAATGAGGAATAAATATTTCTTATTAGAATTAAATATTTATTTCCGCTATTAGGGTATAAACTTTAATAGTAAATATTTCTTTCTATGAAATAAATATAATGATGTAATAAATGTGGCAGATACAAATGTGTTATTCATGAGTACATTTATTTCTTATAAATAATTATTTAATTACAGAAAATAAATACCAAGACAATTCCTGAAATAAATCATTTAGTTTTGTCAATTAATCCAATCTTCGAAATATGCTTATTATAACAAAATTATGAAAAATATTTATTTGTCTGAATTAAATTTAATGCAGAATAATAAATATTTATTAAATTGAAAAAACTAAGGCTTCTTAGTGATTTCAAGCCAGATATTTCCCTCAGTGTATTGATCCTAAAACAATAGAAATATGGCGTTAAAAATCTAAGTTTGCACTGGATTCATCCTTAGAAGTTAATGAATTAAGAGTAAGGTTGTTTAGTATTTGGCCTACCTGGGAGGTATTTTAAGCCCACGTACTCTCGGACTGCGCTCATGTCATAGCTGATAATATGTAAATTTTAAGTAGTATCTTATTATAGGCTAGCTATTATACGCTGCTACGTTTAAGCTTATTTACCTTGTCTTCTGTTAGTTATTCTATAAGTTCAGTTATAATGCTTCATAATGCCTCAATTTAATCATCCCTCCAAAATAAATAATACGTGGGGTTCATAACCTTGTATAAATGACGGCCTTCCTACAATGTTTGTGTTATACAGGAATATAATTAATCATCAATTACTACTATATTACTTACTATATCATTCGCTGTAATATTGGAATAGTTTATTTAATGCATTGACCTAACATTAAATCAATGATTTAATGTTAATAATGTAAATTAAAAGTCGAGAAATACCGATAGCGCTATCGATAATTATCGATGTTTGGACTATTGAAAACTATTCGATATTTCCAAGACACTATCGACAGGATTCGATAGTCGATAGATAGTACGACTCTTTGTTGTAAATAGCGCTATTTTGCGTCTAACGATCACACCGATTCGTAAAACAAGACCAAAACATTTTGAAAGAAGAAGAAAATTTTCCACTATCTAACCGTAACCGCAGCATGAACTGTGCCGTGGCCGTAACAGGCATTTTTCTGACAGATAGGTCGCAGCGCCATACCAGTTTGGATTAGATCAGATTGTTTTTCTTGTTATGCATTTAATTTAAAGTATACAGTAGGTAATGAAAGTTATAAAATATATAAATTTGTCACAAGAGCAAGTAACACTAGTGGCAGTAGTAAAGCAAATGGTAAGTATTTACATTTCACCAGTTAATATTTGTCTAGCGCATTCTGATGGAATAATGATTTTTACGGAGGTCCACCACATGAATTAATGAAATCTCGTTCACATTATGCCCTAATGAATAAGAATAAAGGTGGTTTCGAATGCGATGAAAATGTAGGATAATTCGAATTCCAAAGCTAACGAGGGTAACAAGAGAAAAAATGTTTAGCTGTTTGAAAATATTTTAAACGATCAAATGAAAGAATATTAGCCAAATGCATAACTTGGAGAAAGGAATATAATAGAGAAAAAAATTTTTGGCTGTTTGAAAATGTTTTAAACGATCAAATGAAAGAATATTAGCTAAATGCATAACTTAGAGCAAGGAATACAAGACCAGCGGGAACACCAGCAACTTATATGATTACTTGAAACATTTTCACCCTATTCCCAACATAGAAACAGAAACACAATGAAATTGAGCCTAGGCGTATTTCATCAGCTACAGAAAGTGCTAGTGGCTTGAGCTCAAGCTTTGTTCAATCAAGTATGTCTATCTCCCCCAATTTCAAAAGAACCATATTTTATGACAATTCATCCCAGAGAAAAAAAGAGTCGATAAAGCTTTACTTTTAATGATAGTCCTAGACTTACAACCATACCATAACGATAGAGGTTACAAGAAATTTGTTAAACTACTAGATCCAAGATATGAGTTGTCAAGTTCGTTTACTCTAAGTGACAAATTGCTCAAAGAAGCTTATTTGGAAGCTTATACTAAATTGAAACTTGAGATGAGCAATGTTAAATATGTAGCCATTCTACTAATTCTTGGACATCTTTTGCCACAGAATTACATCTCACAGTCACATGTCATTATGTTAATAAGGAATTTTATCTGAAGTCAGCTGTTTTATTGACAAAACCGTTACCTAATGGTGCAAATTACACTTCAGAAAATATAGCAGAAGCTCTACAAGATGTCTTCAATGATGGGAAATGAATGAGAAAATAACGTGTATCGTAACGGACAATGCAACAAATATAATAAAGGCCTGCCTGCACTATTTTACAAAAACGTCATATGCCCTGTGATGTCCATACACTAAATTTTGTAGTGCAAGACTGTTTACCTTGCATTGAGTTCAAAATAATTTTTTTGGTTAATACTAACACATAATTTTTTCCGATGGTACCTAAACATTGCTATACTGCCCACTAGTACACTTTTACAAAAATTGAACGATACATCTTAAAAAAGTTAACCCCCGTTGCCATTAATTTTACAATATTTAGGTGTCTACGTGTTATTCACATAGGCGTTTTATAAATATTACTTATTTAGAGTGCACTGTATCCCAATGACTTCGAGGTCATTGCTGAATTCATTTCAACGTGGGGCAATGGACATAACACACAATCCACCTATATCTATCTATGAATTACTCTTGGACACTCGACAATAACGGGTCTGTCAGTTAGTAATTAATTTTTGTAACTGCAATCCTTGCAATTACCTGATAAAAACCTTTAATTTTTTGTTCCTATTTTTATAAAGAAAACAGATTTTTGCACAGTATATAAGAATATTTTATCATTTCATATTGTTTAAGAATGTTTGTTTAGGTGTTTACAATAACTACGTAAAAGTCGTCTTTGGAATTTATCGCTACCTCCCGATCTCTAGTGATAACTGATTAATAGTAAAAAATAACGCTTATGTATGCAAACAAATGTATCAAGTATTTCACTGTATTTGTTTATTAACTTGTTCACTATTCCTCCACATTTAAGAAAACTTATTTGATCTCGCTGATGTGATTGGTTGTTAGAGCTCTTATTTTCGTGGGGAATTAATCAATCACCATTTAAATGTCTAATGAAAATAAAGTATTGTTGAAGGTTCTTTTATTCCTTACCATAGTCACAAATCACGAATTTAAAAACCGAGGATCTGAAAGGACGTTTAATTTAAAATTTTCCTTATTTGTGATGAACTATTTCCGCTAATATTTTTTAATGAAAAAAATGTTTAAATGAAAAAAAAAAATTAAAATACGTTAAAAATTAAAAATTACATTTTTTTAACTTTTCGTTCGAAAAACTAATATGAGTTAATGTACTCATAATAGTGAATAATAATTCGAGATTTTACACATTTTCTCAAGAATAGAAAAACGTACGCAGTTTTTTTATTAGATTCTTCTACGCTTAACATTTTGATTAGTATTGCAGCCATATTAGTCCAAGAGGATGCTAGGTTATCTAAAAAAAAATGTGGTTATACAGTGTCGCTGATATGTATGGAAACGGTCGATTATCTCCTAAAGTAAGATAGCTATCGAAAAATAATAAGATACAAAAGCTTTAGGGTTTTTGAAACCTATTGAAATAAATAATAAAATTAAGTATACAGGATCAGTCAAAAAGTCATGACGAAACAAAGTTACTCTTTCTTTTATGATATATTATTCCATATTTCAGTTCTTCTCAAAATTCTAAACAAAATTCATTATAACACATCATGTACCTAATCTTAACCGTTTTCGAATTATCGAACTTTGAAAATCATTTTCTTATAAATTATACAAAAATATTTTAGTCCATCAAGTTATCTTTGTAAGTTTCTAGCTCCATAACTACGACGCGTCGTTCTTTTGTCTAACAGTGATTATCTTGACAACACATGTCAAAAATATATATTTAGTATGAATAATTTTCGTGCAAAAATGGCACGTTTAAGTGAACGAGCGTATTGAAGTTTTAATGATCATAGGATATGGTGATAGAAGACGAAGTAGTGGATATTTTTCATGAATTGTATCCAGATCGGGAACGTATTTCTAAATTAACCGTTTCAAAAAACATTGCAGCGTTCATGAAACTGGAGGTGTTACAGATTGACGAAAAAGTGGAAGACCAGTAAGCGTTACAAATGAAGAAAATTCTTTGAATATCATGTTAAATGTGGTGGAAAATCCAATAAATTCGACATAACAGAGGGCTTTAAATCATGAGTCGACATTCCATTCTAAAAATTTGCAAACGGGGAAAATTCCATCCATATGAAATTCATTTGTTACAAGAATCGAGTGAAGATGATTATGATCGTAGAATCGAGTTCTGCGAAGTTATTATGGATAAATTAAACGAAAATGTCAACTATGTCACCCACGTATTGTTTTAGGAGGAATCTATTTTGTTTAAACGGGCATGTAAACCAACACAACTGTAGGTATTGGTGAAACCAAAATGAAGTTCACACCCAACAACCACAGAAAGTAAATGTTTGGTGTGGCATTATTGGTGGACATGTCACAGGACCCTATTTTATAAACGGAAATTTGAACTATGAACGATATTTATTACTTTTGTAAGAGCATATTATTAGACGATTATTCTCGAACAATAACAATCCCAAGTAACCGGCAGAACAAATATGGTTTCAACAAGATGGGGCTCCTCCACATTTTGGATGTGTGGTACCGGCATATCTACATGAAACTTTTCCTGATTACTGGATTGGACGCAGGGGGGACAATTGAATGGCCAGCTAGGTCTTCCGATATGACCCCGTTTGACTTTTTTTCTGTGGGGTCACATGAAAAATGTAGTCTACAGAAATAGACCGCAAAATATCGAAGAGTTGCAAGAAAGGATAACGCATGAAAATTTCACTATTCCTCTCAACACCATTTTAGATTCACTACAAAATTTTGTTCAGCGAATTCATTACTATCAGGAGGTAAATGGTGAACACTTTGAGCACCTTATAAAATAGAATTCGAAAGAAAATATTTGTTGCTTATTAAAACTTATTTTCTCTCTTTTTTTTTCTGGCATAACCATTGTTTTCATAAAATTTAAAATATCCATGACATTCATTAAAAAATACATTTTTTCGTTTCATGCATTTTTATCAATCCTGAACTATTATGCTTTTTTATCTTCAGTAAAAAACTAATAATAAAATTAAATCATATCCAAATCCTCCACCTTGTGTTATTTTCAAAATAAATATCCATAATTTGGGGTCCTTTTTCTTTAATAAATTTGAGAGTAGTAAAAAAGTTACTTTTAAAGTTCGATATCTCGAAAACGGTTAAGTTTAGGTACATGATGTGCAATAATGAGTTTTGTTTAGAATTTCGAGAAGAATTGAAATATGGAATAATACACAGGGTGTTCCATTAAAGAAAAAGCAACTTTGTTTCGTCATGACATTTTGACTGATCCTGTATACTTAATTATTCTTTATTGTAATATATTTTAAAAGACCCTAAAACTTTTGTATCTTATCATTTTTCGATAGCTGTCTTACTTTAGGAGATAATCGACCATTTCCAGATCAGCGACCCTGTACATATATTTCATGTTAATAAAATAATTATTTTGGAAAGGAAAAATGTAAAATATTTATACCTACGTTGAAACTCATATGTTCTGTTGCTCCTCAACTTTCAAAAATAAGGTTAATAATATCTCACTTTACCATTTGCAAATAGAGACTTATCTTATTTTACCCAGTTGCCTTAAGTCACATAAAGTTAGAAATAATTAAAAAAATAAATACGAATATGTTATGAAAAATAACGCATAATTTCAATCGATGAAAACGTATTATTTTTCAACTGAACAGAAATAGAATTTACCGATACAAAAAATAAAAAACTTAGTATAAATCGTACAGAAATCTATATTAAAAAACTAATGATTATTTAGTGTTTTTAGACATTCATCATATTATAAGATATAATGGTTTAATTTTGTCTGAAATAAATTTGTAATTTTTAAGAAGGGTCTCTATGAGAGGATCTACAGAGTGTTTTAGATTTGAAGTGACATAGTTAAAGGGAGATAGAGCACACTTAGCTGAGTTCAAAACACCCCCAAACCTACCTTTGAATGTTAATTGTTCATGAGATTATTATTATAACATTTTATGGTTTTTGACTAAAACTGTAGTGGGTCATATATCTGCAACGGCTTCAAATATTTGAATGACTGATGGTACACATATTATATCCTCTTATTTAAATTAAAAGCATATTTCTAAAATTCCAGGAGAGGACTACATTTTTATAATGCTGTTCTCAGTAGCGATAACATCACCTTGTGTAATTTTTTGGTAAATATTAGTAAACGTTTAAAAAATTAATGGATTAATGTATAAAATAATGTCATAATATCTGATGACACGTTTAAGGTTATTCTCCAATAAATTTTCAAAAATATTGATTGACCAAATAAGGCAATCAACTAGCTAACGTCACTATTTTATTAATTTTACTTAATCACCCTACACTAATTAAGTATCCTTTTTTTTTAATAAGAAATACACATTTATTGAAAAATTATTGTTTTGTGCAGGGCTGGACTCGCTTAAAATTAGACATTTTGTTTAAATTTTTGTAAATCATTTTTGAAATATAAAATAGTTTCTCAGATTTTTTTAAGTTTAAAATTTAAAATTATTCTGACAATATAAAGTCAAAATGGAACTTATTAAGGAACAACTTGCAACACCTACAATAAAAAAATAAATTAATTAACAGAACGATTAATTAAAATTACAGCAGATTTTCAAAATAACCACACCCAGAGTCAATACACTATTGAGAATGCTTTAAAATGTTTTGCACTGATCTATCAATCATTTCCGGGTTAATTCTAATGTTATCACATACATTAATACTCTTCTCTAGTAGATGTTCTCGTGTATTGAAATCTTCGTTGTACACATCTGTCTTGAGTTGGCCCTATAAGAAAAGTCCAAAGGTGTAAGATCAGGAGACCAGTTCGGTGGCTCCTTAACCGGAACTCTTCGACGGATTAATCTGTTCGGATAATGCTGCTTCAGATAATCTCTGATTGGTACAGACAAATGGGGTCCAGCACCATCATGCAGAAACCAGATGCTCCTAGTATTGATGCCTTGTAATAAATCTGGCAAAATTTATATAAACTTCTAACCTTCCCCACGATCATGTTATGTGGTTAAGATAACATTCTTGTATATGATTTTTGCAAGGAAAATGGGAAAGATGCAAAAAGAGTGTAGACGTTTTCTAAATCGCCGTATACAAAAACATACGACAATTTCAAAGGTATTCCTATTTAGTAATGAACATGGAAACTTTTTTATTACTATATTTCAAACATGATGTATGTACATAATATCAATAACAAATTTAATTAGAATGTATTTAATCATGTAATGTAAGGAAGTCCAGTCTTGCACGAATCATAAATTTTTTAATAACTATGTGTTTCTTGTCCAAAAGTATAAAGATACGTAAATGGTGTAGGATATTTAAGTAAAATTAATAAAATAGTGACGTTAGCTAATTGACTACCTTATTTGTAGAATTTAAAATATGGTCCATCAATATTTTTAAAAAATTATTATAGAATAACCATAAAAGTGCCTACAAATATTGTGACACTATTTTATACACTTTTCGATTGACTTTTTAAACGTTTACTAACATCTATCAAAAAATGATACACAGGAGATGTTATCGGCATTTAGAATAACATTAAAAATATTGAGTCCGGTCCTGGATTTTTTCCAAAGAATATTATGATTTCGATTGGACTAAAAGACTATAACATTTTGACCAAATTTTATCCAAGTATTCAAAACCATTCCAGAAATATGACCGACTATAATTTTAGTCAAAAACCAAGAACGGTTAATATTCAAGGGCGAGTTTGTGTGATGTTTGAACACAGCTAAGTGTGCTCTAACTCCCATAACACTACGTCACTTTAAATCTGCAACACCTCGTATAATAATCAGAACAGTTTAGTTCGAATACGGAGAAGCTGCAGTAACAACAAGAAACAACAGCAACCACAACAAGAACCTGAGCGAGCACATGTCACTGTGTCGAAACATTGTTTAGGTAACTTTTGGAATGTATTAGTCACGTAGAATTAAACTCGGAATTCAAAATACATCATTTAACAGCCGTGGAACATAAAGAACAATGTAGTAAGTAGGTGGTGGTTTTTCACCTCCAATTTTTGTTTTGTAGTATTTTAGGAAATATAACTAAAGGACATCATTACATAAAAAAATGTATAAAAAATATATCTGTTAAAAGTTGCAAGGATCGTTAACTTACGCCCACCTAGCATTATTACTTTTAACAGCACTGAAAATTAAATATCTGGCATTTTTAGAAATTCGTCATTGACGTTCTTATAAAATGAGATAAAATTAAATACAATTTTGTGTTTCTAAATATTTTTAATACAGGGGGGGGGGCTATTGCCCGTACTATTGTACGGTCGACTTCGATGTGTCGAGTTCTATGATAGCTAGAAACTTGATTTAAAAACATAAATAAACTAGACAAAAAAAGTGTATAACCGGAAATTATTTTCGAATATACAGGATGAGTCAATATGATCCTACAAGGTCAACTATTTTTTTTTTTAAATAGAATGCCATGTATATCAGAACATTTTTTGAAACCTTTTTGTGGCCTCCTTCCACTACTGTATGTTACTTGACTCTCTCCCAACCACTTGGATGTAATGATTTTTTTTTGTTGAAATTGTACTGTTTATACGTGAATATTAAAAAAGTCACTACAGTCACAATTTTAGATTTTAAGAAAAAATATGTTAGTACCAGTTATGAGACATCTGCGTGATGACAGTTATTTTCACTTCCTAAAAGTATACAGGTTGGCCAAAAATAATTTTTATATTTACGACTATTTGACCTGAGTTTTCTCAACTTTTTCAAATAGAACACCCTGTATATTTTTGGACGATATGATGTAAAATTGAAAAACGAAAATTTTTTGTACGTATATCCTCATGGCTATTGGTAACCATTTCCGATTTGAACAATAACTGCAAAATTCAGCAATAAAAATTAAAAATATTTTTTTTTTGTAATTCAAGAGAAGATATTATAAAAAGTGATCCACATGTTGCCCATTTTGATTGACACACATTTCTATACGTCTTTGGAATGAGGTTTCTATTATTCTTAAAATTGCCGAAGTGACTTCTTAAAGCATTTATTATCCTTTCCTTCAAATTTTGGATTGTTGTTGGTGTAATGTTTTTATAGGCAACATGTAACATGCTTATTATAATACGTTCTCTTGTGTTATTTGAAAAAACCCTCATTTTTAATTTTTATTGCTGAATTTTCGTTTTTCAATCCTACATCACATCGTCCAAAAATATACACGGTGTTCTATTTGAAAAAATTGAGAAAATTCAATTCAAAAAGTTGTAAATTTAAAAATCCTGTTTGGCCACCGTGTATACTTTTAGGAAGTAAAAATGGCTGAGTGTCATCACACAGATATCTCATAACTGATATTAACATATTTTTTCTTAAAATCGATTGTTGTGATTGTAGTGATATTTTTAATATACACGTGTAAATGGTATAATTTCAACAAAAAAAATCATTACATCCAAGTGGTTGGGAGACAGTCAATAATATTACAGGAGTGAAAGGAGGCCACAAAGAGGTTTCAAAAAATGTTCTGATGTACATATCATTTCATTTAAAAAAAATGTTAGTTGACCCTGTAGAATCGTCTTGGCTCACCCTGTATATTCGAAAACAATTTCCGATTATATACTAGTTTACTCATGTTTTTAAATTAAGTTTCTAGCTATCATAGAACTCGAGATATCGAAGTCGAACGTATTATTGCCCCACCCTGTATATTCAAATCAGCGTCAACTGACATAATTATTTATGCTTCAACGGATGTAGTATTACCGGGGATGGTCAAAACTACTTACTTCCTGAGTTGCATACTAAATTTATTTCACTCCTAAAATTAAAAAAAAAAGACTGGTTTCAATTTTTTGATGCTTGACTTATCTATTTCTGACATGTTAGTTATCCATGAATCTGAATAATAGAGATTAAAACTGTTTTAATCATTTCCAGATGATGCCAACTTGGTTGACGAGACTCCCATCAAGTGCAGTATATAGTGTGGAAAACTACGTCAGTGTTATCTTCACACATCAAAGGTTCCAACCCACTTCAAGATTATTAGTTTCATTTAGCCAAGAGTTTAGATACTTAAGTAACCTAAATTCCGCGCTTTTTAAAAATGAAGAATGACGGGTTCAAATCTAAAAAATCGAACATCTTCCCTACGGATGAAATGAACCAGTTTCTTGGTGAGACCCCTGATGATATTACTAATGAAGGTAGTAGTAGTGATGGGAATTGCAGTGAATGTCATTATATTGAATTGTGCGAAATGAAATTAGAGCACGTCAAAGAAAATAGTGGTTTTATATTTTCAGAATTCTGCGCGGAGGTTCACAATTAAGGCTTCTGGAGATAACAGTGTTTGCTATCTGAAAATTGTGATGCAACAAAACGGTATTCGCCAATTTGTTACTCTGGCACCCTTCAATACAGTAGCGGTACTTTGAACTTTTTATTATGGTACGGTCTCGAGCGGCAGTTCCTGTTTTAAAGTGTAGGAACACCACTTTATTCTATCAGCGGTATGATAGAAGCTGGCATAACTTACAGTGGAGATACGGTATGTCGGTGTGTATGGTTGTTGACTGCGTAGAAATGGACAACTTCACTTTACCTGTCGACAATGGTTCTCGGTGAACAACCAGATTTGTTACTCATACCTTTGCTTTAAATAAAATTCAGAATATCAACTTTACTTTTTCTATTTTAATTAAGACTGGTTTCACAGCAGAATAAAAAAAAATAAAATACAACACATATATATATATATATATATATATATATATATATATATATATATATATATATATATATATATATATATACTACAACATAAATATTAACATATTATACAGATAAGCAACCAAGGAACCAAGCAAGATGTTATTATAAATGCAAGCACGGTGATCAGGTATATCCAGTACAGTTTAGCTACGGAAAATACTACCACTGGATATTTACAAGCAAGCCATTATTCAAACGATTACTGTAAGCAGTTACACAAGCAAATAAGCGTGATTCAAAACAAGCTAAGTTACTGTAACTATTGCTATTGATATTTATAGCACGCACTTAGTGACTTTAGAGTGACTAGTGCCTAAGGCAGTATTACGGCAGGCGATTGGTGCAGGAATGTCTAGGTACAAGTGGTTACGGTGTACAAGCGTGACACTACAATAAGATCTCAACCCAGGGACAGGTGGTTGATGATACGTACTAGTCACGAGTATACCATATCTTTAGATTTACCCCTTTTATCCCTTCTTAGGGCTGATTGGATCGCATGTTAAGTTTAATCCGGGACACTTCGTCAGATTACACTTAAATATGCTAGATACCGAAATCTCACTTGTGCCTTTTAAGTTTTCCTGGTTTTCTTTAAATTGACTATGCCAGAGATATGCGAGATTATGTATGAAGTTAACAGACGGCAGCTAACGGATCGAATAATGCATTACATTCCGGAACACTTTGTCATATTCCACTCAAATATCCTAGACTCTGGAATCTCACTCGTGTCTCTTTGTGTTTTCCTGGTGAAGTCTCTCTCCAAATACTAGGGATCGGGTGCTTCACTATAACACTGAGATTGGATTCTACTCAAATATGCTAGATACTATCCCATCAGTGCATAATAAAAACCACAAATATTAACAGCCGAGTATTATCGATGCTCGTTTACGAATAAATAACCTGCGTTTTACTTATTGATTCACGAATTTTCCCAAATATCTCTAACCGATCGGATTAGCAGGTATTCAGATACAAACTACAATTTACGGAAAGAGTAACATCTAACAAGTAGTGGGATGCTATTGATAATTTACGGAAATAATGGTTAGCAGATAATCGAATCAAATACAGTCCATCGGTTATTAACGGAAATAATTCTTACCACTGGTTTTCGGCGGACCTAAAGCTGTTGCTTCTTGCTAGCGAATCGGAAAACTGAGGACTGAGAACTATCTGTTTTCATCAGCGCGTTTAGATTTATACCCAAATTATAACGAAAACAGTGCCGTTGAATCTGCGCGACGCGCGAAATTGTCAGCTACTGTCCGTGGCAAACGTTATTTAAGCTAGTTTGGTGCATCGCACTTAAACAAATTCCCCACGTTAATTCATGTAAATAAATGTTTATAAAATATTCTAGGACTGGGAATCCGCTTTCTAATAATTTTAAAACTATGTTTCCAAAAATAAATTATTTAAAACGGTCACCAATTATTTAAAATAAATCAACTAATATTTCTTCTTGTAAATTATTTTAAAAAATAGAAATAGATTTAATATTAACAAATGCCTTCTTTCCTAAGGCTAACTCTGGTATTAACTATGATTCTATCAACTTGCATATTTTCAAATGTACCGGGTGAATGTCAGAGAAGGGTTGTCTATAATCAAGATAATTATATTAACTAAATTTCTAATATTAAACTTGGCTCTCAACTGAAATTTAAATTCTTTCCTCTTACTTGGCTTTCATAAGCAAAATAATAAAGTAACTAATGTTACCCTGAAAACAGAACCAGTTTGAATTACTTTGAGAAATAGTTGTTATTCCAAGCATTTGACATAAAATAAATTAACCCTTTGTTCAAAGCGATTTTTAAAATAATTATTAATACTACTCTATAATATACAGGGTGTTTCAAATTGAAAGAAGAACCTAATTAGGTCTTATTATAACAGAAAACAATCTACAAAAAAATCACTTCCTTACAAAATAAAAATTATATCAACATGGGGTCAAAAATTTGCGACTACGTTCTGAGTTTCTCTCTACGATATCAAGCAGGAAAACGTTAAAACCAACCTGTCGGTAAAAATACTTTTTGTGCTATACCTAGTAAATTGCAAAATTTTTAAATCTCGATAATCACTTAGCAGAACTTCAGCTACTTTATTGGCTAACATAGGCGTCGATGTTCTGCAGCTCAAGAGACATGGAAGGTGGAAGTTTCCACTGTTGCCGAGAGTTACATGGCGGATAGCATAACAAACAAAAATGAGGTGGCAAATAAAATTTTGTATAACCCCAGCAACTCTGTAATTGTTTACAGTATATCATCAAAGGGAAACCAGGCCATCGAATAACATGGACAACGAGACTAAAAAAAATATTTTATTTTTGATAATTGTAGCAATTGTAATTTCACTATAAACATAAATTAATAAACCATCGAATGAAAATTTATATATTTTTTTGTAATAAAAATACTTTCTCACTCACCTCCCTAGGGAACACTTACTATCCTAGGGAGGTAAAATTACTCTACTTCCTAAATAACAGTGTCAAGTCATAATGACATACTGACTATAGTGGGAGTGGAAAAATATAATTTGAAAAATTTTTAAGTTGTTTTAGTCGAACAGTTAGAACGCAATTTTTTTTGTGTAATTTTTAATGTACAATATGATTTGGGGTTATATTTTTTAAAAGAATGTAAGTTAAAAAACTGTGGTTGAATAACCACCTGAAATAACCACAGCTACCTAGATAAAAATGCATATCTGTTTTATATACCATCAACATGATTTTATCCTATGTCTGACAGATACAAAGAATTTATCTTTTGAAGTACATATGTTACAGTCAATGGTAAATGTATACATTTTCCGGTGAATGTTTACATTTACCAAGCTGGACGGTTAATGTAGAAATATCAAAATTAGGTGTTCTACCCACTTTAACCGGTAAATGTGCACAATTACCTATGCGTTTTGGGAAAAGTAAACATAAAGTATGAAAATAACATAGTCATAATAATTTAACATATCGTATATGTTTATTTAATACAATACATAACTAAAACAGCTTAATAATATAATAATAATAGAAAACAAATTAAAAGCAAATTTTAGGATTTTTTGTCCCTGAAAATAAAAGAAATGCAAACGGAAACATTTTCTTTCAATTTTTATTATTACATGATCCGCTACCATGGCACAATTATGATTTTTATTCTTCACTATATCTATTAAACTTTTTAAAACCTTTTCCCTCATTATCTTTCTTTTTAATTTAATTATTATTGCAATATTAAGCAACTGCTGGCACTTAAGATGAACTACATCTTGTAAACAAATAATATATGTACTTAACCTTACTTGTCATAGTAGAACAAAATTTTGTACTTTTACCGCGGCTTGCTGGTTAATGTGCACATTTCCCAATTTAATTGGCGAATGTGCATAAAATATTGGTTAAAGAGGATTATTTCTACATTTACCAACTGAGTAGGAAAATATGTATATTTACCGGATAATGTACAGGAGCAGACTTCCTATATTCATTTTGTCCATAATTTTTAATTTTTAGAAATAAAGAAAAACTGTTAAAGGTTTGTGGGTTAATTTATCGAGGAAGTAAATTTTGCAAAAAATGCAACAACAATCTCATAGTCATCGTACCTAGATGCAAAAAATCTATTTTTGATCATTTTCCAAATAAACTCAAAAATGTGTTGGACAAACGCATTTAGTTTGTCATTCTGGGACAATTTTTTTTGGTTACACAAAATAACTTTACTAACTTTGCAATGTGGATTTAAAAAAAAACATAATAAGATAGAAAAGTGTTATTTTGTTTTTTAAAAAAAAACAGCGTAAGAAAATAATAAAAAAAATCATCGCGAATTATACGTCACGAAACTCCTCTTCATCTTTATTACAATAGTATAATATGTCACCTTCTTCGGTATCCACTACTTTGTTCAGTATTATTTTGGTCAGTTTTAACATCATTTTAGTTATTTCTGGGCCGGCGACGACAATCAAAAGGCAGTTAGTATATATTCAAAGGTGCTGTTAGTTTGCTTTCAACGTTGGACATACTATATATAGAATGTACACGGCATTTTCATGATTTATTTTACAATGGAAAAAATGCATTTTTTCTCTTTTTCCTACGTCAGACTGTCGCCTGCTATTGATAGCTTGTTGCGCTACCTTTGGTTGAAAACTTCAAATAATGGACAAAATGCATTTCGAAAGTCTGCTCCTCACACATACTGATCTGTTTATATTTATCGTAACATATGTATTTTAAAATATTTTTTAATCATAACGACTTATTTTATTATTTTAGTCATACAGAAAAGTTACAGACAAACTAGCACTACTCTAAAACTAATTTTAACTTTATCTGCACACAAAATATAAGCAAATTAAAAGTTTAAATTGGACTGACTGCAACTTAGTTATCTTTTTCTACATAGGATAATCAATGTTATATCTCATATTTGCCAAAAGCTTTTTTATTTTCTAAGGCGAGGAAGTGGATTAAGAAATACAATTTTATGGTATATTATTAATAAAAAAGCTAATTCTTAATATGCTTTTTCAAGCAAACACGATATTAATATTAGAAGCCATTCTCAGTTTTTTATACACTGACCAATAAATTTGGGGAACACGTTTTTAGCCGTGCGGCATTTTTGAAATAAAAGACAGACCCAAACATCAACTTGGGTATATTGTTCTTTCAACATTATATAACATGGTACAAACAACAAATATGCTCTACTTTAACGGGTTTCTTAAGCTTTAGCAAACAATTGAGAAGACTACCAAAATCTGATTTCACTTAAAATGTGATGGAAATTGTGTAAGAACCGAGCAGTAGAGCGTTTGTCATCTCCTGATGAGTCCGAGGTGCAGCAAAACGTTTCCCAATACGCCTGCCGAGTAAATCCCAAACGTGCTCGATAGAATTTTGGTCTGGACTCATTTCTGAGGACTCCATCATTTGGATTTTTTGTTCTTGGAGAAAACGTCTTGTTAAATTTAAAGTATGAATCCTACAATTATCCTGTTGCAGGATAAATCCATCGTCGAAACTGTTCACAAATGGTACAACATACTTTTGAAAAATTGTCTCAATATAAATTTGTGAACTGAAATGTTGGGGAACGACAATCAAGTCGGTGCGACCATCTACACAGATGCCGCCCCAAACCATGATCGATCCACCTCCAAATTTGTCCAATTCTTGTATACACTGGACAGTGTATCGCTCTCCAGGACATCTATACACTCGTACACGGCCAGCACAATGAGTTAGAGTAAACTACAGGCATAGACCTCCAGTATCAGTTTGTGATTCCTGCCCAATAAAGAAATTCGCACAGGCCGGTGAGAAGTCAGGTTAGCTTCTTTCAGTCTTCTTCTAAACGTCTGATCTGAAATTGTCACACTGATAAGAAGAATTGACAATTTATCTGTCGTCCAGATGGATGGTTTGGTTTTTCTTTTACGGTCCTATCTATTTCTACCAGCATCTAGGTACCTATGCCACGTTCTGCAGATGAAAGATGGACTCATTTGGAGCTAGTTTAACATATATCGCATAGACAGACAATCATCAAACCAAGCAGCAGCTCTCACGATTTCAATATCACTTCAGAGCTCACTCTCACCCCGAAGCACTGAAAATATCAATACTGACATTTATTGTGTCAAATAGCTACGTTGATTAGTAACGGATGTTTGTTTTGTGATCAAAAACCACTTTGTGTTGAAACACTTTTTACATTTAAGTGTCTGTAAAGCAAAATAACAAATAAATCATCGTAATTCTTTTTTCATTTTATCAATAACAATCTAGACAAAAGTATAGCAAGACAATCCTTTTTCAATCATTTTTTTAAAAAGATATAGGCGTTCAAATAAGTGTGGATCAGAGTCAGCTTTCAGACATATCTGAATTTTTTTTTAATTAAATTGAATGAAAACTGTTTTACAACCATTACAACAACAAACTCGTTGAGCTTCTCTTGTGTATATAATACTAAATCTGAGACTAAGATACAAGTTATCATCAGCAAACGTAGTAACGTCAGTGCAATTGACATATTGGGAAGATCATTTACAAAGAGTGTAAAAAGCAAAGAACCCAAAAGAGACCCGTACGGCACACCATAAGTGATTTGTAATATACTGAATCTTTTCCAATTAATTTCAACAATTTGTTTTCGATTGAATAAATACGACCCAACTTCCCTCTGAATCCATACTTTTCTAACGTCTTTATAAGTAAAACATGAATTAATTAATTATTTAGGTTATTCGATAAACTTAGGTTATTGAATAAACTTAGGTTATTGAATAAACCAAAACATTTCATGTTGTTATCTAAATTCTGATATAGACTCATTAGGAAGTCCAATACAGCTGTCTGTGTTGATCTACCCTCTCTAAAACCATGTTGAGTCGTATTTAATGCCATATCTAGTTACAAATAATTTCAATATAATACGGACTCTTACGAGGAGCCGTATAAGGGCAAATTGTTAGAAATATATACAATATTTACTGAAATATATATTTTTCATCATTAAATATATGTATTCTTTTAAACTCTTTATAAATATTTGAAAATATATACGTTCCTATAAAAATATATAATTTTACAAAAAATATATATTTTATGCACAAAACTATGTAAATATAAATTTCACCTTTTGTCATCGTCTACTAGATGGCGCACTCAGTTCTACCTTTATGTAAAATGCCCGTATTAAATTGCAACATTAGATGCGCTCATTCTGAGATCTCAGTTAATCTGAGCAGTTTTATGGTTACGGAGGCTACATCAAATGAAATTATGCTTTCATTTATGTAGTGTGACCGTAAAATAACTTAGATTAGCTGTTAGAAGGAACGCATCTATTGGCATTTAACACCTGTCTCTAAATAAGATGTAAACATTATTCATAATTCTATGTTATTATGATAAACAGGACAAGCGTCTACACCCTGGAAAGATACTTTTCAGCCCGCCCCAAATCATGCGAAATAATCGAATTCTTTCAAAGGGGAAGGAAAAAATGCTCCTTGTCCTTTCAAAGATACGTATTTTAGATAGACCAGCCCGCTCCACAATTCATGCGCGATAGTAGAACTGAGTGCGCCTTCTAGTAGACGATGGCAAAATGTGAAATTTATATTTATATTTTTTTGTGCATAAAATACATATTTTTATAAGATTATGTATATTTTCAAATATATATATATATATATATATATATATATATATATATATATATATATATATATATATATATATATATATATATATATATATATATATATATATATATATATATATATATATATATATATATATATATATATATATATATATGTAGCATTCAGACCATATGAGAAGTTTCATACCTCTCACCACTATTCACTTCACCTTAGTTAGTATATAACTAGCAAGTTGGCCACTATCATTTGTCTGTTCCATAACCTATGGCATACTGAAGAGAACAAATAAGTTCGAAATCGATCTATGTCTGGTTAGGAATAGACAAATGATATTGGCTATCGATCTATCATGCTTTGAAGGTGTAATTCAATGCAGGTCGGGGTATTTGCCCGCTGAGTAGTTGTTTCCTTCAAATCATATTTAATAATATTAGTTTAGTCCACCTGGGCTAGGGGTCGCCGCTCTCTGTACTTGCTGTGATGCAAGTCGCTATCCGCCACAGAGGAGACATCGAGGATGTCGGTCGGATAGTAGCATTCAGACCATATGAGAAGTTTCATACCTCTCACCACTATTCACTTCACCTTAGTTAGTATATAACTAGCAAGTTGGCCACTATCATTTGTCTGTTCCATAACCTATGGCATACTGAAGAGAACAAATAAGTTCGAAATCGATCTATGTCTGGTTAGGAATAGACAAATGATATTGGCTATCGATCTATCATGATTTGAAGGTGTAATTCAATGCAGGTCGGGGTATTTGCCCGCTGAGTAGTTGTTTCCTTCAAATCATATTTAATATATATATATGAGGACAAAACTCAAAAAGACAACAAAGGAAAACCACTGACAGGGTGCCAGTCGCAACCTTTGTGGCTTCCACTTGGATGACTCTGGTATGAGAGCGACGTCCAAGTATCGCAACGCGGCAACTGTAGCTACCTGCGTGGAATTCCGGACTCAGGAATAAGTACAGAGAAGGAGTTCGTCGCGGGTTTAATTACAAACAGTAAAATAATGAATAATTATCGGGTTATATATATATATATATATATATATATATATATATATATATATATATATATATATATATATATATATATATATATATATATATATATATATATATATATATATATATCGACGCTTAAGAAACAATACCTCGTATCTCCATTTTTGTCAAAACTCGGTTTAGAATTTTAAATTAATGTCCACTCCTATGTCCAACAGTTCCCAATATCTTGTAGCTCCAAGATTAATATTGATACCAAAAACTCTACTTAAAAACTTAAAAAATACCTCGTATATATATATATATATATATATATATATATATATATATATATATATATATATATATATATATATATATATATATATATATATATATATATATATACACGTTAAATTCGTTTTCTGGGTATACTCCCGCGTAGGTGATAGGCCCCGAGAGGGACCAGTGGTTGTCTGAACGACGTTTCGGCAGAATCTCATCTGCCATCTTCAGGTTCTAACAGATAACTGCTTGCTGCGGCTTCTGGTTATATATATATATATATATATATATATATATATATATATATATATATATATATATATATATATATATATATATATATATATATATATATATATATTTATATATAGTTAAAAGATACATATATTTAACGATGAAAATTTTATATTTCAGTAAATATTATATATATTTCTAACAATAATTATATGTCATAAACGGCTCCTCATAAAATATTTTCTCCAATATTTTCGAAATCACATATAAAAGTGATACACTAAAAACTACAACAAAACTTGAGCATATAAAACATTTCCTAAATTTAGGCTAGATTTGAAGTGTAAAAATAAATAAGTAGGTATAGGAAAAATTCATAACTTTTATTGGTGTATTTAATACTGTAAATATTAGATATATGTTATCCTACACATGTTTCGGTCGTAAATCTGAGCTTTGATGATAGTCTCTAAAAATTAAACTAAACCATACAATTACGTTTTTCGCGTCACTAATTTTAACTAAAAGTTTAAAAATGCAAACAGTTTCGGGGATGTGATGTGTCCTAGAGAAAATGATACAAAAAAGGTTTAAATAAATCTTTTATACACTGTATACACTTAAAAAAGTTTTCACCCGCAATATTTTAGAAGTGAAAATAAAAAAAATCGGAAAGTGGGGCAAAGAAGTTTTGTTAGTTAAGGAAACCAAATTTGGTGTACTTATTATTATCGCAATGCATATCACTTCCACTCCTTCAATTCACCAATTTCAACGTTTTAAATGTAATCCTACTCTGTATTATAAATCTTTGTACTGCTATATTTTGGTATTAAGACAATTAAAATGGTTTAACTAATTTGTGAGTTACTACAAATATATCGGCCTCATAGCAGAAAAATAAAAATGCATTATTTGGTAAAATTGCATATTGTAATCTTTGCAACCTTTCATACACGTCACAGCAAATTTCGTAGTGACTTGAATGTGAATTAACAATAAATTTTAAACATTAAACCCTACATATAACCCCATGATTGCCTAATGTAACCTTGTGCGTGGAGTGGCTATACATTTGGCCAAATTGGGCACACCCAAAATATGAATATGCTGAGAATAATTTCTAATAATTATTTTATTATTTTTTTTTCTAGAATTGAATGATTTCTAATTTCGAAAAAAATCACAATTTCTCAGCCAGGAATCGAACTCGGAACACCACGGCGTAAGTGTCCTTACATCTCGATCACTGAGTCATATCATTGAAGAAAATAAGTTTTGAAAAATATTAAAATTATGAGGATTATGAAACAATTTGGAAGCACGATCAATGAAACCAATTTTAGGATTTTCTCTAACCTTTTGAAAAGTTTGTCGATGAAGCGATCTGTCCTCGTAAGTTATTGTCCTTAACGCTTGTTTGTTGTTTCATATACACTACCCATTTTATAGTCCCAATAAAATAAGTCCAGATTTGTTAAATCAGTAGATTTGGCTGGTCACTCAGTTTAAAATTAAAATCAAAATCGAAATCGAAATCGAATTCGAAATCGAAATCGAAATCGAAATCGAAATCGAAATCCAAATCCAAATCAAAATCAAAATCAAAATCAAAATCAAAATCAAAATCAAAATCAAAATCAAAATCAAAATTAAACACCACAGGTATACTCTTTGTATCCCTGAAGGCAACTCAAGGTACTTTGTGCGGGAGAGGGCTACACATTTAGAAACAATGGACACACACCCATTATCCGAGTATAGTAGGGTTAACTTCTGGTTCAGAAAAATCCTAGCTCCTCAACAGCGAATCGAACCTGGGACTCCAGGGTGAGAGACAGGTGTCCTTACCGCTCGACCACGATTAATTTGGTTGGAAATGAGTTACGTAATCACTGCCGCATTGGTTCACACAACGAGGAGGAGCACAATCTTGTTAGTAATGAACACATTACCTTGTTCTTGAGAATGTTCATTGTTCCCTTATCGACCGTTATGTTTATTCATATATACTCATACTCAAATTTGGTTTATGATTAATTAGCTCTATCATTTCCTCGAAAAATTTTTTTCATTTAATTCTGCCAAATACGTCTTTTTATAATTCTTAGTGAATGTGCAATTGACATGGATGAGATTTACCAGTGAAGTTCTAGTAACATTAGAAAATTCTGGCAATAAACTGGTAAGATTTGCTACCGTTAGCCACAATACTTTCACCTTAGCTGCCCCATCTCTTAAGTTTTTTTTGTTTAGTAACACTCACTCATTGAATTGATCTAGCATGCCATAAATTTTTATCTGTAATTTCTTGCAGTGAAAGTAGTAGATTTTTAACTATAAAACTCAAACTTATTTACTTCATTCATTCAAAGTATGAACTGTAGTTGAAACAAATTTGCAAAATTTGCAAAACTTTTCCTAGTATTTTTATTTTAAAGCAATGGGGAATAAGTGACAAGGAATATTGAGAAACATTATTCTATTTATTTACTTTAATTAAAATGTTTTTTTGGTAACCCAAAAACTAGTTGGTAGATTTCAGTTTTTAGAAAATACCATTTAAGACTTTGAGATTGAAGTGTTTGCCATAACAAATAAAATAATAACAGTCATCAAACTATTTTAGATTTTTTGTGTCGTAATTTTTTGTTCAAAAAATCATTTCCATTTCTTTTTAATTATAGATAAACAAATTAGACATAAAACAAAAAAGTTGTTAGTGACCAATATGTCCATCTTAGTGAATATGCAAACAAAAATTTTAAAAGTGAACGGAGAAATTATCCTTGTTGATTTAATAAGTTAGATAAATAACGAATATTAAAATAACTAGTAAATTTATTAAAATATGTTGTCTATCCACTAAACACTGACCTTGTTCTTTTAGATATAATTAAATGTTGAAGCCAATAGTAAATTCACAATAGCAAATAATTTATATCTATTGTAAAAATAAAACAACTTGGCTCACAATCATAGTTTTAAGATATAAAAATTTCGATTCGAAAACTAATTTAAGTCGCTTCTGTCAACACATTATTTTAAATATTCTCTTGCCTACCGCACAACACATACAGAATTGTGGCCTATGTAAACTCTATTTTAGGGCCTAGTATTTCTGTTGTTGTATTCCATATACATAACAACCATGTAGACGTATTCAACTCATAAAAACAGGAAACCGGAAACTTAAATATATAGAAAACGATTTTAAGAAACAGGTTGTACCAAATTTACAAGAACCTATCTTTGAATTCATTGACAATTTGAAATGATTAAAAATATTTTAAAACTCACTTTTGGATTGCCTTCCCCTACAAAAAGTAACGACAGTTCGCGTAAAAGTACTCCACATGTCATCGCGATTCCTCGAGCGCACAACGCGTACAAACCATGGCACTCTGAGATACTGACGTCTAACGTCGGGAGAGGCGTCGCTGTAAAATATCTTGATAACCGAGAGATAAAATATGCGTGCGCGCTGTTATTCATATTTACTGCGATATTCTTTATCCTGCTTTTTATTTTAACATCTACACAGCATCCGTAAAAGAAAAGTAGAAATAGAAATTATGACTGATTAAGTCGGATATGAACTAGTGACCTGATATCAACATAAAATTAGTAGTAAATTAATTTTTGGTATAATAATAATAAATAATAACAATAATAATAATTTTTGCGTCTATAAACATATACTTTATATTTGTAATAAAACAAAATGCAAGATTTACAGATTTACGGAATAATAATCTGATTATGCACGTGTTAGAAATATATTAATTTTAATAATAAGAAAAGTAATACACAGTCATCTGAACGACATATTATGAATAATATTGAAAATTATTATGATGCATAGCCGTAAAATAAATAAAACAGAAAATCATACGTTACTATTTATTTGAAAAAAGTATGCAGCTATCAACGAACAAAACAATAATGAATGTAAAACAAGAAAATAGAAAAAAACAAATTTTATCTGACACCTTTTAAGCGTCTCTAACCCCTTAGGGGTGGGTTTTATGTCACATGTTTATAAGAAATTATTTTGATGATTACTGCATGCTGCAGAAGTTTAGAACCTTATTTTAGAAACGCCCTGTATATAAATACATTTACAACTTTACTGTTATACAAAATATATGAAACTTCCTTCCTAGGGTTGAACCAGTTTCAAGATATGTGATGTGATGATATATCTCCTTAGTGAAGTATTGCAGTTAATTCATATCGTCGCACATTGGTAGAAATTAAAACAATCTAACTGTACAAAAGTCCAAAATTAAGTAGGTATATATTCCAATAATTTTATCATTTTCCAACCCTGAATGAACCGGTGATTACTGAGAAAACAATGTAAAAATTGCTTGATCCTTAGATAAGTGGGGATGCATTTATAAAAGAAGGGTTTTATGATGGGGATATTTATTACCTGAATTAGTATAGTGTTATGCGTTAAAGTGAATACCTACACTGTTCTTAAAGTTCCTTAGTGTATTTTGTGGTTTAAAACTATGGAGATTCAATCTACAGGTATGTATTATTTTTACATGATATTGGTTTAATATTGATATTTTTTTAGTAGGAATATTGTTGTTACAAAGTTTGGGTGTAATTTTTATAATTAATTTAACATATTTTGTATTTAAATGGACCGAAACTATATATATTCGCATGTATTCGCACTGGAACATTTTTTCATATAATAGTCATATATTTTAGTATACAGCTAAAGTAAAATTAACTGCATGAAAATGCAGTCATGTAAAATATTAAATTATTTCAGGTGCTATGTCCCTACCTCGGAGAGAGTTCTTTGATGTTTGGCGTAAAGAAAAGACGGTAAGTGCTAACAATTCAGCCGTATTTTCGTATGTTTATAATAAACTAGGACTGGACAGGGAAATTGAAGATACGATTAAGCGACAAATTAATAATTTAAATAGCAAAATTTCCAAAACATGGACAGAATCACGCCGTTCAATCCATATAATGTTAGTGCGTGAATCTAAATGGCTAGATGAAAATGTCACCTTTTTTCCTCAGCATCAATCTACCTATTCAATGCCAGGACCATCTAGCAGCAAAATGGGTCGACGACCAAAAGAGTTTCAAGAACTGACGGCATCGCCAAAAAGACGAAAAGTTTCACCTATAGTACAGAATTATCCCAAACAAGAATTGATGTTTGCGGCAGAAACAAGTTTGCGTTTGGGTGGACAAAGAGGTGCAGCAAATATATAGTCCACGAAGTTTCTCAAACATCACCAAAAAGGGCTGGTAGAATTTAAAAAAAGTGGAAATCTCCGACCGTACATCCTATCAAATATACACCAGAGGAAGCACTTGCATTAATTGTTGACGGACATTTTACCAAACATACGTATATTGTAATGTAATCTGGGGCCAAGATGCGTAATGCAGATATATATCCTTCGTATGATGCAATCTTAAAAGCAAAGAAGAAGTGCTATCCTAAAGCGGAATCAATAACAATTAGTGAAACATCTGCAGAAAAAACGGTTCAGGCTCTTGTTGACCACACTATAACCAGACTAGCAACGGTTCAAGAGGAAGTGCCCAATAAACATCAAAGTATGGACCTTTACTGGGCTTTTACCGGACCTATACTAGAAATGGTGACCGAATAAAGGTCTAGTAAAGGCCCATACTTTGGTGTTTACTGGGTGTTATCCCAAAAAATCGATGACTTATCAGACGGCCTAACAATAATTTTCAAGTGGGGATGTGATGGAAGTTCTGGGCACTCTGCCTACAAACAGAAATTCTCTGGAGATGATGTAGAACAAAAAAGGTATTCCAGTTTATTTGCGGTTTGCATTGTATCCTTGCACTTGCGAGCAAATAAAACTAATACCATCTTATGGCACAATCCGTCATCGTCTTCTACCAGGTTCTGCAGACCTATAAAACTTTTATTTGAGAAGGAAACTGCAGAATTAAGTAAACGAGAGATACAGAATATAGAACAACAAATAGAAACTATATTGCCTACCAAAGTTTCTATTAGTGGACAGGAAATCGTGAGTTCTCCTTGTTTCAAATTAACGATGATTGATGGAAAAATGTTTGGAGTAATCTGTGATACGTCAAGTCAAACATGTGGAATCTGTGGAGTAACGCCGAAAAATATGAACGATTTGCAATTTATCCAATAACATCAACAGTCCTCAGATGCGAGCAAATATGAATACGGGCTTTCTATATTGTACAAATGGATTAGGTGTTTTGAGTGTATTCTTCACATCGCATATCGTCGAGATGTGAAAAATGGCAAATGCGCAAAAATGAAGAAAAAAAGTTTGAAGAAACAAAAAAAATTTATTCAAAATGAATTGAGGGTAAAAATGGAATTATTAGTGGACATTCCGAAACCCGGATATGATACAACAAATGACGATAATAATGCCAGTCGCTTTTTTGACCACTCTGCTCTTGCATCTTCCATCACAGGAATTGATGAACAATTGATAAAGCGTTTGAATGTGATACTGCATGTGAATATGCTGTAGATGTACAATCATTTAGAAAGTGTGCAAAAGCGACTGCAGAAAAGTATATGGATCTATACCCGTGGTATAATATGCCCTCTAGTTTACATAAATTGCTTATCCATGGAGCAGATATTATAAAATCTGCTGTTTTGCCTATCGGAATGTTTTCGGAAGAAGCACTGGAAGGCAGAAATAAAGTCTTTCGAAGATACAGAGAGTACCATATAAGAAAATTTTCTCGAGTGCAAACAATGACAGACTTATTAAATACTCTTTTATTTTCCTCAGATCCCTTAATATCTTCTATTTCTCGGACCAATCTTGGTCGATCATATAATATTAAGGCTCTTGATAATGTAGTTAAATGCCTATTGTTGCATCCTACTTTTGACCAGCAATCTGCACAATTAATACAGGGAAATTTAAATGAGAGTTCTGATAGTTTTTAAAATATTTTGTATATCGAGATTTTTGTCTCACCCTTTATTATAAACCATGTTCCATGTAGATAAAAGTATTATTAAATGTGACCTAAAATAATAAACGTAATATATCATGTTAAATCTGAATATATGTTTCATTTTGACTTTTGCACAGTTAGATTGTTAATTTCTACCAGTGCGTTGCCGCAATAATCTATTTACTACACAAAATGTAATTTTCATTACTATCCTCAAAATTTTAATTTATATTTTACATTCCACACCTTTAAGAATGCAGTCATCACTTAGTATAATGAAATTATCACTCCACTGCAATTCTTAACGTAATTTTTATTTGATTGATTAGAGCAGTAATGTTAAGGAACATTAATTCTATTAAAATAAAATTGTGCTGCATTAATGAAAGAATTAATCAAACAGATTTTTTATAAGCCTTGATGTGTATTTATCAATAGTGTCTTGAACCTTTTTATTTTTTAACCTAATTAATGTAAGAGATATGGAAAAGATCAAGTTTTAAATGTTAATACTCTTGTTGCCTTGGTAGAACTAATAAATTATCACCAATTTATTGTTCAGGTCGTCTATTTAATACTGCGGATTTTAAATTTACAAATTCTTAACGTTTGGTTTTTCTAATGACTGTTTATTATATTGTGTAGTTAATAGACTCAAAATCTGTGGGCATCTGAAAAATTTTCCTTAACTAAGAATTCTCAAAATACTATACAAACAAACAACGTGTTTTCATCGAATTTTGCAAATTTTTCTTGTTCTTGATAAACCATATTTTTTATAAACAAATCAAATATAGAGATCGAGATACACAACTAGCGGTATATGCAGTTTACAGTTGCCAGTCTGAATACGAAGTCCGAACGAACGTTAACGACTGCATCAGGGAGCTTGCTGGGAGAATCATACGAGACAAAGAAGATTTCAGTTTTTATCTCTTTTATTTTTTTATCGAACTAATAATTTTTGAATAAAATAATAAAATATTCTCGATCCACACAAATTTGCTACGCAATTGCCCAAATTACCATCTGAATCCAGACTATTTTATTTTTTTATTACAAAACTGTCAGTTCGATGAAAAAATAAAAGAGACCAAAGAGTTTCTAAATGAATCAAGCTTTCCAAGCCACACTTTTATCTGATAAAAATTAGTGTCCGTTAAAAAGTTCTAATAAAGAATTAAAATGAGAGTTGCCGGTTTCACCCATTTTACCGATAAATTCGAGAAAAAAAATAAAGACCTAATTTTAACCTTCATTTTTTGGAGAGGCGTAACTATTTAACGAAGCGTTTCCGAACATACCACCATAGGAACTTTTTCTTATTTTAAGACCCTGGCCAGATTTTAAGTTTGTTCAGTTAATCCTTTTGTATGCTCCAGTAATGCATATTATGTCTATCGAAAACTCCACAATTAATGAACCTAATTTTTTCTATCCATAATATTTTGAAGAAAAGTTTGGGTCTTGTTTTTGATCATACTATTCACAATATGCAGGTTGTCTCTCATTGTAATTTTTTTACCTTGAAAGATGTTTGGGTTGCGTATAATGACTTTTCTTTAACATTTTGTAAACAGTTATTTTGGAAATATCTACCTCGCTTAAAATTTATCTTACAGATGAGTTAGAATATTCTTCTACATTATAAAACAATTCTCCTCAAGACCTATCCCACAGGTACCATTTCTTTTTCACTGAAAATTCCATAGTTTAGTAAATTAATAGGTTTGTTCCAACATCAGCCTCGAGCCAGTTTGAAACTATCGGAAATATTCACTCAGCTGCCTCATATACCCTAAGCTCACTGTATTTACATTAATACTTAACTGGGCGAATATTTCTAATGGTTTCAAACTAGTACGAGTCTGCTGTTGGAATAAACCCATTAACAAGGGACCTAAAATATACTTTTGTTGGTTGCATACGACCTGAAAAATTATCCTCATAAACTCTTGAGACTTCGGCAGCATTTCGTATGAAACAGATTTTTAGCGTGTCTAACTTTACTTCATTTGAATATCTCAAACAAGTCAGAAGAATAACAGCGACTAGTAATGACACTGTCAGTTTCAGTATAGTGGCCGTTGCCGGACATAGCGGTAGACATGTTTTACATTTACGCTAATGTACGCTGGACATAACCTCTAGCTGATTCTAGGTTATTCAGTTCGCGACATATTCTTGTATGCTGATGATTAAAGCTCGTCGAGGTCACCTGGCCGACAGAGCCGTCATATAACTCATATGTTTACATCATATCATAATACTCGAATAAGTACAATAAATGGAAATAAATTTTAACAATAATGTTACTGTAGCTGTGTATTTACGTCGTCCACTATTTGCAGCGATTCCACTAACGACAACGAACTATTTTGCAATTTTTCTATTGCGTCGTGTAGTCCTCTATAATTGTTATTAATAGTTTTTAAATCTGTTTCAAGGGAAACGTCTTGAAAGCTTGTCTGGCTTTCCCTAATAGCTGCAGCCTTGTTAGGGTTGAACTGTAGTATAACAGCTTTTATTTGTTGAAAATATTCAGCATAATAAAAAGCCGCTTTCAACCACGTTCCCCAACGTGTAAGAATCGGCTCTGGTGGTTCAGGGATACCAGGACACTGTCTGTGAAATGCTCGGAGCCGTTTAGGAGATTTGAGAACTACTTTTTTTGTATTTGCTATTAATGCATCTACCTCTGGAAAACATTTTCGAATCGTTTCTGCCACAAGATATAACGCATGCACTTTACACGTAACATGTAAAAACCTACAATTGTCTCTTTGAAGAGAACGGCCTACCACGCGCATTGTCGCGGCACCATCAGTCACAAACATCAATACTTGACTTGTTGAAAGTTAAAATTTTTCGAATGTCTCCAACAACACACGCGTAATTATTTCGCCAGTACACGCAGTTAGTCTTTTACTAGCTAGTAAATGTGGAAATGTTGGTTTAAGAGGGTCCAGTACACGTACTATAATATTTAAAATAGAATTTTTTTTACAATCTGTCGTCTCATCAATACATAACCAGAGCCGTGTATTTTTTAATCTACATTTAATCCTATTTACAATGTCTTCACGAACAGCTGGAATATATCTACGTAACGATGTACGACTTGGTAAGTTCACCTGGGGATTTTATTTATTCCAAAACTCCCGAAATGGTTGTTTATTCAGTATGTGTAGCGGAATATTACAGGCTATTAACATTAACAATAAATCATACATAAATTGAGTTGTCAAAGGCATGCCATTTTTTTATTTTGATGTTGCACGGTATTGATATGACGACGACAATCTGTCTTGCGCCAGCACATTAAGTCTTGATTGCAAACTTTACAAATTATTTTGCATACCTCATAGAATAAATCCTGAAATTCACCGATAAATTTATTCACTGTGTCCGCGTACGGTTGTTTTTTACCCTTTGGCGCATTTGACATTATGTATAATTTATAGGTACAACCTCACGCATTAACCTTTCAAATAAGACTGCAGCGTAAATCACTTCTAAATCGGCACGTGTGACGCCAGCGCAAGCCCGTGGCTGTACTCCAGCCACCTCGACCAGCTTTACTGATGATGTCTCGTCGTACTCCATACGTGTCCGAAAATACAGTTTAGTGGAGCTATGCAAAATTTATGTAATGTAATGTAATAATTTGGTGAATAATATTTTATTGTCTGATGAAGCAACATTTTATTAAAATAGAGAGGTAAAAAGCATAACTGTCGTATTTGGTCCAAAGATAATCCTTATTGCGAGAAATCCACAGGCAACATCTCCAAAATTTCAACGTGTGGGCGAGTTTAATTCGCAATCATATCGTCAAATACCGTACCGTTTCTAAAGAAAAATTTAATATATTCAGTTTCTTAGATATTCGTTTTGAATTGGAGTATTGTAGACAAATGGTTTTAGGTGCCCCCAGAGAAAGAAATCTATAGAATTAATATCGGCCAAACTGGGTGGCCAAGGTTGTGGTCTGGAACGCTCGATCCATCAATCGGCATAATTTTGATCTAAATACTCATGTGCAACTAAGCTGAAATGTGGTGGAGTATCATCATGCATATACCAAATTCGACGTATTTCTCATCTCGGGACATTTGCTAAGAGATCGGGATGGAGATAGTCTATAAATTGTCAGTATTGGTTACCATTAAGCCTAGGAGGCAGAAAATAAGGTCCAGTAAGAAATCCCCAATAATTTCAACCCAAACATTTCATAAAAACTGCTCTTGGAAAATGTTTTCAATGGGGATATGCCACTATATTAAAAGATGGATTTCTTTTTGTTGTATATGATTCTACACTATTTACGTAATCAGTTTCCATAAGCGTTTGATTAAAAAAAATTTAGCTACAAAAAGAGTTATAAAAGTTTGGATTTTAAAACTGCCGTCAGTTAATCAATCAATGAAATAATGCGCCTTGTTACCTAATTTGAAGGCGCTGAGTTCAAATCTGTAGGTAGTTTTGCTCTGTAAGCTCTAGATTTTTTTGCAGTTCGACATTTTCATTTTCGCGAAATTTGACGATTCGTATAATGACATGATGGCAAAAAAATCAGTTGCGCAAAATAAAATATGGGTCGGTTCAAACGATTTTTACTTTAAATTAACGTATACATAATAATTTAACATTTCAACATAAATGCGATAGATAGTAGATGATTCGTAACTATAGATACAAATTTAGATACTCTATTTGGGCAAAAATGTACGTTTGTAGCTCTTGCGCCTGTAGACCTTCTCAGGGCAATCTCGTTTGATGCTCCATCAGTAGTCTGCCATCATATGCTTGTCCCAACGCCCTTTGTAGCGTTCTTCCATCGTCAAGAGGTCTTGATGGAAACGATCTTCCTGTTCGTCACTTACAGCGCCAAGGTTCTCTGGGAACTGATCGAGGTGACTCTACAGAAAATGGAGCTTGACACTCATATTGCAACCAAGATTTAGAAAAGCCAACAGCATTGTAGTAACCAGGACTTCATAGTTAGGAGTTTTTTTGTTGTCGAGGAAGTTTTGTATAACTGCCACGAACGACAGCCACGCTGGTTTCTCCCTGCCATTCATCTTCCTAACAAAGTCTTCGTCACGGAAAAGGGTACGTATTTGAGGTCCGTTAAATACATTCATATACCGTCCTAAATATGCAAGTCACAACCTGCGTACGCGAATCAATACTATTTATTTAGACACATACACTTTCAAACATGTAAGTACAAATTATTTGCCCACAAACAAGCAGAGACCTGCTTAAAAACGGACCACGCCTCAGATGCCCGTGTTGAATAAAAGTGAGGTACAAAAAAAGTATGCTAATAAACAAACGTAGCATTCCTAAGAGCACAATACCCTGCACAAAAAAAATGCCAGAAGTTATAGAATAGGTGGTGCATCTTAACTTAATATGATGCGCTCTATATTCAACATCAAATTGCAAACCAGAGCATGTAGCGAAAAACCAATTTCAGATTTTAAATTAGCGATGAAAATATTACTAAAATCAGTTAAAAAAGCTGTTGCAACAAAAAAATTGTTCCCCTGTGAATAATTAATTAATATTTGTTTTCAATCCTCATTTCTGTAACAGCAACGTAAAGTAAATTTATAACATAACCTAACTTAATCGATTTCTGCTGATTTTTTTTTTAATATTTAAATATCGAAGTTTTAAAACAGGCACAAATAACACTTTCTCTTCGTAGGTACAAAGGTAAAAAAAATCTATGTGAATGAATTTATAGTTGTATTTATAATTGAGGTAGTAAGTAATCAATCACCAATCACGCTTTCAAACAATACATAAAACTGGCACTACTGCGGTACCGTCTGCACTTTCATGGGCTGCTTGTGTTTGGTGCCAAACCTAGTCGGATGACGTCATAAGATTAAAATTTAAAACTTTGTTATTTTTTAACCCCCTGCCGGGGCTCAAAAAAAACCCGGAAAAAATTCTGTGACCTCATATTTATAAATATTATCGAATGAACCAATCAAACAAATAAATGGGAAATGCCCATTATAGCATGTGAGTTATCTCAGATCACATGTGATTATTGTGAACATTTATAATTGCGTTTCAGTAAAACATACCTCATCGGTAAATAATACCTGGAATAAAAACTTTGAATTTATCACTAGTTTATTTTCTATTCAAGTGCAAAAAGCTACTCTCTGGGGAAAATCCCTCAGCAAAAGATCTTGTACCTACGTCTTGTATGTAATAGGGATAAAGTTGCTGTTCTTTTAAAATTTTCCGTACTAATAATACATGGGTAATGTTTAATTGAACCGCTGTTTTCGTGTACTAGTTTCAAGATTCATTAAAGACAGCTTCCTCTATGTGAACTATCCTTACTGTTAAGGATATCTTTCTTGAAACATTCGTCTTGCCGCACGAGAGTTACCACGCACTGTCAAAAAACTACAAAAGAGCACCTTTCTAACAAGCATTGACAGCTATCATGTTGTTTACGTTTTTAAATAAATTAATAGTAATCAAATAATAAGAATGATAATCCATAAAAATAACAAAATAGGCCTAGATAAGCAATATTATTTAGTTATTTTTATGAATTATCATTCTTATCATTTGATTACTATGTACTATTTTACTTTGTTAAATTTTTTCTTGAGATTACGGTAATTTTAGTTTTAATTTAGGACCCTGTAGATTGATTCAAGAGCTCATTGTTTCATGAGTACCGGTTAAAGTATTATACTTATATGCTGAATTTGAATAAATTATCCCTAAAACAAAGCATAATTTATTTCTTGCCAAATAAACCGTACAAAATAATGCAAAACTTCAAGAGGGCGAAAAGTTTAAGAATAAAATAGTTAATTAGATTTTATTCTCCAACTTCGTCAGTGCCTTTGTAAAAAAAATTCAGGGGGCGTAAAGTAGGGATAACCTCAAAATTAGGACCTTGTAGATTGGATCAAAAAGTAATAACGTTATTTATACTCCAGGGAAATAAGGTAAAAATAAAGGCCATCTGCGGAATGAGGCCGAACAATCTGAATTTTTGCAGAGACCTTCGTTTTGATGTTCCAATGAAGAACAAAAAAATCTCATATGCCTACCCTTGTGCGTCTTGAGATATCGAAGGTCAAAGGTCATGAAAATCGGTTTTTCGCGAAAATCTCGCTTCCAGTGCATCTGACGTCGTAAGAACCCATAACAAAACTTACGTAAAATAGTATTCTCTATAAAATTGTTCATATACATTTTTTTCGTACGACCAGCCGTTTGAGAAACATCCCGATTTCACTCACTCGGCTCAAATATTTCAAGCAGAAAACTGCCCGCCAGATACAGTATTTCAGAACAGAAAGCGTTTTCTGTTAGCTATGTATGGTGCTCCAAAAGATGAAGTGAACCTTGACAAATTTAGATACACCCAATTCATTAAGGCTACACGACTTAATAGACCTGTTAAATTGTCATTCCTTCCACCTACCAGTGAAGCAGCTCGACAGCATATTTATCGGGTCTACTACCAAGTACAGATTTGGCTAGGGAAAAATCTACAACCCGAAGAATGGGGTTGGGATTTAAAAAACGACATATTACAGCCGAAAACAACACTACTGCCACCTGCTCCAGACGAACTATTAAATACAATATTCTGTAATTGTAAAAAGGGGTGTGGTGCGCAGTGCGGGTGTAGAAAAGTCGGGCTGCCATGCTCCAAAGTTTGTGGTCAGTGTCACGGACAGGCATGCCTGAACCCGTCAACAGAGTTGCAAAACATCGAAGACTTCAGTGACCTTGAGCCTGAAGAGGTTTTGCCAACAGACATAAAGCCAACAGATATAGAGGAAGCGTCTGACTAAGATATTGTGTTGATCGAGGTGCTAGTGAAACCCGACGAAGACGAGGAAGGCAAGGAAACATAAGGCGTGGTGTGGAAAAGAATGTATTTTTTGTTATTAATTATTTATTATATATTTTTTTATAAATAAACAAATTTTTAACGGCTTTAATAATGGGAATTTAATTTTCCAGTCTAACAGATTAAGAAAAGTGCTTTTATATTTATAGCTGTGCAGTATAATACAGTATTACCTATTACGAATGCGCGCTCCCGCTTTATCATGCTATATTTCGAAAATGGTTGGTCGTACGAAAAAAAATGTATATGAACAATTTTGTAGACAATACTATTTTACGTAAGTTTTGTTACGAGTTCTTATGACGTCAGATGCACCGGAAGCGAGATTTTCGCGGAAAACCGATTTTCATGACCTTTGACCTTCGATATCTCAAGACGCACAAGGGTAGGCATATGAGATTTTTTTTGTGCTTCATTAGAACATCAAAACGAAGGTCTCTGCAATAATTCAGCTTGTTCGGCCTCATTCCGCAGAGGAAGTTTTATTTCTCTGGAGTATTTAATGGTATGTGTATATTAAAAGTAGTATACGTGCTAAATTTGAATTTATTATTTTTAAAACTTTAAAAAAAAATTTAAAACACAAAAGACCTGTATAACGAAAACTTATTGTTAGACGTTTGGAACATACTCATGTTTATATGAATTTTTGTCTTAAAATCATACAACCGTGTTTAATTAACGTACGTATTGTAATAATTATTGAAATTTCATACCACTATATTTACATTGATCAAAATAATATTAGTTGTATTTAAGAATTGTATCATGCAATTTGAAATGTGCATTAAAATTAATGCAAATATTATACATATTTGCATCCTAAAATCATCATCATCACGTAGTTTATTACATTTTTGACAGAAAACTGGTCAAAATTATCATTTCATGGTCATGTACATAAACTAAAGCTAAATAATTGTTGACAAATTCAAATCAACCTTTATGTTACTGCTGATCCAGGAGTAATCATGTAAAATCATGTAAAGTCCATAAGAGGTCTCATATTATTAAAATATTTGTGCAAATATTTTAATCGGTATTATTTTCATTATCACTATAACCTAAATATGTTTAAACAATTTATTACAACTAAAATAAATATTATTTAAAGCGTGATTTGCGTAAAACAAATTAGCATATTTAGTGCACCGTAAAACGGGGAAAAAGTAGCTTCCTTCTTGAAAAAAATTTTTTTAAGGTACAACCACTTGGGACCTTCACAGCATGATAGCCTAGATCCTTGGCCATCTGTAATGGCCAATTACAACATTTTTTTGGAGGTCAAACTTTTTTTATTACGAAGAATGTCATAAATTTGTCAAAATTAATTTTTCTTACTTTTTCACACATCCCTCATGATATCTCCGGAACCAATCGAGATAATTATAAGTATTTTTTTTTAATTGATAAAGGAAATGTGGGCGAAGGTCACTGCTTTAATTTCGTTTTTATGCAAATTTTAATTTTTTTTGTAAAACTAGGTAAAACTGGAACGTTTACCTTCCTTGCTGCATTTTTTTCGGTAAGCGAAAAACTTTTTTATTTTAAGGAATTTTGTCATACTATATGTGTATGAAATAAAGCTTATACTTCAAGGAAGTTTTTTAAGAAAAAGTCAGTTCTCTACGACTTATAGTTTTCGAGATTTTGTTTTTTAAAGTTACGAGTTTTTCGATTCTAGCTAGATGCGCCTCACTGCGGCGCCACTCAAGTGTGTAGAGTGTAGACTATTGAATACAAGTAATCTTATATTATACATATATTGTCAGTTAGAAACAAACTTTTCTTTGTGTAATGTGAATGCGAATGAGTATTATTTTTATTGAGTTTTTACATATTTATTTAATGCTTAACAATGGAATGTTTATTTTATGTTATCAGAATTAAAATCAGGTAATACAATTCTGGTAAAATCTGTTGATACTGAAGTCCTGATTTTGCTTTTACATTATTACTGTGAAACACCAGATATGTCCCAAAAGAATATATTTATACAATTAGGACATAGTAAGAATATACATTTTTTGTCAATTAACAATATTGTGGCAAATTTAGGAGAGGAAATTTGCAAGAAAGTATTAACGATTCATTGCCTAACTGGTTGTGACACAACTAATGTCATGTATAAAATAGGGAAAGAAAACGGCATTCTATGTTTTATATAAAAATTTAAATAATTGAAAAGGTTTAGAAAACCTTCCTTTTCTGTCAGAGGATAAAGCGATGGAATTAGGGGTAAAATATACGCTTTATTTATATAAGAATAAAAACAAAAATATAAAATCCCTAAATGAACTGCGATGGGACTTAACAACAAGTACAAATCGGCCAGCTTCTGAGCTGCCTCCTACTGACCATGCTTTTAGACAACATTTAAAAAGTAATAATTATTTTTCTAGATCGCCCATACCTATTAAAAAAAGAAACAAAACACCTACATGTAATTATTTTCTTTTTAGGTATAATAATATAATAATAATAACACCACATGAAATTACAACCTTCTTTATCACTGAAGGTCTGGAATGACCTTGTGTGGGAGAGGGCTACACATTTAGAGACAATGGACACACACCCAATGTCCGAGTATACTACGATTAATCTCTCTCACAGAAAAATCCCAGTTCCTCGACCGGGAATCGAACCCGGGACCCCGAAGTTTTGAGGCAAGTACATTACCTCTAGACCACGGAGCCAGGTGTCTGTATCAATTAAAAATTTAGTACAATAGCCATATACAATACATGCAGATGGAAGATCCAACTCGATACGGTTGGACATTTGAAGAAAATGTTTGGAAGGCAACTTTTTCTAGTCAAAAATCTGTGCCCGATATTGTAAGGCAAAGTTTGTCAATACGATGTTCCGACAGGGTCTGTAACAACAGATGTACCTGTTTTGCTCAAGGTTTGAAATGATTCAGTGAGTGCAAATATGCAAACTGCTGCAACCAAGGAACTGTCTAGATATTTTTAGATTCCGACGTTGACGATTTTTAAAATATTTTTATAACAAGTTTTAAATTTATGTTTTAAAATAAATAATTATTTCGTATTTTTTTTAATTCAAATTTAGGTTGTAATATATAAATATAATGGATTTTAAATAATGTGCAATGTAAATAATGATAAGTAAAACCTAAGTGCTTATGAAAATAAAATTTATATTAAAGATATGTCAAAAATAATACTTAATAGTATGCACCCACAACACGCATAGCACACTGATTAAAGCACAGTAGAACCGGGGGAAATATCCTGCCCGCAGAAACTTAATTTCAAATAACAATAACTTGAAACGTATAAGTCGTAGAGTATTGCGTTTTTTTATAAAAACTTCCTTGATGTGTTAATTTTATTCCGTATGTATATACTGTGGCAAAATTCCTTAAAACAAAAAAAGTTTTTCGCTTACTGAAAAAAATACTGCAAGAAAAATAAATGTTAAAGTATTACCTAATTTTTTAAAAAACTAGGTTTTCCATAAAGACTAAATTAATTCAGTCACCTCCGCTCACGTTTCCTTTATCGACTAAAAAAAAAAACTTGATTATCTCAATTGCTTCCGGAGATATCGTGAGGGGATGTGTGAAAAAGTACGAAAAATTAATTTTGACAGATTTATGACATTTTTCATAATAAAAAAAGTTGGACCTCCCAAAAAATGTTGTAATTGGCCATTTTAGATGGCCAAGGGCCTAATCTATTATTCTGTGAAGGTCCCATGTGGTTGTACCTTAAAAAAATTTTTTTGAAACGTTTTTGTCGGTTTTTCAGTGTACTAATTGGCGGCACATCGATATGCTTATAGACGGAGAGCTGGCTACATAAAAAAGCAAGGTATAAGGTACATGAAATGTGAATAGCTAGAGAGGTTTCATTAGCGCTCCCAAACACCGAGTGGCCAGTCTGCCAGCGCGATTAGGAAGATTAAGGCAGGGGCGGACGGTCAAAGATGACAAATTTTACAATGAAAAAAATTAAAATGCTCATGGATAACAATTATTGGGAAGTGAAGTATTTGTTGCTACGAAACGCGGACAATTATTGGCAGACGATTTCGTGGAAGAGAAATGGCCGGCAGATTTCAACAAAGCGGCGTTATTTTTAGTGAGAAAAAAATGATAAGCCTTATGATTAAAAATTTTTGAGAATGATTGCTAAACTGTTGAGGAGACTATGTTGTCAATGGCAGACGAAAAAATGGAAGACAACATCTGGGCAGACTGTATTGAAGAGCGCGGTCTCGATAGGTATATTTCCTAATCGCGCTGGCAGACTGGCCACTCGGTGTTCGGGAGCGCTAATGGAACCTCTCTAGCTATTCACATTTCATGTACCTTATACCTTGCTTTTTTATGTAGCCAGCTCTTAGACTATTACTTTTTCTCTATATTTTAGTGTTGTTGAAATGTCTAACGATTGAAGGTAAATTTCTAAAAATTAGAAATACATTAAAACAAAAATTTTTATAAAAATACTGATTGTTTTATAATTCAGCACTTTGCATTTGTAAATAATTTGGTCAGAATAATAACTATACTCGTATTCAATTAATTAAGAAAATTTAGATAATATTTTGTAATTATTAAGGCTGGTATTTTGCTGTAAATACACACTGTCATGTATGTGAGGGAGGGCACACATGTATTTTTTACTAGCAATCACAAGAATAACGTATATTAGTAGTGTTTGTTGTAAATGTTCCCGAGTTAATTTCTGATGCCTTGCATTCAAAATTTATGTAATTTGCGCATACTTAAAATATACGAACATTTTCAGAAATTCCACATTTATGTCTTATGTCTTCTTTGCCATTTGAAAAGTCTTCTCAGGTGTGAACCTGCAGCCCGATGCTCCGAGAATATCAAAAACAAAAAAAAAGTTTTGAACAAATCTTTAAAATGTAGAATATATGTTAAATATGTAAAGCATAAACTGACAGAACGAAAAAGTCACACCCAAATACTCTCCGTTGACTTTGGCAGCCTGCCATCCTCTACAAAAGTTTCAGTCCTTTTGGACGAAAAACAAAAAAAAATTAAAAATTCTTTAAAGGATCGAATAGATATTTTAAATATGAAGGGCGAATTGATCTACAAGCGCCATCTTGTAGCATTTTCAGTGGAGAATCTGTCAACATATCTCTACACGTCCAAAAAGTGCCAAGTCCCTGTGTACTAATACCTCCAATATTGAGGGATGTAATACTAAACTAACACACATGTAAGTATTTTTCACTGCCAGTTACCTTCAAGAATAAAATTATATTACTAATACCTGCTCTAAATGCTTTGGAGTTAAACTTCGGTGCCTGTAGTTGAAAATTCATTTATATTGTGAGACGGTCAGAAGAAATTTTCTGTCTAATATTGTCACCACTCCACTGATAAATATTTTTTCTGTGTCGACTCCGATGGCACCTGAACATTACTATACTTGTCACTAATACAATTTCGCACTGTTGTTACATACGCCTCTATATTATGCAATGTACTGACAAACTGCATGTAGTCTCAAGTGTTGCCAATCGTAAATGCATTTTCTACCCTAAATATTCAACAAAAATCCCCAAAATTACCCAAAGTTTAATTCAAATCTCCTAAAAATCCCCGATGAAATTTTTTATGAACAGCAACAATACAAGATACTTTTTTTGTAAATTATTTATTGAAAACGTACAAAAGTATACAAAGTAATACTTACTTCGGTTATATATAAAACATTTCCATAATAAAAATACATTAAAAAACGATAATAATAAAAACATCCAAATACAAAAGAGGGAAGTAATTTGAATAAAAATAAGTAGCATTTCTAATAATTAATACAAATTATTATCGCTTCATTAATATGGTAATGTTGTACCATGCCTTACTTATAAAATAATTAAGTTAAAAGTTAGGTTAGGTTTCATGTTACAATTTGAATTATGAATTGAGCCCAGTTCAATTGATATGCCGGTCAACTCATCTGAACTAATGCAATTCGTTCATTTTTAAAGTGATTTACAAATAATAAATATTTTGTTTCTGATTGCTGAATATCTTGTAAAGGTTGGGCTATAAACGAAAATCCCCAAAAATTCCCCAATTAAAATAACACCCAAGGCACTAAGGAATTCCCCAAATTTTGGGTAAACATCCAATGATTGGCAACACTGGTGGTCGCCTATTTTTCACAATTGACCCATTGCGCAAGTACCTACGTGAATTCCCAAAATTGCCAGTGTAGTGCAATAATTTTAAAAGAATCTATTACGTTTTATTTAATATAGTACGTTTTCCGGTAAAACTACTCTACGTATTAACATTTTAAAATGAAATCAAATTCACTTTATCATGTATAAACTTCTGTATTTCTGTTGTTTGGGAATATTTCAGTAGGTGTTTACAACATAACATTGGCTCTGCATAAAAGCCGTCACTGGGAATCGATACCTCCGGCTGAGCTCTAATTATAATATATATTTTAAATATGATATATAGTAAAAATGAATGGAATGATGTGAGTTACCATTCGCTTAAAGTTCGGCCTTCACTTGAAAAGTACTTATTACGATAAAAACAATACAAGGGTAAGGACCAAAGTATAATTCCTCAAAAACTACCCCAAAACCACCCTCAAAGTTATGTTTTTTTAAGTTTTTTGGAACTTTCTCGAAAACTATTGATATTTAGGAAAAAAAGTCTGGTGTGCTAAAGAGCACTGATACCATGACCATAGTATCAGAAGTGAAGAAAAAAATTGTTTGCACAAACGTTGTTTTAATGATTTTGGATCGAATTTGCACAGTTTACATATCACACTACTATATATTTTTTTAAAGTATTAGAAAAAACTTGCTTATATCAAACGGCAATAAAATGAGTTTTCAAAATCAGCAAATAAAGTTCAAATCAGTTCACACAGCCAAATTCCAACGAAATTTCAAGGCGTTCCGTTTCTATTTTTGACAAGTTTATTATAAAGTCCGGCCCTGTTTCCTAACAAGTAAGTTTTCAGAATTAGTTTAGTAAAATACATCCGGAATGTTTCCTTGATCCAAATGAATTCCGTCATACTTTTATTAGTTTAATATATTTAATATATCTTTTATTTGCACGTTTTATTTCCAAATTATTTGTAGAAATACATATTCCATAAAAGTTATTTATTTTACAATAAAAATAAAAAACAACTAATCGATTGACGATTAGAGAATATAAACCAAATACATTTTCTACATACATACGTAATAATTTATTTAATACGTTTATTTACAGCAATATAGGAAAAAGTTCCGTTTTAAAATTAATAAATAGTAATTATAAATTTGTAAATAATTTTCCTTTGTACGACTGATAGCCGACGCTTGCGACATGATGATTGGTAACATCATAATTAGAGACAGAACGTTCGTCGTATTCTCAGGGTCGTGATTTAGGTCGTAGTTTAATAATTATATAGTCTAAACAAGCTCGAGGTGTAAAACAAAATTTTTTAATTGTCATACTTTCTGGTTTGGTGTTAATTGTTAAATTTTGGTGTTAATATATTTATTGTTAAATGTTAGTGATAGTTAGTTGTTTATTGTTTCGAAACTGACAAATAATAACACGTCGTGGTTCTTCTTCAAAGTGCCGATTAAGAAATTATTAATTTATGTCACAGATGATATACGCAGGTAGGTCCCAAATTCAGTACCACCTGTAATTGTGTCAATTGCACTCACATAACTAAGGGACCCTCGTTTTTGCGTTTTGTTGAAAGTTCATAAAAGAGTTTCGAACCCTTAAGGGGGTTATTGGAAAATGAGTTTTCGTCATATGTCGGCAATTCTTTGATTGATTTTTATGAACTATATCAAGTCATCCAATATACGTGCAAAATGTAAATTGAAAAAGTCGTTAGAGACCACTATTTACTGTTAGCAGGGTTCATTATATTTTTAGACAATTTTTTAAATCAATTTTTTGTAACGCCATATCCTAAAATGATATTTATTGGACAATTTCATTGAATCAAAACAATGTCATTATTGACAAGTGAAAAATAAAGAAAAAAGTGTGAAATAAAGAAATTTTATTTCACAGTGTGAAATAAAACTTAATAGTCAACAGACAACAAATTAAAGTTCTTACATCAAACATTTATTAATTATTAACAAATTTGATGAACAATTTTATTCATTTAACGAAAATTTTGATGAGGTGCTGTTACTAACATTCATATTTATTCCTGGAATTATAGGTTCAGATGTGCGAAAAATATTTGATTCATTTATATTGATATGGTGGTTGGTCGGATTTTCACCAACGACTACATCGGCAGACAAACATTTCTGTAGTATTGTTTGAAATATATTTGTTTTGAAATTTCCTTTTTGTTCTGTATCTTCTATATATCCCTCAGCAATTGTTAAGGATTTCCATCCCCTATGACGTTTTAAGGCAAGAATATCAGCTCCAGAACCAGCTAATAGTGATGTCGAAGATCTCCTAAAGCTGTGACCCGTATATTGCTCAGGATTAGATAAGTTAAGGTATTTAGCTATATACTTGGTATTTTTGAAAATGTATTAATACCAATTCGTTGGACCGTATATTTTTCTCCTCGATATTGAGGAAGAACTCCTTTGTGATTCACATGAGTAGGGCGAATAGCTGCATATTTATCATAAATATTTAGTGGATTTATTCCATTAACTGTCTCACTACCGCAAAAGTCCTTTTAATGTGGGTCTTCGAATCAGGTACTTTAACAACCAGCATGCAGTCTTTTTTCACAATGTCATCAATGGTCGTATTGTAGCGTGCCTCTCGACAACAAGCGCCAGCCAAGCCCATTATTAATACAACTTTTAACATTAAAAACTTTTCATCTGGTGCTTCTAGTAAAAAACGTTCGACATCTGCTCTGTCAAAAACTTTAGATTTCATAGCCCTATATCCAGTGGATTGTTTTTCAAAAAAGCTTTTACTTTTTGATAATTGGATACATCTACATTATTCTTTACATTTAAAACTGCTTTAAGCATTGAAAACTTGGACCAGAGACTTGAACATTTTAAAATTTTTGCTTTTTCAGATAGATAAGTCAAAATAACAGACTCAGATATGTTACTCACAGTTTTCTGCTTACACCAGTGCATAAATAAATCATATTCTTTTTCGTACAATTTTCTATATTTCGCTGGTAATAAATCTAAAGTTACAATAATTGCTTGCTCCCAGATTTCCGGAGGAGTACCAGGAATAAAATATTCCTCACTATTACTCATTTTGTTCCAAAATAATAATTATTGTAAAGTAGAATGTGTCAAATGCGACGTTTAAATCGTTCAATATTTATTTGTTTTATTATTGATTTCTATGGAAACAGCAATAGAATTTAATCATTACGACAAGGTAACTTTGTCAATTTGCTGTATTTTTTACAAAATTATACTGTTTTCTAATTTCGAATGGCGATACAAAAAATTTTGTATATAACTCGAGACTAAAATGTGTTTTTTTTACTCGTGTGGTTTATAGCACTCGCCTTCGGCTCATACTATAAACGCCCCACTTGTAAAGAAAAACACCATTTTAGCCACTTGTTATACAAAAAAAACTATTTTCTATCCCTGTTATAAAGTTATATGTAGAATTTATATATCTATATAAGTGCTATTATTATTATTTTTGTTGGGGGCGGGAGGTGAGGCAGAACAGCAAGGAGGGGAAGTCTCAACTAGTAGTTCAACAAAAAAAAACTGTTTTTATGATGAGCTTATTCCATAATGAATCTCCATGACGCCTAGGTAAAAATATAAAAAGAGAAGGGTAGAAGGTGGTAGAAATAATTAAAAAAGTTGACAGATAAAAAGGAGAAATTGCTCTGTCAGATCGAAATTTTTTGAGTTCAAAAGGGGTCCCTCGATCTTTCTTTTTCAATGTATTTTAGAAATTGAATTTGGAAAAGAAAGTCACAAGGTAAAAAAAGTTAGACCAAGAAGGAGCGTGACGAGATTCACTCAGGATATCGAGACCACACTCGATGTAATTTTGGGCCACGAGTTGAGAGCAATACTAAATAAAATAAATTTTAAAGAGAAACGTCATACAGTGGTAAGAAAAGATGTGCTCAGTCGGAGACACGAATTTCTGAATATAATCTGGATTTCTGATTCAATACTAATAAAATGTCCCCTACATATAAGCTGCCATACTCTGGACCATTTATATTGGCTACATATTAACCAATTATAGAAGGTTATGAGACAGTGGATATTTAAATCATGTTTACCACACACTTTAGTCTATTTCCGTGATTATTTTTTAATGTTTTTATTTTCCAATCATTTCGCGGTATTTTTGATCAAGTGTTTAATTTTTTCCAATTATATTGTTATTATAGTGAGAATAATCTAATTATATTATCCTACTGAGAATATTTTGTAGTAATTTGTTTTTGTACTTTGACGTGTTTTCTGATTTTGACATCTGTCACCAGTTTTGCCGCATAAAGAAACATACCAACATTATTTACACAACCACATACAAATTGGCGCATGTCTAAAAGATGCAAAATTAGTTCGGTGGCCCTGCAGTAACTAAGGATTTATTCCTTTTCACATGATTAATATTGTCGCGTGCATATCTTCTACAAAGATTTGTTGCTTGTTGCTACACTTTTTGGCTAAAACTTCGAACGGCTTGGAAATATATATATTAATCATTCATTACTACCTGATGCAATGCTCAGCTTGTTTTAAAATGAAAAGGGATTTGTCCACTTTTACGTGAAAGCTCCTCGGTTATTGACTTTTTTGTACGAAAAGATTTCTTCAAATAGACAATACTTAATTGACAATATTTGCTAATTTAAAATAAATTGACAATGGTGGAATTTTTAATACAGTCTGAAATGTTTAACCCCAATTAGCAATATCAGTAACTAGGTTGCCCTCATTACAATACAGAATTATTTGTATTTTTAGTCGAGTGAGATACTTTTATAACGGCTTTTTAGTTAGATTTTTGATAATTTCAGAGATCAGGAAGTAGCGATAAATGATGTCAATTTCAGGGTTGACGCTAGGTGTTGTGTCACCGTGTAAATATAATCATGCACATATGACACAAAATATTTTACCTTGTGGTTATTTTACCGAGTTCGGTAACATCCTAAGTTATTACCAAGGGCGCCGAAAGTATTGATGAATACAACACTAATATATACGTGTATTTTTAACTAGCCATCACAAGGGTACAAGTATAATACGAACATTAACGCACCCACGAAAATATTTACCACCTTTCAGCCTCAAATATTGGTGGTTTCGTCTACGCTAATCCAGACGTATTTGTCATTGAATTCAGAATTTTTTTTTTGTTTAATACTGTCGCATCTCTGTGATAAATATACTTTTTATGACTGTTTGAGTAAATGTGTCTCTTAATGTTTGCTTGATCTTGCACGAAAGTACTGTTTTCCGGCTTGTGCCGTATAATTCTGTGCCATTAAATTACAACTCCGAAAAACATTAAATTCACAAGTTGACCTTATTCTCTGAAGGAATTAATTAATGAAACATTTAAAAAAAAACTACCTCCGTTGATTTTAATTTCGCATTGTTTACGTATCTACGTGTTTTTTCACATAGACGTTTAATAAATATTATGTATTTAGAGTGTTATTCATTTTCAACATGTAGTCTGTTATCTATATACACTTATTATTGCTGTCTGTATATACTATTTTAAATTCTGACTTGTATTATACAAAATGTTCCTTTTCAAACAAATTATCAATGATACTAAATAAATCTATGTATCTAACATGGGGCAGTGGGCGTAAACATGACGGTCAAGCCACTCGATCCGCCTATAGGTATCTATCTATGCATTGTTATTGGACACTCGACAATAAGAAGTATTTCCCCGTCAAGATATGGCGGTCAGTAAGTAATAGTTTTTCATGGCAAGCAGTCCAATTACCTATTAAAGACGTTTAATTTTTTGTTCCATTTTTATGAAGAAAATAAATTTATTGCATAGTATATAAGAATATATTGCAATATTATATTGTTTAGGTATGCTTCTTTAGGTGTTTAAAATATAATACTATATCTACATAAAAGTCGTCTCTGGAATTTATCGCAATCGCTACCTCCCGATCTTTAGTAATTGTAATAAATACAACGTATGAATAATTACCGGACCACCACTTCGTATGTTGACAACGATGTTGCAACTAGAAACAAACTGTGCTTATAATGTTAATATAACAATATGACATACTACCGGACCCCTATACGTTCATGTTACAAATAATCCACGTCCTATCTCAGCCTACCAAAACTTGTAACAGTTGCATCATTATCAAAAAAACCCGGATATTTCTTAAGTAACTGTTATGTCACCAGGAGAGTCCTTGTTTAGTTCTGGCGCTCAGTAGTGTCCGCCTCAAGATCTTTTCAGGTTGCATCATATTTACGGAACGCTGTTGCATCTTTCTTGCAAAACAGATATTAAACAAATGCATAAACGTGATATACAAATTACTTAAATGTTTTACACTATCTGCAAACTACGTTTCATAAAACTAACATAAGAGAAATTGTCATTTATTTATGAAACCATTTCATATTTCATATACGATAGTGATTTGTTTCAATTCTTTGTACATAAAATGAGTGTGGCTTACTTTGATTATCAATATGAAATAAAATAGAGTCCACATAAATTCTATGGTATTGAAAGTGGTAAACATGCTCATTCGCCAGAGGAAGGAGTGACATTATATTGACGCGGGCATTTTTACTGTAAACTTACATAAAATACTTACATAAAATAAACGGGCCCTCCGAAATCTCAAAATTTTAATAATAATTTAATTAACGGAAATAAATTTTTTCTCTACAATTTCAAGGCGCAATCGATGTAAACTCGCCAACACTGCTTAAAATATCAATTCATCAAATTAAAACGTGATTTTAGGGAAGCATTTATGGAACATTTATGGAACTTTTCGATGCAAAATGTACGTCAAGAAGCTCAGCTTAAGAACATAGGGGCAGTAGACGCCGGAAAATAGCTGTAGGCAATGTTCCAGTGTTGCCAAATGGCTGATAATTACCAGAATGTTACGATAATCTGGAATTTTATTTGATAGTTCATAATGAGCTTCTGATAATGGTATAACCTACGGTAATTTTTTTCGAACGTATTTTTTCTATAAAATTATTTACACCCTTAAAAAATAACTAATTTGTTTCATATAAAATGTACAACACACATTGAATACTGTTTCATTTTACAGACTGTGATGAATATTTGGCAACATTTCGTTAGTAATAGGCGGTAATACGAGATTTTCTTTATGTAGCTATGTTCATTTATTTCATAGTACACTATAAAATAAATGCTACGCTGCACGAAAAATGAGATCTCTGTCTCTATTTCTGCATCGATAAATGTCGAACTTGATTTGAAAAGTTTCATCTTTTAAATATATAAAACAAACACGTGATGGCGAGCGGTCGCACAGATATCGTTACACCCTGCTCAAAGATAATTGGTGCGACAAAATGACGTAGAATATCAGTGGCGTGTAAATTATAATAAATTAATGTGAATTGCAAACAAAATACTTCCATAAAGAAGTAATAATTATTATCCAATCACTACAATGTTTTCATAGGTTAACAGCAGTTAATACGAGTAATTATTTGATATTTAATATAAAAACAACATAAGATAATATAACAAATAATCACAAAAATAGAGTTAATATGTAACACCTCTTAATAACACATTTGTTATTCTGTTCTAGCCGAGGAGTGGGGTAACGTTGAAATTTGGTTAACGGCGCATACCCACCGCTCGCCATCAGTCGTCTGTTTTGCATTTGTTTTACTTTTGTTAGTTGTTTTTGGTTATTGGCGTGTCTGGTAAGATCCAAGTTATTTTATGATAATCACACTTTTACAATTTGACAACATTACGTACGCCGATGATCAGAGATAACCAAATAATATGACAAATCGCAGAGCTGCCAATTCACGTTTTACTCCCTACTAACTAGTGACAGGGCTGCCATCCAAATATTTCTGCATACCTATTTAAATAAAGATCATATTCATAACATAACATTATTATTAAATTATATCGATTTTGAGCATAACAGTAATTAGTAATTCTTAAATTCTGAATCAGTTGATTTATTTTTAAAAAGCCCACAGATCATAATTATAATAAAACAAGATAGATCTATTGGGGTTCAAAATAAAACAAAGAAGGTTTAGTGCCATAACCCCCAAAAAAGAAACAATTATGCAGCTACGGACACGTGGGGTAAGTCGTCTACAGACAATTCCGAGTTCCAACATCGAAACGTTTGTGCGACCCATGATCGGCCGTCATGACAGATCAGGTCGGACACGGCAAGGATCGATCCCACGCGCCGACCGTCGATCTCGAGACGGCACATAGGGCTAGTGCGACGACCGCGGCGAGCCGCGATCGCCTAGTAAAGTCACATTGTTTTGAGCCTTTCGACTCTCGGAACTCCAAGAGATATCGTTGCCACCTTTGACTAGAAAGGATACGGCCTTAGAGGCGTTCAGGCATAATCCCACGGATGGTAGCTTCGCACCACCGCCCGCTCGAGCGAGTGCGTGAACCAAATGTCCGAACCTGCGGTTCCTCTCGTACTGAGCAGGATTACTATCGCAACGACGAGTCATCAGTAGGGTGAAACTGACCTGTCTCACGACGGTCTAAACCCAGCTCACGTTCCCTCTGTGTGTTGACTGTGCTCATCGAGGCCCCAAATGTGGCACATGGGAACATAAAGACACTAATTGAGTACTGTGTACTGTACTTTCCAGCCTTATTTTAGTTCTTGTTCCTGATCTATTCCATCCTAGATCCAATTCCTTAGCTACGCTACGCTGATGAGGGGTAATAACTCCGAAACACGTGTCCGTAGCTGCATAATTGTTTCTTTTTTGGGGGATATGGCACTAAACCTTCTTTGTTTCATAATTATAATGTTAAATGGTAACTGTTAAAATGATAAATTGTCATATTTATGGAAAATGTTCACTTTAACTTTATTATGGGTTAAAATCATGACGAAATCGTACTTAACTGATGTTATGTGTAGGGCTATCAAAAATGTTCCGTGGGACAGTGGCGTACGCGAAATTAACTAATACGAGAAACAATAAACTGTTACAATTTATGACAATGTATGTAAAACTTACCCTCTTAACTAGCTTGATGAACTAGCTTGCTTATCACAAACTGGAGAAGTTGTGTAGCCATTTTGCAGCATCAGGTATGTTTCTATGGTTGTCTCCATGAGTGATGTTCGCTTTGGTGAAAATATATTCTTATATTTTGAAAACTACCGTTTGACATCTACTGATGTAATACACGCATATATTCTTTGAACGCACTTAACGGATCGGGCTGCACCATCACATATTTGTCTTAATTTGGTAAAACCGGTGTCTCTATTTAACACACTTGCGAACTTTTCTTTAACGCGCCCATTTGTTGCGTCACCTATAGCGTGTAGCAGTAGATTTACTTCGTCCACTATTTGCAGTGACTCCGCTAACGACAACGCACTGTTTTCTAATTTTTTTATGCTTTTATGTAATAGTTTATAGTTCTTCGCAATATTTTTTAAAGCTGTTTCAACGGAAATATCTTCGAATTTTGTCTGGCTTTCCTTAATAGCTGCAGCCTCATCTGGATTGAATTGTAGTATCACAGCTTTCATTTGTTGGAAATATTCAGCATAATAAAAATCTGCCAGCAACCATGTTCCCCAACATGTAGGAATCGGCTGTGGTGGTTCAGGAATACCGGGATACTTGCTATGAATGCACGGAGACGTTTAGGAGATTTAAGAAACACTTTTTTTGTATTTGCTATTAATGCATCCACCTCTAGAAAACCTTTTCGAATAGTTTCTACCACAAGATGTAAAGCATGCACTTTACACGTAACATATATAAACGTACAACCTTGTTCTTGCAAAGAACGGCCTACCGAACGCATTGTCACGACGCCATCAGTCACAAACATCAAAACTTGACTTTTTGACAGTTCAAATTTTTCTAACGTCTCCAGCACCACCCTGGTAATTGTTTCGCTAGTACACTAACTTAGTCTTTTGTTAGCTAGTAACAGTGGAACTGTCAGTTTAAGAGGGTCCAGTACTCGTACTATAACATTTAAAATAGATTTTCTTTTACAATCTGTTGTCTCATCAACAGATAACCATAGCCGTGTATTTTTTAATCCACATTTTATTTTATTTACCATGTCTACGTGTACAGTTAGTAGATAGTTACATAACGTTGTGTAACTTGGTAACTTCACCTGGGCATTGCACTTTTTCCAAAACTCTCAAAATGTTTGTTTATCGAGTATGTACAGCGGAACATCACAGGCAATCAGCATTAATAATAAATCAAACATAAACTGTGTTGTCGAAGGCACGCCATTTTTTTTTATTTTTGTGGTGTACACTATTTACGTGAAGTCCACAATCACGCTTATCCCAGCACATCAAATCTTTCTCGTACACTTTACAAATTATTTTTGCACCATCATAGAATAAATCCGGGAATTCACCTGTGAATTTATTCACTTTGTCAGCAACTGGCCGTTTTCTACCCCTGCGTACGTCTGCCATGCTTTATTATTAAATTAATATTAACAATACAGTACAACAAATAAAATAAAAACACAAAAACAATATGTAATACGCCCGAGTGACTTAACGTGTACACAACTCGAAAGCTAATAATAGACTGGACTGGAGAAGGAGTTTCGCGATCAAGGTGAATGCCGGCGACAGTAAGTATATCTGTACTCTACGACCATGATACACAAAAGCGATTTACAGCTTTAGTTATGTGTAATATAAGAAAATACAGAAAATATTTTTAAGTAAGTAGGTATGTCACACGTGACTAATCGTAACACGTCTAAGACTGATATTGAATTGTTTCATAATAATTATATGGTCATAATAAAGAAATATTACATATATAAAATAGAATATTATTCCCTGTAAGATAGGGCATGGTAGCCGAGTGGATAAAGCGCTTATAGCTATTTACTCGTTACCGAATATCGATGGTTCGAATCCTTCCCGGAGCAACAAGTTTTATTTGTAATTTGCTTCGGATTAAGATGGGAGTGAAATATCGATGCCCTAGATGTGGTTCGGACTACACAATAAACTGTAGGGCCTCGTCTCTCTTTACTCAACACAAAATCCTAGGATTTTCAAATTGTAAAGAATATTTTTTGTAATAAATCTAAAACCGTTTGATTGTATTGAGTACTTCAAATATTAACGCCCTAAGTACGCAATGTGATTACGAAATGTTTACAACATTTTTATTATTATTTGTAATAAATTCGTAACGGTAATGATCATACATTACGCCACAATTACTCCACAATAAACTGTAGGGCTTCATCTCTCTTTACTCGACAAAATCCTAGGATTTTCTGGGAGTTACTTCGGTGACTTGAGAGGCGGGAAAACAGTTTAAGAAAAACATTTTATATTACTGTTATATAATGCTGACATCTTATAATTTTGTAATAAATTTATAAATATTAATGATGCAGCTATATAAAGAGGATAAAAGAGTGTGATACAATAAGGTCCTCTAAAATATCTAAATCAGTGATGTAGTAGCGGCTGGTGAAATTTAGGCTGTCATATCTTAGTATTGGAGCATGGGACATAAGCGATACTTTAAGGAGTAACTATCAAGGCTAAATGAAAAAGTTTTGCAGAAAAAAAATTGCGATTGAAATTTGCGAAAAAAGTTGGAAAAATTGTGAGCTCCAAGGTTATTTTTTAAACGATTTGTAAAATATTTGTGAAACATTTTTTTTCAGAATCGTGTGGAAAATATAATGGCAAATTTCAAAGTTCATAAAAAAAATATTGATATTTACAAAGTTGCACCTTTTTTTAAATTTGCACAGTGAAAAATAAATCTAAAATAAAATTTCAAAACGGTGTACCTTTATAGAAAACCAATATTTTTTAATAAAATTTAAAATCTGTCGTTATATTTTCCACCTGAAAATGATTCGTAAATATTTTACAAATCGTTTAAAAAAATAACTGTGGAGGCTCATAATTTTTCCAACTTTTTTTTTGCAAATATCAATCGCAATTTTTTTTTTCTGCAAAACTTCGTCATTTAGTCTTGATAGTATCGCTTGGGTTCCATGCAATACTAAGATATGACATAGCCTAAATTTCACCAGCCGCCACTGCAGTGTGATGTAACTGATCCAAGCTGGTTGACTGGGATCTTTACCCATAACAGCATATTTCTCACTTGAATCTAGATTTGCTGATTTATTGTGATTTTACGTGCGAGTAATTTATTTATAACATTTTGTATCAAATTAACGTTTTTTATATTAAAAGAAATTAAATTATTTTTTAAGCATACAATACAGTTTCAAACAAGTTATTTTTACCTTTTCAACACCACCATTATTGCTAAATTTCACAAGAAGTAAATAAAAATTAGCAGTTACAATATTAAATAAAATTTTATAACTAACAATTTATGTCTATAAATTTAATATTTTTATATACTTAATAATAATTATCGAAAACATTTTTTTATGTGTTTGTCTAAGGTCTATATACATATACCGTTTTCAAATATTTACTCTCCTACCCAAATTAGTCAGGAGCACGTTAAATAAAAAGTAATGGTTAAGAATAATTAGAAACTTGGTACCCCAGATGGATTTTTAAATTTATTAATTTATTTATATTTGTTTTGTACTACACACCACACACCACACCGGTGTATAACTAAAACAGAATTGTATTTTAAATCGAAATCTTTGTATATTTTATATTTTTTAACCTGATTTTAAAACTGTAAAATATACAACGATTTAGCCTGTTTAGAATTTTGTAATGGTATTTTCAGGAACACGAAACTTTCATGTTCGAGTCGTACTTTCGCAATGGGCGAAAGATTGCCAATATATTTTGATGTACTCTCGGCCGTTCTATTAAACCCTTACGTGAGACAGGCAGTATGAAACGAAAATAAAATAGTGGTCGACAAAAGAAACGCACCCCTGACACTGTGGCCCTAAACTTACTGAAAATCTAATAGTAGAGTTCACTAGACATCAAATTGTGATTTCTGTTTGCACTTTGAGGTTAAAAGCAAAAATCCATTATAAATTATTTTTTTACCCTTTGGAATTTCAAAATTCGTTGGTCGTTAAAATGTCGTCCTGTACGGGGGTGAAACGTAAAAATTATCCTTAAAATAATTTTTGCGTTATTTTAATCTACAAAATATCGCCTACATTTTTGTTATATAATAATACAATTTTTGTCAGCGTAAACATTAAAAAATAATTAATTAAACAATCTGAAAGCACGCAGTTAAATGCAGAAGGTCAACGTTTAAACCGTAGTCCTGAAATTTGCCGTTTAGATCAAGCAAACTTTTTGTTTAACACGCCTCTAACTTGTCTAAGGAACTTACTCCGCACAAAGGACTATAAACGAAGAGGATAGCCGAGTTCGCCTGATTTCTTAGCCGTAACGGTCGCAGGCCGTGACGTCACCATCAGTACATTTTCAGACGCACCTCATTTAAAATGTACGGCGATACATCGTTTTTTTTTAAATTACGCAATTTTTTTATTTTTAAACTAAAAAGTGTTTTAGATTTTGCAAATGAGCATTTAACCAGTAAAGGAACTTAAACATATCTGAAGTTTGTATGAGCAATATAAACAGAGTAATAAATTAATAGAATTTTAGTTTTAGTCACATGACTATTATGGACGTCTTATTTATTAAATGAAAATTTTATTTTAGAAATTATTTGGTCTGTTAGGTTATCAAAATAAGTCCAAATGTATATTTTTTAATATACAGAGTCCCATAATTAAATAACTTTCTTCAAGGGGGTCATAGAACTAGACAAAATAAGTTTTGTAAACATTTGCCTTAAATAAGTTCATAAGGGACCTACAACCCCTTAAGTGCATCATAGTTATTTGCCAATAAATTCGAAACGTCTTAAATTGTAAAAATTTAATTTGAACCATTTATTAATTCCATAATGTTACATGTTTTGTCAAATTTTTATCTAAATTTCATGATTTGTTGGTGTAGTTATGTGTTAAAAACTGTATAAAAAAGATGCTTTTACAAAATTTCTATAGGAGCCATCGTTCTGGAGTTATTTGTATTTTAATCCATACAGGTTAGGTATGCAATAGTGAAAGGTAATTTTACATACCTCTACAAAAATAATTCCACAATATTTGCAATTACTGGTTTGTAGAGCAACTTATAATATCACTTTACGCAATGAGGTAGGTATGTTATTTAACAAATGTTCATAAATAACTAATAAATTTATTTTTTTTTATTCTTGATCATCGTTTGAACTTAAGACAAAAACTTAAAACAATATTAATTAGAAAATTATTGTAAATAAAACATAATTTTTTTGTCCATAATTTACATACTTTATTACGTAAAGCGATATTTGAAATTGCTCCACAAAACAATAGTTGAAAATATTGTGGAGTTATGTTTGTAGAGGTATGTAGTTATCTTCTATTATTGCATACCTAACTTTCATTGCAATATTAAAATACAAAATAACTCCAAAACGATGGCTCCTATCAAAATTTTGTAAAAGTACCTTTTTTATGAAGTTTTTTACACTGGAGCCTTTTCCGTTTTAAATGTAAAGAAAATAAAAAAAAATATAGCGAAAATTCACCCTAACCTCCTTGTAACTACACCAACAAATCATGATACTTAGATAAAAATTTAACGAAATATGTATCATTATGAAATTAATAAATGATTAAAATTTTTACAACTTGAGACGTTTCGAGTTTATTGGCAAATAACTATGTTATACTTACCCCCTTTAAGGGTTGTAGCTCCCTTATGAACTGTTTAAGGCAAATGTTAGTATAAAAACTCAACTTATTTTTTCTAGTTCTATCACCCCCTTGAAGGAAGATACTTAATTATAGGACACCCTGTATAAAACTGCTAAGTGTAAAAAGTTGCCTTTATTGATTGAAAATATGTCACTTATATTCACTTTTTAAAGACAAGTATATAAACACACGTAATAGTGATTGCAAATATTTTTATTTATAAATATGTAACAGATGATAATTATTAATATTAAGAAAATAAGACCTACATAAGGAATAATTGTTTTAATATAAAAAAGGTTTTACTTTCTTTCACAAGGGATATTCAAACATAAAAAAAGATTTAATTATTTTAATTATTTATGCCAAGTTACTGAGATTTAAATAGACGACAAATTTTTTGTTTTTCAAAATTTGGTTTTTATAAGTTGTAAAATCTGTTATTACTAAAAAATGTTATAAAACCTTAAAAGGGATTACTAAAATCTTATAAAACCTTAAAAGGAATTACAGAGTTTTTTAATTTACGAATTTTGCTTCTTTGGCCATCGTCTGCTGTTAAAAGTTTTCTTTTCAAATCTTTTTTAAACTGGGCTTGAAAGTTAATTAATTCGAATTATAATTCTTAAATTACAAAAGTCATAACGAAATTAAAATGGTATCTTCTTTTTCTTTATTTTATTTGCTAATTTATTCACAACTCCAGGGCTCAGTTTTAAGAGAAAACTAACCAAAATTGTTAAAATGCTTCCGAAAAACTGATTGGAATGCAGAAATTTTCAAATACTAATCACAAATTGAGTTTGTGTAAAAACGAAAAAAAACACAAAATAAAGTTTGACACATGTTAATTCTACGATGTTCTTATAAGTTCATTAACACTCTAACCATTTAAAAATGAAAAAATAGTCACTGAAAACTGAAAAGAAAATACATAATATCACAACGTAAACACACAGGCTTTCATTTAACAGCAATTATGCACTGATGGATACGTCACAACCGTTCACTGCTCCGTCCGTACATAGGCCAACGTTGTTCTTATGGTGTCATCGGCTACCCTAAGTGGCTCGCCTCTGATTGGCTAGCCAACACAAAAGAGGCGTAGCTCAATCTTTGTTCTACTATAAAAACCTTGCCAATCTCTATTCGAGCTTCTTGTCAATTTTGTATTGAAAATGCAAGTACCACGTTTGACCTTTTTTCTGCTCCCTGGTTTTATGTATAAAATGGTAATGGTAATGGTGGGGGAGGCTGACGCCTGGCAAGTAGGCCACAGACGGGCCCTTTTACCAACCCCCAGCTGTCCCCTCAGCCATGTGCTTCTCTTGCTCCCTCATCGAATCTTTCAGACCTTCTGATGAAGGTCAGGATGTCACTCATTGCGAGGGAGCTCATCTCCTCCCTTAGAAGCGCCTCAGAACCGAAGATACTGTGTCTCAGGCGCCCAAACGCTTCACATTGTCCCAGGAAGTGGTAAGATGTCTCTTCATCACTCCTGCATCTTGGACATGTAGGGTCTTCCTCAATACCTATCAATGATAGATGCCTCTTAAGTCTGCAGTGGCCTGTCAGAACACCGATTAAGAGATTCAGAGTTCTACGACTCCGTCCCAGCAACCAGGCCGATCTCGATTTGTTCGGCCCCGTCACAAAATCTCGGGTTTGCCTGCAGGCCCTGTTGGTCCTCCAGTGCGTCCTCAGTGTCTCGTGGGCCCACTCATTGAAGGCCGTTGTGACCTGCCTTCTTGAAATACCTAACATAGGCTCAGGCCCGTGACAGGGTTCCTCGGCTCCGAGTCTAGCCAATTCATCGGCCTTCTCGTTGCCTGGAACTCCCATATGTCCCGGGACCCATACCAGTCTCACTTGTTTATGCCTGGCCAGCTCTTCTAGGGCATCCCCACACTCCTGGACGAGAGCTGATCTCGTCCTGGGGGAGCACACCGCCTTTAGAGCAGCCTGGCTGTCGGAGCAGATGTATATTATCTGTTCCGCCCCATTCCTAACCTCAGCCCTACCTGCCACCGCTAGGATGGCGTAAACCTCTGCCTGGAAGACCGTGGTGTACGAGCCTAGAGCAAAGCTCTCCTGTACTTCTTTGCCTTCCAGATATATTCCCGCCCCGGAAGACGATCTAGTGGCCAGCCGAGATCCGTCTGTATAACACACCAGAGAGTCCGGGCGGAAGTCAATTCTTCCTTCACTCCACTCCTCTCTACTAGGAAGAGTGAGAGTGTAATTTCTTTCCAACCTTAGCTGATCTTTCGCTTCTCTCACCTTCAGGACAGAGAGAGGGATTTCCCTCTCCGTTAGTCCAGCAATTGCTGCGTGACCTTCAGCTCTGCCTGAACACTGCCAGCTCCCAGAATCCCGCATTCTCAGATAGGCCGCCATAGCCTCCCTCTTTATCCACGAGGGAAGCGTTGGCAGGCCTAGCAGAACCTCCAGAGCAACTGTCGGTGTTGTCCTCATTGCGCCAGTGATCCCTAGGCAGGCTAGTCTCTGGACTTTTGCCAGCTTTCGGGACGTCATCGCTCTGTCCACGCTCGGCTACCAGTTTAGGTATAAAACCAAGGCGACCTTTTTTGACAGTTTCTTGCTTCTTGGCAGTTTCCTTTTGTGGTAAAACCGTGCCTCTCACGTTTTGACAGTTTGCACTGCTTGGCAGTTTGTGCTACCTAAGCCTTCAGCAATATCAGTTCGCATCGTGCCTTGGAAGGGCCGATGTCACTTTGTCACTCAGAATAGTTTACGCCGCATATTCGACGAGCCCGCCAAAGTGGCACTCAGTGACTTTGCCTTACTGGACCCTCAGATATTACTGCAAGATAACGCTGGTAGCCGATTATATTCCTGCATTCCCTGTGTGTGTGTGTTAGTAATAAACAGTTTCGTGAACGTAGTGCTTTTGTTTTGCTTCTGTGCTGCTCGCTTCCCCAGTGTAGCCGCGCCTTGCGACTCGAGGCCGACACAGGATTTATGTATTTGATGTTAAATACTTCGTTTTTAAAAAGCAAATAATTCGAAAAACAAGCAATTTATTATTCGTATTTGAATTTACAAGTAACGTATGGTTCAAACAATGAGCGAAATCTGCCTTGGTAATCGCAGTCACATATATTTATAAACTATGCTTTGCAATGTCAGCAGAAGCTGTAATCGTAAAAATGATATCAAGTTAGCATTCATAATTCGTCCATCCCTAAGATGAAAACAAAGGGGTAGGTTTGTTTTCTTGTTTGATATCATTTTTCGAATTATGGGTTACAAATAACTGGGTAATCTTATCTTTGTTTTTTGATAAGTACCTGTATAATATATATAATAATATGATAATAATTAAAGTTATACAAATATAAAGTAAAATATCATTAGTTCCAAGCTTTTGAATTTCTTCTAAGTCCTGAAGGTGAGTGGTTTCGGCAACGCGATAAATATCGTCTAATTTATCGGTATGTACTTCCTGTAGTACCATGGGTAACTCGTTGTGTGATAACATTTTTTTTGTTCTAATAGGTAGGAGTTCGATGGGTTTTCCTTGGATGGAAATGGCATTATTTTCGAAGTTGTAATTGTTTATGTGAATCGAACAGCTTTGTGGTAGGTAGATTAGATGTGGTTCGCTTATTTCAGCAAATTCACTTTCGGGGCATAATTTCTGTACCTTTGTTTTGTTTGCAGGTATTATTATAATGTGGGCGTCGTCCACTGGTTCGACTATGGTGGATGTGATTTTATGCACCTGGATAGTGGGGCAGTTATTAAGTTGATTTCCCCTAAGTACATGTGGGATACAATCATCCTGGAAAGGTGGTTGTTGTACAAAGTACACGCACAGATCTTCAACCATCGGGCATGGATCTCTGGAGTAGTAATGGTTTGTCGAGTTCATCAGGATGTATGGTTTTGGGGGTACAATGATTTTATTGTTAACGGGGATCGGGAATAAGTGATAATAATCATATAGATTCTCGTCCGTTATAGGTATGTGGAAGATGAAACATAATTTGTCTAGTATGTAATGAATTTCTACTTTTATAATTTCTAAATAAGACTGTTCGAACTTAAATGTAGGTAATCCATTTTTATAGATTTCCTGTATAACATTTTTCATTTGTTTTATTTCATTTAGGGGCAATAGGTTATTATGTATTATCCCTAGTCTGGCGAATAATATTGAGTTTTCGAGTGTATCTAATATTTCAATTATATTCTGGCAATCAATTATCATTACGTCTAGATAATTTTGAATATTTAGGAACAGTGTATATTTATTCAAATTGCTTTCCAATGTTCTCATCTTTTTGTTGATTACGACCTGATTACTTATTACCGTGTTCAGTGTCTCTTTACTCTCATTCATAAAACTTTTTATTATTGTAATATAGTTTTCAAGATCATGGTGTAACTTTTTTTGATTTTTGTCTAAAGTGTTAATTGCATTGTCGTATCTTTCCGCGTCGTCTGAGTCTAATAAACCAAAGGTCCATTTGGAGCCTTTTCCTACAATATTAAGTAGTCCTCGTTTTGTACGTAAGTTGAAAGAGGGTTTTATTTGGTTTAACTTTGTTTGGGCCTTGTCTCTCAAATAGTTTAAGTGATTATGAATTTCGTTTATTGAGGGATATAGTTCATCCTTTTTTGTCGATCATTGGTACTATCGATCTTTCGTTTGTTTCGATAGCTCTCAGAGGGTCGATAAAAAGATTTAAATCAATATATTTTATAAAAGAGTGTTTATGATTCGTTACCTTGGCTTTACTGATTAAGAAGGGCAGTAGGGGGTTAGTTAAGGGTGTCAATTTAATTTTTAGATGTACTGGCATCATTTGCAGAGTGAATACTAGTATTTTCCACATCTGAAACAGATAATGTTTCTTTAGATCTTAGTCGTATTGGTTTAATTTCTTGTTTATGATATATACGATTATCTTTGGTTTTTATTTTATTATCTAAGTCTTTATTAATTATTATTTTTTTTGTATTTTGGGGCTATTTTTCTACGTATATTTTGAAGTAAGAAAGCTTCAGTTTCTGGTTTAAATACAGGGAATTCGGTTCTGTCTTGATTTTGTCTGGTTAAGTCTTTTACCTTGTTATTTTGTTTATTTATAAACTCGTTCATAACTTTCATATTTCTTTGTTGGTTTTCAATATAATCTGACATTATTTTATTTTCCGAGAGGTTAAAAGGCGTGTCGAACTCTAAGTTTGCTTTTATGATTTGAAAAGGTGTGTAGCGTGTAGAGGAATGTATGGTATTATTATATGTTAATATTGCAAGGGTCATTAATTGTTTTATATTTTGTCTTGGGCTTTCTAGTTCTAAATCTCGTAATTCTTCTATGAGTGTGGAGTGTAGTCTTTCAATTGGGGCATTACTATTTGGATGTCGGATTGTGACGTGATGTAATACGATGTTATGTTTTTTGCAAAACTCTGAAAATAGGTTATTTTTGAATTCGGTACCTGGATCACAGGTTAGTTTTTTGGGAATACCGTAATGTGAAAAGAATATTATTAATTGATCTAAGATATCAGTTGTTACAAGATGAATAGGGTATGCTTGTGCAAACTTCGAGAAAGAGTCAATTACCATTAGGAACTTTTGTCCGCTTATTGAGAAAGTGTCAATATAAATATGTTCGAACGGGTGTTCGCCTATTGGGGTCGGTTTTAATTCAAATTTAGGGGTCGTCTTTCGTACTTAACTGATTGACAAGTTATACAATTATTTATATAATTCGTTATGTGGTTAGTCATTTGGGGCCAATAATAAGTTCTTGTTAGCGCTGTTTTTGTTTCGGTTATACCTCTGTGTGTGGTTTTTGTCTCATGGTGATTTTGGATGGTTTCTAATTGTTCGTCTTTGTCAACTATTTCTTTAACTATTTTGTTTGTTTGAATAAGTTTGTATGCTTTATCGTTAAAGTATTTTTGTAAATTGATTATGACATTGTGTACAAAATTTGATTGTATTAGTAGGCCATAAGTTTTATTTGGTTTAATATAATTTTTAAACGTTTCTACTAGATGTTCTTCGAAATTTTGAATGGGCAATGTCACTTTTATTCGATCTTTAACATTAAAAGGTTTTTCAAGCTTAATTTTTGGTTTTATTAAGTCTCTTGTTACGTTTAGTATGATCTGGTTCCTAAATCCATTTATCGGTTGTTCGGTTATGGGTATATTTAGTGTGGGGTTCGATTGGGAGGAATGTACTGTTTCATTTGAAGGGTTTTTCTGTTTTATTATGTCTGAAATTATGTTTATTTTTTTGTTTGTTGTCTCTGGATTTGTGTCTAATTGTTCAATAGGTGAATTTTCTAACGTTATTAAATCGTCCAAAGCTATGTCGGGAAAATCATCGGTTATTCTGTTTTCGCTAGTGTCCGCGTTACCTATCATTGATTGTGTTTCAATCGGGTGTATTTCTATACGCGATAGGGCGTCTGCAACTTTATTTTCGCTGCCTTTTTTATACATAATTTCGTAATCATATTCCATGAGTTTTAAGCGCCAGCGCATTAATCTAGAGTTAGGTTCTTTAAGGTTATTTACCCATTGCAGTGGTTTATGGTCCGTGATGATGGTGAACTTACGTCCGAATAAATACGGACGGAAGTATTTTGTAAAATTTACAATACTTAGTAGTACCTTCTCTATTGTGCTATAATTTTGTACAGCGTCATTAAGCGTGCGACTTGCGTAAGCAATTAGTCTATCTTTTCCTATCGGGCCCTGGGATAAAACGGCTCCTATGGCGTAGTTTGAAGCGTCACTAGTTAAAATAAAGGGCTTTTCGAAGTCCGGGTATTGTAACAGGGGTTCATTGGTCAGAATTGTCTTACAAAGTTCGAATGCATTTTTAAACTCATTGTCATGTATTATTTTAGTACCTTTCTTTAAACACTTCGTTAGCGGCTTTGTAATTTTTGCGAAGTCTTTTATAAACTTGCGGTAAAATCCTAAAAGTCCTAAAAAAGATTTTATTTACTTTGCTGTGTTTGGTAATGGGAATTTTGAAATGGCTTTTATTTTATTCGGGTTAGGCCTAATTCCTTCCGGCGTAATTACGTGCCCTAAAAACTCGACATTTTGTCTTAAAAACTCTGACTTGTCTAGTTGGATTTTTTAATTTCGCGTCTCTTAGTTTTTGAAAAACTTGTTTTAGATTTGATATGTGTTCTTGAAGGCTGGTGGAAAAGATAATTATATCGTCCATATAGACTAGGCATATGCGGTTTTGTAAATCTTTTAACACGTGGTCCATGACCCTTTGAAAAGTGGCTGGGGCGTTTTTTAGCCCAAAAGGCATACGAAGGTACTCGTAGTGCCCGTGCTCTACGTTGAATGCGGTTTTTTGTACAGACTGAGGGTCCATTTCTATTTGATGGAAACCGCTCGCTAAGTCTAATGTGGTAAAGTAATTACACTTCCCGAGTTTGTCTAGGATGTCTTCGATGTTAGGTATCGGATAGCGATCGTCAATAGTCTTGTCGTTTATCTTCCTATAATCTACAACTATACGCCATTTTTTCTTGCCGGAGGCGTCCGCTTTTTTTGATACAATCCATATCGGACTTGACCAGGGGGGATTGACTATGTCTAATTACTCCGTCATTAAGCATTTTATTTATTTGTCTATTTACTTCTTCTTTGTGACAAAAAGGGAACCTATAGGTTTTAGTGTGAATCGGTAATTCGTCTGTCGTTTTTATTTGGTGTTTTACTGTATTTGTAAATGTTAGTTTAGAGTCGTCATTATGAAAAATGTCGGGGAAGTTTGAAATTAATTTTAAAATGGCATTTTTCTCTTCTTCATTCATGTGGTCTATTCTGATATTATTTAACATGTCTGTATTTTTTATATTTGTCTGATAATTGGGCATAAAGTTTTCAATGTGATAAAAGTCAAATTGGTCACCTTGTAGCTGTTGGGCTTTAAAAGGTCGGTTAAATTCTAGACATATAGTTTTGTCTGTAACATTTTGTATTTCAAATCTAGCATGGTAATTTTCTGCAACCGTAAGGGTTTCAGGGATATAAAATCCATTAATATTAGTTTCGGGTATTAGTATTTCTCCATAAGGTATATTTACTGGGAATGGTCGTTCTAGGCATTCGCGAGGTGGAATTTCTATTTTATATTTGTTTTGTGAATTTTGATCTCTGTAATGAAATGGTATTTGTACTGTATCGTTAAATAGTACCTGGTTTGTAAAATCCATTGTTAACTTGAGATTTCGTAACTCGTCTAGTCCAATGATGCCGTCAAAGTAGTCAGAAAAAGGGAACAAAGTGAATTCTATGTTACCTTTAGTTTGAAATTCCTCAAATGCAGGAATTAATGCTTTGCATACTACTTCGCGATTTCCCATTGGTGTTTTTAATACCGAAGGGGCTTTGTATATGTATTCTGGGAAATATAGTTCGGCAATACTAGGTCTTAACATTGAGACATTACAACCTGTATCTATTAGTAATTTTATATTGGGTTTATTTATTTGAATATACGGCAACGCGTTTACATATGCGTTAAGGGCTATATCTGGTCCTCTGTATTCGAAGTACTGTGAAAATTTTCATCGTCATTATTTATCTGTTCGCTGTCCGGATTTTGCATAAAATTTAAGAAATTGTCCGTGTATAATTCTGGATACATGTCTGGAGGGTACTCATTAAATCGTTCTTTCATTTCGTCATTAAAATAGAAAGGATCTTTTGAGGAAATATTATTTAATTCTTCAGCTATATATTTGGGGGTTGGTTTAGGTTGAAACCACGGAAATTTACTTTGAATTTGTTGTGCATTCAAAGGTCTTTGTTGGGAGAAGTTATTTTGTTGTCTTTGTGTAGAAGATTGTCGGCTTTGTGTGGACATTGGTGTTGGTTGGTATTGTCTAAATTGATTTTGTCTGAATACATTACTGTTATTTGTGTTTTGTCTAAATGTTTGCGAGTTTGTTGGGAAATGTTGGGGAATAAATCTCGGCTGAATATTTATCGGTTGGCTGGGAAATACAGGTTTCTGATAATTATTTTGGAAATTTCCAATTGGCATTTTATAATTTTGATTTTGTAAATTTGGAAAATTTGGTTTTAAAAATTGTGAATTTACTTGTTTTTTCTGCATACGATTTCTAAATTCTAAATCAGCTTCTTCTTCTCTGACATAGCCTATGGCTTGTTCAATGCTATTTGGGTTTTTACATTTAACAATTATTTGTGTATTTCCGGATAAATTATTAATGTACGTTTTTAAAGCAATTTTTTCATAGTATTCGATTTTTATTCTTTTGGTCTCAATATTCTCACCAACTTCGTTTAATTTTGCAACTAATAGACTTCTAAGAGTCTGTAACCTTAAGCCAAATTCTATTAGATTTTCATTTTTATTCAGGGTGGTGGACATAAGGTCATTAAGTAGGGTGTCCTCGCTACGTCCGTCTGAGAAAGTTTGCGTCAGTATTTGTTTAATCAAGGGCCAGGTGTTTAATTCATGTCTGGGGCCAATAATTTCTGAAGCGTGCCCTCTGAGGCGTGAAACTATCGTATTTACTACACATTTATTAATTGGGTTATTAAGCTCTCTTAAATTTTGAAATGTGGACACTAGGTCCTCACAAGCTCTTATGAATGGTGTTAAGAGATGTTTATCTCCATTAAAAAGAGGAATATTGTCTGAGTAAATTCTGTATAAAGATGAGTCCATTTTTTTTTTTTATGCAAGTATGAACAAAAATACCTATATGTTACGAAGGGTAATGGAATCTGACCACTTACCTACAAATATAAGCAAATCTTATATTTGTCACTAAATGCCTGTTCTTATGATGAGTGTTGGAATCTGACCACACACTAACAATTGTAGAAAGTCTATCAATTGCCACTAAGCTAGAATTATTGATATGTGAGTATGAATAAAATACCTATATGTTACGAAGGGTAATGGAATCTGACCACTTACCTACAAATATAAGCAAGTCTTATATTTGTCACTAAAAAATATCTGTTCTTAGGATGAGTGCTGGAATCTGACCACACACTAACAATTGTAGAAAGTCTATCAATTGCCACTAAGCTAAAGTTGTTTTTATTCCTGTCGTTATGATGGATACTGGAATCTGACCACGTATCAATTATTATAAGCAAGTCTTATAATAATCACTAGACTATGAGAACGTATTAGTTGAATTACAAAAATTGAAGAACAAATTTTCTTCAAACAAATATTTTAAACTGAATAGTATTTTTTTCAGTCGAAAACAAATGAAAAATATGTTTCTCTTAAAATTACGTGTATCTAGATTGATACTCTACAGGATAATTATTTTTGTTAAATAAAACCTTGTAGTTGTTCACAATGAACGGCCTAATAGCTACTTTTTTCCGGAGAGAATCTAAAATGATTTTTAGAAACTTGGAAAGAAACAGAAGGATTAAACTCGACTTACCTCGATGGTTTGCGTTGTCTGTCCGTCTGGAGATTCGTCACTGCTGGGCTGGAACTCGAACTTTCACTTTTCTAAACTTTTGAGCAATAAAGAATTGAGATTCACGATATTTTTCCGTAAAATACCTTTGCTCATCCTACCGACTGCGCCATTTATGTATTTGATGTTAAATACTTCGTTTTTAAAAAGCAAATAATTCGAAAAACAAGCAATTTATTATTCGTATTTGAATTTACAAGTAACGTATGGTTCAAACAATGAGCGAAATCTGCCTTGGTAATCGCAGTCACATATATTTATAAACTATGCTTTGCAATGTCAGCAGAAGCTGTAATCGTAAAAATGATATCAAGTTAGCATTCATAATTCAGGACTCTCAGGTGAGCTCACGTATCAGTGCTTTATTGCTTTCATAACAGGTTTAAACTCTGCCAGAGACAATAAGCTCCGCCGCTTCACGACGGGCGCGCTACTCACTTTTAGTGCACTTTTTATTTCACATGCCAAGTTGGGTCGCTGTGCGACTTGCTTGACTCAGACCAGCCTAACTTGCTTTTTGGCTTACTTCTTAACTAGTGTAGCTCTAGACAAAGACAATAAGCTCCGCCGCATCGCGACGGACGCTGATCAATTTTTAGTGCACTTTCCAATTCTTGTATCAAGTCGGGTCGATGCGCGACTTGCTTGGATCTGAACTGTTTAACTTGAATTTGAGTTCTCACCACGGCCACACAGGCTCGGCGCTCCACGGCGGGTCGGTCCAATTTTAGTGTTCTTCTGAATTTTGTGAAAGCATAGATAGAGACTATCACATTACAAAATCCAAGTGTACCATATCAGACTCTAGTTTAGAACTTTGTTCAAGTCTGCAGACAATGCAATAACGTTTTTTAACCCTTTCACACATTGTAACTTATAGACACTCTAGTAATATTAAGCTTAACATTAGTAGATGCCAGGAACACATCCTCACATAAGCCACAAGGGTATTAGCGCCCTGTACAGGACTTATCTCCGCTCTCTTACTAACAGCAAAGGGTATAATCGCCTTAGCACCACTGTTCACTAACCTTCTTCTCAACTCGGAGAGTTTAGCGCTTTCTCGAGGACTTCTTGGTCCAGCTCTCGGTGTCCCTGGGGTATGAGCGCCCTAGAGCACCAACCACTCACAGACTCAGGAAAGTACGAAGAGAAGAAAGAACACATGGAGCACCCGAGGATTACGGCGGCCTTCGATGCAGGCAGCCTCACAACCACAGTCACAGCTGCCCCATCCACTGCCACTCTTCTCCTCGATGACACACAACATAGCCGTCCAAGTTCCTTGGACAGATTCCCGCCATTATACGGATTCATGGCAACAGGCACACCCGAAAACGCTATCTCGGGCCCATACACTGCGCTTCGCGAGTGCCCCGACCACGACCTGCCTGAGATGGTCGATTTAGAACAAAGGCTGCAAAGTCTTGACACCCCGGCACGGGAAAGCCGCCAGCTCTGTGCCGTGCTTATAATGCCGAATTTCGTCTGTCTACGTTTGCATCACATTTAGGATGAAAAACTTACTGAGTGCTAGAAATGCTCTTATTTATAATCTTATCTGGGGTATTTCTTTTTAGCTGATGTAAGGGTTTTGTGGTATTATGTCTTGTGTGTGGCAATTTTATTTAATCTTCAATTAAACAAAGTAAGAGGATTACGACTTTGGTACCTTCTTTAGGTATTATTTTTAGTATTCACTACTATTTGTAAATTAATTTTACCCTCTGTTGGAATACCTTGGTATTTTAGTTTTTATTGTACCTTTATTAGTATATATGTTTTGCATTAAAACGATATATTATAAAATCAATTTAAATATTGAAAACAAATAATTAAAACAATGAAGTTTCCAATATTGTGTTTGTTTTTCTATTTTATATACTTAGTTTTCGACATTCCGGTATCTAAAAATCGTTAAAAATACATACTTTTCAAGTAAAAATATGTCCTTATTTTTAAAATGTTTCAAATAAGTTAATGAAATACAACAAACTTAATCCAGCGCTTTTCTTTGGCAGTAATCTTATTTTCTCATCTGAACAACATTGAAAGTAGGTAATTTATTTCCATCAGGAGACGAACGTACTTCCAATATCGATAAAATAAGTGACATAAAATACCGGACATTGAATAGAAATAAATAATGTTTAAAGAGATAAAGGAGAAGCTGAAGAGAATCATAATATTCAAAAACATGATTGATGATCAACTGGAAATTATTTACATCAATATCAAATTTATTTATACGGTGAAAAGCTGACAAGAGTAATAGGAGTAAGTGGATAGAGTAGAATGTAATCCATCTTAATTGTTTTAACTTTGTAGAATTTCATAGTAAATCTTACACTGAGTGGTCCCTTTTTTTAATCACTTACTTAACTTCGGCTTATTACTTGGAAGTTTTGCGGGAACCCCCTTATTTTCGTGGCTCACATCGCATGGGTTGGTGCAATGCGCGCCTTCAAAGCGAACATCTTTAGCAAGACGTCTATATTTGAGCGTGCGTGCGTGCTCAGCCTGTGCGTGTTCATATTTGTACGCGCTTTTAGATTTGAAAGAATACTTATACTTATGTGATACTTAAATGATTAATTTATTATTTTTTTCTAGAAACTAGTTTGTTACCTCTAACTTTGAAATGATATAAGAGTAAGTTAAATGGATTACCTGTTTAATTAAAATTCTTTTTTTTCAGAAACCTAATTACACTTTATTAGACTCTTATCATTTCATTAGTTTCATAAAAGAGGCATTATAGTTGGTACGACACGCAATTTATTACAAATACCTTCCAAATGAAATAATGGATAACCTAATAGTATAATTATAGAAATGGAACAATAAAAAAATGCCTTGGACTTGGAATAAACACAAACTCGTATAGATACGATTTATGCTCGAAGATAAAAATTATTAAAAATAGAAGGAAAATGAGTATATACTTCATTCATTCATATAAGCACATAAAAAAATGTAATACCTGTGCTCACAGAGTGACCCACTGTCGGCCTTCAGTCATATATCGTTCTCTAACATAGGCGCGCGGTGCATTACAAATGCACTAAATCAATTTATGTAGTATCGCGCGCCTATGCTAGAATTTTGTATGTCCAAAGTTGTGAAGTGGGTAGGAACCTCTGATGTAAAGATAACACTAACGTAGTTTTCCGCAAAACACCAAAAACACTAGTGTATAGTATTTTTGGTGTTTTGTGGAAAACTATGTCAGTGTTATGTCCAAAGTAACATTTCACCGACTATTTTTTTACAATTTTCAACGTCAGAATTATTACAAATAATAGTCAAGCAGCGCCTTAAATTTTATAGTTATGTTATAACTTTGGAGCAACGTAGCTTGAACCTCGCAAATCTACTATTTACGTTTAACATTTACCAAAGTTGGTTTGACGTCAGAAATCTACTTACTACGTTAGCCCTGGAGTGAGTTGGAACCTTTGATGTGAAGATAATAGTGACGTAGTTTTCCACGAAACACCAAAACACTATATACTGCACTCAGTGCAGTATATACTTCACATCAAAGGTTCCAAGTCACTCCAGGACTACGACGGCTTCACGGTCAACGGAACTGAATCTGTATCATAAGGTTAGTGCTAAAATTAGATTAATAGTTTCAGATATTTGGTTTCTAAAAGCTTGCAAAGGTCATTCAGTATTTCCAAATTTTATTCAAGTTAAAATTCCAAATTATTCACACATTTGAAATAAAGTTACAATGTTTGCAAAGCAGAAATGGCTGGATTTTGAAATTAAGTATCTGTACAGTAAACGAAGTACACTTGAATTACAAGCATATGGACTTTACAAAAACCTTATCTATAAGTTAAATAATTTAGAACATGAACAATGGTGTGACTTTCAGAGGAATATGTTTATATCAATTAACGCAAAATTTATTAAGAAAATGTCGTCACAAAATAAAAAACTCAAAAGATTAATCGGTTGTACATCAAAAGAAAGTATTCCTCAAAAAGTTCTCAGCATTGTAGAAAATCATTCCTCATAGTCGTTTGATAAAGACGAAATTAATCTCCTTAACAAGGGATTAAATTTTGCTTTGCCTGCCTCTGAAATCATTTTAGATGAGATTGTTGCAAGTGTTGAAAGTTTTATTCAATACCTTCCTGATTCCTCTAAAGGATTTGCCAGAGAAGCTTGCAGAAATCAAATCAAATATTGTCACCAAAGTAAATAAAAAGTCAAAATCTACAAAAGACAGAAAAATTATCAAACGGTTGCGTGGAAAAGATTGTTTTTATTTAAAAGCTGATAAGGACAATAAGGTTGTTATTTTAGATAAAGAGGACTATTATGAAAGGGTAGACAATCTGATTATTAATGGTCCTTATAAAAAACTTTCTAGAAATCCATTACCAAAAATGGTTACTGAAGTAAGTAATGTACTTAAATCCTGCAACAACCTTATTACTCCAGCTTTAAATAGGAAGTTACATGTATCTAACCCAAGTGTACCTAGATTGTATTGCTTGCCTAAGATACATAAACCAGGAAAGTCGGTACGTCTTATTGTTTCAGCAATTGGATCGCCGACTTACCACCTATCAAAATGGTTAACAGAAGAGTTCGAAAATTTACCTATTGCATCACCTAGTTTCTCTGTGATTAATTGCAACAATTTCATTAATAAGGTGAACAATATCCAGTTGCAAGAAGATGAAATTTTGATCTCCTTTGACGTTTGTTCATTGTTTCCAAGTTTTCCGATACCACAGACCTTGGACTACCTTAAGGATCTACTCGAATTAAACAATCTCAGTCAAGATGTAGTAGAAGAATATCTTAAACTCACTAAACTTTGCATGAAACAAAATTGGTTCTGATTCAACGATAATTTCTTCGAACAACATGAAGGAACAGCAATGGGTAACTCTTTGTCACCATTCATTGCCAGTCTCTTCATGAACAGATTCGAGACGGAAGCAGAAGAAGAAATCGAGTATTTCCCCAGGGTTTGGCTTAGGTATGTGGATGATATTTTTGCAGTGTTCGATACAAAAATAGCTGATATTGATAATTTTTTATCTAAATTAAATAGTCGTTTCGCGTCAGTTAAATTCACATATTATGAAACTGAAAACTCTGGGACAACTACCATTTTTAGATGTATTAGTAATTAGAAATAGTAAAAATAACTTAGAATTTGACATTTACAGAAAAGATACCAGTACTCTAAGATATATCCCTAAGGACTGTCACCATTATGCTCAACACAAAATGGCGAGTTTTAATTTTCTAGTCCATCGTCTATTAAGCTTGAAAGAGAAAAGGCATTGATTAAGGATATAGCTGCGAGTAATGGATATTCAGTAAGTTTAATTGATAAAATAAGTAGAAAACGAAAGTTTAAAAAGTCGTTTCGAAATTACTTGACCTTTCAAAATGAAAGAGAAAATCCGAAATTTGTATCGATTCCATTCGATCTTCGATTCACCCGTAGTATTGGTAAGATTTTTAAAGATGTAGGTATGAGAGTGGTTCATTCATCGGGAAACAAACTACAACAACTTTTAGGCAATCCAAAAGACAAAATTGAAATAAAGGAAAAGTCGGGGATTTACGAAATTAGCTGTAAGGATTGTAAAATATGTTGGACAGACTAGACGATCAATTCAAACTAGATTCAAAGAGCATATAACCCATCTCAAATATAGTAGAACAGATAAGTCTAGTGTAGCCCAACATGCGTTTGAGAACAACCATGAAATAGATATTAGAAATTTAAGATTAATTAGCTTGGAAATTATAAAGTGTAAAAATAGTATGAATAGTGACCGAGGGCCTATCCCAAATAGCCCGCTTTATTGGTGAGTAGGTCACGGTTCACCAAACCGTGACGGATCGGTGAACCGGGACAATAGTTTAGGTATAAATAGGGTAGATTGTTAGCATAAGTTTAGTTTTAATCATCTCCAGATGATGCCAATTTGATTGGCGAAACGCGCGTCTAGTGCAGTATATAGTGTTTTGGTGTTTCGTGGAAAACTACGTCACTGTTAATACGTTGGGTGTGTTTTCAGATCATTATCCAACGTTGATTAGACGTTATTGGTAGCTGCCTAAGTAGGTTTAGGTAATTTTTGGGTAACCTTCCAACGTTGGTTAGACTTTTTTGACTGACATAGTTGTCTAGGAACGTCGGCTGGACGTGGCGTGAGACTTTTGGTCCTCGGCTTAACATAATGTCAAAATTAATGTCGATAATGCATATATTAGGAGATATTTAGTAATGATTTATACACCAACTGCAACGCACGGTCGAGATTAGCGTGATTATTTGGAATTAACGTTAGTGTTAATGCAGATTTCTGCACCTGAGCGTACTATAAGTTGGTATAGGTAAAATTAATTAACCTTAACGTCGCTGTTAGTAAAAATAATTGCACTTATCATAACGGTAAATGGGAAATCGTGTATTTATTTGGAACTATCACAACAAGTAGTCAGCTAGGTAATAGTTCCCGACTTCACCATATTTTCTGGTTCCACAGAAGGAAACAATAGGCGGCCATGTTGATAATGTGTTTACAATTATTTTAAATACACAAAATTTGCCTCTTTTTTCAAATGAAGTAAGCAAAAAGTTTTTATTTATTCGTAAAATGAATTATACAATATTTCAATTGCATTTTCTGTGGGAAAGGAAAATATTTTTTTAAAATTAAAAAAATTAAAATTGGTTTCACTATATTTTTCGACCTACCTTATTTATATTCGTTTCTGTTACTATTTTGAGTGTATATTTTTTTGTTTTTATTTTGTTTTTAAAGCTTTCTTGTTACTTTTTAAATAATCTCTTTATTCAATACTAATATTCCGTACCCATCCTTTCCTGGCAAGAAATGCTCATACCTCCTTGCAGTTCTTGCTGGGTAGTAACAATTTATATTAAGCAAACTCGAATACTGTAACTGCTGTATGTATGTGTAGTTAATACGTTAAAGTCAATACTTTTATTTCAAGTTAATATTTTTTTGTACAATTGTTAAATTGTTGCTAGCTAAACTGAGCACAAAGACCTATATTGAAAAAGTAAACGAGTGAACAATACTTAAATCCGGCTCTACGTTCCGTAGCGTCTTACCCCGGCCGTCCCGTCACAATATAGGTTTCGCTGACTATATGTCGCACACCGACATTTAGTTGCGAACAGCAACGTCGGTTTGTCATCAGAATGTTGCTTGGGGTGCTTATATGGGATGAATGGACTATAGTGAGGGCAAGTTTTTTTGCATTTTTCGATTCAGAACTATTCCACCTCAACGACCGTTGTTTAAAATATGTGCAAATATGAGGTTTATTACCCCTTGCAAAAAGTAATTGTATTAATACGAATAGTATCCAGCGTCTAAGAAAATACAGTAAGAATGTGTATTACATTACTGTTATAGGCAGTATTCGAGTTTAAGTCTTCATCACCATCAATCTGACATAATAAAAAATATTGCGCTTGCAATAATTTTACTATTTTCAGCGGCGATACAAGTGAGCGCAACAATTTTTACTTTCTTATACCTAATATAAGGAAGTATAGTAATCGTGATTTTTTTTCCATTCTGACTATTTTCCAAATGATGTCTATCGGTGTGTGTGTGTGCGTGCGTGCGTGCGTGCGTGCGTGCGTGTGTGTGTGTATCAGCGATAACTCAAAACCTTCCCAAATTTGGCAGTTAAGATTGTCAACAACATTTTAGGTGACACATTAAATATGGTGAATGTGGTAATACCAGAAGAGACACAATGAATGAAAGAAGAAAAAAGGTACAGTTTCTGGAAAAAAAAATTATAATTTGTTATTGTATTTCTGGTTAAATCTAGACGAATTATAAAGAAAAAAACATAACTGTATGGAAAAAGTCTGTCTGTATGTCTAGTACCGCGTTAGCAGCCACAGCTTTTGAGATAAAGCTTTTAAAATTTGGTACACATGTTCTTAAGACCAAAGACAATGACAAATTCGATGATGTGCAAAATTGGCCAGCTGAAAGGGGATCCACTGGACCCAAACTTTTTTGTATTTGCCGTTACAAAAAAATATGTTCTTGATGAAAGATTATAAATGATTATTACAAACCAATAAAATATATTTTCCATCTACTTAAATAAAGCTGATGTAAACTTAAATTTTTTAAACATTTGACCAGAAATTATTAAAATATGTGGCATGAATTATTATTGACAGTATCGAATGACGATGATAATTAATTATTTAAAAATTTTAATGAAACCTTTCAAGGTACGCTATTAAAATTAAATTAAGATAAGTGAAGAAATAAATAGAATGATTTTTTTTACATTAGGATGATATTATACTGGTATAAGAAAGTTATGTGCAGGCCACATCAGATATTTTGTTTCTACATTATAGTCGCCATAACTATAACTCATAATAATAGTAACTAACTAATATAACTCATAGAAGTAACTACACATAACTAATAGTAATTATAACATGACACAGAAATATATAAATATTACCCTAATAAGAAAATACAACAATTAATTAGGTAATTAAAATGTTAATTTAAAACTAATATATTCATTTTTGTATAAAATTGGTACCTTTGTACCAACAAATATGGAAGAGATAAATTGATATAACTTGAAACAGAAAAAAGAATGATAAACGTTTTGAATCTTATGCAGCCAAAAATACAAGTATTTAATCAATGAGAAGGCGTATTTTTGGTTGCATGCAATTTTATATTGAGTTAAATGATGGCAAATAAAAATATATTTGACTTTTTATGGTATCTACATTTAATTTACAATGAAAGCTATTTCTATTGTTTTTAATGATTAAGAAATGTGTGAAAATAGCGGCATCACGGTCAACTATGAATGTGTGTTACGCTCCAGATAAAATCAAACACAATATTCAGCCCCAACATATTCTTATTTAATATTTGTTAAAATATTAACATATTTTAATAACCGTTATTTCCTTTAAGGGCGCGTTTGCATATCCCAATTATCTTCAGAATGTTCGTATTTCATTATTAACTTTTCCTAAAAACAACTCAACAGAATTGAAATTGCCTATACATATACTATCAGCATATACCATTAATATTATTCGCGTATATCCTGAGGAACAATATGCAACATCCTGAATAGTTCAGCCCATTTGCATCATAATTCGCACATAAATGATGCAAGAAAAATTGGAACATAATTTTGCAGTATCAGCTACTACTCATCTAGTCTTTGCAATGAAATGAGATAAACTCAGATATTCATTGAAGAGTTGACGTTCTCAACGTTGTAGAATTGCTGGATGTCCAGGCGTTGAAGCAGTTTTTGTAGAATCTCGATAGTCTCTATCCACTACAAGAATATCATTTTCCTTTTGCTTTAATTGTGACTTCAATTGACTATATCCTCGACATTTAGAGACCATACTTCTAGAATTTATGGAACAATGATGTACAAATATTTCGAATGAAATTAATTCGAGATACATTGATAGTATAAGAGTTTGGCTTCAAGAAGATGAGATTATAATAGTGTGTTGAGACTATCGAGATTCTATGGAATTACTCGAAAAACTTGGCAAACAACATCATATTTCCAACTGTGAGAATATCCACTGAAGATACGAATTCATCTCATTTTATTAAAAAGACGAGATTGATAGTAGAAGCTGGATATATACATATTAAAACTATGTAGGTTGATGTAAACTCGCAAACATTCATTCCATGCCTTTGTCTTGTGGACGAAGCTAAGACATCTTTCCTTTAATATGTTCTTTGTTGCACATTTACCCGTCTAACTGATTGACACACCAACCGACATAGGACAATATTTTTTTGTGTTTGAGGTCCTCCTTAGAAAACTGTTCTATTAACTTGCCAACGTCAAATCCAAAAAAAATCCTATATTGAATCAATTTGTCTAAAAGATTTTCCACAGATTTAAAATATGTTCTAATTAATTAATATAATCATTACACCTGTGTATATTGCCAATCACATTTCTGAAGCACTGATTAATAAATACCATTCTGATGTCAGGTGCAGATACGATATCTGCTAGAGTGTGGTAGAAAAGTCTCGTAAGGTAAAAGTTGTACAAGAGCGAGGCGATGTGATAACCTTCATACGGTCAATGGCGGTTAAACAGAATCATTTGCTTGAATTTTCTCATCTTACGCTGGACTACCTGAGAGACTTGATTCAATAATCAAGGAGCACCAGATATATTATGTACTTAGTAGACACCAATGTATCTAGCAAGCAAATTTGGCTTCCGTCATACGTGCAATATAAATTACAAAAAGCAATTGGACGAACTTCGAGAAAATCCTTTCATTTCGAGGCTTAGAGTTTATTCGCGCTATCGCAATGCATTAAAGTACAAGCTGTGGAAATTTTATGTAGTACACTATGGAGAGATCATAATCCTAATAAACCTTCTATTGTGAGTTCTGAATACTTTTCGTAACTAAATAATTTGATATATTTTACTTGCCATGCGTGTTCTGAATAGGAAGAAGTGGCATACTGGATGTGGGAGTACCCCTCATAATCCGTATTTCAGCACCTCCGTCGCAACCTTGTATGGGTGTAACGACAATCTGCACCTGGAGAAGAAAAAAAGGATTAATTAACTATATGCCAAAACATGCATATATAAAGAAATTTCAACAGTACAGTCTAAAGATAGAAATTAAATAGAAATATTATTTTTCTCATAATATGATGTTTACAAATACGACAATTAGTAGCAAAATTAGATTCATTCCTCATACGCAGGGTGTCTCATAAGTCGTGTGCCAGACTGGGTGATAGGGAATGTACTTTTTGGCATATCATTTATTTGAACGTGAGTGAGTCCAATTTATATTTTTTATAAAATGCGTATGTTAATCTAGCATTTCTATTGTCAACCCTTATTACTAATGTTTTAATATTGATATAGTTTTAAGTAAATTTAAATAAATTTTCTTTTGATAAAACACGTATAAAAACACAGGTTATATAAAGTTTATTTCAAACTTATTTACAACATTAATAAACGTCAGCACCTTTGACCACGGTAAAGGGATCAAGGTTGCCGACGGTTTTTATGTTGTATATCAGTAAGAACTGACCTGTACCTCTGCTAGTAGCGAGATTTAAAAAAATATATGAACTTGAACCATTAATTTCATGAGAAGCATCACCTCCTGAATTTTTTTGCTCATAATTTCCGGACATATATATAAAGTAATTACGTATTTAAATAATAGTGTTAGTTGAGTTCCTGCATTGATTAAGAATTTTATACATTTTCCTTAACTGTATCGTGAATTTATTAAATATTGTTTTACAAGTACCTTCTTTCTTACTTGGAACTGAGATTGCAGAAGATCCATTGAAGTGTTGCAATGATCCTCTTTGTAGTTTTCTTCCATTTCAGGAATCACTTGGAGACGGTTTGAGAAAAGTATTTTATTGAATCATCCAAACACGTAGCTTTCCCGGATACACTGTCAGTTTATAAAATTTCAATTACTTATTTTACGAGAATTGTTCGTGACACCAACGATGTTGACTTAGAATTAGCACAATGATTATTAATGAAAATAATATACCGGATATGTATGCAATATAATCCGCTAATTCTGAACCAGTTCTGGTAGTTACCGTAGCGCCCTGTTCATTCGAAATATAATATTATTAAATAAATGCAATTTTAAAAATAGAAAAACAATAACATTTCACAAAATATATAAGTTATATAAGTTACTTATTACATGTTATTAAATTATCGACTTGGTAGAGTAGTTGGCTAGAGCGCGCGATGGCAATTGTGATTAGATAATTTTCTATCGTAGCTGGGGTTCGAATCTCGCCTCGGCACTGGTAATGTCGGTGGGAATGATTGTGTCCACAATGTTTCATCAGTGTAATCCTCGTCCGTACAGCTTCAGCTTTGGAATCGGAGGTTGTCTAATTTCTGTGGTGTTTATTATTTGTAAAAGAACTACATACCAAATAATAATAAATTCTGAGATCACGAATTAAATTTTAAATGCATGTCAGCTCTGCGCACAGTGGTACAAAAACAATTTATTTCGGCCAAAAATAAAAAAAGCAACCTTCCTGGAATCAGACCGAAGTATATGGAAATGCTAGTAGGACAATTATAGTATTCAGATATGTAAATATTTGCCACTATAAAAATTTATTCAATTACGTATAAGCCTTTAAACAGCTAAGATCTTTAACTGTTTTCTATTGTGCAATTAATGGTAAAATAATCCCTTTCCATTTTGTTGCATATCTCGGAATTGGGGACGTCCAAGTACTTGAATAGCAATTCAAAAGAAAGCTGAAGGTATGTATTTTAATGTGCTTATGATATTTTGTAAATACGTTAATCCGTTTTCCTGTGTTAAAATTTTAATTAATCGCTTGCAGAAATACATCGTTTCTTTTATTTAAATTTTTTATTTGAGTTATAAAAAATGTCCACATTTGTCCACAATTTTTGAGTATTCATTTTAAAGCTTCAAGTATGTTGTTTAAAAACATATTGTCACATTTTGATTTTAGCCGCTTTTTCGTTAGAAAGACATATCTAAAGATACATGGGGCTGATTTTACAAAATGCTGTAATGTATTTTCTAAAAAAAAAAAAAAAAAGATTTGTAATGCAAAAAAAGATTTGTAGTTGCAAAATGCATTTTGTTCGTCAATAAATGTCTGTGAAATTATGGGCTTTCCGAAATATGTCAATAATGCAGAACGAAACGCACTCTCGAAAAAATTCGTAATATTTGCTTTAAATTCGCGTCAAAATGGAAACAATCTGAATCACTTTTCGGTATTGTTACGTAAATAACTATTATACAGTGTATATTACTAAACATTTTAGAAATCATTTTAGTATTTCATATTAATTGAAAATTGGAAAAAACAAAATAATTTAAAAAATGTGAATATGACTGCTCTTTTAAATATATATTTGTACGAAGATGATGGTAACAGAAGATTAACTTATTGTGTATGGTTACTTGCAATACCGCTATCCGAATTTTGTTTCTTTGACTAGTTTAATGATTTCTTTGACACCAGGTATATTACTCAAAATAGATTATAATATATGAAATTTGTGTACTTGAAAAATCTTCTACTAATGAAAAATTGTCGGAAACAGGACTATAGATTAAAATAAAACGCTACCTAGCCTACGTTTCACTTAATATACTTAAACCTATTCAGGGCTCAATAGCCAATTAATAATGAAAATCTAAAACAGAGAATTTTTATAATATCTGTAGGCACAATAGTTTAGAACCTACCCAATTTCCATCTTAGTGAAATATATTAAAAAATTAATAAACACATACCGGCTGTAACAGGATCATTGTACATCCCCCTTCTCCTTTAGTTTTGGATATAATTGATTGAAATTTGGGATACCCTTTATACATAATAATCGGCACTTTTTGACATACAAGTGTTTTTTCTTCACTTCCAGTTTCGCGATAAGTGACACTAACTTTCGATTTTTAAATGGAACACCCTGTATATTACTGCATTTTTGAATTCTGCATAACTTTTTGATTCCAACGATACCAAATAAGTGACATTTCAAACGTCAATATTATTTATAATATAATTTTTAGTTTTCCATTTAAGTGTGCCATGACGGTTCCGATTTATTCTAAATTACCCGTGTAATGCTAGTAAAATCGAAATCTCGTCAAAAATACTAAATTACGTGATTTATGAGCAAATAAGTTTCATCAAAATGTTTTTGGGGAAAAACTCAATGTTTTCAAATGGAACCATACTGGTACCGTGGTACCATTTATTAGTACTATTAATAAGGAATTTATTCATATGTAGTATTAAAATGTGCGATAAATACGAACAAAATTACATCTAAAAGAAAATAAGAAAATACAATTTTGTTCTAATTAAATACATTTAACCGAAATATTTCAACGTTTACGAAAAGAAAATCTCAAAATTCAACCGGACAAGTGCGAATTCTTCCGCAAAGAAGTCACCTCATCACTAAAAATGGTGTAAAGCCAAACCCAATTAAAATTGACGATATTCTAAATTTTCTTCAGCCTAAAAATTCCAAAGAAATACAATCATTCTTAGGTCTAGCTGGTTTCTATAGGAGATTCATTCCTAATTTCTCTAAGATATCCAAGCCATTGACAAAATTACTGCAAAAAGACATCCCCTTTAATTTCGACAATGACTGTACAAATTCCTCTGAAAATTTGAAACAAGCTTTAACAACTGCACCGATTTTAATATACCTTAATTTTAACGATACTTTCATACTAACCACAGTTGTTAGCGCATTCGTGATAGGTGCAGTGCTATGACAGGGCCCTATAGGCAAGTACCTATCCATTGCATACGCATCTAGAACATTATACAGTGCCAAAACAAAGTACTCTACCATAGAACGTGAGCTCTTAGCAATAGTCTGGTCAGTTAAGTATTTGAGACCATATTTATTCGGCAGAAAACTCACGTTAGTTACTGACCACAGACCACTTACCTGGCTGATCTCTATAAAGGACCAAGGAAGCAGGCTAGCTCGTTGGCGCTTAAAACTGAAAGAATATGACTACGAAGTCATATATAAACCAGGTAAGATAAACAGAAACGCCGAGTCGTTATCTAGAATCAAACTAAACTATGTTAAAGATTGTGTCACCTTTCAAATATCTATTTTAGCCGCAAATTCAGATGACGAACAAAATTCCGACAATAAAGATTCTGATGATAAAGTTACAGACAAACAATTTTTTCAAGAATTTAATGCTTTCGTAAATTTGTACAAGAAAAAATCGTTAATCGATTATTCTAAAATCCAATTTTCTAACAAACAATTATTAGACAAAGAAAACAAAAATATCATAACATTCTTCCAACGACATCAACTGGAAGATTTTCACTATAAAATAATAGGATATTTTTGAGGAACATCCCGATTTTGGTATCGCTAAAATTAACATACTTTCGAGTAAATCTGTCAGAAATCAAAAATATTTTATCATCCCATTACCGTTTGAGCTAGAATTTGTCAATGAAACTTTATTTTATACATTATTCAAATATCAAAATATCTCAATCTTTGATGCATAGATCTGTAGAAAATAATTTAGATTTACCTACGTTAGAACTTCTATCATTTATCTTTGCGGAAAAAGTATTGAAACTAGTAATTTGCCAGAACATCGTTGAAACTCCAAATAATTACCAATTTCCTATTATTTTAGACCAAAATCATACAGGTAAAAGTAACTTACACCGTGGGATAAACGAAACTATTCGGAGAATAAAGGTAAAATATAATTGGCAAGGTTTAATTAAAGACGTTGAAAACTTGTATATAAGGAATGTCAAAAGACAAAAATTTGCCGCAAAAATCTCAGCAATCCTTTAGTTGTTACAGAAACCCCATGAACACCTTTTGAACGTATCAGTATTGATATATTCGAAACACCGAATAGAAATTACGCTTTAATAGTCCAAGATGAATTAACAATATCACACAAGCGTACACTTTAAAAGACAAAACGGCGAAATCGGTTGTTAATAGTTTATTGATATATTTTCAACATTTTGGCACACCCTTACGAGTACATTGTGACTATGGTCGTGAATTTGACAACAGCCTACTCAAAGACCTATGTACTCTATATGACATAAAATTAACGTACTCTATCGTAGGACACCCGTAATCGAGGTTCACTCGAAAGATTCCACGCTACGTTAGCGGAAATGATAAGAATTCATATGACGGAAAATCCTGACGAACATCCACTCACTATACTGTCTTATGACGTTATTTGTTATAACAACTCAGTTAATAAAATGCACGGATTTACACCGTATGAGCTAATCTGCGGGCATACCTCAAACAGACCATCCGAAAAACTTTACGAGCAGAGAGACTTGATAACTATTTAGTACGAGACCTTAATAATCGAATATATCATTATTATAAATTAGCGAGAGAAAGAACGCATCTACAAAAGGAAAAAGCAAAAGTCCCCTTTTGACAAAAATGTTCCCGAAAACCGACCCTAATATTAAATTGGCAATAAAATGTACGTTAAAGAATCAAAAATAAATTACACAATAAATTTAATGACCCTTTCGAAATATACGAAATTTTCCAAAATTCTGCTATCTTACTTAATCCTGATGTTAACCAAAGAAGCAAAGTAAACTTTGACCGAATGAAACCGTATTTTGAAAATTAAATTTATTTTCGGGTTTCTCCTGCTAATCGGATCGGCAGTGTCACAATACAAAATAAGACCTGTAATAACACCATCGGAGTATATTACCACAGAGACACCAATATCGTAATAACCAATGAAAAATGGACATTTAACAAAAACGATAAAATTTTAGAGACCACCCTTAACCATGCATACCATAATATGAACACTTTCACGAGCGAAGTTAAGATTCACCTTAGCCTCCTCAAACAAATTTCAAAATTCATTAAATCTAAATTCGATGAAGTCTATTCCGATACAAAACGCTACAAGCGCGGTATCCTAAATGGTATTGTTACTATTTTTAAATCAATTACTGGAAATTTAGATGGCGAAAACGGTTAGTACTATTCAGATTGTATCAATAAGATAAATAACGACGAACACCAACTTGAGATCCTGATCAAAAATCAAATATCAGTCACAACATCGGTTATTAAAAACTTTAATTTAACAAATCAAAAACTGCAACTCGATGAACAAACATTTAATAAAGACATCAAGGAAATTGTAAGTACTATTTTAAGCATGTCACACGATATTGAGATAATTCAAACAAAATTAAAATTCTTAGAAATATGTGAATAACTTATGGCAAGTTACATGCTTATTAATGACAATTTAAATGATATTTTAAACTCAATAACTTTAGAACGGTTAAAAATAATATATTTATTTATTATTACTCCCGAACATTTGGTTTCTTCATTGCAAGAAATTTCACAGAATTTGCACAAGAACAATTTGCCTCTCTTAGTTAAATTATCGGCAGTTGCTCAGTATCTGGACATTATTGAACTACAAGCACTTCTAGTAAATTCTAACCTAATGTTTGTATTGAACATATCAAATGTATATATATATATATATATATATATATATATATATATATATATATATATATATATATATATATATATATATATATATATATATATGTTTTTCAGGTTTTCGCGGGTGGTGAATGTTAAATTCGTTTTCCGGGTATACTCCCGCGTAGGTGATAGGCCCCGAGAGGGACCGTGGTTGTCTGAACGACGTTTCGGCAGAATCTCATCTGCCATCTTCAGGTTCTAACCGATAACTGCTTACTACGGCTTCTGGTTACTCGAACTGAAAAAACCGGAAAACGAATTTAACATATATATATATATATATATATATATATATATATATATATATATATATATATATATATATATATATATATATATATATATATATATATATATATATATATATATATATATATATATATATATATGTTAAATTCGTTTTCCGGGTATACTCCCGCGTAGGTGATAGGTCCCGAGAGGGGACCGTGGTTGTCTGAACGACGTTTCGGCAGAATCTCATCTGCAATCTTCAGGTTCTAACAGATAACTGCTTGCTGCGGCTTCTGGTTACTCGAACTGAAAATTTTCAGTTCTAAAATAATTAACAAATAATTACCTAACTATCATTAACTTGGAAATATGTGGTCGCATTAACAGAAGGATCTTACTAAGTAAATCAGGTTTAGTTTGCCGATAAATCTGGTTTAATAATCGAAACTAATTAATGACTAACTACTGCAAAATTAACTGATAAGACTAATTTATCCGAAATCATTGTAAAGTAAATCAGAATGAAAACAAGCCCTTTTTAAAAATATACACTAGGACCAAACTGTTTGTTCTATATGATTACTTAATAGGGAACAAAAAAAGTTCAAATTTAAGGACTAAATTTTACAAAAAAATTAGCTGTTTTCAGTGCTACCAACTTACTAACTTAAATTGTTAAATATATGGACTTTCATATTCTACATACAAAATTAGCTATTTCCAGTGCTGCCAAATTACTGACTAACATTATTATATTCTTGAAGTTGGAAATTTCACATGCAATCAACTATCTTACTAAGAACATTCTAAACAAATTATTATGCAAACATATTATTAATTAATATATACTTATTTTTATTTGATATTAACTTCTTTATTTATTTATTTATTTGACTTCTTGAACCATTCTCTTAAGAATTTATCACATACTAACCCGTGTTCTTGAAGTCAACTATTATAATTGATTGCAGTTTGAAATTAAAGATAATACAATATGAACGAACCTGTTACATTGGGGAGTTAAATGCCAAATATTAATTATTTTGTAAATACTGACCTATATATACTAATATATGTACTAATTATACACGGTGTAACAAAAAAACATGTCATAGACTAAATGGCAGATTCTGAGCAGCAGTAATGATTGTATAACTAAATTTACCTTTATTCAAAAATGCCTAAAAATTTTTATGAATGTTCAAAGTATTATTTGCTATATTTTCTGAGTCTTTGCCAGGTATTCTTTAAATTTAGTACTATACAGTAGTAGTAGTAATTCAATATTTTACGTAATCTACAAATTGAAATGGTCGTAAACTTAACAATAGTTTAAAATAAAAGCACTGCCTTGCCTATGTTTCGTTTAATATATTTTTAAACTTCTTTAGGGCGTATATTAAAAGAAACGTTTTTATTTTAACCTACTGTCCTGTTTCCGAAAATTTACATCTGTAGAAGAATTGTGTGTGTGTGTCCGTGCGCGTGCGTGCGTGCGTGGTTGTGTGCGTGCGTGCGTGCGTGTGCGTGCGTGCGTGTGTGGTTGTGTGCGTGAGTGCGTGCGTACGTGCGTGCGTGCGTGCGTGTGTGTATCCACGATAACTCAAAAAATACTAATGAAAGACTTCCCAAATTTAGTAGTTAAGATTTTCAACTACATTTTAGGTGATACATTAAATTTGGCGAATGTAGTACCACCAGAAGAGACAATTGAATGAAGAAAAACGGGAAATTTAGAGTAAAAACAATACTAGAAGAAAAACAAATAAAAATAACACTACAAAAGAAGAGACAGATTTTAGTACAAAAAAAGAAAAAAATTAATTTAAAATAAAAGATGCCAAAGCAAAGTCCACAATAGTTCAGTGTCTCACAGATAAGCATCTAGATCTAGTAAAAGATGCTGAAACAGCTAAAAAGATGCTGAAAGCACTGGAAGATATTTTTGAAATAAAAAGTGTTTTTACCAAATTAACTTGAAGAAAAAATTGTTAACTTTAAAAATAAAAAGGAATGAAAAATTAGAAGATTATTTTTTGAACTTTGACACAATAATTAGAGAACTAGAAAATGCCGGTTCGAAAATGGAAGAAGAAGAAGACAAAGTTTGTCATTTATTATTGACATTAAATGAAGATTATAACAATGTTATTACTGCCATAGAAACCGTGATTCAAAAAATATCAATGGATTTTGAAAAAAGCAAGGCTATTAGACGAAGAACTAAAAATAAAAACTATAGAGAGTACATACAGAAACTCAACCAGCGAAGAAGTATCAACAACACATTATAAATGCTATAGATGTGGTAAAAAGGTCATAAAATATCTGAATGCAAAAGTAATGATAGAGGAAGGTACATTAGACGAGGTAGTCAAAGAAGAGGCTACTTCAGGCCTACTTCAAGAGGAAATAATTTTGTGCCCAGACAGAGAGAAAATGAAAATGCAAATCAAGCAGTGAAACAAATATCCTTTATTTACAGTGTGAATATCAAAATGAAATGGTAAGAAAACAAAACAACATTTTCATTTTAGACTCGGGTGCAACAGAAAATTTAGTAACCAACAAACTAGAAAGGTTTATAAAAGACATTGTTGTTTTAGACAAATAGAAATTTGTGTAGCAAATAGACAAGTTAGGATGGCAAGGAAAAGGGGGATTGTTGACGGGATTTGTCAGAAAAAAAAAATACAAATTTACGCACTAATAGTAGAAGGGATGCAACAAAACTTAATTTCAGTGTCTCAATTAATTAAAAAGGGATATATAGTGACATTTCAGAAAGAAAAAGCAAAGATAACTGGACAAAATTTTAAATTTAACTGTTAAAATCAAAATAATCTATATATGATTGAAATACAAGTGAATGAAAATAAGAAAGATGCATGTAATAAAATAGTAGTTATAGGAGAAAATTTATGTTACCAAAGCCTAGGACATTTAAACAGAAAAGGATTAAAAATATTGGATTTACATTACTCCAAAAATGTTGGCTCAACCTGTCAAGAAGGAAGGGCGACAAGAAAACCATTTTATTGATTTGAGAAGAAATCCAAACAAATCGATGATCATATACACTCAGATATAGCAGGTTCAGTGACACGAGTCGCAAAAGAAGGGTACATGTATTTTCAGTTAATAATAGATGACTATTCACATTTTATAGAAGTTAAACTTTTAAAGTCCAAAAGTTAAACAGGTGAAAACCTTACAAATTATATAAAGATGTTAAAAACACAACATGGACATAAAACAAAGAAGATACGTTATGACAATGGAGTGGAATATTCATTAAACTATTTTAAAGTATTCTGTAAATCAAAGGGAATAGAGATTCAATATACCATTCCTTATAGTCCCCAACAAAATGGGATATTTGTGTGAATGCACAGAACACTCGTTGAGAAGGTTCGTACAAAACTAATAGAAACAAATTTACCCAAAGAACTGTGAGGAGAAGCTATATTGTGCTCAGCATATGAATTAAATAGATCCCCAACGAGTGCAAACAATGGAATTCCACCGAGTACAAGATGGTATGGAAGTAACGACTTAACAAAACTCAGAGTTTTTGGAGCACGCGCATGGGCAGTTGTACTTCCCAAACCAAGTAAATTGGAATTTATATCGGAAAGCTTAAGGATGATTGGATATGCAGGAAGAGGATACAGATTGTATAATTAAAAGACAAGAGAAATAACAATATCAAGAGATACTGTATCTGATGGAAACTATTTAAAATATAGTGAAAAAGAACAAGGAGATGAAAACTTACAAATACAAGAAAACCAAGTAGAATACTTAGAGAATTAAAATGAAATAAAGGAAAAGTAGATAATACAAGAGATAGAAAATATACATGTTCCAGAATATCATGAAATAGAAAATCAAGAAATAAGATGCAATAGATCAGGAAGAAATATAAGAAAATCAGAATACTTGAATAAATACGAAATATATTCTGCATATTGCTTACTATCAGATAGTGGCAAAGATCCAGAAAATTATGAAGAAGCAAAGAAGTTGAAAGAATGGAGTGAAAGTATAAGAAAACAATTAGAATCACATAAGAATCAAGAAACGTGGTCAGATGTAGAGTCATCAGGAATTATAAAACCAACTGAAACTAAGTGGGTATTTAAAACAAAAAAAGAATGGAACTAAAAAAGCGAGACCTGTTGCAAAAGGATTTCAGGTCAAGTAAGAGGTATATAGTAATCCATTTTACGCTCCTGTTGCAACAATGTCTTCAGTAAGAATTTTAGTTCCTCATGCATTACAATATAATTGGAAAATCGTACAGTTTGACATTCCATCAGCCTTTTTAAGTGGAATTTTAAAAACAAATGTCTACATTTATCCTCCAGAAGGTTTAAAAACTCAAGCGAAAGTTCTAAAATTAAATAGAGCTCTTTACGGACTTAAAGAAGCACCTAAAGTATGGAATGATAGACTTAGTGAATTTGCAATCAATACTAATCTCAAAAAGGTCAGATTATGATTATTGTCTTTACTTCATAAGTATATTTGGATGATAGTATGGGTAGATGATATATTGATAACTGGTATTGAAGAAGAAGTCAGTAAGACTGTACATTTATTAGAGAAAGAATTCAGTGCAAAGAATACGGGATAAGTCCACAATTTTCTAGGAATGTATATAACAAGAACAGAAGATGAAATTAAAATATCTCAGATTAAGCTTATAGAAAAAGTCTTGAAAATATTCAATATGAAAGACTGCAAAGGCATTCAAACTCCAATGGAAAGTGGATTTCAAATAATTCAAAGCGATGATATAATAGATGTACCTTTTAGACAGTTGATAGGTTGTTTACTATAGGTATTTATTAACTATGACAAGACCTGACATAATATTTAGAGTCTCATATTTGAGTAGAAACTTATATAAACTGACAAATGAAACTCGGAAAGCAGCAAAAAGAATATTAAGGTACCTACAAGAAACAAAGAATAAAGAGTTGGTATACAAGAAGAAAGAAGACGGAGATAAAGACAATTTATTGTTAAATATTGTGATGCAAACTGGGGAACTGATGTTACAGATAGAAAAGGCGTAAGTGGCGGAATTGTATTTTACTATCATAATCCTGTGAGTTGGTTATTCAAGAAACAGTCATGTGTAAGCTTTATCTACCGCTGAAAGCGAATATGTAGCAGTTGCGGCTGTAGCTCATGAACTAACTTGTTAATGTTAATGATGTTATAAATTAAACGCTTAAAACAAAGTGTAAAACGATTATTACTGTGTGATAATCAAAGTGCTGTATCGATGTCAAAGACATTTGAAAATTCTACACGTATTAAGCACATCGATATAAGAAATCATTTTCTAAGAGATTTAGTAAGTAATAATGTAATAACTATTGATTATGTGCAAACTAAAGAAAATCTTGCAGATCTTTTTACTAAACCTCTAGGAAAAAAATGTTTTGTAAGATAAAACAGAAAATTTATGTATTATAAGGCTTAGTATCGAATATTGTTAACGATTACACATATGTAAAAATGTCTAATCGAGGAGGAGTGTTGAGGATATATTTTTAGTTACTCTATGGTTAGATGTAAGTCTTAAGAAAAGAAGAAGACTCTCTCTAGAATGTGAGGTTAGATAGAAAAATAATGTAATGATGGTACGAAGTTTTCTGTTATAAAAATAAAGTATTAAAAAAGTTAACACGTTTATTTCACAAGAAAAATAAAGTACAGCTTCAAAAAGTTAATCTAAATAGTTTTACGGTTACGGAGGCTACATCAAATGAAATTATGCTTTTATTTATGCAATGTAACCGTAAAACAACTTAGATTAGCTGAGATCTCAGGTAGGAAGAACGCACCTATTGTCTACATTTCACGTGGAAAATATACGTAAACAATTGATTATCTTGTAGACAATGTAAACAATGTCGACTATGTATGTACACTTGATTTAAAAAAAACTGGTACAACTCTTGTAGTCGAAAATCTTAATAGTTTAGTTGTGTGCATATGTCTGTAAATAGGGCTGGCCAGGCATGTCGAGAGGGGGGTGGAGAAGAGGTGATTTACCCCGGATCTGGGTTTTTTGGAGGAGATCGGTTTTCTTTGTGTTTTTAAACTTATTATACCTTTCTCTTTTATTTTATTCAAATGGAATTTTAAAAAATAATTAGAAAATAACTTTTTCAAAACATTTTCAAGCCTGCCATATTATTGTTTAAAAAAATAATATTTGTTACGGATAATTCTACTAATGGTTGTAATTAAAATACTAACTGAATAATGATAATTCTATTTTTAAAATAAGAACACAAAAATACCACTTGAGATTAAAAAAAATGTAAACAATGCAAACTGAACATAAAAATACAATAAAAAAAATTAAATAAATGAACTTCAATTACGTAATACAAAATTAACTAATATTTTGTCATTGCTCCATTAGCGTCTAAAACTGTCTGAAGTCTTGCAGGCATGGACAAAATCAGATTTCTTGCAAGGTCAACTTCTTGCGACAAGTTCTCCCAAGCGTCTTCAATTATCCCTTCCAATTCTTGGGCATTATTTGGATGGTTATTTAATTTTCTTATATGTTTCACCATTAGTCCCCTTACATTTTCAATTGGATTTAAATCCGGACTTTTAGATGGCCACGGTAACAACTTTATGTTTTTATTAAGAAACCATTGCCTGACACGATGGGCCGTATGTATGGAGCAGTTGTCTTGTTGGAAAATAAAATTATTTTCCGGAAACACCTCTATTACTGACGGCAACATAATATTGTCTAATATTTCAATATATTTAATGGAATTGAGATGACCACCACTGTTCCAACACACACCTAACCCATTTAGGCTCATCCAAGCCCAGATATTGACTGAAAACCTTCCTGATATTTGTGGATCGAAAGTATATTTTTCGTCGTATCTAGTGGAAGGAGGCCTGTATATGCGAACATGTCCATCGTTACAGGATTTAAAAATCTTTTCGTCAGAAAAGACAACTTGTCCCCAGAAGTTTTCATCATTGATTATATAGTTGAGTGCAAAAATAATCCTACCCTGCTTCTTTTCTTCTGAAAGTTTGTATTTTTTAGCCGCTGAACAACTCTTCAAGTCGCTTTGTAGTTTTATTCTTCTGCAAGCAGTAGATGCCGAAGCAGGGAAATTTGTCTCTGAAATTGCATTTACTGCAGTCTGAAAAGGGTTTTCTATCAGGTAATTTATAAGATTTTCATCTTCTTGATTATTGCTCTTTCTGGGCCTACCGGAACCAACTTTACGGGATACCGTTTGGTTGATTTCCCATTGTTTTTTAACACTCGTGGTTTTACTCATATTGTATTCAGCAGCAAGTCTTCTTATGGACCAACCATCTTCAATTTTAGAAACAATTCGAAATTTTTGAATATCTGTTAGATGTCGAACCATTTTTAATAATGACGCCACTGATTAACGTCAAAGTGACATTTGTGAGATTATTAATATCAATCAAAGAACGAATGATTTACATAGCTAAAAGAAAGTGTACCAGTTTTTATTGAAATCAACTGTACATTAAAATATTCTGTAATTCGAGTTTATGATTCGTTGGAACTTGGTACACATAACCTCTCACTTACATATTTGTTTATTCTAATTGTATATCTATTTTTGTCATGCTTTCGGTACATTTTATTAGTTTATTATTAATAAAAAGTTGAACAGTGTAAAAACAAATCATTTGACGAGTTTTATTTTAGCATATATATATATATATATATGTATATGTATATATATATATATATATATATATATATATATATATATATATGTATATGTATATATATATATATATATATATATATATATATATATATATATATATATATATATATATATATATATATATATATGATACACCTATATATATATATATATATATATATATATATATATATCAGGGGCGTGCGGTGAGTTTTGATACAGGGGAAGCAGTTTGTGATATAGAGTGATGGGTAGCGCGAGGCCCCGAGCGAAGCTAGGCAAAAATTATTTTAAGAAAAGGGACGTGGCTTCCGTATACTCATTTTAAAACAAATGTCGAAAGCTGCAAAGTTATGATATCTAGAAAAAAGTACACTTGTAGGACCGCCACTCCTCAATAAACATAAAACATAAAAACCACAAAAATTAGACAACCCCCGATTCCAAAGCCGAAGCTGCACGGGCGAGGGTTACACTTATGAAAAAAACGCAGACACACAACCATATCCACCGACATTGCCAGCGCCGGTGGCGAGGATTGAACCCGCAGCGAAATAGAGAGTTTGTTAAGTAGTTAACATGCACATACCTACCTATTTACAATGTAGTTTAATCCGCCTCTCTTTTTTTGCGATGTCGGAATTAACTTCGTCGTAAAAGTTTGAATTTTTGGACATCTTCACAAAGTCACTTTCTATTGTTAACAGGGACAATTTTGAAAGCCGCTCTTCACTGGTTAAATTTCTTGAAAAAGTTTTTATTCTCGTGTCCGTTTTGATGATTTTGAAAAAAAGGCAGCCATTCCACTAATACTTGAAAAAAACACCTTGCACTCTTTAAGACACGCTGCAGATTGAGCTAGAACTAAATTTAATCGATGCGCAAAACAATGTACAAATATTGCATTCTGAAAAGTCTCTTTTACTTTGGCCTGCGGGCCCCCCAATTCACCAGCCATTACAGCGGTCCCATCATAACTTTGGGCGATAAGTTTGGCACCACACTGTAGATCATCGACTATCTGATAAACTATAGTATATAAAGCTGCGGCCGTTCATGGCGTTGCTACATCTAAAAATCCTAAAAAGCGCTCTTGGAATTTCCCATTTGGATTTATGTACCGTACTACGATTGACAACTGACTAATATTCGTAATATCGGTTGTTTCATCTAACATAACTGCACCAAAGGAGCTTTTTTATTTCTTGCTTGACCTTTTCTAAAACAATATTGCTTATCGACTGAATCAAATCATTTTGAATATGATTTGATGTACCGCGAAATATCGTGGAGTGTTCCAGATGGTTACTTAAAATTGTATCGTATTTTGCTAATAAATCAACTAAATTGATAAAATTGCCCCTATTAGCAACGCTTCGAGATTCAGTATGACCTCTAAAACTGAGTTCATTTTCGCCGAGAAAACAAACAATAGCAATAAGTCCTTTTAACACTTTCTTTCAACTGCTGATCTAATGAATGCCTCAATTCGTGATTTTCCAAATGTTTATTCTTTTAGTACCGCTCCCAAATGAGTTTCACACTTACCATGCCTTTTTTGTCACTTTGTGAATGTTGTTTAAATCTGAAAAGCCATTTTTATTCCAAACACCTTTTTCATTTGTGAACAGTACACATGGCCAACAAAACAATTTACACAAATTTTCACAACCCCTTAACCACTGATTAGCACTGTACACTTCAATATTAAAGTACCTATAGCATGATTTAACTTTCGTTTTTAAGAATTTTAAATCAGGTGTTGGTTTCCCATTTCTAATAGTATCCAGTTTATCTTGAAACGAATATGTTGAAAATCCCCTTTTCAACAAATTGCACACCACACAAACGCAAATAATATTTTCCACAGTGCTAGAACCAGCTTCCAAATTTAATAAGTAATTCTAAATCTGCGTACACGCGCACTAATATTCAACGTTTTAAAAATCACTTGTCGCCGCACCACAGGTTTAGAAACACCAAAAAAGTTTTTACAAATATAGCACAAAAGCTGAGAATAATACTAGGAAGATTAATATTAAGTATAATATTAAAATCGATATTAAAATCGAGATTAAAATCTATAAAATAAAACGTATTACGATGCTATGTAGCTCAGATATCAAGATTATGAAGTGGGGATGGGATGCATTTCAATAAGTTACCTACTTACCAGAGACAGTTGTCTCTGCTTACATATATCGAAGTTGCGCGAGTTCGTGTTGGCTGGATTAATCGAGTGCGTCATCGTTACGGTTTTATCGTGCAACATTATATCAGCTGCTGAAAAGCAGGGCCGTATCTATTGAAATTGGGTAAAAGTAAATTTTAATGATTAATATATGTGATAAATAATAATTAGGTTCTATTTATGTGTTTTTTTATAATAATTCCAGGGGAAGCACTGCTTCCCTTGCTTCCATGGACCGACCGCCACTGATATATATATATATATATATATATATATATATATATATATATATATATATATATATATATATATATATATATATATATATATATATATATATATATATATATACATATATATATATATATATATATATATATATGTATATACATATATATATATATATATATATATATATATATATATATATATATATATATATATATATATATATATATATATATATATATATATATATATATATATATATATATATATATATATATATATATATATGTATAATAATGTCCTCAATGTGCCCTGTGTTTAAAAAACAGTCAACAAATACCGCTTTCAGTCGATTCCATCATACAAGTACGTGTAAATTTTTATTTCTATGATAAATACAATAGGTAAATCTTTGTCCTTCAGAAATGTTTGACAGCATGAAAGTAATAAGAATGGAACTCCCTCGCAGCCCTGTTTCATATCCAGCTCCAGTTAATCATCTGAGGTTATACTTCTTAGCCTGTAATTCGGATAATAAACCTCTTTGGTTTTTCAATATTGGTGCATGTATTTAATAAATTTCAATAAAATATGTACTACACACAAAATATCTGGGAGTTATTATGGATCATAAAATAAATTTCAATTGTCACACGGCTAAAGTAAAAAAACAAACAATTACCATAGCCAAACATTTCAGATGTTTGACATATAAGGATAGTGGAGGAATAAATCTAAATACCATATGCAAAATTTACAAACTAATTTGCAGACCTGTTATTGAATAGCCTTATGTAATTTTCCAAAATCTAAAAATCCTGCTCTGAAGAATCTACAAATAGCCGAAACTAGTACGATTCGAACAATTACAAAAATTCGCCACCCCAACAACGCATTACTGTCTGGTCGAGGAAAGAAGACCCGCGGAAAGAATGTGATTTCTGCATTCCATTCACAAAAGCGTAAGTGAAATAAATGAATTAATGCATGGCAAATTTTTGTGACCGTTTGCATCCGGACTCTCATTGGGTGGGATATTATATTCCTGGTAAAATATGGTTTCGCAGAAAGCTGGCGTAATTATACCAATTTTGTATCAAAACGGGCTGAAGGACCACGGTCAATGGCCCTTTGAAATGTATTTCAATAAAACTCATTTTTTATTATTATTATTATTTATGTACTACAATTGAACTTGTCGCCATTTTTTTCATTGTCTAGATTATCCACATTGTCTACATAAAAATTGAAAATCCAAAGATAGATAGATATAAGTAGTTCATATTATACCAAAAAGTCTATAATAGTTATCTCTTATTCACTGATATTATTTTTGTGGTCAATAGTAGATGTAAAATCTGTGACATAAAAATTATTTATGTTTATTTTACTCATTGCTAAAAAGAAATAGGAAAAACTTTACAATAACTAGAGGGGGGGGCATAAGAAAACAATTGATAGTTTGATAGTTAACATTGGTTAGTTTACGTTATGTGTAAAATTTTTCTTTTTTTATTTACTTAATAATACCACCACTTAATTAGGGTTTGCTCAAGTTTCCAAAAAAAATGTTGTATACACTTTTGCAAAGATGATACGGGAATCACCCTGTATAATTATGTAAATAGTACTTCTCACAAAAAAATATGTTATACAGAAGATGTGTCCATACATTAAAATTCAAAAGTGAAAATGTTAAAAACCAATGAAAGTAAATGTAAATTAAATTTTCTATTTATTTACGTTAACAAAAATATTCGATTTTAACTTGTATGTTATAATCAATATTCCAGACAAGTGTGTACTATTTAAATGTCATCTAAAGTTTTATAATAATGACCATGAAAGTTTTCAATACCATGATAATAATTTTGATGAGATGATATTTTTTCCACCAGCGACCTAAATTAAAGACAATAGTAACACTTTCTGTAACGTAAAACTAAAAAACATATCAGCATATAAATACTACTACAAGTGATTTGTTAATGCATTTAATTTAAAATTTAGTAGAGTTTAGTGATTCGGGTGTTTTGTTTAAATGATTTAATTTTCATAAAATGAAAATATATGTGGGTGAATTATTTAGTTTTCTAATGAGGTGAAGTGAATTAATTATTCTTGGTTTTTAGGTTCTTATATTCTTGGCAGTTTTTCTTATTTTAGTTAAAACTAATTGGAGTATTTATCCCGAAACAAAGTAAGTAACATACCGAAATAGCTATATAAAACAAAAATAATTATTTAAACAATTATTTGTGATCTGGTAACGGAATAAGTTTTATCAACGAATTTACTGTAAAATTTTTAATGTTGCACATTTTCTGGAAATACATATTTCTTTAATAGTCCTTTTGTTTTAAATATGCATGGAATCTCGCTTATGTTAAGAGATACGAAGTCGATTAAATTAGAGGCTGCGCATTTTTATTCTGATCAATAATCTGAAAAGAAATTTTACCTACCATTTTTTGTTTTAAAGATAATTAAAAAAACGGAAAATCGTGATTTTCGTTTCTAACAATTTTTAAAATGAAAACCGATAAAACTATGCCCGAAATCATGTCATTACATTTGCCGTGGCGTCTACGATGACAGAGAGACAACAAATAACTTTATTTTTGCGTAAACAAAACAGTATACAGAAACCACACTATACTTTATTTATGGGCGTCATATTGGATTTTCACATTTCTGTATCTAGATTTTTCCTGATTACGATGATGTAGCCCATATGATTTAGTTTTACATTTTGGCCGAAATCAAAATTATTCATATTTGTGAAGGGTTCTTTAAAACAAAATCGTCACTTTTGGTTTAAACAAAATTTTGACATTTCAGCTTAATTCTATGTTTCAGTGTTTAGACTAGGATAAATTTTATACGCTTTTCAGGTGAAAAACATGAAAAACATAAGGAATAATGCTAGAAATTTTTCCTTCACATTAAAACAAAGCAAAACGAAAAGAACAAAATAGAAAATTACAACAAATACTCAAATGGTCCACCTTCCATCTCCAAACAGAAGTGTTTTTTAAAATTTAAAGATGCTCTACTAATGTCTCTCCAATTTATTTCATGTCTGAGGATGGTGACAATATTTCTTGTAGTTCATCAATGTCGGTTGGTACGGTATGAAAAATTTTGTCTTTGATAGCGCCCCACAAAAAGTAATCTAAGGGGGCAAGTCTGGCAACCGCGCCGGTCACCGTACGTCTCTATTATATGAAAGAACTTTGTTGGGGAACATTTCCGCCAAACACACAGACACTCTCCTGGCGTTATGGGACGGCGCGCCCTCAAGTTGATACCACATATTAGCCAAACCGTTGAAACAAATATTGTCAATATGATCTGCCAAAAATGTCTTTAGAAAATTTAGCTAATCATCGGCAGTAAAATTTTCTTCGCAAATGTGTATGACAATGATTATGTCGCCCAATAAACAGACATATGTTTTATCCAACGCGCTCTAGTTGTTGCTGTTGTTGATGTTGATAAGGATTTTCAACAGACCAGATTGTTCGTTGTGACGATTAAAAATCCCCGAATTGGTCAATCGGTTCAAATAATTCGGGTTTTCCTGTAATTAATTCATTACCAATCTTTAGAAAGTTGTCAGTCGAATATTATATCCAGGATTAAGAACTTAGGTAATGTGGATTTTAAATGGCAGGTATTTATGTTTTTTATGTATCTTCCACACATGTTGAAATGATATATTCAGCTCCGCCGCAACTTCGCTTTTATAAACAGAAGGATTATCTTGTACCTGGGGAATTTAAACTAAAATGTTTGCAATTTATTATAAAATCATGTTAATCCACCTGTAAAAGTTACTTTTCATATTCAACGGGTTTATCGTCATATTTCCATCTAAGCTTACCAATGGAATTACGTAAGCCTACATCTATGAAGATATAGAAAATAACTTCAATTCGGGTGCTCTCTTTCTGGATAACGTTGGAGATATGTTTGTGCAGTAATTTCCGCGTTTCTATACGAAGCATAATAAATTTCAAGCATATCCTCCTGTTCTTCACTTGAAAATCTCATTTTCTTGATCAAATTAGCAGAAGTCTATACGCTGAGACTAAAAATTAAACTGAGTTGTCAAACTTTTGTTTAAAGTAAAATTGATGATTTTGTTTTCAAAGCATCCTTTGCAAATGAATAATTTTGAATTTAGGCTAAAATATAAAACAATCACACATATCATGTGTAATACTTCATCGTAATCAGAAGAAAAACTGTAATCAAAAATGTGAAAAAAATTGACTATAGTTTCTCTGCCATCTTAGACGTAAATGCAATGGCATATTTGGATTCCTCGTAAAAATGTGCTCTAAGAAGGTATTGATTAAAAATACTTAGTTTTATGATTTTGAATTAAAAAACTAAAAACGAAAATCACGATTTTTCGATTTTTCGATTTTTCTTTCTACTACTTTTAAACGAAAAACGATAAATCAAAGATTTATTAATCAGTATAAGGATGTGCAAGTTTGCTCTAATTTAACCAACTTCATACGTCTTAAAATAAGTGAAATCCCTATGTTGCTAATCGAAAAATGGGCATCCTGTATCAGTGTATACCTATAGAAAATAGACTATTTAACTGATAACAAATATCTTTTTTAATTAGATTTACTACTCCTCACCAGAGGTCAGAACTATTCTAGCTCAAATGTTAACGAAAAGAATTTTTTATTCAGTCATCATTACACTGTTATATATTTCATAATACTAACACATTTTATCTCTCACTATTGAGGTAAAATTGTCACAGATTTCTCTGCAAAATTACCCTACATCATGAAGTTCTTTATGTGGTATGAAACTAATCTAAATAAATTTGGAGATAGGTTAACCGTAAGAGATGCAAGGACGGTTAAATTCGATAATACATGGTAGGCTAGATTTAAATCGGGAAACTTGGAAAATCGATAGAATACACCCAAAATAATCTGGATCTGTCATATAAGCTATAGCTAAAGATGCTTCGATTTCGAGTTAGAGGGCGCATAATCCAGATAGGTGCGGTTTGCGTACATTTCAAACCAATGTTTTCATCTCTCCATGTCAGGTTATATTAATGGCAAAATGTAAATCCATGATATTTTTTAAACGATTTTCAATTAACAGCTAACTGATAAGTTTGGGACGAATGATTACACTGTCCGAGGCAATTTTTGTAACATACACACTACTGTTTTTATATTGTTAATACGTCCCTATTAACTGAAAAAATATCCAACAAGTCCTAATACGTACCATGTTTGTGTGAACACGATAGACCCTATTATATCGCCAGGTAATAAATTTTATGATGGGTCAGCAATTTTAGAAGAGCAAGTTAAAGTAAGGTGGGACATTTTCAGTGTCAGCCTTGTTTTGACCTTCCAAGTGCCCATTTGTGTCTGTTAGAAAGTGTTTTCGTTTGTCTACATAACTCTGGTACGACAAACATTTCCAGTCAAACGCGCCGAAGTTGCAAAACCTCATCTGACAAGTTTTGTTACATTTGTGGAGAATTCCTTGTGGTCACAAGCAAGGCCATTGTCTGAAAATGTGAAAAACGCTTATTTTCAATATTTTGGAGTTTTAGTCGAAGATCAAAGGGAAAATAAAAAGCATGCCTTTTGTGGTTCTAATGGTATGGCAAGAACCCACCAATCATTTCAATGATTGTTATTTTTGTGTAACAAGAACTGAGGGGTGTTCCAAAAAGGAAAAACAAAAAATCAAATATCCGAATTTGCCACCAGCCCTAAGACCTGTTCCTCACAATGCACAAGACTTACCAGTGCCAACTGCGCCATTGAATTGGCCAAATATTGTTTTGGGAGATAATGGGAAGAGTATTGACTCTTCAAATAGACCAGACCAGTGTGCCGGCCCTTTCTATATTCCGGAAACTCTTAGTGACCCACACTTAAAAGTGTAGTCGGGGGATTTTTAGGTAACATGAAGGATGAGAACTACAAGCAACTAGTGAGCTTCGTACTAAACGCTTGGTTGCAGTATGTCTTTAAAAATTCACTTTCTGCATTCACATTTAAATTTTTTTCCTTAAAACTTGGGTGCGGTAGGCGATGAGCAAGAGAAAGATTTCATCAAGATATCAGGACAATGGAAATTCGTTATCAAGAACGATGGGATCCAGCCATGATGGGTGATTACTGTTGGTTCTTAAGGCGAAACGATTTCACCCCCCCCCAATAAAGGAAAAAGTTAACTGAACATATGTTTTTCAAAAATTATTCTCTATCTTTGTAGATATATCTATGTAAGCCTAATATATGTCACATACATCATTGATATATAGCAATAAATAGATTAGTAAAATTAACAATAATTATTACTGCCATAATTTTTTATTAATGTAACAAAAAACATAACGTGTTATGACTTTTTGCTTGTCATTTCTGTAATCAGAATGCTCTATTCTAGGGAGATATGCTATTCAGGTACATGTTACAAAAAAAATATTATATTTTTTGTCCGCCAGTGTTATGAAATGAGTTTAAATCAAAAATGTTGCATCCTGTCAAACAATATAAGAAAACTTTTTTGTGCATTAATGTAATGTTACAGTAAATATAGAAAAATAAAGTTAAAATAGCTTAGGTCAGTGCTGTCTCGTTTTTTTTTTTTTTTTGAGGAATATTTTCGATACCTCCACCGTTACGCCTCTGAATGGAATGGAGAAATGAAAACTATGGTGAGAAGTGTACTGATGTACGCAATGTTTAATATCTCAATTAATTCCGGAGAAATATGGGAAAAACTAAAAATAAATTAAAAACTCAATGCCTCTATCTCGAAAATTAAGCATTTTTAGCTATAAGTTTATATGAGGAATCCATATTATTTTGGCATGTTCTATCGATTTCTTAAGTTTCCCGATTAAAATCTGGCATAAGCTGTATAATCGAGTTGTCCAATGTAGAAAATGATGACATCCTAATCACGAGAATGAGAGAGGAGCTCATTGCAGATTGCTGTTCTGAAAAAACCCTGCTTTCTTAAGAATACGTCACTTACCATTTTCTTCTTAAATAATGTGTTTGTTTTTGAACATATCATTTTTGAACTTTCTACAAGAACTCCAATAATTCTAATAATTAACCCGCTGCAATTATACATTTTTGTTTTAGTATTGTGTCAGTTAAGCAAGGAGAAGGTGTTGGTGGAATTTGGAAGAGTAACATAAAATGGAAACCGCACTGGGTCCAAGAATGGGAAGCCAAAAAGGTAATAAAATATTTTGGCAATAATGTTGTTTTCAATGGAGTGTTGTTAGAATCAGATAATAATAAGCAACAGTCTTATCCGTGCGTAGGCTGTCAAGAGGACGGAATAAAACGTTTCGAAACGAAACGAAATATTTCAGCCGATTTTAAATGTGAAACATGGTGACAAAACACAATGGAACTGAATGAAGCAAGTATTTTATCTGTTTTATTAGCTATACTTTCATGGGATTCAAAGTATATTTTCACGAATCAACCGAAACAATGCACCGCGAAACACGGGCGCGTAGAACACAACTGATTTGTTTTAACGTATCTAACTCTCTGTTGCTGTGTTTCATCTGTTTTGTTTCGATTTGTATGAACGACTTAAAGTGTAGCCGGTCCCATGGGAGTATGTATTCAAAATAGTATGACGCACGATGAAAGGCAATGACGCAAACATGTTTCGTTTTATTATGTTTCGAAACATTTTGTTCCAACTTATCTGCGGCCGGCCTAAAAGTGTGTTTATCTGATTGACTATAATTTATGTGGAATGCAGTTACCATGTCAAATTAAGTCATATATTATAGTCCCTTGGTTACCAGACTCAGAACTGGCACTAAATATCAGGTTGTACGTATCGACTAGGTTCCGTCGACTTTCACCCTCTCCCAGTTATTTGTTCATACCAATTTTGCTACAATTTTTATATAAAGCACTAACACAATTAGTTTTACCGCTACATGTACGTAATAAATAAATAAAGGTTGTATTTGGGGGTCGATCGACTTCAGCCCTCATTTCACATTGAATTTTGGAAACTTTGACACAAATAGCCTATAGCAAACACAGTTTGGCACAATTACTTCTAAAGCTAGCACATTTACAATGGTAGTCATATGAACTGGTGGGGGGCTAGCGTAAATCTATCCCTTAACTCGAAATGACTAGCCATTATCTGCAAAAGCATCGATTTCTTAACCCCTTCGCTATTGAATTTATATTGTGAAAATGATATAAATTGAATATTTTTACACAAAAATTAGTTTTTGATAAAAAAATACATGTCCTTTACAATGGAGAAAGGTATGATATTTAACAAAAAATAAAATTTATGTCGATCTCATCGTCAAGATTATAAAAATCTGAAAAAAAAAGTATCAAGTCAGTTAGCTGACATGTAAAAATGACAGTCATTTATAATTTACTCCAGTTGTTATAATTTCTGTCACAGCGTGACAGAAATTATAATTGTGTTTGTATTTGATAACACACGTAAACATTTTTATAGTATCTTGTCAAGAAACATTGAAGTATCGTATTTCAAACAAATTAGTTCAAATCAGCTACTCAAAATGTGTAAAAAGTTCTTTAATTTTTACTGACCTTTCTGTTTATGTAACTTTTTACTTGACATGTAACTGATAACTTTAATAATAACATTTTCCAAGAGAAATTATGTCTCATGGGTTTCTTGCACTATCAAATGTGCGAAATCTCAAATCTCTTTGGAGCAATTTAATGAAATAAATTGTGTCCATTGTAATGGACACCACTAGCTAAAGAGTAAATTTTAATAGACATCGTCACTAAAATTTGAAACATCTCCCTCTGACATCATAAACAGTAAAACTAAATGCGTAGAGATAGCTAACTAATACTGGAACTGAACTTTGAAAGAGGTCCGGTAGGTTGGACTATTAGAACTGATCCCAACTGATAATTAAATAAAATACAGGTATCAGTCCAGTATCATGCGGACTACATGCATGCGGTTTCTCTATTTGCTTGGATTGTGGACTGGTAGCAAGATACATAAAGGGTCTCGGATTGGTGGAACTGTCGAACTAAACAAAACTAAAACGCTGAACGCTGATCGAGTATCCATCCAGTTCTTCATTAGCCGCTAAAAAAACGGTCCTGCTCAAAGCGTGATTAGGTTGGCTCGAACTAGAAACTGGAACTGATCTTTGGACTAGATATTTGCCTGGACTGAATCAGGTTGGAACTGATCCATGAAAAGGTTTGGATCAACCATCCTTAAATGTAGAATAGTATAATTACGCAGTCATTTCTAGTCCCCTTTCACTGTGCAGTATCAGATTGAAGACGAACATACTACTTTGAAATACCAGGTTTTGTAAGTCCTGCTTAAACGTCGGCTGAGGAAAACTAAAATGCTGCAAACGATTGTGGCACGATACTCAACATTGACTAACCATTCTTAATACACACACATTCTTGTTATAACTAAGTTCGCTGCATAGTGACTTAGTCTCTTATATAGAATTAAGAAGCTACTTCACCCCATAACTATTTTTGCTATACAAACCTTAAAAATATGCTAGTTTGAAATACTATCCCATAAATCAGGTTCGATAATACTGATTTCAGCCAACCTGTAGACATTGCAAATGCTTTTGCGTCTTTCTTTAAATCTAGTTTTTCTTCAAATATCTTAGTTTTTCCTGATGAGTACGGTAATATTACAAATAATACCTTCTCCCTTGGACATTTTTCCGAAAATGAAGTATTTGATATTTTAAAACTAATCAAACCTAAATTTACCTCTGGTCCTGACGGCATACCTGCTTTCATCTTACGCGACTGTGCCGTAGTGTTTGCCTGTCCTCTTATGAAAATCTTTAACCTTTGTTTAAATTCCAGCACATTTCCAGATGTGTGGAAACATTCTAGAATTTGTCCTGTTTTTAAGAAAGGTGATAAAAACTCTGTGATTAATTATAGACCTATCACGATTGTCTCTAACTTTTCCAAGGCTTTTGAAATGTTACTGCATAAAGCAATTTATGCTAGCACTCATGGGTTGATTAGCGACTTTCAGCATGGTTTCATGCAGGGTCGGTCTACCACTACTAATCTTTTTTGCTTGACACAGTACATTTCAGAATCTGTGGATTCTGGTGGACAAGTTGACGTCATCTATACAGATTTTAGTAAGGCGTTCGACAGTCTTGATCATGGTATTCTTTTGTATTAACTTAAGCAGTTTGGTTTTTCAGATAAACTGTCTAAACTTTTTTATCATACTTGCAGTGCTGGCGCCAATACGTGGAATACTGTGGTTTCAAGTCTGGCGAATTCATTGCATCGTCTGGTGTACTACAGGGTTCCATACTTGGACCTCTTCTTTTCGTTATTTTTACCAATGACATTGTAGATATGATTGACGTCAATTGTCTTCTGTATGCAGATGATTTGAAAATTTATTGTGATATTAATTCTATCTGCGATTCCCTTCAATTGCAAATAAAATTGATTAAAATTAATGACTAGTGTTTAAAAAATAACTTGGCACTGAATGTGCAAAAGTGTAACGTTGTGTCTTTCACAAAAAAAAACCGAACCGTATATTTACATTTATACACTCAATAATATGTCTCTAAATAGAGTAACTGAATTTAAAGACTTGGGAGTTATTTTTGATTCAAAGCTGAGCTTTAATCTTCATATTAATGCTGTTGTACTTTCTAGTTACAAAAACCTTGGTCTCGTTATAAGGCATTCACGAGGGTTTAATGACACTGACGTTTTATCTTTACTATTTAATTCTTTTGTTCTGTCCAAGATAGAATATGCTAGTATAATCTGGAATCCTCGGTATCAAACATATAGTAATAATTTAGAAAGTATACAACGCAAATTTTTAAAGTACGTATCCTTTAAGATTGATGGCATTTACCCAGTTATTGGAGCGCCACATGAACAACTATTAACTAGGCATAATATGTTGAGTCTAAAAGATAGAAGACAAATGCATTCTCTTATATTCTTACGTAATATTATTCATAATAAGATTGACTGCCTTTCTATTTAAGTCAACTTAATTTTAAAATTACCTTAATCGCAACTAGGCACACTGCCACTTTCTATTTACCAACACCAAGGACCAATTTACTTAAATTTTCACCTTTATTTTGTTTATGCAGCAATTATCATTCCGTTCAAGATAATTTGGATATTTTTATCTGTAGCATTAACTCGATCAAACAGTTATTTGTAAGAAGTAAGTGCTGTTTAATGTATTTCTTTTTTTGCTGCTGCAAATGTATTGTAACAATTGTCAATTTTCAATTGCCAATTTTTTTTTTGTAATTAATATTCTTATTTTTATTTTTTTCTTTTTGTAATAAATTATTATTATTACTTTTATTTATTTTTTGTTAATTATGCTGTATTCCCATCCTATAATTAGTATGCAAATACTGCTGGATGGTGTATCTGAAATAAATAAATGAATAAATAAATAAATAAATAAATGGTACTTTGGACCTAAAAATTCGCTGAAAATTTTGGACTCGTTTTAGTACATCAATATGTTTATTAAATTGTAGAAAATCCTCAAATCAGTTTATTTAATTTTTGATTGAAAGACCTCCATTGTTGACTGTTTGAATTGTATTGATAGAGTAACTTATGTATTTAATATGTTTTAGATACTTGTCCCCGTTTGGAGAAAGGTATGGGGCCCTGTGGACATCAGGGAATGGATTCCTCTTCCAAAACCACCCATAAAAAAGTTGCACTAGGTCCCACAACCTTCAATAGTGCAATATTGGAAAATATCACTGTGTATAATTGCACATTATATGTTTTGTTTTATACTTTAAATAAGTGATAGGTAATTTATTCTTTGATGTTGGATGCTATTTATTTTTTGACGATTGTGATATATTTATTTTGTTAAATACCTAAACAGTTTACGTAATAAAATTTCAAATTAGAAGTATTTTGTTTGTTTTATGTTCGGCAAGTTAGCTAAACGAAATATTGTATATTAATGTTATGAAAATGTTTAGAGGAATTAAAATTTTGTTTTATTTTGTGGGTGTGTTTCATCCTGTAATGGGCTGAAACCTTTGATGTGAAGCTAACACTGACTTGGTTTTCCACAAGACAACAAAACATCATATAGAACACTCCACGCATTTCGCTAACCAAGCTGGCATCATCTGGAAATGATTAAAACCTAGTTTTAATTATCTTCAGATGATGCCAACTTGGTTGGCGAGACGCGAGTTGAGTACAGTATAAAGTGTTTTGGTGTTTTGTGTAAAACCACGTCATTGTTGGTGTGTTTCATATTTATTCTATTCAGGACGCTATTAAGAGAGGGAAAGGGGGCGTCCATCAAAGCTTCTCAAAATGTCACATTGGGGGGGAGAGGTGTCGATCTCATAAGTCACTCACAAGAGACACGTGAAAATCAGTTCGCCTCCTTTTTTATTTATTTATTTTTTTCGGAAATAAATATAAATTTTGAAAATAACATTAAACTAACAACAAAGACTGAATAATATTTCCCTTTCTACATTTTTTGGGAGGTTGCTATTAGGCCTGTTACGTAACCTCCAACCGAGGGTTCATTAAACACCATGGCTGTCATTGACGGTGAAGGGGATTCAAAATAGTCGAAAATATTGTCACGCGTTTGGGCGGCCCTGAAGAATATGATAAATAGGTAGAATTGCGAGACATAGAGTTTATTAATTATCAGTGACCATAATAATATGAATCTCTAAGAGGTATCTCAATAACTCCTCCAGAAGTGGTCCAAGTCCCATCTTGTCTTCGTGGTAATTCTATGGTTTCCCTTGTTCGCAGCTGAGCATTTTCATTAGTCTGGCAGTTTTTAAGGGAGTTACATTTCCCACAGTACTTTCACCAGTTTTCTCTCTTGCTGCTCTTAAGTTCCTTTTTAAAATTTCTCCTAGCTTCCGTGAAGGAATCCGACCCTTTATTGACAGCTCGAATGTTAGCACGTCTGGCCATCCAGTGCCAGTCATCAAGTGACCTACACAACCACCGGGCCCTACGTACTCTCATCGCTTTGAGTGGGAAGGCTTCCTCATATGCTGAGATTATATGACTTTCTAGACTGGCTATCTTGATATCCAGTTCCTCAGAGGTGATAATCCTCCCGCACTATTCGTCTTGCAGATTTGCCAAGGTGAGGAGATACCTCTCCCAGTCGTCTTTCCTTGGATTTCATCGGAGGGCATCCTCTGCCTTGTCGGACACAATCTTGAATCTCATCATCCTGTGATCAGAAACCGAAATATCCTGAGTTACCCTCTAATCCGAAATTTTTTCCATTAGACTTTGAAAGACCAGCGTAATATCAATCACCTTCTGGCAGATGTGATTGACAAACGTTGGCTCCTTTCCTCTTTTCGTAACTTGTATATTCGTCGACGTCAAGTACTCTAGTAGAACCTCACCTCGAGTATTGATGTCGGAGCTGCCACACTATTGGACGGACATTGGCGTCGCATCCAACTATTAATTGAAGACCTTCATTCCTTGCGAATGTAACTACACCTTCTAATTCCTGAGTAGGCGGTAGTCGCGCGTTATCATATGGGAGATAAATACTGCTAACTACTACCTTATATTTAATATTTCTTATCTTATATTCAATGACAACTGTTGTAGCATTCTTGGTCCCAAGTTGGGGATGTGGCATCAACTGCAGATCTTTGGAGGCTACTATACATGTTCTTAGTCGGTCGTCCTCTCCTTCCTTTCCGACTGTCATTTGGCAGCCGGGCATTCCTAATCCACTCACTTGATTCCTAAAAACGTAGGGTTCCTGGATTAGTACAATTTCTCCAATTTTACCTGTCAATACGCTTACCAACTCCCCGGTAACATTCTGACTGTGCTGGAGCTTTATTTTACTCAGCAGCAATAGATCCATGGAGAGTCTACATTGTGCGAGGTTGGGTAATCTATTTCCCTTTCTCCTCGGTCGGCATCGACACATCGATCCGGAATGCCCTTGGCAAGTAGCTCCACCCAAGCCAATAACCTGCGCACTGTCAAAGTTACCAGCTCATAGTAGGGCACCCACTCGGCGTTCTCCAAGACTCGAATTGTTTAGGTGCTACCCGCCAGGACCTTCTGTTGTCCCCAGATGCCGCCATGCGGGAGTAGTTCTGGACAGCCAACATTCTAAGTACACGGCTAAGGTTGACCTCTTGACTTTTCAGCGAGAGCCAACCCTTTCCGGCCATGGGCCGTCAGCTGCTCGCAAAGCGTGGAAGCTGGTGTCTCCCTCGACCAGAGTTGTTCAGTTCTCCAGGAGCCAGCTCCTGGAGGTTTCATCCTCGGCGGATATCAGACATAGTAACAACTATGTCAATAATATTACGGATGACGCGAAAAATCAGTATGTGTGGATTTGTGTTACGAAGACATGGATTTTAAGGAATATAAAATCATTAATGTTATGAGTATTTTAAGTACTATCAGAGTACACCTCCATTGTTGATATGTAATAAGCGGGTGTTGCAAACCAATGCATGAACAGTTAAGGAAATAGTAGTAAATGTTTTGTATAATATTGACTTTAGAAGTGAACATGTTTTGCTTACTGTATCGGAACCAGCGGCTTATACACTGTGTCCCAGGATAGATGTAAGAAGAGTGTAAGGGACAAAGAAATTTCAAATGTTTGGTACTTCGGTCCTGCTGGGTGTAAAACTATAATATATCAAAAGTAAGTTGAATAGGTGTTATTCAGGGTGTTTTATAGGTCAATAATCACAAATGAACTACCTTTATTTTTCAATATATTAAAAAAATCCATTGAAAAAGTTGTTTAGAATTCAATTTGCGCCTACTCAAAAAAATTTAGGAATACAAATTTACTGTACAAAGTAATGCATTATTTCAGAAAAGATATTTGTGATTTCAGAGCACTCTCAACTTGCAAAAAATTATTTTTAAAAATTCTGAATGATATACTAATTTATTGAAAAAGGGGCAGTTCCAACAAAGTAAATTTATATTTCTGAAATTTAGTAAGGAGGCACAAATTGCATTTTAAACAACTTTTTTTGTTGGATATTTTTTACATCTTAAAAAAATGAAGGTAGTTTATTAGTGACGATTTTTAACAATTGAGTTATAAAATACCCTGCATAATACCGATCAACTCATTTTTGATACGTCTTAATTTTACATCAAGAAGATCTGAATTCCCAAGGGCTATTCCAAAATTCGATAATTTATTGTCCATTACATCTCTTATCCTCCTGAGTTCCGAGCATTGAAAACTCTTTTGTTTTCGATGAAATTTTAGAATTATGTTAGGACATGAATAAAACAGAAATTTTTTGAGAATTTTTTATTTTTCGTTTAATATGAAAAAAATTATGTCCACCCAGATTGACATCGGGTCTGCTTCAGAACAAATTTCGCATATGATATATTTTGAAACAACTGTTAGTACTAATTAAACACAAAAATGTATTCCAAGGTTCGCAATAGAATTTAGTTTTCAGCTTGCAACTATGATTTTTGCATCTCTTTAGGTCAGAAGTAATGGCAGGAAAATGCTCGAACTTTTTTTTGGTCCAACAGAAGGCGAGTTTGAACGTCTTGTACATGCAGCACGTCTGGTTACTAATGATGGGATACTGCTAAGTCTAGTAGACATTTCTGTATTTGAATCTTCTAACAGTAACTCTGCAACTATTGTTTTGAAGTCCAAAAATTTCATATATTTTTCCCCAAAGTTCTTTTTGTCATTTCTGTACAGTATCCAGGAATTTGCGATTCCAAGATCGAACAAATGAAAAATTGTCTTCACTGTCCATTTTTTACTTCTGGCGCCCATTCTGTAGTAACTTATCATACGGTCAATGAGGTCGATACCACCCATGCACTCGTTGTATTTTCTGACTACGTTTGATCGTGGCACTTGAATAAATTTTGAGTCTTTCTTTGACCATCGTTTACATTCATAGGAAGGATCGATTTGTAAAGATGTTGAGGACAAAATGACAGGCTTTATGCCATACCACTGAACAATGTTCATGTGCCCATCAGATTGTACATCTTGTTCCGAAGAACCAAGGCCCACTTGAGCCATTATTTTGTCTGATGTTAAATACACAGATTTGGGCACTCTGGATTTCATGATAGTTCCTGTAACGTGATTTTTTTTCTTAGCATGTATTCAAGTAATGGTATGGTAGTGAAATATCTGTCTACGTAGATCTCTGTTCCTTCCAAAAGTGTGATAGATAGCCTTACGACAGCAGAGGGTCCAACGCATAGATTCGTCACGTCAGTGTGCAGAGAAGAGTGTGTTTGCCTTGGTAAATTCCAAAATCCAAGACAATGCCATTTGGAGTAGAACAAACAAAGTTTTTCAACCTCTCTCGGTTTGGTTTATCTTGCACAAATTGTTTCATGTGACACATTCCACTAAAAGGGATAATTTTCTCATTTATTGCAACCTCGCCGTACCTAGGGAGTGACAAACATCCCTTTTAATACTTTCATGTAAAGGGTGAATTTTGAAATGTTTATCTTCCTTCCTGACTGTTTCGGATATATCAGCATCAATAACAAATTTTAAATGATTCCTTATTTGGAAGAACCTATCATGGGTCATGGCTCTGGCGATTGTGTTAACCCGAGTCATTTTTGCCCAGTACATTTTAATTTGGGGGTATTTCAGATAAGACTTTAGAATAGCTATTCCAAAGAAAATCTTTGTTTCTGCAGTAGATGGGTTTAGGGGTTTTTCTATCTCTTCCAAATATTTAACGTTTGTACAATTGCAAATATTTTCAAAGTCTGAATCGTCAAAATAAACTTTGATATAATCTTCGACTTTCCATCTTTCTCTTTCATGGAATGTAGGTTCTGTAAAAGTAAATTCGAAGTTCATTGGAACAAACTGGCCCATTTCTTCCCAGGTTTTCTGCTTTGAATTTCCAGCAGACCTTTGACCATCAAGCCTATTCTTTAATTTACTAAGTAGCTCATCATCTGAATCCTCTTCTTCTGGTCCTTCTTCTATTAACTCGTTTTCAACCATCTCTATTTCTATGTTTTGTAGATTATTTTCAGGATGAGCGAATCTCTCTTCATTTTCATTGTCTGCTATCGCATCAAATTCATCTAGCTCATTGTCAGAAATTTCATCTCTAAATCCGAGTTGTCTAGGCATTGTAGTAAGCTATTATCGTCTTCTCCAGGTCTCAAGTATGCTTTATTGCCAAAAATTGCTGCAAGAATTACCTATTAAAATTTTTTGTAGGCATAATGACCTGATGTCTAACGAAATGGACAGGATTATTTTTTGATCAAAATGAACTGAAAAAAATATTTTAGGTTACTGACAATGTTGGTACATGTCAGTTACAACTTAGTTAATCGAAATAGCTAAAAATAATAAACAATTACTCAGTAAAACTCAATATTTACCATCAAATGTAGCCTTGCGAAACGCCGACGTGTTCACACTTCTATTAAACAGCTGTGAATCCGTTGTGACGCGATTTACTAGCAACGCATCTAATGGTATGTCCACTATGATGTACCGAGGGAATTGAAGTGGTATATTTAGAAATGCACCATTTAACAAAATTAAACTATATGTCCAATTAAATGGACATCAGGACACAGGAGGTTATTATATCATTCTGGGATAGAGAGTATGTGTAAAGTTGTCAGGCTTTTACAATCGCCGTATCCCTATATGATTCATGTAACTTGTTTAGCCTCTGCCTTATCTGTACTAATGCCTTGAACACAGTACAGGAGATTTCATGAAATGTATTTCAATGGTTCCGTACAAATGATAGTTATTATTTCTTAACCCATGTGTCGGCCCCGGACACACGAAAATTGTTTGGTATCTACACATAACTATTCAGATGAAGCCATGCATCGTCGGCGTAAAGCGTAATATCCGAATATCTCTTTTTTTTAAATTGTTCATGAACAATCATTTACAAAAAAATCATTCGCAGAACGAAATCCCTTGCCAATATTTGTTGTTGTAAATAAATTTTGTAGGGGATTAAATGAAATCCTTTCAAATTATTTGGCAGATGCCACAAGACAAATTCGTCTGGCTCAACCTCTTCAAAGATTTAGAAGTATCGTTTTCCACCACACCTCTAACATTATCGATTACTTGCTATGTTCTTTGACTTAGTATTCTAGAACTATTTTTCCTTCCAATATTGCCCGATTCTCGTCACCCTCCTAAAGGTAATTTACATAATGGTTTTAAATGTCACGGAAAAATCAGGAAAATGCTCCTTGAATTCCTTATAGTAAAGGTGGGAATACGTCCAATCACCATTTTTATTTTTGGACTCATTTCTACAGTATGATTTCAGCAAAAATGTTTTTTGTTTCGAAGGAAATCATTTTTAACTTGAACAGTTTTCAGAAAATTGGTAACCAATTCAATCCAAAACAAGTTTATTTCAATTAAAAATAGAACATATTGCCATCGCCGGACCCCCGGTCCATTAGCGACCTAGCATCCCAGACGGGGCAACTGTTAGGTCGGGTGGAGTGGGGTCGATCCGGGCTTAAAATTAGAAACATTAAAACAATACAACACTTAAAAAACAAAAACATTTTAAATTGTATAATAACATTTGAACAATAGATATCAACGACGCATATAAAAGCATGCGCCGCTGATGTAAAACTTTAAAACAATGCAAAAGAAAAGCGGTAACCAGTTGAAGAGCAACTTTGACAGTACCTGACATTTAAATATGACATAATGAAATTACAGTATTAATAGTCTATTCAAAGACATGCCTGCGTTCGAAAATTCATAGGTTCCTTTATCGTATTTTTTGTTGATCTCTTGATATGTTGTAATCATTAAGTTTACCTATATTTGGCCCAAAGTAGATTGTTTAATAACAAATATAACAAAAATTAACGCCATGAGACATTAGATAACTCAATAGTATTTTGAAAAGGTAAGGCAGCAGTGAATATATTAAAATGTTTCTAGGATCAGCTCTCCTGCTTGATTATAAATTATTATTGGTATTTCCAAATAAAATTTATAACGAAACAAACATTTCCTCGAAATGTTTACAAAATATTGAGCAATTATCCTAATTTATAATTTAAAGCCTTAGAATTAATTTCTGTGTAATTTTAGATGAGGTTTATGGCAGTTAATCCTAAGAACTTGGTAGGTAAAAGAATAAAATCAATGAGAATAATTTATTAAATAATTTATATACCAAATTTATTAACAATTAATACACCAAGATTGAGATTCTTCAAAGAAAAGCACATACGGCGTCCTAAATCCTGCCATTAGATTCCAACTTGCAATGACAATCAATTCGAATTTCACAATCCATTTACTTCAGTATGCTCCGGAGTTGATATGTATAAGAGTGATATGCCTAGCCTTGTTTCCTTCAGAATGTGTCTGACGGCATTTATTTGACGTTAGCGTTATGGTTTTCACATTTATATGAGTTTTCGTAAAATAACACAGTCACATCAGTATTATTCAAATTTACTAAAAAAAGAACAAAACACAAACGGAAATAAAAACAAACCAAGAAACAAACCTTATTGGTGAATATATTCTTATTAACACTTCCTTTCTTGCAAAAGAGTTCTTATACGAACATATTTTATTTGTTATTGCTATTGTCATAACTTAGACAAAATCAGTTTTTGTCTATTATGTCTCAAAATTTGCTTCATAACAATCTTTAGTATTATAAAGATGGTGCTCTTCACCACCAGGCCTCCAACATTCGCCAATATTTGGACCAAACTTTCCGTAATAGATGAGTTGATAGGAGGCGACCTATGGAGTAGCCTGCAAGATCATTAAACCTAACCCCATTCATTGTTTTTCTTGCGCCTACTTAACTCGTTATCCGCCAACATCCTATTTTTGACACGGCTGGTTTTGAGCGTTTATCTCTAAATCGCTGTTTAAAGTAAGTTTCTTTTAAATTAAAATGATGATTTGATGTATGTATACACTTACTTATGGTTAGAGTTTTTATCATAGAAACTATATTATGTTGACTTTATAATCCACAATATTTGATTTTTTTTTATTTTATGAACAAATAGTTAATCTTTTTGGTGACCCATAAATGGAACGTTAGATAGAAGCATATACGTTTGATATATGCTGAAAAGAAGAATTTTGTTATAGTTCAGTTCATTACTTTGTTTACGTTTATTGCGTAGCAGCTAGTGCATTGTATGTATTAGCGGATTGTTTAGAAATCAGTTAGTGTTAAAGACATAGGAAACTTGTTTGAAAACGATTAGTGCAGTAAAAATAAATTATGACCTGGGCAAAATTGCAACACAAATGATTCTTTTGCATTATACTGTGTGAAGTTTCTTTTTACACATATTCAAAATCCCCATTAATGCCGGCTCAGGAAGTCAGTGAAAATCCAAGATGGCGGCTGAATTTTTTTTTATTAAAAAATTTATAACTTTGTATAACTTTGTATTTATAATGTATAACTTGGCAAAAATGTTTAAAATACAAAGATAAAAGTACGTGCTCGATGGAGGGTCCTTACTGCATCGCCTGCCATGGCATAATGACAGTACATTCAGGGATATAGCAAGATGTTATTCGTCGTTTGTGACAGCTAATTATGGGCAAGCAACTGTAGTTTTTGATGGTTATACATCAGAATACACAATAAAAGACATGACCCATAATCGCCGAACAAATACAATTTTCCCCTCCGTGAACTTCACACCAGATATGACATTCACAGGAAGTAAGGAAATGTTTCTCACTAATAAGGGAAACAAGCAGAAAATAATTACTCTAATCGCTGAAGAAATATGACAACAGGGATGTTCAGTAATTCATGCAGTTGATGATGCTGATGTTGACATTGTTAAAACTGCAGTGGAATCTTCAAAAATTAAAAATAAACAGTGATAGGAGAAGACACTGACCTATTGGTATTGCTGATTTATTGGTGTAATCAAGCATACCACAAGCTGCTTTTCAGAAGTGATAAAAAATCTTCCAAACAGAATAACATTTATGATATCAATGCCATTAGATATTCGCTCGGAAATGACTTAGCGAACAGTCTATTCTTTATACATTCGTATACAGGATGTGACAGCACCTCCAGAATATTCCATATTGGAAAGCAATTAGTTTTCATACGTGTTGTTGAAGATCAATACTTTTGTGAACTTGCACTATCGTTCAGCTCAACAAACCTTAATCCCAGTCAGGTTGAAGAATTTGGAAAGAAGATAATGGTATGTATTTTTGGTGGAAATCCAGATCATACACTAAATACACTTAGGTATAGAACTATTATTGATAAAGTATCGAAGGCAAAATGTTTCGTTCAGCCACAGAACCTTCCCCCAACGGAATCAGCTGTCAAGTACCATAGCCTCCGTGCATATTTGCAAATTTGTATATGGAAGCAAATGCAAGAGGGCTTGAACCCAACAGAGTGGGGATGGAGTATACATGATAATATGTATGTACCGAAAAAAATGGATTTGCCACCAGCATCTGAAAGTATATTATGCATAGTAAGATGTAACTGCAAAACCGGCTGTGGTGCCATGAAATGTAGTTGCCGAAAGAATGGTTTGGAATGTACCAGTTCATGTGGTCAGTGTCAAGAAACAAATTGTGAAAATAGTCCGCAGCGAATAGAAGATGAAGAAATGGAAAGTAGAGATGAAGATTATGATGAATTGTGAAAAAACAGCCAAATCATTTTAATTTTTGTTCAATAAAGGAAAATAACCCATACTTTGAAATAATGGTTTTTTGTTTTTGTAAGTCTAATGTGTAATAAAGTTTTCTCTAATGTATAATAGGCAATTTGAGTGATTCAATACCTATCTTACCTATTCAATACCTATTTTATGCTTTTATCTTTGTATTTTAAACATTTTTGCCAAGTTACACCTTATAAATACAAAGTTATACACAGTTATAAATTTTGTAATGAAAAATACAAAATTCAGCCGCCATCTTGGATTTTGACTGATTTCCTGCGCCGGGATTAATGGGGATTTTGAATATGTTAAAATAGACACTTTTCACAATAGAATGCAAAAAGAATCATTTGTGCTGCAATTTTGCCCAGGTCAAGGGAATTTTTACACCATATTGACTGCACTAGATCATTTTTTCAAACATTTAGAAAGGATCGATTTGAACGAAGTCGACATTACAAAATTATGGTATATGTGTAGTTCATCTGGCTACCTACAATACTTTCCAGCCTTACTGTGGCAAATAACAAGGTGTGAGTACTGAAGATTAGTTGGAGATTTTTGTTAGAAAAAAAAACTTACCTACATCTGATATACCGCCTGAAGAATGCAACAATTTCTTTAGTAACCATAATCTAATTTGCATGTTTAGAGATATGAAGTTAAAAGCAACTGGCACTATAGAAACGACATTTGGAAAATGTCCCTTGATGGCTTCTAAACAAGTGCGGGCAGACAAAGACAGAGGATACTTTGATTACGGGTTCGAAAATCAAACGAAATTTTGGTAACAAAATGAAATGACAATAAAGCAGTTTATGTTATTCCTAACTACAGTACCATTGAAACAATGGATAAGTTTTATAAAAATCAGTTGGAAATTGCTATCATATTTATTCTTATTTATTTATTTAAATCTTAAATATTATCATAATACGGTAGGCGATTTCCAACGATTTACTTACACAAAAGGGTCAAAATATTCTTAAACAAGCACTTATAACATTTATAAATACGTCTAGAAACATACTTTCTCTTTCTGTACATTACACCCATCATCTATTTAGATAAACGTGCGTTATTTATTTCATTAAATAATTAAATGAATAAGATAATTTCAATAAGATTACGACAATAGAAAAGATATTTCATGTCCATTAACAACATTACTTAGTCATCTCTATGACAATTATCATTTCACCAAATTGGGAGAGTCGTTTATAGAAAGTAAAAACACTTTTATATTTGATGAGTCAGACCTGTAAATCAAGTAATCGAAAGTGTGTAGAAAATCCATTATTGAAAAACACGAATTGCGTATGTGATTTTGTCAATAACATATTAATTAAAATTATACATAGCTTTGTAGTTTAACACTTTTACTATTTCTATAATTGTTTTAAATAAGCTTATATCTTATATTATAGGATGACATTTAATAGAAGTGTACAGGGTGAGCCAAACTCGACGCCCTAGTTCTTTTTCTTAGAAACGTTTGAGGATGTTTAAGAAATTTATAATGCGCGAATTACTTACATACTCATGTTATTATTTTTTTACCAAAATGAAAGATTTTTCAAAACAGTGTTAGACTTCACGACACTGTTTACATTCTTTTTCAGAAGCATAATTGTTTTTGGTTCACCATTTGAAAGATTATATTTTTGAGAGTAAATAATGTTTTTAATTTTTTTTTCAGTCATTTGGAAATTCTATTTCGAAAATTTGTGGTATGGTTTGAGTTATGCATCTTATAAATTTTATCAAGTTGTCTAATTACTGTGCTGTTTATTATTTATTATATCTATAACTTGCCTGAAGAAAAAATGAATGTCCATAACATTTCTATGTTTTTGTTGTCATTAATTATAATTATTGAGTAAAACTAGCGAAATTAGCAGCATTCTCATGATGAAATGTTTACACACGTTGAAAAAATGGATATGTTATTAATACGATTAAGCTATGCAAGCAGAAAAGTTATATGCCGAATGATATCTGGATCGATATATTCCATGTCACAAAATGTTTGAAAGATTAGAAAATAATTTTTAATAGTAATACGGATGCAATTTGTCAGAGAAATACAAGAGTACAAAGAAAAGGGCATCTACTGATATGAAAGTTCCAGAAGTCTCAAATTTGTTCGAAGAACAGTCATAGCAATCTATTAGGTAAACATCAAGGCAAGTTCGAATATCGTATGGCACAATTCCATTATGGTTTCCGAAATAAAATTTGTTGTTAAAATGAATAAAACTGTTTAAAGGTAAACGCGTGTTGATGAAATTTTATTTTTTTAAGTACAACATTATGTTTTCTAATTTTAATAAGTCTAATTGATTAACAGGATATATTTCTTCTAGTACTTCTTTTTCATCATCATCATCGTCGTCGTCGTCGTCGTCGTGCTCATTCTCTTCAGGTTGAGAAGCTTCTGGTCTCGGTTCTGGCAGCATAACAATTATTTCAGAAGGAAGCTTTAGTTTATGTTAACGATTTATACGTTTCTGTAAATTGATGTTTCAAATGATAGGATTTGAAGTATACATGGCTTTATTGAAAGTATCTATAGAAAAAAATGATAATTTATCAAAAATTGCAAATAGTTGCAGATAAAATGTATTTGAAAGTAGACACTAATAAAGACTGAATATATTAACGTAAAAATTATCATCGCCAAACGCCGCAAATTTTTTATATTAATTTAAATTTTCAGATTTACATTTCACTATACGATACTGCATAAATATCACTGTTATTGTAAAACTAATTATTTGGCAAGCTTTTATGATTATTTCATATCTTTCATTTCCTGTTTTGATAAAAGTGTTAAGCAATGTTTCATCATTTTTTTCAAAATAAAACGTCACGATTTCCAAAGGACTCAAGACGGGAAAAAGATATTGTTATTAACATTATTTACTCTCAAAATATATTCTGAACAGAAAAAATGGTGTCCAACATCGTTTTGAAAAAGGTTTCATTTCAATAGAAAATAATAACACAGGTAAATATGTAATCAGTGTAATTTGAGTTTCTTCGGTTTCCAAAGATTTACGTATTTTGTATTTAGTGGCACAAAACATTCCTCATAAACATAATAAATAATATTTCCAGAAAACCCCAATTACTACAGGAACACGTTCTGATACCCGGAGCGACATCCTAAATAGTGTGTGACGTCACCTAGTTACATCATATCATTTCTACCTCGAACGTCTGAACGGCCAAAAGCAAAAATACAATGTTACCACATTGAACAAATAAGGAGGTAATTTCGCAATACATATTTTAATATAAAAAATGGAAATTTCCTTATGCTGTAATATTCTCGAAGTTTCGACATCTCGTTTTAATTTTAATTTCTACTCTCTACTTAGTAATTTCCACTTAACAAGTCAAAATATCGACTATTTTAATTACTATTATTCATAAAAATATTACAAAAAACATATACTGAAATTGTGAGGAGTTAAAAAGAAAATTCGCCATTTTCCTACCGACGAGGTAATTTTTAACCATCAAAAGTTGACAACACGCATGTCAGGCAATATTCATTCCAGGTCAAAGTGGGATGAAAAGGCATCGTCTGAATGTGATTTCAGAACGGTAAAATCGTGTTCGTAGAGGTGTGACGTTATTACACGCCCTGGCTATATGAATGAGTTTTTAACATCCTAGATGCACTCGGATGAGGTATCAGAACGCGGTCTTGAAGTTATAATCCAATGCCAAAAATATGAGGTGAAATTTCTGTTAATTAATGTTGAACTGATGCAGGTATGATCGAGGAATTTTCAAACACATTTATTGGCTGATAAGTCATAATTTACAACATCAGGGAATTCTAATAAAAAGAATGACCAACCAACCAATTGGGCAAGAGAAAATTTGATTACCTATAACTGAAAAAGTCAGTTTCAAGGTCGTAGAAGTTTAAATATGCGGGCAGAGATGAAAAATAATTAAATTTTGCATGCTTTTTTGAGGAAATATGACGAGTGAAAAATATTAATGGATTCTAAGTCAAAATGTTGAAAACTATCTGGAAAATATGTCCGCTCCCTAGCTCGGTGCTTACACGTTCCGCTTGAGACCAAGAGGTTCTGGGTTCAAATGCTGGCTAGGCTATGGATGTATAGTGGCGTTTTTAAAATACCGAGACGGTAGCATAGTTGGCTAGAACGTTGTTGTGTGGAAGAACACTGCTAGTCACTGTCTATCTCTCCAGAGTTCGACTCTCAGCTGCGGCATTTGGCAAATGTCGGAGGGAATGGTTGTTGTGTGTGTGTGTGTGTGTCTATTCTGGTTGAGTGGTGGAATATCAATGTGCTAAACTTCGACAGGACGTTAATATAAACAAGACGGCAAAAAAAATATCACTCTGAAACAAGTGTTCCAAATTATTTGACAACAAAATAGAGTTTCTTGTAGGTTTGTGAATTTGGCACCAGAACCATCGGTGCTAATTGCGAAACCTATACCATCATTTAGTACCCATTTAGCACCCTCTGAATATGTAAAAAAGCAGAGGTGCTAATTGTTTTAACAAAGTTATTAATAATTTTATATTTTTGGTGTTAACTTCACAACAGCATCACAACCATCGGTGCTAATTTCGAAACTTATACCATTATTTAGTACCCTCTGAATATACAAAAAAAACAGAGGTGATAGTTGTTTTAACAAAGTTTTTAATAATTTTTTAATTTTTGTGCCAACTTCACACCAGCACTACAACCATCGGTGCTAATTACAAAATTTATACCATCATTTAGCACCCATTTAGCACTCTCTGAATATGCAAAAAAAACAAAGGTGATAATTGTTAACAAAGTTATTAACAATTTCATAATTTTGGTGCCAACTTCACACCAGCACTACAACCATAGGTGGTAATTGCATAACTTGTACCATCATTTAGCACCCATTTAGCACTCTCTGAATATAAAAACTATAGGTGCAAGTATAACCAGTGTAGGTTTAATTGAAATTTGGTGTTATATTATTCGACATGGAGAATCTAAAAAATGTCAACAGAAATATTTTAAACCGACTAGTCTTGGAGTAATGATAATCAATTTTTGATTTTATTATGGGCGCCATATTAGATTTTCATATTGCCAAAAAGACTAAAAATATGAATATACTAGATATGCTATTTTTACAGAAAAAACATATTTTTAAATTGAGATGAGGTGAGGAATTAAAAGTAGCCCACCCTATATAATGTGTATATTATATTTTTTTTATCATTCAATATTCATCATGATAGTAAACTGTCAAATTTTTTCTCTTTAACAAAAAGCAGAAGACTATGCCTAGAAAATAGATTAACTATACCATTTCTCGAAAATAGTTCTTTTGTAGGAAAATAAAAAGTAGTCTGTTAAAAATATAAATCCATTTTATATCAAAACTTTTTTATAATACAAGACTTACTCGAAAAAACCAAGTTGTGACATTTAACCACATATAACAAGAACAAATCGACAGTGACATTTTTCTACTAGTTAATTTTGAAGCTAAAACAAAATCTCAGAAATTTACTAACAATAAGTGGTTTACTTCTTCCAAAGTAAAATCCTTGAGCTCCTCAACCTTGCTGCAGTCTGAGGGTACAAACATAGTGAAGCGACGAAGCTAGAGAAAGAGCGACGAGGTAAAGGACGCGACTTAAATTTTGACATATATTCATAACCGAACTTAGTAAAGACGTTGTCGCGTGTGGCGCTCCAACTTTTACTTGTTGAAACATGCAGTCATGTAGTTTCTATGTTGAATGAGAAGAATGCAGTGATAAGAATGTCTTCTGAGTAATTAATATTGTCGGTGTATCACAAACGGGCTTTATGAAATGCTTCACATCCAGATCAAAGGCACCGTTATATTTTAGATAAACTGCGGACAAAGCTAGCTAACAAAAGTGAAATTACAGTCATACAGAAACTCATTCTCACTGCCTGAAAACATTTTTGATACTAACTTCAATATGAGGATACATCGAAAATAGTAAAATTTGTCTCCTCATTATATGCACATGTATCAAGTCGCGTCGCATCGTGTCGCGTCGCTTACCTCATTCCTTTGTCTCCACTCTCATCGCTCCACTGTGTTTGTACCCTAACATGCATATTCAGAAATTCAACCCTTATATCTATACAATAATGATGCACTTACTAACATTGCTTTTTTTAACGTCAACCTATTTCCGCTACTAAGGTCAATAATGGACACCAGGATACGACCTGTACATTTTGCCGAACCTCTTCTATATCAGGTATCAGCTGCTTTACATCCCTTCCGAAGAATGGTATATCACCTGCACAATCCTCGCCTAAGATATCATAGATTCTGCGTGTTGCCGAGTTTCTGTTACAAATACAAAGGTTTAGTCTGTGAATTTGAAGGCCTGTGTTTTTATTTCTCCCTAGCTGGTTTATTATTATTTTATTAAGTTGGGCGCCACGTGACTTGTTGCCACCAAAAATAATCTTAGTTTTATTGCTTTGGTATTTGATCGTAGGGATGGAATTTTCTCAAGGTCGATTTTTATTATACCGAGAGGTAAAGTAGCCTGTTTTTATCCTCGTTGAATATTTCTATGTGCCTTTGGTTACGCTAGCAGAGCTGAGCAAGACTTCAGCAACTCCTCTTCGGTGGTCCTGGCTTGAGAGACCTGTTTCTACCTCAGACTTTGTAGCTGAAGGATTTAATCAAGCAGCGCATGCTTTTTATTTATTTATTAGGGTTAAAAAACATTTTTGCACAGGGGGTCCCTGGAAATTTGGCTTTTTTTGTAGCCTAAAAATGACTTTATGAAATACTGAAAACATTTTCACTCAGCTTTGATGCAAAAATAAAATTGAACAGGGGGTCTCTGCAAAAATGTCTTTTCGGTTCCCTGTGAGTGCTTTTTGAATTATGATATTTATTTTTTTCAAAGTTGCTGAGGGCCAAAAATAATTTTGAACAGAGGGTTCCTTACAAAATTGAATTTTGCTAACGAGATGAAGTAATTTGTAAAAGTGTAAAATTTACTTATTAAGACCAAAAATAAAATTGGATGAAAGTAAAATTCACAATCACACAACACTGAAAAAAATTCTGCAGATTTGTTGAAATTCAGCAGACTGGACAACAAGTTGACCTACAACTCGGATACTACTAGCCTGCCCAAAAGGTCGCGCAAGACTTCACAACTTTTCTTAATAATGATCGATTTGTATAACCAAAAAAAAAGAATTTTTTTTTAACTTTCTGTCGGATTCGAAAAAAAATTGTTTGAGCAGTGTATCTTTTATGCTTAATGTAATTTTATTAAAATGAAAATAAATTTGAAAATTTATAAACACCAGGGAAACTTAGAGCTAACCAAATTTTGTCAATGAAATGAATTTTAAGTCGAGTGAAGCTTTGATTTTAGAACAAGTTAAATTTTTATGTAAAATGAAGGTCGAACATTTTTTCAAAAGCCTAGCCTCGTGAAAAAAATTATTTTGAAAAATGAGTCTCGAAGTATGCAAGTCACTTACTTACCTGTCCTCTGAGATTTCAGTCGATGATGTTGTTTTGCAATAACGTTTAATTTTTTATTAGTAGACCGCCTCCGTCCGTAGGAGCCTGCTTGTGGTTTTCTAAGTTTAATAAATAAAAAACAACGTAGATTTTTACAATAAAACGTGATGACGGAAGATTCCTCAAGCCAAAATTCACGAATGATAAAAGTTGTCGAAGAAGTGCTTCTAGTTTTCTGCGGTGGATGTTGCAAAAATATTTTTTAGGTTGTGGATGCCGTCTTCCTATCTTGAGTACCAAAAAATAACCCAGCCTGGCACGTAGAGAAATTTCTTAGTGCCTTCTTAAGACTTCTGGGGCCCGTGGAGATATATTTACCTGTGAAAACGGCCAACGAAAGACTGTTTTGAGGGCTGTAGATCAGTTGGTGTTTATTAATAGGGTTCACAACCGGTTTTAGATTAATTATTTACCGTTCCCGAAGGGACATCAAGTCTGTGTTAATGCAAAAGTGAAAAATTTATACTTTTAAAATGAATTTCAGACCACGATGCTTGCTCGTAAGTGTGGAGTGGTCGAGTTGTCTCAACTTCTTTGAAATTTTAATTTATAGGGGTTGTGTCGTCATCTATTGCGATGTTAGCATGATATCATGTTTTAAAAGCGCGTAGTAAAGACAAAAACTACCCCACTTTAAAAGCTCCCGATTAAGTGAAAGCTCCGACACGGTCTGTCTATCTGAATGGCCTACATGGTATACCAAACTCCAATTTTACAAGTTTAAGCCTCGTATAGAGAAATTTAGCGGTTAATTAGGTACTGTGGAAACAATATTTGTTGCCTGAAATTATTATTATTAATTTGCCTTAAACTATTTTACATTAATATTAATTATCATTTGTTTAATTGATTTTGGTAAAAATTAATTTTTTGATGTGTGCGACTAGCATCGTATAAAATTTATGTGATACCAATGCAAAAATTCGGCTTTTATGATGGCTTTGGCCTGTGATAATTATTAGCTTCTTTGGCCACTGAAATTAAAATTTTGTAGGGCCTCTTGGACTGCAATAAAATCGTTCAGATCGGTTTTTAATTATTGCTTATGAACGTCTTTATGAGTTTTGATCATTTTAACCTTTGTAAGTGCGTCGCGGCGATGGCCGTCGCGCTTATGTTGCGGAGTAGTTTTTTAATGAAAATTAATTTTACTATTTCAGCTTCTAAAAATTGGAGAATTGAGATAAAAAATTGCGGTTTGAAGTTTTGAATATGGTTTTTTATTTTTTATCTAATTTCCTAAAAAAAAAAAGTGGTGTGACATGTGATATTTTGAACTCGTGTAGTTTCGGTCTTGGGCATTTTTTAAATGTTTCTAATGGCTGAGGGCTTTCTATGTGATCTGAGTGATTTTTTTGGTAACATTATCTTTTCGAGTTAATTAAGTTTTTTGTAGAATTTTGGTTCTACAACATTTCAGTTGAGTTACCATCAAATTACCGATTGCGACTATTATGGCTTAACTTTTTGTATCGAGATACGAGTATGTTAAGGCAGATATACGCTCGCCCCGTCTAAAATTGTTAATAGAGAAGATTATTTGGAACAAAAATATTACACTTCCATTTCTCTCGTAGCATTTTCTTCTTGACTATTCACTACAAAATATAAAGTACCACTATCAAGAAGATAATTCTTCTGAGCGCAGTTTAAATAAATGCAGTATTTTTAAAAACGCCTTGTATATTCGCAATTGCAAATTTTAGTGCAGTTGAAAAGCTGTTTTTTCTAGTCTAATTTAAGTCACATAACTCTCACTTGGTACTTCTAATACGATAACTTTACATAGTAATGTAATATTTATGTGCGCATTACTCTGTTTTAAAATGACACATCTTATATTTACTTTAATAATAAATTTATATACAATAAAAAAAACAAAATATTAACATTAACAAAAATAAAATAACAATCTCTATTAAAGAGCATAAAAATATTAGATCATACCATATTTATAATACATTATAGTCAGTCGACGGTACGCTTCATGCAATAAAATTACCTATAACTAATATGTACAAAAAGGTACGTTAATTAACGAGAAACGCGGTTTTAGGAAGAAAATGACCAGTTTTTAGAAGATCTTTGGGTGCCTTGCTGTGCTATTGAAGCTTCATTTGAGTTCGGTGGAACTGTGACAAACTGAATTTTACTTTCATTTGGCTGATTATCGCTGCGATCCCATCCATGTTCCTGGTGGTGATGATCATGATGATCAGGAGATGGAAACCATTCCTTAATTATTACTGGTCTCCAAATCATTTTCCATCCGGGTACCCAAATTTCTTTCCAGTCTGGTACCCAAATTTGCTTCCAGGCTTCTTTCCATTCTAATTTCTTATCAGGAAGCCAAATTTGCTTTTTCTCCGTTCTCCAAATTTGTTTCCAAGCTTCTTTCCACTCCAGTTTCTTATCGCTAACCCAAATTTGTTTCTTTTCTGTTCTCCAAATTTGTTTCCAGGCTTCTTTCCAAACTAATTTTTTATCTGATACCCAAATTTGTTTTTTCTCTGTTCTCCAAATTTGTTTCCAAGCTTCTTTCCATTCTAATTTCTTATCAGCAACCCATATTTGCTTTTTAGCTGGTTTCCAATACTTCTTCCAGATTGGTTTCCATACTAATTTCTTTTTCCATAAATCGTGAGCTGTGTATTCTGCTCCCTCATGATCTTTTCCCAAATAGTGGTCTCCATGAATGCCTTCTTTTATCCATACTGGTACCCACAATTTTTTCCATGCCGGTACTTGAATTTCTTTCCAAGCCGGAACTTGTATTTCTTTCCAAACTGGTTTCCAAATTTTCTTCCAATCAGGCACTTGAATTTCTTTCCAAGCTGGAACTTTTATAGGTTTCCATACAGGTTTCCATATTTTTTTCCAATCAGGTACTTGAATTTCTTTCCAAGCAGGAACTTGGATGGGTTTCCACACTGGTTTCCATATTTTCTTCCAATCTGGAACTTGAATTTCTTTCCAACCGGGTTTTTTTGTAGGCACCCATATGGGTTTCCAATATTTCTTCCATTGTGGTTTCCATATTTGCTTTTTACCTTTTTTCCATATTTTTTTCCAACCTTTCTTCCAGATTACCTTTTTCTTCCAGTAGCCTGGATCATGGTGGTCATGATGAATATCGTGATGGTCTTCCTGATGAACATCATGCAAATCATGATGACCGACATCATCGTACACATGTTGCTCTTCTATAGGATAGTCATATCCTCCTCTCTTTTGCGCAACTCTGAAATAGAACGGAAATAAATCGATGACCAATTTGAAATTCTATGATCAATTTTAAATCACAGAACTTTAGATAAAACTATAGAAATATTTACTTACTGCTGTGTTTTTGCAGATGATACTTGATTAACTGGCTCGACTGCTTTGCTGCTCGTCCACGTAATGTGCAGTGTTACCAATAGGATAATCTGAAAATAGCAGAGCTTCAGAGGCGTACTTTTTTAAAATATTATTTAATTGTACATATTACACAGAGTGTAACTTAAGTATGGTGATATATGCCTTAGCTAATTGAAATAAAAAGTTCGTATATTATACGATAGCTAGAAATTTTAAAAAAATGCAAGTAAACAGATAAAAAAGTCTATAACCGGAAATTATTTTCGAATATACAGGGCGAGCCAAGACGAAATTACAGGATCAGATGCCTTTCTTTAAATGGAATGCTATGTATATCAGTACATTTTTCAAACCTATTTCTAGACTCTATTCATTCCTATATTATTATTGACTATCTCCCACTTGGATGTAATGAATTTTTTTGTTGAAATAATGCCATCTGCAGACGCATATTGAAAAAATCATTCAAGTCACAATTATTGGTTTTAAGAAAAAATTATGTGAATACTAGTTACGAGACATCTAGTTAATGTTTTTGAATAATTTTTACTTCCTAAAAATGTACAGGGTAGGCAAAAATTATTTTTCAATTAAGTACTTTTATAATTGAATTTTCTTAATTTTTTCAAATATATATTTTTCGACGATGTGATGCAGAAATGAAAAACGAAAATTTTTTTGTAAGTACTTCCCTATGGCTAATTGCAACCATTTTCGTTTCATTGAGCAATAAGTACAAAATTCTAAAATAAACAAAAAATAGAGGTTTCTTCAGATAATTCATTAGAAAAAATTATAATAAGTGCGCTTTTGAAATGAGGTTTCTACTGTTCCTAAAATTGCCGGTGTGATAGATCTAAAAGCAGTTATTATCCTTTCCTTCATATTTTGTACTGTTTGTTGGTGTGTCTTTATAAACAATTTTCTTCACGTATCCCAATAAAAATAAATCGATTTTTGTAAGCTCTGGAGATCTGGCAGGCCATTTAGTGGGTCTATTTCTTCCAGTCTATTGAAGTGGGTAGGTATTATTTAAATGGTCTCTAACTGCATTTAATAATGTGGTGGAGCACCATCTTGCTGAAACCACATCTTCTTTCTAATCCTTTCAAGAAGATTCGCCAATAATTGTGGCAGATAGTTATCCAGAAAATGAAGATAAATAGCTCCAGTCAATGTACCATCAAAGAAATGTAGCCCTATTAAATGTTCTCCAGTAATTCCTCCCCAAACGTTTATAGACCATCTGTGCTGGTTATCAACTTGTCTAAAAAAGTGAGGTTTTTCCGAAGCATAATAATGGAAATTGTGCCAATTAACAAATCCAATTTTTATGAAAAGTTGCCTTATCAGTGAATAAAACATTACTGAAGAAGGTGCCATCTTGCATTTTATCTCCGGCCCAATTACAAAACTGTAGACGCCTTTGAAAATCATCATCAGATAGTTCCTGGTGCATTTGAATATGATATGCATGAAACTTATTTCTTTTTACTATTTGACCAACAGATCGTCTACTTATTCCTACTAATGAGCTCACTTCTCTGACTAATATGGGTATTCTCAATCGTTGTCAGCACCACAAAATACTCATTTTCTTCGGGTTTTATTCTTTCCCTTTTTTTATATTCGACATTTCCAGTTTCCACAAATCTATCGAGAAGGTTTCGGAAGCTGCTATCATCACTTACAAAAAATGTTCATTTTCCATTTCTACATCACATCGCCTTTTAACGCGATTTATGACGCCACATAATTAAGTTGAAAAATTCAAACTGAATTAGTTCTTTATTGCATTTACTCTTACAGAAAGCATATTCAACGTTATGTCGGCGCGCTGACGCCGCTTACTTATCTGCCCAAACAATGTTTTCTATGAGAATAGATGCAACAACGTCAGTTTGGATTATTATTATAAATACTTACAGGTCTCAAAGCTAGTTCAGTTATAATCCAATCTTTGTATTAGAAGGAAGACTGATAAGTATACACTTATTCCTCTCAATAAAAATTTTATGTTCAAAAAGTGTTTCGAACTTCATTTGTTCATAACTGGCGCAGTCGGTAGGATAATAGAGTCAGGTGTAGAAAGGCAAACCAGGAGAACCTCAACGTACTGGAAAAGGCTACCTGTGAATAAGATGACTTCAGCAAGAGATTTGTGGATTGGTGCAGTACCTTTAAGATTGGTATTATAATTTACCATTGACTGTATATCAAAGTTTCAAATTAGTTTTGACTGCATATCAGAATTAATTTAATTATAAGTTTTAAACTGAATATTAGAACTTATATAGGTTAAGAATCTCAAGTAAAATTTTTAACAATATTTTTTCATTTCCAATTTTTTATGTCAGTTTTTGAAAAGTAATAAGAATGACTTCATCAAATTTAAATGTAATCAGTGCAAACGCACCTAACTTCCAATTATTCAAAATGTTTGTAGATGTTATACCAAGATTCGATGGCACCCCATCGGTCTTAAACTATTTTATATCAGCGTACGTTGAACTTGTAGACACCTATGCGACAGGGGAGAGTTTAGTACAGGAATTTGTTCTAAGAGCCATCAAAAGCAAATTGCATGGCCAAGCACAAATTAACATTGCCTCTCGTCTGGAATTAAACGACAGGACTGACATAAAATCAGTTTTAATTAATACATTTGGTAATCCTAGAAATCTACCAATTTTACAAACAGAATTAATTTACTTAAATATAGATCCTAGAAAAGAAACACTAGCCTCATTCCGAAATAAAATAATAAAGTATCAATCACTTTTGATTTCAAAATCAAGACAATCTTCCGAACCAATCACAGTTACGGAAACTATGAGTCAGGTTTACCAAAGATTAAGTTTGGATACTTATGTTAGAAATTTACCTCTTAATTTTAAATAAATGGTCAGACCCAAAGAGATTAATGATTTATTAGATGCGATATCCTTCATTTCTAAGGAAGGACAATTCCAAAATTATAGTAAAACAGTTAATTCACAAACAGGCAATTCACCACCTAAAACACAAACATCACTTCGTACTTTAAATACACTATTTCCACCCCAACAAAAATCTACTTGGTTAACAACGAACCCAATTCAACAAACAAGTGGGAGACAAAACTTTCCCACGAATAGACAAGTACTCGGAAACCAAATTAACAGCAATACGAACAATAACGACATAGCGGGTAAATGTACCAGGTAACGGATGCCCACAGAAGGCAAAAATATTTGCTAAAGGCACCTACTAAATATTCATGAAAAAAAAATTTTCCTACTCAAATTTTTCTACAGCACTACAATGAGCCAGGTCCTGGATTATTCGTTTTAAATTATTTGATAGAATAGGAATAAATCAATGCTGCATAAACTGCTTTTTATACGCAGTTTATGCAGTATTTATTTTATACTGTGTAGCGGACCTTATGGTCCAATTCCAATTAAGGTCCACTACACAGCAGAAACATTCTGCCAAATTTCATCTTGTGAAGTAATTAGTTAAATTTATTAGAGTGTAACTAAAACTAATTAAATTTATTATTTTATTTAGCTTATTGTTTTTAAATGTATCTTTTAAACATGCCAGTAAAACTATTCAACTATATGTTAATTTTAATTCTTCATTATATCATTTATACAAACTAATCGGTTGAGTAAGGAGTAATTGCCCATAAAAATTAACTATCTGTCAATAGTATAAATTTAATTTAGTTAATCAATTGTTTTAAAAGATAGGGTTAATTTTAGAAAATTACGGAAAAAACATGCATGTATTGTCACGCAAAATTTTTTAAAAAGGTAAATCTTTAAATGGTGGGAATTAAAATGAAACTGAAGCAATTTAAATAATCTTAGCATACCAACGTTGTCAGGCTTGTCAATAATTAAATGCGTGCTCGCCATATAAGTTTTAATGATCCGGTAAACATTCACTAAGTGCATTAGCAAGTTCATTGACAAAACTTTCTCCCAGTAAAATAAAACAACAAACCAGGACATTATGATGTACGAATAAACAATGCTAGAACTGGTTTGACTGCTGAATTTCTTTTTTGTTAGCGAAAAGAAATATAATAGGTTAAATAATAATAATCTCGTCTTCATTTCGTTATTATATTTCATCATAAAAAAATAATTGAATTGTTCTACGGTGTTAAATTTAATTAAATCAAGTAATGTGCTAAAAACCGTTTAAACAAATGTTATATAATATTTACCAACAGTAATGAAATATATACTCGTATTTCTATATCAAGTACCTACTTGGTATTGCTTATATACCATATTATTTAAACAACTGACAAAAACCTATTTTTTATCAACGTTGAAGCTGATTAATAATAACAAAATAATGATAACAAAAGTGATGTAAAATCATTCAAATTTTAATGCAAAAGTAAATGCAAAGTACCCCTCGATTATTGTTCCTACGAAAAAGACAATGTTCATTCATGTTTGGCTGTGTTTGTGTCAAAAATCAAAATATCGAATTTTGTGATACCGATAGATAGATAGTGAAAGCGAGTATGATTTCTCTTGTAAACCAGATATGGCAGAAGCATCAGATTCAGAAATTTTTATTCTTTTGTCGGAGAAATTAAGACGACAGTATGAGCACAGTTACAATTTTAAGGAATGGTATAAGAAGAAAAAAGTTGGAGACGTTTCAGAAAATGTTATTTTGGCACGTTTTGAAGACAAATCAAAAAATTAAAATCGTCTGCACTGTGGTCTGTATATTCAATTCTATAAGCGACGCTGAGTATTAAAGAAAACATCGAAATTAACAAGTTTCTCTAATAGATTCCATATCTTAAGAGACAGTCTATGGGATGTCGGGCTAAGAAGTTAACGATTTTTACCACAGAGAAAAAATCAGTAAGTTCATATCGGAGGCTGATAATTACAATTATTCAATGATGAAACCTTAGTCTCTTTTATTTAATAATTATTTTAGAAGAATTGTTTTGTTTTGTAGATTATTTTAATCAAGGGAATTTCTGGTGCATATAGACGTGACGAACTAGTCAAAGTGACCATAAATGATATCCAAGATGCTGGTTCTATCTTAATTGTCAAAGTGATCGACACAAAAACGCATATTGAACACTCTTTCATCGTATCAAATTCTGATTATATCGCCATTTATCAAAAATATAATAAAGCCTTTCATCCCATTAAGATGCATAATCCGCAATTCTTCACAACGGAAGATGTTTTCAGCAATAAAGTGAGAACCAACCTCAAGTTAACCCCAAGTTAATGGCCAAGCATCTTGAACTGTCAAATGATAAATAATGCATTGGGCACTGCTTTAGGTAGACATCAGCAACGTTTCTGTCTATTGCTGGTGCTCGTATCACGAGCGTTAGGTAACATGGAGGATGGAAACCATCTTCAGTGGCCGAGGAATATGCATATTGTATACTGAATCATTAAACATAGTAAATTGAAGGAAGACTGAAAATTTGCATCGTATCACGGTTGACAGCACGACAGCTAGATAGATAATTAATTCTCTGCCGCTTACTTTAACTAGCGAGATCTCACCTGCCTCTGGTTTACATCGTAATGTTGCCATTTAAGAGACCTATGTCTAATGATTCAGTGCACAACCTGTATAGAGGAATCAATGCAGAAGAACATTGAAATTTCAACTAAAATACTGGCCTGCCAAGAATCAGCCTTAAGTACTGGCTCTATCCCGATACCCATCCCTCAAATTGCTATATCCTCATCGGGAATTTACATAAATCAATGCAGTTGTTATACGAGTAATCTGTTACAAATAAGTAAATAATTTCAATAACATATTAGTAAACTTCGCCAAATTCCGTAGGAATTCAGTGGCGTCAGACGTGAGCCAACGTACATATAAATAACCGACATTGCATTTATTTTTCGATTCGGCGCACTTATTTGATCATAGTGGTTAATATGAGTTAGTTAGATTTTTCAAAAGCTACTTTTGAAAAATCTAACTAACTCATATTCTGCTTCTATTTCAAAAATATCCGAATATTAAATTGACCATGATAGCGGCTCCAAACCAAAAAAGAAAATGGGATATTGTACTTTCAACAACGGAAAAATAACAAAAAACGATTGATTCGTATTTAAATTTTAAATAAAATATTTTACTTAATATAAATAATTTATCTAATGCCTTACAGTTTTTATTTGTTTAGATGTATAGAGACTGTATACGAGTTGGGAATCCTAAATATAGGGCATGGACCATACATGTTATATGGTTATTAAATGTGGAAAGACAGCTTTCAGCAACTTGCCAGCTTTAAGCATATGCGTGCTACATAGTCACTAGCATTAACACTTGTAAACTAGTAATTCCGTACTACTTAGTCACTAGCATTAACACTTGTAAACTAGTAATACCCATTGCTTTCAAGTACACTTTAAAAAAAATGTAGAGGAACGCTTCTTTGTACCTCAATCAAATTCAAGCCATAATTGTATGCAAATAAAACTATGAGTTTCTTAAAGATACCTTAAATAACTAAAATAATGTTAACAGCATTAAACACTCTTAAGGTAAGCGTGATGATGTAAGACAACTACCTGAAGTGAAATTAAGCATCTCAAATTAGTTGTAAAGAGTTAGGAAGGCCTTGGTGAAATCAAGGAACGGTTGAAAATGTTTGATAGTTTGACTTAAGCTAAGTGAAAATGAGGCATCTCAACGAGGTAGAAGTCATTCGCGCTGTAACATTGATTGAAAATGGTGAAAGCATTTGACAAGTTTTGAGAAACTTTAACGTCAGCTCCTCCATTAATCAATGTTTGTGGAATCGCTATCGTGATCTGGTCAATACCATACGCGACTTAAACAGGGTTGTAAAATAAAAACAACCCAAAATCAAGACCTATTTTCGTTCATTTCATGTCTTCATGTAACCATGTCTCTACAGCGAGGGACTTCACAGGACGACGCATGGAGTGGTGGAACAGGTTAAGGGACTCAAACTTAAGGGCAGGACGACCTGTCCGAAAACCAATACTAACACGACGCCACAGGTCGACAATGGAGCTATGTGCTGTTCACGGACGAGTTCCGTATTACTCGTTGCGATAGTTGTGTAGATATTTACACTCTTAGTTTAATTTGTATAAAATTTACGACTTGAATTTTATTGAAGTACAAAGAGGCGCTCCTCTAAATTTTTGAGCAGTGTATGTTACAAATAGAATCCGTGCAGTTTTTGTATTTACAGCTTCAACTTGTTATTAGCAAGTAAAAATGCAGTCGACGCACGATGGACCACCAGGATCTAGAATTCGTGCTATCACATTTACCTCATGATTGTCTGTTGCGTCCGTCATTTAGTCTATCGCTACCCATATCTTTTTACTTTCTTATACCTAATATAAGGAAGTATAGTAATCGTGGTTTTTTTTTGACCTTGAGATTTTGATTGATATATACGTCTTGAACCCTCCTGAATCCATTCTGACTATTTTCCGAATGATGTCTGTCGGTGCGTGTGTCTAGATGTGTGTATGTATGTGGATGTGTGTGTGTGTGTATGTGTGTATCCGCTATAACTCAAAAAATACTAATGGGAGACTTCCCAGATTTGGCAGTTAAGATTTTCAACAACATTTTAGGTGACACACTAAATTTGATGAATGTGGTACCACCAGAAAATACATAATGAATGAAAGAAGAAAAAAGGTACAATTTTGGGGGAAAAAAAATTATTGCATTTTTGGACGAATCTCGACGAATTATAATGAAAAAACTTTATGGAAAAAAATCTGTCGGCATGTCTGTAGTATCGCGATAGCTCCCACAGTTTTTGAGATAAAGCTTTCAAATTTGGTACACATGTTCTAAAGGCCAAAGACAATTGGAAATTCGATGATGAGCAAAATTGGTCAGCTGAAGGGAGGTCCACGGAACCCAAACTCATTTGTATTTGCCTTTACAAAAAAATATGTTTTCAATGAAAAATTATAACTCATGTCTACTATATCAAGCCAATAAAATATATTTTCCAAGTACTTAAATAAAGTTGATGTAAACTGAAATATTTTACACATAAAAGGGGGTTAGGACAAATGTAACAGTTTGATATTTGAAAGGTCTAATTTAGTTACAAAAATGTCAGTGTCAATAAGAAGAAATTATTAAAATATATGACATGAATTATTATTGACAGTATCGAATGACGCTGATAATTACTTATTTAAAAATTAATGAAACAATTCAAGGTACACTATTAAAATTTAATTGAGGTAAGTGAAGAATTAAATAGAATGATTTGTTTAGATCAGGATATATACTGGTATAAGAAAGTTATATGCTGGCCACCAAATATTTTTTAATGTGCTCAATTTTTTAGTATCTCTTTCCGAACTGGTGTTAATTTTCAACGTGCGGTCGTTCTTTGGCAGTTGCCACTATGGTACATACTTGCTGCAAAATAAATGGAATGGTTCCTTGTTAAGCACACTTAGTGGAATATTATCGACACTGAACATAAAAATAAGGTCCCACACAAAAGTCGGATATGAGAATTTGTTGTTTTTATTTCGTGTATATTTTCTAGGTCTTAAATGTACTTTCCAATGAGTTATATTAGTCGACACTAAGTTTACTTTACATAAGGTACACACAACAGCCGCACCATCATCACATTTTAAGTCCTCATATTTCGATACATGTTCAAATATATTCCGTAAACCGCAAAGACTTCTTTTTGCCTGACATTGTAGCTGTTATTAATATTAATGTCCTACTAGTCTGTTATTTTGTAATAATAGCCTTATTTTCAGTTACATTAAATGAGAAATAACGCCCTAGGGCGTAATTAATATCCATAATACATAGCCTTAGTTCATCATAAATTCATAACGCATTAACATTTTCACTACAACACAACACGAAACAATTAAATGATGATGGCGTTATTGACAAACAAAATGCGTTTACAAACAATTTTGATTATTACTCTCTTTTAAATGAAATCGTCCTGAACATAATAGATGTCAAATTAATCAATCGTAAATGTCAAAGAATTTTCGAATTAAATAACAGACTAGTAGGACAATAAACGTAGAAGACTCCACGGGTGTTATAGAATAATGACACTGTCGGTCGACGTACATTTCCTCGAGCCAGAGGCCCTCGGGAGGTACACTGCCAACTTCGGTGCGTTATTATCCTTATAACACCATTGAACCTTAATAACTATATCGACGTGCGACGTACCGATTGTGATAAAGTAATTTTTTTGACAAATGTATAAAAACAATATTTTGCCACCATTGCGGAAGATATGGTAAACCATACAATTGTTAGCACCACAGTTATTGGCATGTAAATACATATATTATTTATTTATTAAGGTTTTGGTTACCTTTACAACTAATATGTCTGAAAGAATATACACGCTTTTTGCACAATATAGTAAAATTTCAATTTACTTTGTCAATATTTATTTGTTCATGTGACACAAAAAGTTGTAAACTAATGCATCTTTTAGTTCTTACTTAAATTGTCAAATAATAATGATATACATAAAGGGAATTGTCGACAATAAATTATTATTTTGTTTTTAGCGGTCTGGACGTCAATAATTTAGTTTATAAAGGAAATAAAATGGGGGAAATAATTTATTTAGATTATGTGAGTCACTGTATAATACGTAAAGCTGAAAAATAATTATTAACAAGGGAGGACCAAGAGCTATAGTATTTAAATTATATCTGTAAATAGTGATTGGCATAGTTAAATAATCTTGGAATTATTTATTCATGATAATCCTAGGCAAAACTCATTGAAAAAAATAATCCGTAATCCTCCCCCATGGTACAGAGTATTTTTAACCTAGTTTAAGCATCAGAAGAATACGAGAGGTTTGCTTAATAAAATTGAAATCTATTTAAAGGACAAATCATTTTAAGCATAAAATTAATATGGCAGTACTTTCTCATCATCATCTTCAATTTGACAAGAATGAAATAAATTGCTTTAATTGAAAATGCCATTTCCATTTATTTTATTTATATAAAATAATTAATATGAAAAATAAACAAAATACGTAAGATAAATAATATATATATGACAAATAATATGAGTAAAATGACGTAAATGAGACAAATGAGATAAATGAAACAAATGTGCTAAATGAGATCAATAAGACAAATGGGATAAATCGGACAATTGAGACTTGAGAAAAACGAGACAAATGAGGCGGTTAAGATACATAATACAAATGAGGAAAATGAGATAATTAATCAAATGAGACAAATGATACGTATGAGATAAATGAGACAAATGAGAAACGTGACAAATGAGGTGTACGAGGCAAATAAGAAATGATATAAATAAGACAAATATGACACAAAGGAGATAAATGAGATAAATGCTACAAATGAGATAAATGAGTCAAATGACACAAGTTATACAAATGATTGAGGCTAATTAGATGAAGGAGTCAAATGAGACAAATGAGTCAAATGACACAAATGAAACAAATGAGCCAAATGAAGCAAATGAGATAAATGAAACAAATAAGAAACGAAACGAATGAGGCCACTGATATAAATGATATAAACGAGACAAATGAGACAAACGAGGACAAAATAAAACATGATTGAGGCATATGAGACAAATGAGAAATGAGATAAATGAGGCCAATGAGGCAAATGAGAAATTGTATAAACGACATATGAAACGAACGAAGACGAAATAAAACACGATTGAAACAAATGAGATAAGTTAGTTAAATGGGTCAATTGAGTCAAATGAAACATATGTAACAAATGAGAAACAAGACAAATGAGGCGAATGAGACAAATGAGGCAAATGAGACAAATGAGGCGAAGGAGGCAAAGGAGACAAATGAATAAACGAAACAAATAAGATAAACGAAGACGAAATAATACATAACAAAATAAATTATTTTTCAATCATTTGAATATGATGAGAAAGTATTGCCGAGTCCGACTTTATTTTTTTAATTAAAAGAAATTAATTTGAAACCTTTTTTCTCAGTAAGGGTTAATCTTACGAGAAATTGTCAAGTTATTTTCGACATATTTCCTTATTACGAACAATTTTTAATTGAAACTTTTTGTGAATTGATGAAAAAAAAGTGTTCTCCACCCTGAGAAGTGCCCTGTCTGGTGTACCAATTTCACTGATATTAAATAGGGTTCATCCTTGGACATTACAGATATTATATACAAAATTTCAGATTTCCACGGTTGAGACGTGTTAGAGAAAATGGGGTCACAACAATGATCTGCGATACACAGACATACACACAGACGGCATGCCAGTTCGAATAAATGTCCTATTTTCCTGTCTCAAAACCTCATCATAATCTGGAATTTGGTGTTTCTCACGACGCCAATATTTTCTCTATCAGTATAGATAGATGAGAAAGTAATTAATGGATCAAATCTACTTTTGATACTTAGGAGCAGAAATAAATAGAACAAATACAGTGTGCAATAAGTGTATGGGCCGGCCCTTGGGAAATCCAAACAAAACAGGGAAAAAACTAAATTTAGGAGGTATAAATTAGGTATATTATTGCATAGTATGATGTGAATTTTTAAATTTGTATCAGTGTTATCTTAAAAGATATGAGGTCAAGGTCATTATTTTTTAATGGCAGTAGGGGTGGGTATTTTATGAAAGAGAATATTTTCCTGATTTCAAAAATATATCATAAGAAAAATTTTTCAAAAATAATCATTGCTAGTCTTAACTTTCATTTAATAGACAAACCGTAATTTACTTAAGTTGTAACTATTCGATTAACTTTAAAAACTCTGTGTACAGTACATTGTACATTGTATAGTATTTAAATGTTGCACACTGTTGTATTTTATAATTAAATAAACCCTCAATATTTTACTCTAAACTTCATATAACACACTGCTAGTGAACACTTACTGTCCATTTTTTTGATAACTATCATGGGGATAATTCAACGGCTTTCATATTTCAGGTAATATTATAGTTTAAGATGGTCTATAGGATCGTAAAGAATCGTTCTGAAAAAAAAAAATTGCTGCTGATAATATGAATATGAGGTCTCAAAAAACCACAGGGTAAAATTTACGTTAGTATTTTTTTAAACCACTATGTATCTTATGTTTTTCAATCTTCTTTACGAGCCTTTTTATTTCATATAAAAGTACACTGTTGGAGTGTCTGTGAAGTGTCTTATATTAATACAATTATCTTTTACAATTTTCCAACGCTGTCTTGTGAAATGTAAATTACATGTGAGTGACTTTGACAAAGTAACTTCAACCGTCCCTCATATCCTGCAGGTTGTAGATTGTAGATTCCAGAGAGCAGTAGACGAAGTGAATCTAAGATGACTTCTTCTTGATTTGGTCAGCTAATTACTTTGCTGATTTTGACAGATAGGTGCAATCTTCAATTGCGAGAAGAGCGTCTAGGTTTCATATCTCTAGTAGTATGCCGAATATTAGAACGATCTTCTTGACAGAGTGGAACACTCGTTACTCATATCGTCAGACTTCCCATTCTCAAGTTGATAAAAAGCTCAGAAACAGACTGCAAAGGCTTCTCGCCTATCTGCGCGCTTGCAGTCGAATATGAAACGAGTTCATCTGAGGCCTTTTTGTTACCTTGAATAATTCTACTTCTATCCTTTTGGTTCATATTCTTTTACTAATTGCATGAGTGAATCCTAACGACTGAAGATGTTCCATGCCATAATAATATAATGAATGATCCTGTGAATATGCATCAAATTTTGGGCATCTTTGTTTAATTGGCACAATTCTTTATTGCCCACTTCACAAAATAAATGGAGTAGAGCAAAACAGGAAGAGCAAGCCATGTTATCCCAAGAAAATTTAGATGGAAAATCAAATTCGAATTCCATGCAGCCATCTCAGTTGGACAATCGTAACTGAGTAGGTAACTGCACTATAAATGGTTACTTCGTACCGAATATCTATGTAGCTCGAACTTGATGTAGTTCGGACTTGAAAATAAATTGTAGGGCCTCGTATCGCCTCACCTAATGTTAAATCTTAGATTTTCAGAGAGTTATTTCAGTGACTTAGGAAGCATTTAAGGAAACATTTTAAGTTCGTCCTCGATCACTATAAGAGCGTTTTTGTAGTTCTCTAGGTGAATATAGTTTTAGGCCATTCATAACAATAAATTGGTGACCTTGCTACCTCGGTTACTAGGTGGACCACATTGGTATCCAAGGTTTAGGCCAAGGAAAAAGTTCTACAGCAAGAATCTTTTTCCATTAAAGCAAGCTGGGATATATCTACAAACATCTTTTATGAGCCTTTTTGTTATTTTGTTACAGTGTTCTGCGATTTTCTTTTGGATTAGTTATCTGTATTTTATAGTATTTCTATTTTATTAATTATTTTACTTTATTACATCGTTCTTATTAAAATAGTCAAAATTCTTAGTTTAAAGTGTGTTGGAAAAATAGTTAATAGTGACTAAGAAATCACCTATGAAAAGAAATATTTTAAAAATCTATCTAAAAATGGTGAATTAAATATAAAAGATCAAGAAAAAATATCTAGAATTCTATAAAAAATCATAACATTATGAGAAAGTCTAAGGAAGAAAAATCGAGTGAGATGGAGTATATATACAACTATCTCTAGGAATTTTTTCCTAACTTAGCGCAATGATGTTAATTATTAACAGAAAAATATGTAAAAAGTTGTACTTAAGCACCTGAACATTATTTGAATTCAGGAATACCCCGTCAAAGTTTTGGTTTGCCTATTACAATATAATGATGTATACAATGAACCTAATTATTTTTTCCAATGATTTGCTAGTAATATATTTTAGTGACGCAAAATAATGAAATAAATGTCTATTCCTATTTACCCCTAGTTTCTTTTGTTTTTATTTAAATAAAAATCAATGTAGAGTTTGATTGTTCAAATATCGACACTTTAAAATGCATATCGATACACATATCATAGATGTTTACTTTATGGAAAGCAACATTAAGTGTATTTTTTTTGAACTGATATAACTGATTCAAGTGAATAAACTGACAGTAGTGAGTCTTATTACAGAACGCAATAAAGCTCACTATTATCAGTTTATTCACTTGAATTAATTAAAATAGTTAGAAAAACTACACATGGACATTTGCATACCAAGAATTGATTTAAGAGTAGAAACCAAAGTTTTTACTCCGTTAATTTCCCAGAAGATATTTTTCGTCTGCATGATAATGATTTGTATAAGAAAAAACCATGACGATATATTAACAGATTCCAATCGGAATACTTATTTTTCGACTTGTTATATAGGTGCATTTTTTATTTTTATGCATTATTTTTACGGTTTTATAATTCTTACTGCGGAGCTTACTGTTACTTTTCCATTGTGCAATGTAAGAATATGTTATGTTCATCTGAATAAAAAATTATTTTATATGTAAAGAATGCTTTTGTATTTTCTTTCGGTATTACAGTTTAATCACAATGTACTGAAATTTACTAAATTTTTAAATGGCAATCTACTAATGAAAATAAAATTGACCTGACAACACTAAGTTAAATACATTTGTCCACATCTCAACGTTGTTGTTATTTAACGGAATAAATTATTTTACATGTACCTCAGTTAATAAAACTAAAACTTCCTCCTCAATGTTTGCTTGTTCTAAAAGTTATAAATAAAGATTCCCTGTAATATTATATACAATATTAAAACTTACATCTCAAAATGGCAATGTCCAACTAAGTATTTAAGAGTGAGATAACAAAATCGTCTATGGTTAGTTATGTTTATAAAAATCACCACTCATAACACTCATATTATAAATGTAACTGTAACAAAATCACTGGGTTATGTGTTAGATTTTTTGGACTGGACGGCTTTAGGAATAAAGTGAAATGATTCATGACATTTTTTATCTGATTTAATATGGAGTACTATAAACAGTGACTACTTTATTTATAAAATTATGCGCTCATTTTTCATCTTTACTTATCGAGTTCTTCTCAGCTTCATCGATGAAGTCTCCCAATTGCACTCATACCTAAATACCTCATGCTAATATTTCTACTTTTAAATTATAGTTTTCTTAGCAACTGTATCTTAATTTCAATAAATAAAGAAACTGTTTCAAAAGCAAATTATTAGATATTATTTCTAATAATAAAAATTTTACTATGCATACATAATGCTATGGTATTTTTTGTATTGGGAAAATACTAATTTCTTGCGTTTTGAGTATCTATGTAAGTTGAATTGTTCTATAATGTTATTTAAATATTAACAAATGAAACGACTTTTTCAAAAATATGCATTTAGAGAGCTTAAATAGAAAATATCTCGAAGGGCCTTTCTATTTAGTTTTAATTAAAAAATATAGACCTACCGGTAATATATTAGAACTGTAAAGTAATTATATTATTAAAGTGAAATTGAAGCCGTACATGCATATATTGATTTTAATTAATTAAAATCATATATGTAGTTAAAACGTAAATTGATAAAATAAATACTGATTTCTTGCAAAAGATAGTGCTAATTATTGAAAGTAACAAACATTTATAGAAAGTTATTTATATTTCTGTTTAAAATCCAGCAATTCTTATACATGATAAATGTATTAGCATAATCATAAATTATGGTAAAATATAATATCCATAATACCGGAAATATAAATGCCATGGAAAAATTTCAGTTAGATGACTCCTTGTGAAGTACTGTTTTCGTTACGACTTTCATTGTTGATATGGTATGTCATAGACAAAACTTTTGAAATGAAAAATTTTATTTTTATATCTGTTGTTTTTCATTTTGTATAGGCATCAATAAAAAAATATTTAAAATTCGCTTCAACTAGTTGTTTAATTTGAAAAATGGTGGAATAAAATACTGGATCACTACGAAGATAGAGAAAATACTTCAAACTCTTTAAAACCGCATAGAAATTCCATTTCTTAATTTACTGTCACTGAGACTTTTAAGGAAACCGGTCAGATTCATTTTGGTTAAAGAATTGTTATTTAATTAATTAATAACTCTTGGTTATGTTTGTATATTTGTATATTCAATAATGAACAATTCATCTCTATAGAGTAGATCTAATTCACGAACTATTAGAGAATTCTGAAAAATTCTGTGAAGAATGGTAGAAAATTAGTGAAAATAATCCAAACTTTGCGAGTAACTAATTTTATCAAACGTATAACATTTGTGAAAGATAGATGAATCAAATATACAAAACTACATGTGTGTTGAACTCCCTCCCGAACAATAAAGTTGATATAATACTCCTCAAATAATAAATTTATGGAAGAAAGTGGTTAAAGGACAATTGGTTCTTCTATTTTTCTTCGTTAATCAGATCAATTAAAAAATTAGTATAAATTTGTGATGCTTCGAATTAAGAACATTAAAGCATTTTTTTGGAAAACCCTATATCCTATCAAATTGCAACAGAAGTACACTTTTTTATGTGAATTTTCATTTAAATTCTAAATTTATGATTAAAAAATCAAACAAGTTAATTACCCAATTTTGACTAAAGATATCAGACAAAAGCAATATAACTAGAGCCTTTTATAAATAGGAACATACTAAATAACATCATCGTATTTGCCACCTCTCAAATTACAACCATGCCAAATTACAAGTTGTTTAATGGTTCCTAATCTATCATAATGGATTGCTCGGAATGCCTTTTGAAATAGCCAGCTCATTCATCCGACTTAACATCAGATTGTGTTCTGTGAGGTCTAATCAAATCGTTGGTTTAAAAAAAACTGAGAATAAAGAGAGAATAGCTTTGACATGATACGATTTGATATGATGTTCTTACTGCTTCGAAGTCGAGCGATAGGAACACTTGTCTCTCACCACGGAGTTCCGGTTTCAATCTCCAGTCGAGGAGATGTGATTTTTTTCTAAAGCTGAACTTAATCATAGCATACTCGGATATTGGGCATGTGTCAGTTGTTTCTAATTGTATAGCCCTTTTCACACAAAATACCTCGACATACCTTTAAAGATACAGAAGGTTGTATCTGTGGTGTTTATAGTAATAAGGAAATTTAAAACGTATGTTTTACATATTCTTTTGTAGAAAATACGCGCCATATATTGTTCTGTGCAATTTTGAATCATCCTCTGTATATAGGATGTTTGAAAATATACAGCAACGTAAGTGTCTCAGCAACGATGCATTTCCGGACTCATGTTTATAGGAATATTTTCTGTTATTTCTCGAGAAGTTGCTGCATGTTTTTTGAAACACCCTGTATATAACGTATCAACTTTTAAAGTTACTGAATTGCATTATTATTTACGTTTTAATCGATTAATTTTAGAATAATTTGATTAACAAGTGAAGCAAAATTTTGTAATAGACCTCCCTGTAATTTTAAAATCTGATTTTTTCCTTAATTGCTTGAAATACAGAGTGAGTATTTTAAAAATGTAAATCTCTTAAAATATTTTAAGAGAGTTAAAACTAATAATGACGTTTTATTAACAAAATTGTCATTTTCTGAAATAAAAGCTTGCGTCTCGTATGACAATATATGCTTTGATTTATTATAAATTTAGACAATATATTTGGGTGTGAGATCCATATTTAAAGAATACTATTTAATTAACTTTCGTTTGCACCATAAATACAAGGAAAACTAACTTTTAATTGATCTGAGGATAGTAACAAATTGCTCCGTAACGTTGGCAAGCTAAGTAAATAGTTTTCTTTAAATAACACCCACACCCAAAAAAAATTCCGAAATTGCATCAATCGGTTAAAGAAAATGTCTTTAAACTTATTATATATAAAGGTCCTATGGATTATATAAAAAAGAATATAACCTTTTGGTAATCCTTGGTTATATGAAATATGATGATATTGTTTATCTCACCATAAAATAAAAAATATTTTATACGAAAATTACATATTTTTTTCAGACATGCTTTAATTAATTATTTTAAATTATAATTACTTAAAATTTCAATACAAATGAGGCATCCATTATTTGTGCTAGATGATAACTGATAATTTACATTTTAAATTTTGAAAAGAAAACTAATTTTGAACTAGTTGAAGTAATGGATTGTATTTATTAAACAAATTGTTGTCATTCTAAAAATAAAGGCATGTCCAAAATCGATATAAAGATTAATGTTAGATATGAATATTCCAAAATGTCAAAATCACCCATCCTAGTGGCGGAAAAATAAATTCATGTCACAGTTCACACTTTAATCCTGATGTTAAACACAAAATAAACAAAGGTCACTAACCACTAAGCTCCTGTGGACCTTCATAATTTGGGAGCCACTGGAACAACTTTGAGTTCTTCACCGGGGAAAAACTATTAACTCATGCATTTTTGATATCGTTCATGTTGTTATATAGCTTCAGCGTATTCAAGAGCACAAGGTGGGGTCCATCACTTTCCCTGGCACCCTCGTGTATTGCAAGACAAGGCCAAGGCACAAGGCTATGGCTAACCAGAGGAAAGCAACGGACACCTCGTTAGCGGTTTCTTTCTAAGCGTTCATCGTACTTTTATTTGATATATTGTGTCGAATATTATATTATCTTGTGGATCTGCGAGTATCTGCATATGTATGTATAGGATGGACCAATATGTGTGTATTCGGTTTATAGCTATTATATTAATTGAAATGGAACAGTGATTTTTGTTATAAAAAATAGATACGTATGGCGCATCTAATAAAAAATATTATTGATTATACAGGGTGTTTATATACAGAGTGGTGAGACAAAGTTACAATATTTTAAATGGAAAAACAGATATTTAGATTGTTCATTTTCTTCTAAGCATTTGATATGCATTTGAGATATATAAAATGGGGCAGTGTCAAGTTATGTTAGTTTTCTTAAAAAAAGACCCCAATTCGCCACGTTTAAAACATTTCAGCAGCTGAATTATTCACCTCTCTTCTAAAATTATTATGTTGTATTGTACATTTTTGAAATTCTTATTAACCTACAAATTTAATATACTTAACGGCCAGTATTATCAACATTTTAAAGGACCTTTAACTAAACGACAGGTTTTAGCGACAATACAGTATACAGTGTATTACAAACAAAATACAGATATCAAGTAGCAGTCCTATAATTTAAATGAAAAAATATATTTATTGGCTCTCGTGTTTATAGTTTATTGGAGTCGCTGGTGATACATTTTCTTGTCAGTAATAGCACGAGTTCGACTTAAAAATAAGCTTGGTTTATTATTTTAAACTTTTTGAACTAGCGTTAAAGCCCAGCTTAGAATATCTGCCGTTTTAAAGTTAACATATTATTGCTTCGCATTTATGCATTTCCAGAAAAAAATAGTAAAATGAGTATTGGGTATTACAAAAGCACTCTTTCAAACCTAACGTGATAATAGTAATAAATACCTGTATATCTTTATATTTTATATTGTCATTCTTATCTGAATGTGGTAGTATAAAAGTTTTAGACATATAATGAATCAAAAACAACACTTTCAATACATTTTATCATAGAAATTATTAAAACAACTACTCAGTCTAGGAGCAAGAGCTGCATTTAATTAAATAATAGTGTTCTTAGTACTAGAAGTAAAAAAAGATATGATATTAAGCTTATTTTTGTTTTTGACATCTCTCATATCTTCTTTTTTCCTTGTTTTTAGATACCTACTTGTTTGACCTATATAACTTTTATTACAATTTTTACATGGTATTTTATATATTAAATTCGATTGTAAGTCTGTTGGTGTTTTAGTTTTTAATTTGGTAGAACATTGTAAATTTTTAAATCATGAATTTAACTTTGACGCGACCGCAGTAATAGGTAAACAATCTAATCTAGAAAAAAGAAAATTTCAAGAAATCATAAACATAAAAAAATTCGAATCAGTAAATTCAAGAAAAGACACTGAAAATTTAAACTCTTGTTATTTCAATCTAATTAATAAAATGAAAACTTTATGATACATTAGATATTTTAAAATTATCAACCTATTTACATCTTTCGTTTCTTTCTACTTTAAGCTTGTTTACTTATTATATAAACACCCATTTTAGTTCCCAAACACTTATTCATCCCTTATCTACAGTAAGTTTAACAGTGCTAAAAAATAATCTCATTAGTGTCACAGCGTCGACGAAAATAACACACATTTCAAGAAGCATATAAACATTTCTCATTTCTGTATGCGCCGATATACTGAGTATTTTTCAATAAACTCAATATTATAGCTACGAAGTATGTTCCTGCCATTATGTTTTTTATGCACGAGAAACACTAAATTTTAGTGTGAGTATTTGTTTATAATTTTTATATATCACTAACCTATAACTAATTCTAAATAATAATTGAAGTGCCTTAAATAAGTACATGTTTCCTACAATCTGTTATGGAATAATTAATTAACTGTTCAATATTATTTCTTCACCATTAGAATAACTTACAATCAATTTATTTATTTATATCTTACAGTGCCATGAGGATGGTAATAAATTATACCGAAACGTCGGCAAGTTAATACAGTAGTGTTTTAATTACATTGGACCTAATAACCCAAAAAATTTGTACTTAGTATTTAAATTGTGGTCTGGAAACTATTATATTATTATTATTATTATTTATTTAAAATTAACAAAGTTAGTTCGAAGGTATTTTTGGTTGGCTGGAAGGTTCCCCACCTGTCTGGTTGCAACTCTTTTTTTCTGACATACAGTAAGTTTCCTTATACAGCCTTATTTATGTTATGACTGCCACAGGATTTTGGGCGTTAAATTTCTTCTCAATTTTCTACCAGGCTTCGTGATGACACACCGTTGGTTTTCTTGCATTCAATATATCTAAACTTAAATATAACCATTTTTCATTCGTGGTAAAGTTTACACTACGCTGCCTTTTCTGCTCCATATTTAAAATTTTAATATATCCCAATTTTACAGCTGGTTTTAATATTTCGAATATTGACATTGACAAGAAAAATCAATGACCGATAAAAAATATATCCCTAGTATTTCCTAAATATATTAATCAACGAAATATGTTCCACGGCTTAGCTAAACCAAACGCGGTGCAATATGCAACAAATTATAGGGGAGCTTCTGTTTAAACTCGGCTTTGCAAAGCCGGGGGTTTAAACCGAACTCGTGCAAGAGATCATTAGCAGAGGTAGGATTTACTAATCGGATATGACCTAAAACCAGGGTTGGCTTTAGGTGGTTATGCGTCAGATTTGCATGCATTATGAAACGATATCTTACCTTGAAATTTTTTTAACGAATTCCGAATTATCCAAAGTTGATAAAGTCAATTTATTATAAACACTCACTCAAAGAGAACTGGAGGTATAGGAGGATGTACTTAACAGTAAACTACACACACAAGTATTTTTCACTGCCGCACAGTGGACGGAAACGCCGAAAAGCTGGCCAAAATATAAAGGCATTGAGCTATTTTACTGAAATTGTGCATACAGGGGTTTTTTGTGTCGCTGATCAAGAATCCGAAGTTGAATTTTGAAAAACAAAATGGCGGCCATGAAATCCCCCCAAAACATACCAAAAATCGCCAATTATCGCTGCATTTTTACAAAACTTTGTATACAGTTTTTTTGGGTCGCTGATGAAGAATCCCATATAGAATTTCAAAAAAAATTACGGTCAAAAATATATACATAGTTCAAAAATTATTATTGAATTGAAGCGAATTCATGTGTTTCATTTGCTTCGGGAAAATTAGGATCTGGGGAATGGAATAAAAATGTGTATTGACTTTGAAAATTAATTTTATTCAATTACTATCTGAATTTCATTCATCGTCCTCTTCGTCGATTTCACTGTGTAATACACAATTTGTATCGACTTCCGCAACGGAGAGTGGATCAAGCAATTCTATCGCATCAGGAGACAATGAATGCAATTTTTTCTTAGGGAGTTTTCGCAAACTAGAAATAATTGAATCTGAAGTTATTAAAAGCCTGCGAAAAACGTTCTCTACGTTTTTTTGTCGGTCACATTTCCTTGCAAAATTTTCTCGAAAATTTTTAATATCCTTATTGCAAGACTCTTGTGCTTCTTCTGAAATTTGACCAATCAGAAGCATCAAGGAGTTAATACTTTGAAAAAAACATTAATGTTGTGCAAAATGAGAACGCATTCAAAAGGAGCCCACTTTATGGTGCGGTGCACGAATGTGCATGCATCCGTGCATTTGCGCACAATTTGGTCAATATCTCGCAAAGATGCAAAACGATGCAGCTAATTTTTTATACACTTTCGAAAAAATGTTTATTGAACACATTCCAATAAGTTTCAAGACCAACCATCACCAACCGCGTAACTTATGGCTTTTTTGTGGAGTTTATGAATCGTTGCATGAACAAAAATGCACTCCACTTCGATAATTATTTACTAATTACCATATAAATAAACTGATCTGATACTGAGATATTTTAATTGTACTTAGTTTCTGATGCAGAATCCATTTTTATGACACAGAAAACTGCACTTTGAGAATTTTTACGCTGCAGACAAAATGTATCGATTTTTGAAGCGTTGCGAGCTGCCGAAGTGCCGCGCTGCACGGTCGCACAATAAGTAATTTCCTCGCTCAGGTAGTGAACCCGGACCGGCATTAATGGTCGTTTCTAATACTAGGGGTACCACTACAACGATTTAAAATGTTTCCATTTCAAAAAAAAATCTTCATTTTTTTAATTTTGGCCAGCTTTTTGGCATTTCCGTCCACTGTGTGCCGGTTAGAAGAACAAAAGTATGTTATTAATATCTGTTCTAAATGTTTTGTAGTTAAACTTCGGCGAATTTCATTGAAAATCCATTTATATTTCGAGAAGAACCGCTTGACGTCGACAGATGTAACTGGAGCATAGTTAAAATATGTAAACTTTTGCAAAGTCACCACATTCATGCCCGGTGTAGCAAAGTCTACTTCTTTACCATTTAAAAGATCTATTACACCTGTCATCGTAACAAATCCGGAATTTTGTTTGTACCTCGCAGCAATTTCTCCCTGTAATTGAAAAATATATTGTCAAAGATCGAACACAACGTTTATTGAATAAACTGTAGTAAATTCTGATGTTGGCTGATACTGAAGGTCCCGTATGGCTAGAGGAATTCGTGAAAAACTTCCGTGTATGGTCTCCAGATTTTCTTGAAGAGTTGGATCCATAAATGCCTCTTGCGCCTGTGAAATAGCAATTGCCTCATTTGAATTTAACTGCTGTATTAGGGATTTCACATTTTCAAAATGATAATAATAGTACGATGCTACCTCTAGCCAAGTTCCCCATCGTGTTATAATGGGCTGTGGAGTATTTGGTAGAATTTCATGAAATAACCGTACATGACTTGGTGCTTTAAGAAAAACTTTCTTCACACTAGATATTAAATTATCAACATTAGGTTAGCAACCCCTAATAGCTTCAATCATATGACGCCTATGTGCTAAACATGTTACATGAAGTGTATTCCGATATGTTTCCCTCAAAATTCGTCCAGCAACTTTCATATAATTCACTCCATCTGTAAGAAATAATAAGAACTTGTCCTTATTTCCTGCATATTTGTCACCCCAAAACTCTTGTTGACTTGAATTCACTACCTCCATTATAGTTCGAGAATTTGTAGCTTCTAAAACTTTAGTGGTAATCAAGTAGGTACCCGCTCATTGAAAAAGTTTCCTCCTTGTATGTGTAGACTCCGATGACACGTTAACATTGCCATATTTGCCACTAATACATTTTTCCAAAAATTGTCTAAAACGTGAATTGTCTAGATTCGATCACGGTATGTTACATCCTATCATAAATTCCACTAAATCGAAGTTAAAATTACTTTGCATATAAGTAAAGCCATCTCCGTTTATGATTTTCTGAGGAAATATGTCTATTAATATTTGTGTTTTATGACCATGAAATTGCTTTGTTAAATCTAGTGCAATACAATTGTCTACCAACAAATTGTAAATTGGCAATATCGCGAATCCCAGAATTTACTGTAGCTTCAGTCGGTGACATACATTGTGATATTATAACTGCGCATTTTTAGTACCTACGTCCGAATGAATCCACGATACTGTTTGATCGTGTTATATGTTTTCTTCCCCCCATGCTAGGTCAACCGTTAAATTGGCCTTCAGTAATGTAAATTACCAATATACTGTAATTTAAAAGAATCTATTACGCATTACGTTTTAATTTAATATAATGCATTCCCACACATTACCATGAACATTGTAAAATTAAATAAAATGCACTTAATTTGTTTGTGTAGTTTGGAAATGTTTCAGTAGGTGTTTGCAATATATTATATCTGTAAAGGACATACCTGGAAACCGATCGGTAATTCCCACGTATGGTCATAAAACTCCCTTTAAATTAGAGATCCCTTTAAAATGTTGATAAATGATAATACCGGCCGTTAGTTGTTTAAATACCTATATTCTGTATGAAGTAATTTAGTCCTGTATTCGACGAAGCTACTGTGAAAATAAAATTTTATGAAAATCAAACATATTACTATTTTTGAGCTCAATCAATAAATATTTCAATTTTGATAATACTCTCTTAATCTGTTGATACCTACAACCGCTATGGCTGTTTTATTGTCCTCAAAAACTAAAAATTTTAGACGAAAACATAAAAGTTCTTTTATCCGTTTTATTGCCTAGAATTTATTTATTAAATTTTTATAGTATTTATGCGAAGACAAGCGTAACAGAGAAAATGGCGACATCGGCCGAGGTTCCATTTTTGAGATATCGTTCCCCTAAAATGTAGGTCACACAAAAACAAACAGACTGAAAATAATCGCAAACAAATAAAAATATTTGAGTAACTAGAATTTTTTTTTCTGGTTTTACACATTAACTTTCCCATATATCTCTTCGACCGGGAACAAAGAACGGAAAAATGCAAATGATACTTTAAGTATTACCATTTAGAATAAGTTATTGTATGCTATTATTTTTAATATGCAGCAGTGAAATTCTGTTGAATATTAAATTTTGGTACGAGACATCCTACGACTAATAAATACTTTGTTTTAAAATTATAAAACAACAGTACTTAAATATTATCCGTAATCTAACACTCCCCATAAAAAAAAAGAAAGTGGCTATTCAAATTTATCTATTACTATTATAATTATATCGTCTACGAGTATATTTAATGTAATAATAAATAATTATCATTTAAAAGTGTTTATTATGAGCATGATACAAGCACACATTATGAGTAATTGTAATAATAATTTTTTTATAATTAATATAGAAAGGTAATTGAGGATATTTATACTATATATGTGCATACTTATGTATGTGTGTATATACTCCCGCGTAACTGATACGTCTTTAAAAGGAGCGTATTTGCTTAGGAAGTTTCTGCGGGGCCCCATATAACATTGTCAGGTTGTCGTTGAAACTACTTACTGCGGCTTCTCGTTATTTGAACTTTTTTCATACGAATTAGCTTAATATTTTTTGGCGGTTCAAAAAAAATCACCACGAATCATTTTGACAAGTTGATTTAAATAAAAATGTTAGTTATTATGGTATGAAGAGACTTGTACAAAGAAAAATTCCCTTCATATAAAATTAAATTTATGCACGAGCTAAACAAAGATGTCTTCGATGGGTAAATTCAGTTTTATGAACATATGCAAAAACTGTATTACCGGTTTATAAAAAAAATATTTTATTTTCGGATAAAGCTACCCTAAACGGTACGGCAGATGAAGATAGAGTTATAGGTCTTTTCTTTTTCGAAAAAAGTAGTTGTGAAAAATATCTACAATTTTTTTCATGGCTTCTTAGTTCTTGCTTTTTAACAGAACTGCATAACGAATTATCAGCTACTTTTCGGAATGATCTTTATTTTCAGCAGAATGGTGCACCACAATATTATGCCGTTCCTGTACGTATATCCTAATGATATACATATTTCCAAATCGCTGGATTAGAAGAGAACCCATTGAATGGACAGCAAAGTCCCCAGACCTTACACCATTAAATTTATTTTTGTCGGGATATCTCAAATGTCGCGTCTACCTAAATCATTCACGTAACTCAGCTAAACTAAAACAAGGGTTTTAACAGGGTATACCTATCAGTAACGTCATATATGATTTTGATTAAAAAGATAATTCGCTGACCCGCTAAAACACCACAAAGTTGCTAACGGACATTAATTCGAATATTTAATATGATGGAGACGTTTGTGTTGTTGATTGAAGTAAGTATTCATTTTAGTTTTTTTTTATTGTTTATTCCGACGACCTGAAAATAATCAATATTGATTTTTTCTGTTCTAATTATTATTTTATTGTTTACCTAATTTCTCTAAACTAATATTTGATGTTATACACTTAAAGGTATATTGCACTCCTATTTTTATCTCTTTCTGTGACTTCCTTAATAATATTTTATTGGCTTTGGGAACCTAGAAAAAAGGGCGAAATATCTTGATAAGTCCAGTAACACCTATAAAGTATGAGGCACAAAATACGTTCTTTTTTAGAGAAACAAAAAATAATTGTCTTTATTTTGTAATGTGTCGTTTATTCGGATCATTTTCTTTAAATGATACATTTTTTTAAATGGTCGTTTGAGTAACGTAAGTTGTTGTGAACCGATAACATCATGTTATGCGATTCGATAACTTTCACTTCATAATTTAGTAAAAAATAATGAAACGAAATATAGACGGGATAATACAGATCAAAATGATTCTGCATGATATTTACCTAGATTTAAGTTCCATTATAATATTGCTCTCTCTCCCTCCTACGTTGATCCACTTTCCACATCAGATTTGTGTACATGTACGATGAAGATTAAAGAAGTCGCTAATGCTGATTTTATAAATATACAATTCATGGTATAATTACGATAGTACAATATCTTAATTAAGCGTTATAATATTTTGATATCTTATATCATTAAGATAATAATATATTATAATATAAACGCAAATGATTAAATTGCACATTTTAATATTCATTTTGACTATAAGTGTACAATATCTTTAAGACATTCCTTGGATCATCCGCATTCATTAATTAGGCAGGATATCTTGCTGGGTTAAAAGTAGCATTTTATTTTTCCAAATTTTCAGTTCTATAAAAAATTTTAGAAGATAGTGAATTGTAAGGCCAGGTTCCAAAACAAGCGTTTAAGTGGACTGGCAATACTGGCATACACAGACAGAGGTTCTCAACTAATCATAGAGCCCAATTTCAGCTAAAGATCGATTCGCCACTTTCCTTCGAAAGTGGCGTAATTTTGAATAATACATTGTATGTATCAAGCGATATGTATTCATTATTCATTTTATACATTTGATTTTATTTGTCTACGTATGTGTCCGTCTCTCAACCATTTAAGGAAGTAGTTGCTACTGGTCCTGGACTCTGGCCCAGTTTCCTCTCCCTGCTAATTATTTAAAAAGCCTGTTTTAATGTAAAACTCTCAAAGCATCGTAGAGCACGTAGGAAGCAGTTTAGGAAAAAAAATATTATTCTTGTTTTTTTTTTTTGCTTTTTTTGACGAGTTGGTCGAAGTTGGTCGTGACATCATTGAAGCGTCCTGTATATAAGGGATTTTATTGTTTCATTTTCATGGTTCACTGCAATTTATAAAACACAATAATTATTTTCTTGTATAATAACAAAGTTGTACTTAAACTACTTACATTCATAATGTTGTTTGTGTCTAAAAAACGGGAGTTTGTTACGAAACACGATCTCATAATTATTATAAAATAAATCTTACAATAAATTAAAATGTTTTTTTAACAAAAGTTAAAACTTATGAAATAGGTAAGACAATACACATACACGTTATAATAGTTACTATAGTAATGAGTTCCTTTAGTAAATTCAACCTGCGAGTTGTTGGGGTGTAAAACTCCTCGCACACAAAAATAGGTACAAGGTACACAAAACACGATTGTAATATTATTATATTTACGTTTTAAATTTATTATTTTGTCCTAAAATACTAAAATATAGAAGTATGACCTAATATATCTGTGCCTTTATTTACGCTGTTTTTGTTTTTTAATTTCTATCATTTTTATAAGCAATATTTTTTTTAAATCACTTTCTGTATTTAAAATTCTACAATTATCAAAATCAAAATTGTGATCAGATATCAGATGTGTTCCACTAATGCTGTACATATGTGTGTTGTTTTGTTGGTATCAGCTATCATATCGCTGGTTAACTTCACTAAAGGAACTCATTACTAAGCCTGGCCAAGCGATGGTAGAATCAGGGTCGGTCGCAATACCAATGCCATCGCGCGCTTGTTTACGATGACGATGACACGACACACTTCAGTTGTTATCTGTCGGTCGATACATAGAGTACTAATAAATAATAAATAATGTTGAGCGTAAAGAGTAGAAAACGACCGTACGCTGATAAAGTGAATAAATTTATCGGTGAATTTCCGGATTTATTCCATGATAGATGTAAAATAATTTGTAAAGTTTGTGATCAAGACTTAATCTGCTGGAATAAATACGGCTGCAAAATTCATGTCAATAGTAACCGGCATAAAAATAAAAAAATGGCGTGTCTTCTTTGGATCCTCAGTTTATGTTTGATTTACTATTAATGCTGATTGCCTGTGATGTTCCCCTGTGCATATTGGATAAACCAGCATTTCGGGAGTTCTGGAATAAATACAATCCCCAGGTGAATTTACCAAATCGTTCATCGTTACGTAGATATGTACCACGTGTTCGTGAAGACATTGTAAATAGGATTAAATGTGCATAAAAAAATACACGGCTGTGGTTATGTGTTGACGAGACGACAGATTGTAAAAAAAAATCTATTTTAAATGTTATAATACGTGTACTCGACCCTGTTAAACCAACATTTCCACTTTTACTAGCTAGCAAAAGACTAACTGCGTGTACTGGAGAAACAATTACGCGGGTGGTGTTGGAGACTTTCGAACTTTCGAATAATTTAAACTATCAACAAGTCAAGTGTTGATGTTTGTGACCGACGGTGCTGCGACAATGCGTTTGGTGGGCCGTTTTCTTCAAAGAGACGATTGTAGGTTTTTACATTTTACGTGTAAAGTGCATGCGTTCCATCTTGTAGCAGAAACGATTCGAAAATGTTTTCCAGAGGTCGATGTATTAATAGCAAATACAAAAAAAGTATTTCTCAAATCTCCTAAACGGCTTCGAGCATTTCACACACTGTGTCCTGGTATTCCAGAACAACCAGAGCCGATTCTTACACGTTGGGAAACGTGGTTAAAGGCAGCTTTTTATTATGCTGCATATTTTCAACACATAAAAGCTGTGATACTACAGTTCAACCCTATCCAGGCTGCAGCTATTAAGGAAAGCTAGACAAGCTTTCAAGATGTTTCCCTTGAAACAGATTTAAAAACTATTTATAACCATTATAGAAGACTACACGACGCAATAGAAAAATTACAAAATACTTCGTTGTCGTTAGTGGAATCGCTGCAAATAGTGGATGACGTAAATACACAGCTACAGACTATAAATGACGCAAAAAATAAGCCCGTTATTGAAAAATTCGAGAGTGTATTACGGAAAGATCTTGATTTTACCAAATTAAGACAAATTTGTAATGGTGCATCTACAGCTGCGTTAAGTGAGTTCACAGAGTGTTTTACTTATGCCTGTATTACTTCCGTAGATGTCGAACGGTCTTTTTCAAAATACAAACATATTTTTTCACCACAGCGAACATCCCTTACTGAGACAACTGTAGAAACATATCTGATGCTACACAGTTATTATAGAAGTGCTCCAGTTTGTGATAACGACAACCAAGCTACTTCATAAATCTGCTTAAGAAGGTGAGTTTTGGACATATTTTTATAAAGTGTACCAGTATTAATAAAATTTATTTCGGTTTATTTTATTTATTTATTTATTTATTATTAGTTATCACTTAGATATACAATGTACATGTGTGAACGTCATTTAACAGTTTAATAATAATGTGCAGCACTAAGCTTACAAAATATAAAGAAATACATAAAAAAGAATTTAAAGCGAACGAAATAGTACAAAAACATACATCACAATATATAAAATATTTTTGTTTTTGTTATTGTACTTATTCAAGTATTATGATATGATGCATACCCAGTACGTCTCTGCAGGATTAATGACTTTGGCCAGGCTTACTCATTACTATAGTAACTATTTCATAAGTTTTAACTTTTGTTAAAAATATATTGTAATTTATTGTAAAATTTATTTTATTATAATTATGAAATTGTGTTTTGTAACTCCTGGTTTTTAGACACAAACAACATTATGAATGTAAGTAGTTTATGTACAACTTTGTTATTATACAAGAAAATAATTATTGTGTTTTATAAATTGTAGTGAACCTTGAAAATGAAAAAATAAATTTTTCGAAACGTGCGTCGGCAGTAAATTCGATAAGTGTTGTTAATTTTCCCATTCGACCTATATTCCCACAAAAACTCGAAGATCAGAATTTAAAAAGAAGGTCGTTACACTCCCGTATTATTTATTACTTCCTCACCCCTCAAAGTGTGGAAATTATGTATTCGTGAAAAAAATTTTGAAAATTTTTATTGCATTTCTGGACAAATCTCGACGAATTATGACGATACACAAAATTTCAGAGAGAAAAAATTTTCTGTCTCTGTCTGATTCGCGATAGCAGTTACAGTTTTTGAGATAAAGCTCTCAAATTTGATACACATATTCTAGAGGTCAAGGAGGATATTGAGTTCGTTGATGAGCAAAATCGGTCCCAATTTTTGAAACGTCAAAATATTTGACTTTTTTGAAACGTCAAAGTGACTTTTTTGAAACGTCAAAATGTGATTTTTTTGAAACGTCAAAGTGACTTTTTTGAAACGTCAAAAATTACTTTTATTATAAACTCCACTATACGCCGAGTTTTACTACGGTGAGGAAGTTCTGAACCCCAAGTAATTGGCAGCGGTTTTTTTATTTTGTTCTATATCTCCGTCCCAAATTCGATACGTATCATTGGGATCTCGGAAACCATAAGTGCTACAAGGTCGGTTAAATAGGATAAGTTTTAGCAAATTGTATGCTGATTCTAAATCTGTTAAGAAATCGTCGCATGAGAACCATAAGGTTCTAAGTGACAAAACTGAGATTTTTGTTCCAACCCACTGTAAATATTTTTCTGCATCTTTCTGGCTAGGAAATTTCACTATTGAATGAAAGATAGCACCAAAAACTTAATTTCCATATGATCCTAACTAGGATCATATAATTGTTTGCTACAGTTTACGTTTTTCGTTACGCTTTGAAATCACAAACTGAAGATTATTTATTTTTATACGTTTTCCACTATTTGTTCTTCTGTAAAAAGAGAAAATTGTTACTTAGGACCATATAATTATCATGTGACGAAATCACGGCTATCTGAGACCATTTTTGAGATTCTCTGAAATAACGAAAATTTTGTGATTTTTTTTGGCCTCTTAGCGAAGTAATCCTAACAATTAGACAGATTATAGACCTTTACATTATTAGGATACTTTTTTGTAGACCAATATTTTGCTGCAAAACAAATGCTCTATAATCTTTTGTTTTCTAGGTACCCTAGCTAATTTTGTTTTTTTTTCACAACCATATTGGATTGTTCGTTTTTTCTGATTTTATTCAAAAAACAAGGTGTCTATTAAATTCGAAACTAAAATTTATTTGCCTTTAATTTTATCAATATATATTAATAAAAAAAATTGGTTAAAATGTTTGAAATAGCCAATCATATTTAGGCGAGTGCCGAAATAGATACTGGAATGTTTAAACTCAACCCCGGTCGTCTGGGTGGAAGGATGCGCAATTTTCACTGACACCATCAAGATGATCAAAATTCAATTATACAGATTCCTATGACAACTCCGTACTACACATTAATGTATACGAGTAGCCATTAAACTGTTTGAGCACATTTTGAGATTTATACAAGTCAAAGGCAAATACTACTGAAATAAATAATTTCTTATAAAGGAATTTTATGTGAATTTTTCTGTTTGTCTATCATCATGAATAATTACTCATATGGGATTAACCTACCTACGTTAAATAATTTCTTATTTTGAAAAATTTTACATATTATTGCTTCGTATTTATGCATTTCTAGAAAAGAATATGTAATACCCAATAAATAATACTAGTTTACAAATTAAAATTTGTTCTCTGAGGTTTTAATTTCAGTAGGTCCTACTGCCTAAATATTGCAACACCCCCGTTCAATTGCTGGCATAACACAATTAGCTGGTGGTTGTACTCATTGACCGGTAGCTCAGTTAGCAGGTCGTGAATAAGGGCATAGATTTATCTGAGTTCTCACCAAAACCTAGGTTGGGCGCCAGGACTTTTGCAAGTACCAAATACGTAAAAGTTTACATTAATCGATAAAGATAACGTTTTCCCTTGAATTCAGTTGGGAAGGAAGACGAATAAAAAAATATTATTTGATAAAATGTATAATAAAAACTGGTATGAAGATATGTACAATATTTACATTGGCTCAGATGGCCTCTTTTAGTTAAAAAAATTAAGACCAACAAAATAATCAAAACAAATTATATGGCGTTATGAGAAATAAAAGAAGTAACTGATCTTCTACAAAAATTCTTCTGACCAAATATAAACTTTCACTGGGGACGAAGATCTTACATAACTTCAACTAGTCCTGCGAAGAATCCACCAACGGCTACGCTCTGAATGGGTTCGGTAAGTGACCTAAAACATCAACAGACAAAGACAGAAAATAACTAACTACAATACAAAATAGCGACATCCGTTGCCGCGTAAATCTAAGATTTACAATAACCGAAAGTTAGTTTAAATTAGCACACGAAATTATTACAATATCAGAGGGATATTAGCTAAATTGTCAACAAGGCACAATAAATCGATACTAATCGATATTAATAATGGTTGTTCCAAAGAACAACCAATGTGAACTGATCACCGAAAAGAAAATTCGCCCAAGGTGTAAATTAAGATGTTATTATGAAAATTACTTCAAAGGTACGTTAAATCAATATAGCAACTTTTTAAATAATGATGATCATAAAATTACACGATAATACCAGAAAACATATAAATTTTACCTGCTGAACTACAGGTGTTGTCTTCAGAACGCTACACTAGTAAGAAGGAAGTAGCACCGTAGTGTTCTGCTACCTAAACTCGATTATAGTTTGGAAAGAGACAAACATTTGTGAGTACAGTATGAGTAATAAAGACAAACAGATACTTAGGCATTTTTTATAAGTGCAAAAATCTACAAAACCAACTGTTCTAGTAGAAATCAGTGGGCCAACTAGACTAGACTGCCAGAAACAGTTCTTCGTAGAAAACGACAAACTGGAATTAAATGGCTTGAAATTTCGTTACAGTATGTTGCTGTGATTTAAAATATGACTTAGTTTTTTTTTCTTACATTCAGATACATCACAATTTAAGAAATAGAAAACTATTCCCAAGTAACATCACCGACTACCGATTACTTTTTTTACTAATTTCAACGTCAGAGTTATTACAAATAATAGTCAAGTAGAGCCTTAAATTTTATAGTTATAAGATAACGAGGATAACGAACGTAGCTTGAATCTGGTAAACCTAATATTTACGTCTAGCACATTTACCAACGTTGGTTTGACCTCAGAAATCTACTTAATACGTTGGGTGTGTTTTCAGATAATTATCCAGCGTTGATTAATTGTTGGTAATTGACTAAGTAGGTTTAGGTAATTTTTGGGTAACCTTCCAATGTTGGCTAGACGTTGCTGAGTGATATAGTCGTCTAGTAGTCGGCTGGACGTTGGTGTGAAACTTTTGGGCCTCGGCTTAACGTCAAAATTAATGTCGAAAATGTAGGTATACATTTAGTAAAAACTTATACACCAACTGCAACGCACGGACGATGATTGTTTGGAATGATCGTTGGTGTTAGTGTAGATTTCTGCACCTAAGCCTACTAAATTTGGTAGAGGTAAAATTATTTAACCTTGACTTCGCTGTTAGTAAAAATAATTGCACTTATCATAACGGTAAATCGGAATTTTTATATTTATTTGAAACTATCACAAGGTAATCAGGTAGGTAATAGTTCTCGACTTCGCCATATTTTCTGGTTCCACAGAAGGAAAGAATAGGCGGCCATGTTGATTATGTGTTTACAATTATTTTAAATAAACAAAATTTGCCTCGTTTTTTAAATAAAGGAATCAAAAAAGTTTTTATTTATTCGTAAAATTAATTATACAATATTTCAATTACTTAGGGAAAGAAAAATTTTCTTAAAATTAAAAAAATGAAATTAGTACTTTAATTCTCAAAATAGACATTATTATTATGGGTTCCCGCTATTTTTCGACCTTCTTTATACATATTAATCAACAAAATTTCTTTCGTTTTAATTTTTACCCCACCAGATTTATTAAATTTTATTCAATATAAGTATTTTGTATACAATACATACTCAACGATAAACACACCTCATCCATTTTATATACGTACATAGGTAGGTACGACAAATAGAATAATATACAAAGTTCGTTAGTTTCACTACCTAAACCCGACTTTTCAGATCAAATTAAGGGCATATTTTAAATAAGGTTGGTAGTAGCCTGAAAACCAACTTAAACCGACGTTAAATTTGGTGAACATTTTTTGGTCGGTAATCACAACGACTCAGGTCGGTGCTCTACGTCGAATCGACCCATATTTTATTGACCAGATTAGTACAGATATGGGTCAGCACGACATTTTGCGTACATCGCACTCTGACTTTTGGTTGCGAACAGCAACGTTGGTTCGTCATTCGAATGTTGCTTGGATTGTTTTGTATGAAAATAACTTTATTGTATTTAGTAATAACAAATTGGTGGGATAAAATTTTCATATATCAAAAAATGCGTAAATAGTACTAGTACTAATCAAAATTCGGAAACTTTAGTTAATCAGACCTTGACAAGAACGTTCAATCGTTTTTCTTTTATCTACAGCGCCAAATTTTTCTCTTTTTAAACACCAGCAATAGTCGGCCATCATGCTTGTATTCCATCTTCCATGGTACCTCTGCTCCATTTCCTTTATGTCCTTATGGAGTCTCTCCTCTTGTTCCTCGCTCATTTGTCCAAAATTTCTGGAAAAAAAGGCTAAATGGGCATGTAAGAAATGAATTTTAATACTCATATTGCACCTCAAGTTACGAAGCTTTTCGAGCATATTTTGAACAATTTTCTCATAATTCTGTGATCCCTGTGATGTGCTCCCATTCAAATTTTGAATCCATTTGTATCTAGGTGACCGCAAGAGCTCGACCGAATGCTTCCCTATGTAGTATTTTAAGATGAGAGCACGGTATACCGGGTGGCCACGAGACTAGGACCATGCTTATATCTCTTTCAATTATGAACCCATTTAGACGAAATTTGGTACAAAGATATTAGACCTAATTTCGGATGGATATGCAGATAGTCAAAATGGCCGACTTACAGATTCATCAGAAGTGGGTTTACCTTTGATTTTTTAAATGCATCACCCAGTATATTTTATGTTTTTCAGAATCTACAACTCAAACTGTATAAGATACCGTTGCCAAATTTACATTTTACTCAAGAATTTTTTTTTCCCAAATTTATTTTTTATCGTAGGCCGTGATTGGGAAAAAAATTGTTCCAGTTGATTCTAGTAACTCATATTAATAGTGATTTCATCAATTAAATCAATAACAAATGCCTTATGAAAGAATAAAATGTGTCAAACGTGTTTTTAAAAAAATATGTATTTTTTAAATGGCCCCTTCTAAGGACCATAATGCCATTAAATAGCAAATTTAATTGTCAATCCAACGATATCCATCATGCACCACTTCATCTTTATCTAAAACTGAAAAATATTTATTTACTAAATTGTAAAATATGTAATACTCCCTTTAGTTTGATAAAATAATAGCTGGCCATGGAAAACAAAAGATGTCTAATGTCATGACAACATTAAAATAAATTCAGTTTTAACTTCATCTAATTTTGATAGTGCATTTAATAGTTTCTTCCCAAATGGAACATAATAACCAGAATCGTTATTCTCGAAACGTACAAATCGATATGATATGAATATACGGGGAATGTCACAAAAACGCTATTAATGCAAGTGTGCTGTACGCTGCTCGTTTTCCTTTAAGGCGGCATCCACCAAAAAAGAAAATTGGATGATTGGGTGATGCATTTAAAAAATCAAAGGTGAACGCACTTCCGGTGAAACCGGAAGTCGGTCATTTTGACTATATCTGCATGTCCATCCGAAATTAGGTCTAACACCCTTGTACCAAATTTCGTCTAAATCGGTTCATAATTGAAAGAGATATAAGTATGGTCCTAGTCTCGTGGCCACCCGGTAAACTTTGTGGTTGAGTGGACTAACCACAAGTCAATGCACGCTCAGACAAGTTTAAAAATGCTCAATCCGCTGTACTTGAGGCAAATGTTTGATACTGATTACAAATATAGGGGTATGAAACTTGTAAACCATTGCAGTACAGTTATGTACACATTTGTGTACATAGGTAACATTTTGTCAGTGAATTGTGAAAAATCTTTACGTCATGGAAACAAGCGGACTTCGGTTTAATAAATTAGTAAACATGCATAAATAACTGGCACATATTTTTTCTCAAACCCCAGATACGCTGTAAACCAGTGTAAATAATTTATTAGTTTCATAGAATTGGTATAGGTCTTAAATGAATAAAGTTCACTAATTAGTAGCAAATTTGCTGGAATACTTTTGTTTTCATTAATAATTAATAATCTGTCTGTTAGGTAACACTTTCTTTAATTTTGCATGTCTCGACTAAATATTTACATTTATTACTAATTCACTGACGTAATACAAGTAAACAAAATTCCCATTTTTTCACTTTCAGTTTGATGTCCTTCCTTATTATCACCTACATGGTTTTACTGTAGAAAGCAGGCCTATGTTAAAAATATTTAAAGTTTTAGGGGCCTACGCTTTAATCGTTTTCATCACATAGGGCAGTGATTCAACTTGAATCAGGTTTAACTCTTTGGATGGCAGTGGCGGATCCAGAGGAGGCACAGAGGCACATGCCCCCCCTGTCGTTTATTTGTCAAAAAGAATCGCTTTACAGAATTTACATTTATATATTTAGTTTCAGTTTGTGCATGTATGATTTTTGTACCACGAACATGTGGAGTGCTGCAATATTGCTTTAGCGTGTAACCTGGGGAGATACACTCCCTGGCTGAAAAGCATTCAGGACTGATTACCCCATTACTCCTTAAAAATAGTTGTAGAAAGGTAAATGTTTCTGTAGGTCAATTACCCTTGCATTCTAAAATGATTAAGTAATTCGCCAAAGTAAACCATTAATTGCCACACTCTGGACTGTAGCGAAAATTGCCACGCATTCTTAATAAACATAAACTGGATTATTTTGTTATAAATTGTTTATGTTGAGAGATACGTATGTAGGGTTATTCAATGCCAGCTTTGAAAATTAAGACTATTTTAATGATAGAAAAAGTTAGCTATTTTTAATAAAAGGACATTTCATCTGCACTAAAATTTGGATTACTTTTTTTCTTATCTATTATTTCTCTCTGTTGCTATACTAATGTATTTCCACATAAGGGCCTACACAAAAATATGTATTAACTTTGCACGAAGTATCACTGCGTCCCTCGGACACTATAGTTAAATCTTAGATTAATAATATAAAGATAAGTAACACCCATAAGAGATACGCTGATTATTATGACCGATACATAAACAATTTGCATGTTTACATATCAACGTAAAACTTAATAGGTATACAAAATTTTTTTGCTTGAGTAATGTATTTTTTAATGCTATTCTGCTGTTATTTTAATCTCTGTTGTTTTTAAGTGATACGTGATAAACTTTAGTTTTGTGTTATTGGGTACCGATTAATAATCGATTTTTAGTTATAAAAATTTATTTAGTGAATATTTATAGAGAAACAATGAATAAGTGTGCGGCAAAAGAGGAAAACAACGAGGTTCTTTATCTTTTTACAGGTAAGGGGTCGGTATGATGCGTGAATGCAATAGTGTGAAAGCTCAAAAATGACTAAAATTAATGTTAGCTTTACAACAAATAGAGAACAACATTTGATTCAAGTTGAACAGTAAAAAATCCACATTTTATTAAAAAAGATACTTATACAAAAATATTTATTTTAACTTGATTAAACAAGTTCATTCGTAAGGTAACTCACAAACTGTAGATGTTTTAGAGTCTGTTCATATTTTTTTTAATTCAATTTTAAAGGTTGTTATTAAAAAAAATGTATTTATTTTCAGATATCCCGAGTATCTGGTGAGAGGAGAAAGTTGGTTGAAAGCTCTTAAAATGGAAAATGCCAGTAAGTGGCACTATGTATGGTCAGAACACTTAAAAAAAAGTGATTATACTATTAAAAGATCTGGATTAAAAGTCTTGAAAATCAATAATGTTCTTTTTTTTCCCTGGCAACACTATCACGATGTTGGTCACATGTACTGTCCAGGTTATTAGAGAATTTATATTGAAAATTAATAATATACTGAGTATTGACTTATTCATACCTCATGAAATAATATTAAGTAGATACCTACAAGGCATCAACTAATGGTGGCAAAGGAATATAATTTTCATTGCTGAAACAAGTGAGATTTGTTTCAAATATACAAACCTACATCACTGCAATAAAAGTAACATATCAACAAAACAGTTGATGCCTTAATATATATAATATATATTAAGGCATCAACTGTTTTGTTGATATGTTACTTTTATTGCAGTGATGTAAGTTTGTATATTTCAAAGAAATTCTCACTTGTTTCAGCATTGAAAATTATATTCCTTTGCCACCATTAGAACCTAAGATAGCAAGGTATGTTAATTTAAATATACAGTGCAGTGATCCAAAAAAAAAATTTTTGGATAACTGCAAGCTACATTTAAAGAATATAAAAATATTTACAATTTGATGTGCCGGACATGGCCGTTTCTTAAAAAATATAAAAAATAAGGACAAGGGCAGTTTAAAGTGGCGGGTCCTGTATATTTAAATTTAACGTACATCACTATCTTGAGTACTAATGGTGGCGAAGGAATTAAATTTTCAATGCTGAAACAAATGAGATTTCTTTGAAATATACAAACTTACATCACTGCAATAAAAGTAACATAACAAAACAGTGACGCTCTGTCGGTACCAATCTACTTGATATTATTTCATGAGATTTAAATGAGTGACTACTTAGTATATTATGATTTTCAATATAATTCTCTACTAACCTGGACAGTATGTGTGACGAAGTGGTGACAGTGTTGCCAGGGGTATAAATGAAACATCATTAATTTTCAACACTTTTAATCCAGATCTTATAATAGTATAATCACTCTTTTTAAAGTGTGCGAGAGCTTTCAGCCAACTTCCTCTTCTCTTCAGATTCTTGGGAAATTTGAAAATAAACGCATTTTTTAATAACAACCTTTAAAATTTAATCAAAAAAATATCAATTTACATCTACAGTTTGTGAGCAACCTTAAGAATGAAATTGTCATTCAAGTTAAAATGAATATTTTTGTATAAGTACCTTTTTTGAAAAAATGTGGATTTTTTTACTGTTCAAATTAAATCAAATTTTGTTGTTTTTGTTTTTGTAAAGCTATGATTAATTTTTGTTATTTTTGAACTTTCACACTTTCGCATTATGCCGGCCCTGATTTGTTTTGTTTACATACCTGTGAAAAGATAAACAATCCCGTGGTTTTCCTCTTTGGCCGCACACTACACACTTATCGGTCATTGTTTCTCAATAAATATTCACTAAATAATTTTTTATAACTAAAAATCGATTATTAACCAGTACCAAATAACACAAAACTTTAAAATCAATTAAAAACACAGATTAAAATGACATACGTCCGTCTTACAGAACACTATTTTTTTGTTGTCAAGACGGTGATAGATCGGGCATAGATCGGGTTTTATCGTGCTGCGTTAATGATTCTGACCAATAGGAATAAAACCAGCGATAATATTTACGTATCTCGCGTGAGATGTAGATGAATCGGACAACTTTTTATGTTTTGTTACTAATTTTCTAGTATTATTAACCTGAGGTTAAAATAACATAATTTTTTGTTTATTGCTGTGGCAGAAGATTAGCGCAAATTAATTTTAATTAATTACTATTATTATTTTTCAAATAACATTTTCGAAAATCAACCACATTTTAAAATTATTATCCGATTTTTGATATACCAGAAGTCATGTGACAACCTTTGGTGGCATGTTTATCTCTCATGATAAGCAGAAATGATCGCCATAATTGACTTCATTATAACAAATAATAATAAAAAAATATATGAGTGATTGCTATTATAAATAAAATTTGTATCGTTACAAAAATTGCTTATTTAATTTCGGAATAATTTATAATTGCCGCCAGTTAAGCAGCCCATGAAATAATGCGAGTCATAATAAAATAGGTGAAAATCCAAAGACGGTTTTGCGTATTATTTTACCATACTGTTTGTTATAATTAATAAATTATTGCATATAGTTCCGGCCCTTGAGTTTTCACTTTCATTGTCCATAGTGTGAAAAATGTGGCAAGTATTGCGTGACCATTAATACATAATAATAAATAAAACACTTTCACACATAATATATACACATTTATTATCTAGTGACAACGCTTTACGACTATGATAACTACTAACATAATAATTTATTACAGCCTCTTGATTAACTACGTATTTAATAATACTGGAGCAATAAAACTAATTGTATTGTAAATTATTGATTGGATTTTTGCATTATTTATTATGGGTGTAATAATTTAAAAAGAAATGCAAATTTTTTGCTGTTGCTAAAATTAAATAATGTGAAAATACTATAAGGTAGCAAAGTCGTAATCCTCTCGCTATATTTAATTTAAAATTAAATAAAATAACCACACACACTTCTTGATGATTTAAGAACTCGTCAGACAATTTATATCATACAATTACATTAAGCAAACGGGTTACGACTTTGGTATCTTGTATAATAATATTAATAATAATAATAATAATAATATGCGGGATGTGGGGAGTGGCTGTAGTTAATGCGCCGGCGCGACTCCCGTGTGGCGTCGGAGGCCACGGGAGGACTGTCTGGCATCGGATATTCCGAAAAATAATAATAATAATAATAATATTTATTGACCAATTCGATACAAATTTGTACATTTGGTAAGTCAGAATACAGAATATATAAAAACAGTATAAACAGTATAGGTATGAACAATATAAAACAAAGAACATGATAAATACATTAGTCATATAAATATAAAACATACAAGATATAAAATCAGAAGTACACAATGACAGAACATTATAAATGTATATAAACAGTATATAAACAGTACACAAACAGTATATAAACAGTATAAAACAACGAATGTAATAAATCATATAAAAATAACGATAGAAGATCAGAAGTACACACACAAATTACACATAAAAATTATGTACATACACAGGTATACATACATTATAAAATTAGGTGCAAAATAAGCGTGTAACATGTGAATGCAATTTACTGCTTGTATACAACTATGCATGTAAGAAGAATATTAGCTATGTCCTAGAAATTATTTACATTATAACAATTGTTATCAATTAAAAATTTTCTTACCATTTGTTTATATTATCTTGGCGGAAGATCTCGCATAATTTTAGGTAAACAGTTATAAAAGATTATACAATTATCGTATGGAGAATCCTTAAAAGATGATGTTTTATGTAGGGGTATGGAAAATATATTCCTATGTCTTTTAGTGTAATCATAGGTTACAGAGTGTTAAATAGTGTCATATTATCCTTTGCAAACAATAAGCATTTATATATATATATATATATATATATATATATATATATATATATATATATATATATATATATATATATATATATATATATATATATATAAAATATTGGGTGCAGTAAGTATTCCGTTGTTCCTAAACACATTTTTACAACTATCATTATTTTCATATTGAACACAAGCCTCAGTATTCTTTTCTGTAATATGAACACTCTATTAAAATACGTTGATCTGCCCCAAATGATTATATTGGATGAAATATACGAGTATGCCATTGCGTAGTATATATTCAACAGGCCGGGTTGTCGGAGGATATTTCTCATTTCCAAAATAGCACAATAAGCTTTGTTTAAGTGATTACAAACATGATCAATATGGGATATCCAACTGAGAATATTATCAAGGTATGTTCCTAAATATTTACATCTATCAGAAAACTATTATACCTTTTTAAATTAAAATTTATGTGTACAGTTTTTGTTTTATTTAACATAAGTTTATTTCGTTGACACCATGTACTCATAACTTCATATATAACATTTACTTTTACATAAACGTCCTCAGAAGTTGCTGCACATACTGATATCGTTGTGTCATCAGCATACATCGTCACATGACCGTCATTAAAAAATTTAGGAAGGTCGTTTATGTATAACATAAATAAAAATGGACCTAAAATAGAACCTTGCGGAACACCTAATTTTATATCTTGCAGCTCAGAAATTACATTTTGATACTTTATAGTTAGCTTACCATTTTTCATATAGGAATTTATCCAATCTAATAGTTTGCCTCTTATTCCAATATTACTTATATTTACCCTGATCTAAATTTTTATACAAAGTCAATAAAATGAAAATATGCAGTTTCAGTAGATTTTCCAAATCTAAAACCATGTTGACAAGGCGTACGTATTTTTTTATTGTCAGCAAATACTAGAATTCGAGATGAAACAACTTTTTCCAGCAACTTCGAGAATATACTTAATAGACGTATTTGAAGATAGTCTATGTCACTATTATTTCCTTTTTTTAAAAAGCGGTATTACTGATGATATTTTCAGACAATCAGGAAATATACCAGTATTTAGTGATCGATTTATTAAATGCAATAGTGGTTTCGTTATCTCTTCAAATATGTCTTTAAGTATTTGTGTTGTAACGCCATCCACACCAGATGATTTTTTGTTTTTAAATTCCCTAATATTATTAAGCAGTTCGTCAGCTGAGACAGGTTCTATGTTAATAGAATCCACGACATTTGAATAATATACGCGACGGCCTGAAGAAGTTGTTCTATTAAAGGTGGGAAGTTCAATTCTTTTTTGGTGAATCGATTCACTCGATTCATTCTATTACAGTGATTCGGTCATTACGATTCGTTCACGAATGATTCACTGCTTTGCCCTGCTTAATACATTCTAATTTTAATTTCCGAGTTAATATACTGCATACACAATATATTTGTTTTGTGTAAAAAGAAACCTACTGCATTAAAATAAATTAATAATTTACAATTTATTTTATAATTCCTATTCTACGATCCTACATAGAATTTTGTTAGTCCAATTTTCACCGGCACCGGTATATAAAACTAAATTAATAGTTTATAATTTTTTATACAATTTCTATCCTGTCTAAAATTTTATTAATTCGATCCCGTACGTGTTCAGTTTTCCACCGGCACTATCGGTTTACTTTTGTTTTTGTACGTTCGCACGCAGCGGAGTGTGAGTAGTAGTCATCTTTCACATTTGATTGAGTCGAATCGGATCGAAGGAACCGAAAAATTATAATTCAATTCAGTTCAATTCCTGAACCAGTTGCACTTCGAAAACTCTCGTTAGCGACCGAAAAGGTGTAACCTCCTTGACCCGACTCGAGGTAGTGGTACCTTGTATTTGGCCAATACTTTTTAGTATTTTTGGGATACGTATATTCAAACTATGAACAGTAGATACATAGTGTTGCATATTTTTGGTATCAGAAAAAGAAGAGAAATTCGATTTTTAAATAAAATACAGGGTGCCACATCTGAAAATAGTGACATTATCTTTGTATGTCCTCTAATTTCTAAACTATATTCTTTTCGAAGTGCTTGTTAAATCTTTAAAAACCATAATACCACTCTGTTTTGAAATTTTAAAATACGTCCATAAATAAAGAAGATAAGGGGAGGTAAATTTATGGAGGATCACACTGTACCTACTTTTCGTTTTTTGTTTACTTCTCTTATTGCTACATGTATATGAATATCTATTTTTGTTGTTTTGTTACTTTATTATAAGTTTAATATTTCACTAATAAAGATATTTTTACTTTATCGATTTATTGTGGACCCTCTTTCTCAAATATTTTTCTAGATCCGCTAGTGAGTGGGAGTAATATTAATATCGAACAATATGCACTACTACAAAGAACTTAAGAAAGATGACCTGGATAAAAAGATGTAGTTTTGTCAAGCTTACTTATTGATATATTAATAGACAACCAGAGTTTCTACAGTCTATTAGGTTTCCCATTCCGTTCTGTGCTAATGGATTTGTAAATAACATGTTGTCAGATCAGAATCCTCATTTGATGAAAAGATTTATACAAAGTACCCACACAAATTAAATGTTGAGCATCTGATTTCAACATGATGACTGCTCATACTGTCATAATCCTCTTTCATTGTTACTGAATGGGCAATTGGTGTAGATGGTTTTAAATTTACATTATGCAGTAAAACATCTTTTAAACTGTATTTAGAGGAATCTATGAATAAGTGACACATTAAACCATCAATATCAATACACGCGCATAGTGAATTTTCCATGTTATAAAATGCGGAAAATTTTGCATTTCTTCTTCTAAAAGTCGTAATCTTTGTTTCTTTAGTCAGTAAGTTCCACTCCTTAAGTCGGGAACCAATAAGTTCTGCTTGTTGTTTTGACAGCCCCAAGTGACGTACCAAATAATTCAATTCATTTTGAGCAATTAAGTGAGGGTCACTAAAACTTTCTGGGAAATACAAAGGGCTGCCGGCCCACTGGTCTGGGATGTTTTGCAACTTCGGCGTGTTTGACTGGATATTTTTGTTGTAACAGAGTTATGTAGACAAACGAAAACACTTTCTAACAGACATGATTGGTCACGTGGAAGATCAAAATAAGACTGATACTGAAAATGTGCTACCATACTTTAACTTGCTCTTCTAAAATTGCCGACCCATCATAAAAATTATTACCTGACAATATAATTGGGTATATCGTGTTCACACAAAAATGGTACGTATTAGGAATTGTTGGATATTTCTTTAGTTAATAGGGAGGTGTTAATAATATAAAAAGAGTAGTGTGAACTATGCTACAAAAAATTGTGTCGGTCAGTGTAATTTACCTCATTTACTACTCAGTAACGTGAAAAATTTTAACGGGCGTTTGCTAATTGGCGCGAAAACTGGAATAATCTACTCGTATTTTGTAGTTATGCAGATTTTTATATGTACTCGTATGCTTAAAAAATACCTTTAACCAATAACTCGACTATCAAAAAAAATAAATAAACAAAATTTCGTTACAGAAAATGATCTCCATCAAATTACACAGGAATGCAAAATAAAACTTATGGTGGGGGGTTTCTATATTTTAATGTAATTCTGTATGACTGTTTCATGCCGAATCCAAAAATGACTTGCATTTTGCTCTATCACGCAAGGTTCTTTCACAAAATAAAAATACATGAACGGTTTTCTAATAAAATGTATTAAAATAATGTATTACAGTAAAATACTTCTCATTTTTAGTTACAAAATTTAAATCAAAATTTACAAGTACCTACAAGAAAATAATATTACAAAAAGTTATTAATATTTTTACACGTCTCTTTGCGAATGAAAACGCTTTCTTTTACTTTCAAATGAACGCTTAGTTGAAGTCCGTTTATGTGAAGTTTCACCTTTAGAAGATTCTCTCCTTAAACACCAACAATAGTCAGCCATCATGGCGACGTTCCATCTTCCTTGATATCTCATTTCCATCTGTTTAATGTCCTGGTGAAACCTTACACCCTGTTCTTCACTCACCGCCCCGAGGTTTTCTGGAAAATAGTCAAGATGGGAATGAAGAACATGAAGTTTCAAACTCATATTGCACCCAAATGTTTTATAATTTTCTAACATATCGTTGACTATATTCTTGAAATCAGGATCTCTGTTATTACCTAAGAAGTTTTGAACTACATTTTTGAAGCCAACCCATGCAGCCTTTTCTTTATCATTCATTGTTGAGTCAAACACTCTGTCTTTCATTAACTCTCTAATTTGTGGCCAACAAAAATACCTTCCTTAACCTTGGCTTCTGATAAACTAGGAAACTTTGAACATAAATACTTGAAGCAGTTACAGTTTTTGTCGAGAGCTTTAACAAATTGCTTCATTAGCCCCAACTTAATGTGTAACGGAGGCAGAAGAACTTTTTTTCGGATCGACCAAACTTTCTTGTACAATATTTTTTGAACCAGGTACTAAATTAATTCTACGTGGCCATTCTTTCTTTTGCCAATGTTCACCTCGTGCTCTACTGTCCAATTTGCATAAGAAACAGGGCAGACTGTTGGCCTAAGAGCATACCTAAGATTTTAAAATCTCTACATAACATCCAGTTGTGGTCTGCATATTTCACCTTTTCAAGTAGGAGTTTCAAATCTTCATATCTTTCTTTTAAATGAACAGAGTCTGCAACCAGGACCGATGCGTATATATTACTATTATGCAACAATACACCCTTTAAACTCCTTTTAGATGAGTCTATGAACAACCTCCAGTCATTTGGTTGATACATGGATGATCCTAACTTGCTAACCAATCCTGGAACATCATGGCAGTAAACAAGGGATCCCTCTTGATTAAAGTATTCTAAAAATTCAGTTTCACGTTTTCTATACCATGAGAATGTCGTTCCTGGAAGAAGTAAATTCTTTTCACTCAGTCTAGATCCCAAAAGTTCAGCAGACTCTTTTGAAAGTCCTAAGTCACGAATTAAATCGTTTAGTTCATTCTGAGTAAAAAGCTGAGGCTCAGTACTTTGTAATGAAAAGTCTTCATCCGAATGTTCAATTTCTAATGGCGAATCAGAATCAGACGACAAAAGAGTATAATTCTCTGGTACAGCAGGTACAGGTACATCTGGCCCATGCGCTAACTGGCCTTATTGCTGATGGAAGGTTCGGACAAAATATTTTTTTCTTATTTTTAGTATTAAAGCCACTTACGTCACACAAGCAAAAGTAACAATCTTCTGCATGATTGCTGGGTTCCCGCCACACCATTGGTATGCCGAAAGGTAAGGATTTCTTTTTATTTTGAGTCCACTTCCGTAACGATTCAACACATGTATGACAAGCTCTGTGTGGCGCCCAAGCTTTACACCAAAGTACGCATGATAACTTCTTTTCACGAATTTCGTAATATTTCTTTGTCTTTTTTTTAACTGTATATGAACCACAAATGTAACAAAACACATCGGCGCTGTTTTTACAATGTCTTGAGGACATGACGAATTTTTAATAACTTTATCATGCTATTATTGTATACTGTAAGCACACGTTCAACCACAACTTACTACTGACTGCTGTATGTGCTTTTCGAATACTATGTGTATATTCTGGTTCTAACTAGAAACGTCTAGATTAAAAGGCAGTGGTCCTTAACAATTTTATTTTAAAAAAGATATGTATTAATTACTAATAATGTCGTTATGTATGTTTAGAGTAAACAGTGTGTGATACACGAAAACTAATAATACTGCAGAGTTCAGAACGACTTACTCTAAAAATGTAAAAAAATTGTAGACCCCTAAAACCATGCAGGCCAGTGTTATCTATCTACAAGTTCATTTCTATACATTTTTTTGACATGGCTTACAGTTTTAGGGAAAAATGCAAACGTCCAAAACAAATATATTTTTTTCATACTTATATAAGGAGAAAGAAAATGTTTGTTTATTTTTGTATTCATTAATTATGCAAATATATTTACTCAACGTTTCATGTATGTGTTGCATTTATATGGTTGTCTAATGTTGAAATAATTTCTAGGAAAGTAAAACGATCAAATAGAAATTGCTTTATAAATTAATTCTCACATATCTAAAATTACAATATACCCGTTTATGTATTTCCGGAAATTACTCCAAATTTATGTAAAAAATAAGAAACACCACATTTTAAAATAAAAGTTTTGGATTTTAGTTCTTACGAGTATGAGTAAGATTTAAGATGTACATATGTATACGAAATGTTCGGAAGGGGCGCATTTATAGCCAAACCGTGTGCTCCGTCAGGCCCTTCTGCTACATATTTACTACCTTAGTGTGACTGCAATCATGTGAAGAAATAAATTATTTATTTAAAGTAAATGATCAAATTCCACACAATTTTTTATAACAAATGCGCAAGGGTATTCAACGTATTTGGTAACCACTGGGGTGAAAAGTTATTAAATACAAACAGCCACTGTTCTAGATGATATTTTACAAGTTGTTGGCTGTTAAAGTAGAAATTATTTCTTTAATAAAAAACAGAAAAAACTTTCTTTCCCATTTTTATTTTTAAAGGACTTTCAGCCAGGTACATGAACAATTTATCCTACGTTACGTCCGAGTTTTCGGACTTTTTCAAGCTTAAGAGCTAATATAAATTTCCTATTTTAATTTCATTGTATGGGCTGGTTTTGTTTTGTTTTTCATCATTTTTTATTTGGTAGATATGTATGTGATGTACAACGTGTAGTTCGACGAGTTAGGTAGAGAACACCTCTGCCTTATACAGGGTGGCCTCGAGTCAATGTATGCCCCCAATATTTTGGTCGTTTTTGAATTTAAAAATTTGGTTTTTGGTACACATAAATTAGACAATAATGGGCTACTTTTAGACTAACAGGAATGAAAATATCACATCCGGTTGAACCGGAAGTAACATCAACTTTTTTTTATTAAATGGAATGACTGTATTTTTTTTTATGGTTTCTCATTAAACATAAATTTCTAAGTGCAACAGTTTTTTCATATTTTAATAATTCCGAAAAATAAGTGAGATACGAACAATTTTTTAATTTTTTCAAAATGGCCGCGTCAGATGAATGCGATGTAAGAAAATTACTAAGTAGGCTATGGAAATTATTAGTGAGGTTGTAGACTTGTCTGTAAAGAAGAAAATAGTTGTTTGAATTACTGATAGGTACCAGTATTTTTAGGTTTTTTTTCAAAAAACGGAATTTAATTTTCATTTCCGTAGGGGTCCTATGGAAATTTTTTTAATGGAACTGTGCTATTTTTTTTTATTAATCAGAAATAATGATTCATAAACTATAATTTTTCCGCCATTAATCATTTCTTAACGATATCCTTCGTAATAATAAAGTATTTTTAAAAGGTAAACACAAATTAAACAAGAAATAATTTTAATAAACCGTTACAACCATCAATAAATAGAATAACAAAACTATTTAAAACCTAAATTATAATAAACCATTATAAAAATTGTTCAAACTGTTCACCGTTTTGATTAATACACAGTGTAGCGCGACTTATTGTTGGACGTCAAACATTCTGTAATTGTTGAGGTGTTATTTGTGCAATTTCGTATCGAACTCTTTCTTCCAGATCTTGCCTTGTGGTTGGAGCAGTCATGTAGACTCTATTTTTCAAATGTGCTGAAATAAAAAATCGACTGGGGTTAAGTCGGGGGAACTTGCAGGCCATCTGACTGGACCATGGGTCCCAATCTAACGATCTGGAAACAATTGATTTAAGTAATCCCTAACGATAATAGCATTGTGTTGTTGGAAGTAAACCTCGTCAATATTGGTATTGGGAATTCGATTAATCTGTAGAACTATTATATTTTGGAGAAATTCTAGATATCTTGGTTCAGTTAGAGTTCCGTCAAAAATTATTGGACCTATGATATAGTCGCCCAGTACGCCTAACCAAACATTGAAGTCAAACCGCTCCTGAAACCGCCCCTGTCTCATAATGTGAGGATTTTTAGTTGCCCAATATCGAGTGTTGTTTCGATTAAATAGCCCAAGGTTTGTAAATCTCGATTCATCAGTGAAGAAAATGTTTTTGATAAAATTCTCATTTCTTAATTGACGTAAAAGGTTATTCTTCGTTGAAAATCATTCTCATACAAAAATTGATGTAATTGATATGTATAAGAACGATAGCCGTGTTTCTTTAAAATTTTCCTGGCTGATTCTTTGGAAACTGGTAATTCATGTTCAATTTGTCTTACCGAAATGGTTGGTTCAACATGCACCAAAGCTAATACATTAATTTCCGTTTCTTCATCCACAATAAATCTTTCTTCAATTTCTATATCAGGTTCAGTTCTAAATTGATGCTCCAACCGGGCGAAATAGTTTCTCCGAGGTTGTCTTCTTTCTGGATATCTCTCTCCATACAGAGTTTGTGCTCTAGTTGCATTACGTTGAACCTCTCCATAAATAATCAACACGTCAACTTTTTCATTTCTTGAATATTTTTCGGCCATTTTATATTAATTTTCTAGTTTATAACAAATTTAATACACTTGCTTAAGAAAATTAGTGAGTAAGTCAAGAATAATTCAATTGTTGCGAATGTCTGTCATTTTCATGGCTATCTGCAATTTTAGATTTAAATGTAGATAGGTACCTTATTAGAATGATTTGTTGGCGCTTACCTTTTTAAAAATACTTTTATTATTACGAAGGATATCGTTAA